>CM072548.1:19839729-21089729 GCA_036898215.1 Platycarya strobilacea
TCAATATCTATCAGGAACCAAGTGTTTGGGGTTTAAATTTGGGGATTGTGATTTAATTGATAGGAGTTTAAATGGTTTTGTGGACTCAGATTATTCTAGAAATCTAGACACCAGAAAGTCTCTTTCCGACATGATATTCATGTTTTTAGGTGGAGCTATAAGCTGGAAAGCAAATCTACAATCAGTGGTGGCTTTATCCACCACTGAAGCAGAATATATTGCTATGACTGAAGCCTTCAAGGAGGCTTTATGGTTAAAGGGTTTGACTCTAGAACTAGGAATGTTGACTGGCAGTGTCACTGTGTATTGTGACAATCAAAGTGCCATTCACTTAGTTAGAAATCAAGTATTTCATGAGAGGTCAAAACATATAGATGTAAGGCTACATTTTGTTATAGATGTTATCTCCTCAGGAGACATAGGAGTTGAGAAAATACCTACTGAGGATAACCCCTCAGACATAATGACTAAATCTGTACCTTCCATCAAGTTTAAATATTGTTTGGATTTAATTAACTTAGAAAATTGCTAGTACCCATTAGGGGGAATTTGCAGGAACTATAGAAGGAGATGGAGCTGTAAACGAGAAGGGATGCAAGCTTGCCAAGGTGGAGATTTGTGAGGTGCACGTGTCAAGTTTCAGTGATGATGATGTTATGAGACTTGATCCTGCGGCTTGTATTTGTTTACTTATTCTGTCTGTAATTATTTTATCTAGCTGAGGACATTTATGTGATTGGACTGGGTGATATATATATATATATATATATATATATATTACTCGAATGCTCTAGACTTAGGATGAGATCTTTTCTACCGCTTTACAATCGAGAGAGAGAGAGAAAGCTGAGGGTCTGGAAGCTTAAGGCTAGGTTTAGGGTTTTGCTAACCCGTGCTATGTGGCTGTGTTCAGAGATAAAACATCTGAGCTGATGGCTTGTTTTCTCCTGGTCTGTAAGATTGTAATCTCCTTTTCTGTTAATAAAACATCTCCTAGGGTTCCTGCAGTAGATGTAGGCCATTAGGGCCGAACCACGTTAAACCTTGTGTTTGTGCTTGTTGTTTTTCTTTCTTTTCTTTAATCTTGCATTTCTGGTGTTTATCTGGTTTACCGAATCATTTCTGGACAAAGTAACCTGAAACCTGTTTCTAAACTACATGAAATCAGTTCTTATGTGTAACAAAGAAACTAACAAGACTTTTAAAATTTTTATTAAAATTATTCTTCTAAATCTTAATACTTAGCTAGTCTGATTACTTAAATCTTAAAATATAATTATTTTATAAAATAATTTATAAATATATATTTTTAATATATAATTTTACAATATATAATTATTATTTTTTATATAATCTCGTATAAAAAAATACATATTAAATATTCACACATATTGCATACTTTAATAATCACTTGCCAAGTAACAAATTCTAATTTTATTCCTGCACAAAGCGTCATCAGCAGCCCCCACTAGCCGAGATCCATTGCACATCCTCCCCAAAAGTCTCACGTGCAGGAAAAAAAATCCCTCCCCACCTCTCTCTCTCTCTCTCTCTCTCTCTCTCATCACTTTCTCTCTTTCTCTTAGCGGCGTGCCGCCGCGTTGATCGCCCTCGACCTTCATCCAACACTTCCATTGTGTCTCTCCTTCCCTCTCCGTAAGTATGGCCTATTCCCTGTTGTAATTTTGGGCTTGGTTTTAATTTTCTCTGTGAAGGATTCGAATTAAGTATAAATATTATTATAGAAGATAGTTAAGGATTTAAAATATATTGGTTATTATTATTTTATTTAGTATCAGTATTTTTATAAATGAATTTCAGTAGTAAGTGTTTATTTTATTTTTTTTCTTTGCTTATATATGATTAAGTCTAATTTATTAAATGAAGCCTTGTTGTTTTACTGTTATAAATTTTGTTATAATCATGTAAGGTAAATATTAAGCTGGATGTGTCTTTTCAGTTGGGCTTAGTAGTAATTGAGTAAATATGTTAGTCATACAATTTTATTTATAAGAAATTATCATCTCTATTTAGATAATAAGATGAAATAAAATGAGATAATTTTAAATAAAAATTAAAAAATTGAATAAAATATTATTAAAATATTTATTAAATATTATTATTATTTTGAAATTTAAAAAATCTGAATTAGGATTTGAAAAAGTACTATTTATAATATTTTATGTGGTAATTTAAAAATATTATAACAATAAAATGAAATAAATTGAAATAGTTTCTCAATCCAAATGAGATTGAGTTTAAGGTATCATACGAAGAAATTAAGTGGATGCCAATAAATTTGGGAAGTGATTATATTTTAGGATTACGAGAATTTTTGAAAAAATATGTTAATTTAGCATTTTAAGTTTAAATATCAAAGTACATGTTCAATTGAAAATTTATGAAAGGTACATGACTATTTTATAGATAAAAAATTTAGATAAACGAGATTTTTATTCTAGACTTTGCATAAAATAAATGAATTGAGGTTGGTTTTAGAAAAATATGCATGTTTTGATATGAAAAGAAATTTACAATAGTCTTTATTATTTGTTCTACATTAGTCATGAAATTTGTATGAAAAATATAAGTATTTTTATAATGACTGATGTATACATGAGCTTATTTTGGCATTCTGTTTTTAAAATAAACTGAGAAAAAGAAGCGAATATAAAATTTGATAAATTTTGCATGTGACGTGAAGATGTTCTGAATCTATTTTGAAAAATGCAAAATGATCTGAAGTTATTTCAATACTATGTTGATATAATATGGCATCTCAAAAATCTTTGGCATGACTTTTCTAATTTTGTATTTGATTCTATTTCTAGTCATGATTCGATGATTCTAATTTTATTTTGCTTTGATATATAGCCATGTCACAATGATAATAGTGACCTCTAACCCTATCACGAGACACATAATAATGAGATTTGTCCCTATCACAAGATATAATAATGACTTTTGGCTTTGTCATAAAATATAATTGTAATCTCTGGCTAATATAATTGTAATCTCTAGCTCTCTCACAAGATATAATAGTGACATATTGTAACAACTCGTACCCGATATAGTTATGAAATTACTACCTGCCTATTATAAACCTGTCATCAGATACAACTATCATCTCTAAAGATTTTTTAAGGTCAATAAATAATTATATATTTCCAAATCCATACATAATAATCTCCACAAAGTCATAACTACAATAACATCTTAAACAGGAGAGTTCACATTCTTCCAATAGTCTCAACAAAATAAACTAATAATTCTCTAAGTCTAACTAAACCAAATACACAACAATATCTAATAGATATTAAAATCTGTATATCAATAGTTGTACTCTATCAGCTTCACCTTGTTCATAATTTATATTTCTAGTTCTCAGCTAAAATATTCACATTATCTGAAAAGTATTTAAAAATAAGAGGGTGAGTTACAACCGTGGACAAGTTGCAAATGAATTTAGGGATCGGATGAGATTCCAAGTCTTATGCCTACTGGACGCATCTCGGTACCCATAAACACCCAAGAAACACCACTCAATCGAAACACTTTCCTTAATAAATGCATCAACATGATATCTAGAAAAGGATTTAACTTGAACACAAAGATCCCTTTTTCCATAATAATGATAATTCTCCATTTCTTCTCACACAATTGACAGAAAAACAATGGACAAAACCTAGCTTATACTCACAAATTGCCATAATAGCTTCTGCTCTCAACTTGGTCTCCTGGAGGAACACAAGATTAGGGTCTTCTTTCATGATGAAATCATGAAGTGCCCGGATTCACTATGGGTTTCTAAGCCTATGGGAATTCTTACACAGTATTTTCATGGCTATCGACAGGGTTGGGATCTAGCCTCTATCAATAATTCAATAGAAATCTCATGAAGACAACTCACCTCTACATCCTAAAGCTGGAACTTCCCCTTTTTTGCAGGAATCCCTTGCTCAACACTTGCACACTTCTATTTTGCAGCTTTCTGGAAAAAGGTTGAAAATGGGGTTGTTGATTTCGCAACTACCACTTTCCTTGGGCCTTCCAATGTAGTCTGACTTGAACCATTCTTGAAGCCAACAACACCATCTCACATCTCCTTGTTTTATATCATTACGCATCATATCTTCACGGACTACAACACCATGGGCCCTATCCCTACTTTCCCGATCTCCACGGCCACATCGTTATCACTGCTCTTCAGGACCAGAACCTAAACTCCTCCTACTTCTGCAGCTTCATTCAAATTAAACACATTATTTGGTTTCTCAGAATCTCACATAACATCATCCACATTCATGCATATCAGTTACGATAGCATCTTTCCCATTAACATGCCCCCCATCAACTCTGCATTCCCAACATGTAACGGTTTTGAAATATCATAGAAAATCAATTCCTTATTTTCTGCAGGAACTACCTCCTTCTCATTCAAACCATTACTATTATCCATAGAATGTGGCAAAATGCTGTCGATGGCTGACAACAACCACCTTTTCCTCCGCGACTAAGACTCTGCAACTATTGACCATATGGAAAGTTACCCTCTTTCCAATAGTACTCCATGCCTGCTCACAATCACAACTGTAGCAAAAATCAGATAATCGTTCGTTAAAAACCACGCCCAAAATGGCCCATTGTAATCCAATGCTAAGCTTCTTCCTTCATAGCGATGGTTTAGACACATTAACGCATAAACTAGCCCCATGCAAATTCCCCATTCATCAAATCCACCTCCAAAACTTTACCTACGACATCATCAAGCATCCTTCCTATAGTTTCATTTCGAGCCATTAGTAGGTCATGTAGTTATACCCAAATCCACTCCTTGTGTAAGGGCGGGGACAGGGGGCAGGGGGAATGCGATCGAGCTAAATAAAGACTCGATTACCTTGAATCATCCTGTATTTCATCCGCAGTTCTTTGTCCCTCTCATCGTCAAATATAATGCCACTTCAGACATCTAAATCCTGTAATTCTATTGATAATATTCTTTTCCTCTTTTCTCCCATGTGTGAAAAGAGAATAGACAAAACGCAAAAAATATAATATTAGGTAAAGTTGCCTAATAGAATCGCCAATGAAATTACAGGATGATCCAAGGTAATCGAGTCTTTGAGTCTTTATTTAGCTCGATCGCATTCCCTATACTGGATTACAAATTCAAGACCGGTGGGAAATAAGAAAACAACAATTACAATTATATTGTTTACTAGTAAAAGGCATCATCCCACATATAATAACCAAATACACCATCGTCCGTATAGCTTAATTGAGTGCTTTCAGTAGTCTTTTGCTTTTTGCTAGTACTAGTCTTAGTACTGGTACTGGTTGTGTGGCAAGTGCAAGATCCTGAGCGCTGGTTACTACTCTTCCTTACTGCTCTGGTATTTTTCCTTTCTCATTACTCTCCACGCGTTTGCGTTTGGGTTTGCCGTCGGAATCATGCGCGGTACTTCTGATCGATGGAAGCCTTAGTTGACCTGCATGCCAACCACAACGTCCCTAATTACTTATTCTATCAATTAATGCGTAATAAGTTGGTGATCATCTCTCCTTTGTTATATATGACTGGTGGCTAGATGACCCGGAAGGGTATTTTTTCGATTGAACCATTATTGGCGCTGCAGCAGCCAAAAGTGAGCGTAAATTGCATTTTAACCCCTATAGTCTTGAAAATTACATATTAATCCCTAAACTTTTAATAACTACAATATAACCCAACATTTCACAGAACTTCATAAGTCACATGTATTTTCTATTCTAAATAGATTTATGACTTTAGAATATGATTTATCGCTGTTCAAACCCATGAAACACCAAATCCAAATTTCATGAACATAACAATATCCCTTATCAAAAAGATCAATTCTTGATATTATAATGCTCAAATAAACAAATTTTTTCTTTTTGGATACGTGGGGAAGGAAGATTCGATCCTTGGTTCTTTTACTGAGAACCTAAGGTGTTGCCAATTGATCCAAAGGATCTTGACTCAAAACAAACTATTAATCCAATGTAACTTTTGAGGAAAACCCCAAATCACCGACTTAAGTACAACTCAACCCGAGACATGTATATATAAGCATTTTGAACTTAACTTCATCCCCTTGTAATATGTTGATTTTCTTGGGCATCTAGACCCTGCAAATCATCAAGTATAAATAATTCCATACGCAACATCCAAGTCATAAAAATTCCAGATTTGAAATAAAACATCAACTAATGCATAACTAAACATGAAGCCATCATGAAACCAACTCTTATTATTACTATTATTATTTATATTGACGCATATGGCCACTGTTTACTTAAATCCTAAGCATTTATCTCATATATAAACAAGTCACACTTACTATAAAGTAAAAACCAACCAAGAACTCAAAATCATCACTATCTTACAATAAAAGTGCTAACCATAACATAGGGTTATACTATTGTTGCATATTAACATCCATCATCATGTATCTTAAATAAAAGTCACATATTTAGACACTAAGAACATAATAGAAGCTTGAACCCAAATCATACTCATCCGTCATCACAAAATTAACATCCAACAACTTTGAGTCATCATCAAGTACTAATAGCATGCTAACCAAAGATATGCTCAACGCCAACTCACAATCCAGCTATTCATTTCCAGAAAAACACAAACAATACAAATTAACATGTTCTGCATCCATTAGTACTAAAAATAGGAATGGAATTTCTGCACTTGCCAAAGCTTGAATGTTGAAACAAAGTTGATGGACACTCACCACTCTCTCAATTTCACTAAAAGTTAGACCTTATTTGTATTTGAAGATGAGCTCAATCCATCTCAATTTATTTTTATTTAATTATTATATTTTTATAATTTTTTATATAAAACATAAATTATTATATATCTTTTTTAAATTTTAATACATCTTTTTCGAATTCAAATCAAGATTAACGTGGCTTGACTTTTGATTGTCCTTAGCTGCAAGCCGCTGAGTGTGTGTGGTTGAAGAAGAGGGAGATCAGAATCGCAGAAGAAGTGCGGCTGTCGGTGAAAATAAAAGGAAACGGGAACAATGCTTACCGGCTAAGCAAACTAAACTTTATTGACACGTAGCAAGCCTTGATGAAAAGAAGGGTGGGAATTTTAACCAAGGCACATTTAGTTTAAGAAATCATTTCATTTCATTTAAAAAAATATTATATAATAATAAAGTTGTAATAGAAGAATAATAAATTTATTTATTTTTATTTTATATCACGTAATTATTATATTTTTTTTAATTTTATTAAAATATAATAAATAATTATTTTTTAAAATTTAAAATAAAAAATAATAATTTTATAATATCTTAATTTTATAAAATTTATATTTAATTTTTGAGAGTATTATTTACTTTTTAAGATTTCGTTTGATTGTCAAAAATTATTTTAGTATATTTTATTTTAAATTTATTTTATTATTTAAATATCTAAATTAAATTCATTTTAAAATTTCATTTAAATAAAAAAAATAAGATAAAATAATATATAAATAATAATTAAATGAATAGTTTTAAAATAAGTTAAAATAAATTATGATAAATTTTATGTATTTAAATTGAGAATGAAATAAAATGAGTTTAAATTATTAGAAAATTCGTATAAGTAATTTTCACGCGTGAGTTGACGTTGGAATAGTTACTGATGATGGACAGATGTCTGCAAAGAACTCGGTGCTCTGAAAAGTAAAAAGCAACGGTCAAATTCAACTTTTGTCGCTTTTGAGTTTGGCTGAAAGCCTGAAATCATCTCACTCTCGTCTTGAACCGTACGTGTGGATTGGAGAATAGTTTTCCGCATTAAGTAAGAGTTGTTTGTATTTAAAATTTATCTTAATTTTTTTTAATTATATTTTTATAATTTTTTATATAAAATATAATTTTTTTATTAATTTTTAAAATTTTAATATATTTTTTTAAATTCTAATATATATATATATTTTAAATTTTAAAATAATAATAATATTAAAAAATAAATTAAATTTATTTCAATTCAAATTTAAATAAACTTAGACTTCATTTAAATTTAAAAGTAGATTAAGTTTATTTTTATTTATTTTTATTTTATTATTATATTTTTATAATTTTTTATATAAAATAAAAATTTTTATATATTTTTTTTAAATTCTAATACATTTTTTTAAATCTTAACATATTTGTTATAAATTTTAAAATAATAATAATATTAAAAAATAAATTAAATTTATCTTAATTTATTTTATTTTTAAATTCAAATAAGACCGAGTTAGAATTTTATATTACTGTTTACGGTATTGGGTATACGATTGTACACGTCAATCAAAATCACTGTTTATAAAAAAATTCTACTCTCACAAATAAGATTTTCAACTGAAAATTCCGACGGTAAGGTAGAAATGTTTTTATATATTAATTAAAAATATATATTTTATAATATTGTAGTTTTTTTATTTATTTAAAATATTTAAAAATAATAAAAAATAAATCAAAAAAAATTAACTAGCGGATCCCATAGATCTGCCGTTTGTGGGCGTAACTCCTGTTAATATTTCTGTTTATATTACTGTACACGTCAATGTATATATCACTCTACACGTCACTATACACATCAGCCCCTCTCTCTCTCGTTTGACGACAAAAGCTGAACATAAATTTAATTTTTTTTTTCTTTTTCTGCCGTGTCGTACGACATAATTAATAAATTCCAATTTGTACATCATTTTATATATATTTATTTAAATTTATATAATTATTTAAACACATTTCAATTTATTTAAATTTAGCTTACAAAATTTATTCAATTATTTTAATTAAATATTATTTAAAAAATTCAACTTAACTCAATACACTTTATTTAAATATAATCTAAATGTATACCAAACGCTTTTTTTAATCGCAGATCCACATCGAAACGCCCCTCCCCCCTCCTGTTGTCTTTTTTCAGTCCCCCACCTTTTCATTGCACAATGAAAATTTTTTATTGTAAGTTATCTGTTCCCATCGAGTTTGAGCTGGAAGTAGATCAGGTATTAAAAAGATGGGTGACGTTGGAAATCGGTGTAACCGTCTTTAGCATTAAAAATAATCCAATAATAATTAGATTATTTTATAACAATAAATATAATAATAAATATAATAATAATAAATATAATAAATTAAAAAAATTAAATTAAAAAATACAATAAAAATATAATAAAAAATATAATAAAAAAATAAAATGAAGATGAATTTTAAAGAGATTCAGCTCTCAATCGAACGGAACTGCCGGAGGCGGCAGTGGGCGACACTACCGGAATGATCGAGACCAGTGGGCTCTGGCGAGTCTACCCCTGCGACAGCAACCCATAACGACCTTCGACGAAACCCTGACGACCTTAAATCCGAAATGGATCTGCGGGAGCCCGCCGGTCCTGATGCTACCGACAGTATTGCCCACTGCCACTCCCGGCGGCAGGTTGTTTTTAATAGGGGGTTGATCCGACCTCCAGTGTCGGCGCCCCAGCTTGCGTTTGGGTTCGTACGCAATTTGCGACGCCGGGGACGAACGTCTCAAGGAAGTCATCCCTCATCGTTGCATGTGGAAGCATTATTTAATATCTCTTTTTTTTTTTCATAGTATCTCGCAGTGGAAAAGGTCAAGCCAAAAACATTCGACAAGACGTTTACGCTTATCGCACATCACATGGTTAACGAAATAAAACCCAAATTAAACATTATATACATATACATCAAAAGTCAAGGTCACCAGTGTTAATAGTTTATACAAAAGCACTTCCCAAAACAACGGGAAGAATTCCTCAAAATTACACTGGCCATACAAAATAAATACATCAGCATTCCCCTCATTTTCCGCCAATCATACTAATAGACGATTCTTCCTTTATCTTTTTAAAGTCAGAACCGTAACGAAAACTGTCCAAACTGAAACCTGAGCCTACATCACACATCATCCCAGAGGACGAGGTAAACAGGCGTCCCATATGGAGGAGCCCGTCCACTCCTAACACCAGACAATACCCCGTAAGACGTAAGTTATCAAAAAAGTAGGTCGCCATAGGAAGCGACTATGCTGTCCACTGATCTAACAGGTCTAGGGTCACTAGCCCAGCAGAATCTGTCTTAGTCGAGCCCTTGAGGGTCCGACCCATCTGCTCAAGAGTCGTAATCCGGAGCTCCATCATTTCGTTCAATAACTTCTATCGTTCCCAAGGGATCGATAGTAGAGATAATAAAAAGGGGGTGAGATTTCGGGAGAAATCTTAGCAAGTATACTAGCACTTTAACCAAAGCATTTCAAATATATAGATAAGTGAACCAAACAATCTTAGCTAATGCATATGCAAATGAATGACTGAACTTATGCACATGCTCATGTAAACTTTCATACAGACTTGCTTCTTTCAGATTTCTTTTCATATCAGTGCTTTTCAAATCATTTCTTTAAAGTATTTCGTATCTTTTATTATTTCTTAAGCACCACTTATCATATACAGATCTTTTCTTATGGCTCGAAAGCCCATCTTGTCATGACTTATCGTATAACATATATGAGACACAACACAGTTTTCCTAAGCACCGCGTGTTCTCTACTGGTTACTGCATCACCTTGAAGTGAGTGCATCACGTAGCTTATAGTACGGCAGGTCCTTACACCTTACCCGTCTTTGGCACCCACCAGTATTAGGTGCGACCGCGCTCCAGACACATTCTGGAGCCATACACAATCTGCCGACTGTTCCTTTTCGACCCAGGGGCTTCCACTCGACTTTAAACACTCCTGAGTGGACAGGGAGTTCCACTGGGGTACTACCCTGTCCCAACCTTTGAGAGTTCTTATAAAATTTTACTTCTTTTCTTTTCTTTCAAAAACTTGATCTTTCCTTTTCTTTTTCTTAAAAACATATTGGACTTTAAAAACATGCTTTTCATGATTTATGCATATGACATGCAACACTTACTTATTTTCATGCAAAACCCGAGGCGAGCTCGAGTGCATTCATAGTTTATTTTCTTTTCTTTCTCATTGGAATAAACTTTACAATTTCCTACTTAGACATCATGCCTTAACATCCAAATTCAGGCCTAGGATTGAAGTGGGGTACTCGGCCCATCTCTAACCCATCAAGGCCGAAACCTCTTAAGGTATTTCCTAGGACTTTTCGTCATCATTTCACTCTAAGTGTCCTCCAAGAATTAAAGGGGTCTAATTAAAACATATACCATCTTTGGAAAGGGGTAACCAAAACCCTATTATCCACTAAGTAGACATTTTCATATCCGAACTTAATTCATTCCAACTTCCTTCATTCACCTTTTAACTTGGGAAAATTTCTATTAATTCATTCAAAATTTCCTTTTCAACAAGTCTCTTCTATAAGCTTAAACTAAATAATTCCACAAACAAGTAATATAATTCAATCATCTAGTCTTAACCTTAAACATCATAATATTCCAATTAAACAGTACTAAGCATCATATATAAGTGATTATTTCTTTCCACATGCATGTATACACCATTACAATTCCTATTAATCATATATTTTCTTCCCATGTCCATTTTTCATTTCCTCAAGACAATATCCTCCTTAAATAAATCAATTACACTATTAATTTCCTCAAATAAATTTTATCTTAGCAACACCAATTTTATAGGCTTAATACTAAAATCTATCATGCATCAACTTCATTACTTCCTATGATACTCATGCTTTTCATTTCTTTTTACTACTAATACTTGATCCATCATCTATACTCATATTCTAATCTTATTTTATCATAGAGATTTACACAAGAATATTCATATCAAAGACAAGTCATAACACAATCAATTTAATCCAAACATGGCAATACAATCATTAATCCAACAAGCATGATCACCTAACTATATACAAGAAATGTTAAAGAAAATGTGAAAGTATACTTACAATATTCCTATTAGATTTTTGATTAAAATCTGAAAATACACACATAGAATCTCTTATTAGACTAATTAAAAGTATAAAGATTTAAAAGAAACCTTATTTCCTTTTAGCTAAAACAATGGTGCTACATGTATGTGTGTGTTCTTCCTAAGTTTGCATGAATCTAGGCATTAACCTTCTCCAAGGTATTATCTACTTCAATACTCTTGATCTTAGCTCTACTAATTTAGGATTCTTCAAATTGTGTGATGAAAGAATAAGAACCAAAAGTGGAGGTAATTTGGATGGTTTTGGCCGAGAGATGAGGAGAGAGTGAGGTAGGAATATGCTTGCATGTGTCCAAATGAAACAAGTTAAGGAAATGAGTATGGAGTCACACGGCCAAGCCCTTTCCTCTAGGGTCTTTGGTACACTTTTTACCATTATTAGGTATGGTCAATGATGGATTGAAAGATTGACAACACTAGGTCATTCCAAAATCAAATATTGGCCATGCCTTGGAAGATTTAGTTTTCTTTCTCCCTCACTTGCTATGGCCGGCGCCTCCCTTGAGTGCTTAGTCCTCATTTTCTTACTTTTCACTCAATCATCATCCCTCCATCATCTCATGTGTCCATCCAAGTGATCTCAAGACCATGCTTTTTGGGAATTGAGCAATGCATGATCTGGCCAAGCCCTTGCTTCCACCGAAACCCTATTTGCTTCATCTCCTTGCTTTTGTCATTTCCATCACCTACACCCATACCATACCTTTCTTCACATCACCATACTTTCTTACACGTTGTACCTTATTCACTTACACACTCCTCCCTTGTCTCATCAACTTTTTGGTGGCCATACTCCATGAAATCCTCCAAGTGGCTCATGGATTGCATCTCACCGAAACCCTTGCTCCTTCCTTCCATCATTCTCTTCATGCCACTTGTCACATTCCTATACACTATGACTTCTATTAGAAAGTCAAAGAATGGTGCATTGTACTTCCAAGATTTCATGGTAGGAAAATCCCTCCATAAGATTCCACACTCAATCCTACATGACACATGGCTACCTACTAGTCAATCTTTACCAACTAGAATTTCCTACATGCCTTGGATGACTTTCTAGGGTTTTTCTTCAAATGACATGTGTCTCTACTATGGGCTTAATGGGTCATGAGTTCACTCTATGGGCTTATGAGCTCACCACTACTCTTTTGGTCCATTCACTAAATCCATATCTCTAAAGCTTCCTTCCCAAGCCCATCTTTTTAGAGCTTGTTTTTACAATTTACCACTAATCTTTTATATTAGCATTTAATTAAATAATTAAATTAGGATGAAGATTTTAGAGCTATTACACCCAGCTTTTTCCTAAAAAAATAGGACCAAAGATTGCTTGGAGTTTATATTGTGAGAAGCGGAAAATTTAAAATACTTTCAAAACTAGGTTATGGGGACCAAGATTCTCCACCAACCATCCCAAGTGGTGCAATGCTAATATTTAAAATAGAATTAGGGGATAAACATATGAATGAATTTGGAGTTATGGCCACAAAACTTTGGAAGAGAATGAATGAACTTATATTCAAACAGTCTTTTTCCAGTCTTTACCACATTATGCTGTAAGTAACTTAAGAACTAGACTTATTATACTCTCTAGATGATGCAAGGCTCCCACTTAGTACTTCTCCTCAAGTCACTAATTCTAGTAACTTGAGTTGGCAGCCCCCCTAGAATGTGTCTTCAAGATAAATTGGGATGCAAGTGTGAGGAAAGCAAATTGTGTTATTGGTATTGGGGTTGCAATTCGAGATTGGGAAGGTAATTCATGGCCTCCATGAGAATGAAGAAATCAATGTTCCCGGATCCATGTATAGCAGAATCCTATGCAACTCTTCAAGCAATCATTCTGGCAACTGAAATTGGACTTAATCGAGCTATCCTTGAAGGCGATGCACTTCAAGTAATCAAAGACTTACTTAAGGATGAGAATAATTTGGGACAAGCCGGTCTCATAGCTATAGATACTAAGGAAGTTGTTAGAAATTTTCAATATTTTTTGGTATATCATGTCCATAGAGCATCCAATGTGATTGCTCATACGCTCGCTAAAGATGCTCTCACCATAGATGATGTATTGGTAGAGCTTGAAGATGTTCCAAACTATATTTGACCCTTAGTTGGTTTTGTTACGAATGAATGAAGTATTTATTTGATTTTAAAAAAATGGAATTTATCGTAGTGAATGAAAAAATATCAAGTAAAAGAAAGATAAAAAATGTTGAGCTGTAGTTGGCAGAATGGTTTTTTTTTTTTTTTTGTAGTAATTTTATATATAATTGTGATATACATAATATCCAATAATCATTTTAAAAAATAATAGGATTTACTATTAAAAATTTAATTATTTTTATGTAGGTTTCATATTTCATTTACTTTTATAAAAATAATTATACGATAATTATTCAATTCACAATTGTATATATATATATTTTTTTAATTTATGCTTCTACATTCTTCTGGTATCTTATTGTGGTGATCCAAAACAAACAATGTTTTTGCTTTAAAAAAATATAAAGATTTGAATACAAGATTTATTATTAATACAAATCAGAAATGATGACTAATACAAAAATGGAGTTTCTCGATAAAAAAAAAAGGGTTCTGTGAAGAAGTGGGTCCCACACATTAATAAAAGGAAAAGAAAGAAAATAGACTTGTGTGGTGTATAACATTAAAAAAAAAAGGCGGCCTTATAAAGAGAAAAAATTATCTCTTTATATCAATCTATCTCATTTCCAATTATTATTACAATATTTAATATTTATCTATGGATTATGGCTGTATGGAGGTGTCTACGCGTTATACTTTGCTGATTATGAACCTGACACGTGGCATTCTTCTATAGGACTATTGGATATTTGAAAATCAAAATATTTTCATAATATTTTTAAAAATTCCAACTATCATGAAAATTTATTTTATCTAATTAACATCACAAATATAATATTTAATTTCTTACCGTATTGGTCAATATGGTCAAAATACACCATACTGGCTAGTTATCTGATATAGACAAATTATTATTTCGTTTCGATAAATATTTCGTCTTACTAGCCAATATTTCGACTGTATCGATCAATATTTCAACCTACATTTTGGTTGTATCAAATTTTGGCTTTTTACCTTTTTTTTTGTTATTTGTTTACTTAATTCAAATTAGACTATTTAAATATTTATTTATCTATATAATTTATTTATATATTGATTATTATTTTGAAATATAATTTATATATATTTATATATAGACTATTCCAAAATAGTATACGAAACGATATCGATACTAAAATATTTTATGCTAGTGCTTTGACCAGTATATTCATTAATACATATTCAAAACATTGATCATAAGAATTTGAATAAACTTCAAAAAATTTCGAATTCAAATCATAAATTAACTTTACTTTTGAAGTAAAGTTTTTAGATAGTTTAATCCATAAAAATTCTTAATTTTACATAATAAATGAATATATCTAAGATTTAAAATATATATATATATATACTAATTTTGGTTGCAACGTACGATGCACGTTTGCCTTGTTCTAAAAAAAATTATAAAAAAATAATTACTTTATTAAAAAGAATAAAAATATTATATCAAGATGAGAAAAGTTATGTCTATCTATACAATGTAATGTAAAGTAATGATATGTTATATAATAAAAAGTAATTTCTATTAGTCCTCTCTTAGATTGATACATTCATGCATAAACCTATAAACGCCACCTCTTGATATTTTGAAATGCATGTGTATATATTTGAATCTTTGTTAATTATTTTAAGTATTACATGGCAATAAAATAAGTGGGTGGTCAAAATCAACAAAAGAAAATTAGCATAAGGAGAACATTGTAGCATATGATTCGTATACTTGGTCAAGTTAATGATTATTATAAAATATTCTGAATGAGGATTAAAGCTGTTCGAAAGTATTCAAAAGTCACATGATCCATAAATTATTGACTTCTTCTCAAATTCTTCTTTTGAAACCTTTATTGTGATGTGCTAATCATCAATTTCCTACTTAAAATGGAAAAACACATAGATCTGAGATGGCAAATATTTTGAAGTGATATGTGTTCCTTTAACCCAAATCAACAAGGACAAACAAAGATATATGATTTGAAGGTATGAGATGCCTTTGAAGCCAAGTGCCTAATTAAGGATCTTCACAAGATTGAACTATATATATAGCAAGATAAGCCCTATTGTAAGAAGTAAATAAACAGCAAATATTACAAAATAGTGCATCATCACAAAAATAAATAAACATCACAGCATTAATTCTGAAGCAATATTAACAATCTAAAATAGTACAACAAATATCACATCTTATCATCTTCTCAATCAAATATTAACAATCCAATATTACATCTTAACACAAATATTAACAATCTAATATTAACAATCCAAAAGAGTGCAGCAAATATTACATTTTAGCACATTACTGAAAATTACTTCCAACTATATTTTAAGATGATGTTACAGCTAAAAAACAAAAATATGATGTACTTGAATTTTAGATATTCAAAATAGATATTACATGATTAAGGCGATGCTTAGATCATATAGTTATGTTATATCATCTGCGGTATAGATTGAAATGACATTGAAATTCTTGTTATGTGAGTTCCTTGGTTGAATATCTCTAATAAGCTACATTGTCCACCGTTTTTCGCAAGTTTTGGCTACCATCTCTTGCAAATAAGGCAAATGTTCCTGCATAAATTAGATTTTTAGTGTTTGGATAATTAATATAGGAATGAAGTATTTAATAAGCAAAAATAATAATAATAGTAACAAACACCATCTGTAAATGATTCAAAACAAAATGAATATAAATGTTGCCCTGAAAGGATTTATCAATGCATATATTAAGAGAGAGAAAGAGAATATGACTTTTCCTTTGTGACAAATTTCAGATATGGAAAATAAAACAAAAACAGAAGTGAAAAGATAGTAACAAATACATATAAATAGGCAGTTGTTGTTTTAAAAGCTAAATATGTGAAGTTCTAATCTTCTGTCCTTTTAATAATGTCTTGTATGTGTAGTTGCAAATATATATATATATTGAATTAAAAAAGGAAAATTTTCTTTCTATTGATCAGTCAAAGATGGTTTGTTGAATGCAAGGTTAAATTGTTCAATCTAAGTTAGAGAACTATAAACATACCATACATCATTTGATATTATTTGTTATAATATTTGAAAGAGTTCTTATGCTTTGTTTTATAAATTGTTATGACACTGCAAAAACTTTTACTTTTTAAAATTTAATTATCAAAAAATGTTTACCACAAAAACTTAGTCTTCTGGCAATAAAACTGCATGAAATTTCCTATGAACCAATACTTATCATGCATGTTATAAGTTACTACTAACTTACTCTTAAGGATGAACAATTTAAAGAATACTGAAAATCTATGTGGTTATTATTCATAGTTTAGCTTTTTATTATTACCTATGATTTGTTTTAGGCGGTAAACTTGAATTTTGAATTTCTAATTTTGTGGATTTTAAATTGAAATTACTATATATTTTTTAATTGAACATAAATCACAATGAATAAGTAAGTTAAGTATATATATATATATATATATGCATGTTGTAATTATAATATTAGACAGAGTGTCTTGCATTTGGCCAAAGAAAATAATATGTTAGATTAATGTGTAGGGAAAATGTAATATTTTAAATAAATATTTGTTGGTTAAAGTACAATTGTTCATAATGTAGTTTTAATTTTTTTTTTTTTTAAATCTTACGTTGTAGTTAGTAATAATCAAGACTTTTTGCACCAACTTTATAATGATTTCCAACAATTACAAATAATTGTTCAATTAAAATTTTCAGGTTTTCTTAAGCTTTTGTTTATGCCTAAAATTAATAAGAAATTTCTTTATTGATAAAAAAGAATGGAAGGCATGACAAAATTTGAAGAAGTTAAATGATTTCTTCTTATTATTACAATTTTGTTTTTGATGTTTTGATTTTGGTTTTAGTATGTTCTTAGTTGAACTTGAAAAGTGAGTTCTCTATTTTTAAATCTGAGTGTTGAATGGGTTTTGTCAATTTAATAAATTTTAATAATGAATTTTCTTGTGCAAAAGAAAATTTAACATCCAATACATGAACATTCCAAACGGTATCAATTTTACAATAGAAAGCAAAGACGAAGCGATAGCTAGCAATTCAATGCCAACGTTCACATCTTTACAATGCAAATAACATGATTAGGTAGAAAAATTAACATAAAAAAATGATAATAGAAATGTCAAATTTAGCTAGCCTATCCAATTATGATATAACACAATACCATGTATCTCCATTGAACAGCAAACTAAAGGTAGACAACAATTACATTGACAAGTATTACATGTATATAAACTATTATTTCATTGAAAAAGAAAACTGTAAAAAAAACACTTAGAAACCGTATGCTTGAGAACCGTAGTATCATGTTAAATAATAATTTAACTAAAAAATTTGATTACATTGCCAGTATGTTTCATACGAATTTTTGCTATGCAGCCTAAAACAATCTCTGCAATTGGGTCAAATAAAGTTGCTAACAGTTGTCCTGTACCATCATCCACTTCCACATATACTCGAGAACTGTAAATAATGAAGGTAGAGCTGTAAGTTCACATAAATAAAATGAATGTATTATAGATTTAATTTAAATCATTGTGGTTTAAAATTTGAAAGTAACATACATACCGCGGTTGTGCAGTGTTTGTTTGTTTGTAATAAAGACAATCGAATGTCTCATTGTATTTATATCCTGTTCCTTTGTGGCATCCAATACAAGACATGTAATAGAAACTTTGGTGCAAATCCATGACAATGATTTTTATTTTAATTCAAAATCTTGGTTTCTATTTCATATTTAATGTGTCATCAAAGTGATATTTTAATAATAAGAAATATATTAAGATATTTATACACAAGGTATATGAATTTATTTTGGAAGTCATAATTTTACCTTTAAAGGTTGCAGTGATTTTAGAAGTCCAGCAACATCACAGATATTAGTTATGGGTTGGATACTATCAATTAAGACAGATGATGATTCATTGTGCAGGCAGTTGCTAATGATGTCGTCAAGTAATTGATAATTAATTGTTGCCCTTCAAATGAACAAGAAAAATTAAATTTGAAATAATAATTATTGAAATTAGTTTAATAGAAATCATTTTTAAAATTGTGAAAAATTGTGATTGAGACAATTAATATAGTATAAGTATAGAAGTCAATCTGAAATTGCTAATTATGTCATATAATATAATTAGATTAAAAGCAATTAGGAATGTTAGAATTACCACTTTGGTAACTCTGCTGCATTTGGAACAAAAGGATTGATTATGAATATACTAGTTGGGAGAGATGAAAGAGATGAAAGAGACAGACCTAATTCATTGGAAAGATATATGAAAAATATTTGTAATATATAACATTAAAAAATTAGAGTTAGTTATATTTAAGAGATAATACCATTGTAAGATCCAACTTTGAGATGTGTGCCTAAAATGACAAGTTTTGCTCTAATGCTTTCAGAAAGTCTTTCATATTTCATATAGACAAATCGATCCCACATTGTTAAAAGTATGGGTTTGACGCTAGAACATTTAAACAATATATAGAGAGATTTAGTTCAGGCAAATAAGATGGAATTTATTAAATCTGAAATTTTACAATAATATGCTATCAATTTAAAAAGAAATTTACCTTTGATCAATAACAAGTATTTCTTGGATCATTGTTGGTCCTTATGCCGTGTTGACTTCTCTAGATAGTTTAAGGTGAATTTCAACCGTCATTAGATTTAAATAATGGAAGTTAACTATTTATTTCTTAACAATTCATTATTGCACGATATAGAAGGTTAAAATCTTAATGAAATATTTATCTATCTCGGCAATTGTGTCTTTATAGGAATCAAGTTCATTAAAAGGTACAATGTTGTACTCTGATGCTTTTAGAAATTCTTCATCATCTGAAATTTCTTCAATAATGGTTTTTGAATTTATAATCCATTGGTATTGATATGTATCACCCCAAAATTTTGGATCTAATGGTTTGACATATGCATTACTGATTTAGTATGATTGAAAGATATTCAACGTGTGATCACGCAAATCTATATTCTGGTCAAATATAGTAGCTTATATTTGATTGCCCTGTAAAATATGACAACATTTTTTGTAAGATAATAATGTAGCTTATAAAGCAAGTTACACAGCTTGTAAAAATTATAGCAACATAAAATTGCAACCATGAAATTCATTTACAAATTTTCTATTTATAAATATGAATTATAATATTTGTAGTACCTTTGGATCAATCAAAATTAATTTTTGATAGTTGATTGGTGAATTTTGTCCAATTCATCTAGGTGCTGAAATTCAGCCCAATCATCTTAATTTTTTAATTTTGCATATTTGGAGTGATATCTTTGATTGATGTGTAAACAATATGTGGCATTTTGGAGGCTAGTTATATACAAGGAACCCAAACATATTAGAAACTGCAATTTAGAACATTTGTGAGATTTATGCAATAAATGATTCACAATATTAAAAATGTATATAAAAGAAAATTAATAAGAATGATTTGCATTTTCTATGATAATCATGCAAATTATAAGGAGTTAAAATGCATATAATAGAATGACATTACCTGTCTAAATCTTTCATGAATATGCAAGCGTAAAAATTTCTTTGTAGACTATTTTTTTGTAACATTTTTCAGCATTTTCATTTGAGATTGACCTTATCAGGATTTTTATTGATGCAACATTTTTTACTCTTGATAATGCTACATATAGTTGGCTATGATAAAATTTTGGTTGAGGCAAATATATGCCGATAAATTATAAGGTTTGGCCTTGAATTTTATTTATTATCATTGCGAAACATAGTTTGATAGGGAATTGTGTTCGTTTGATTCGAAATCCTTCAGTAGTTGGCAAGAAAGAAATCCTTGATATAAAAACTTGTTTACCACTATAGTGACCAACAACAATTTCTGCATTAATAATATTACGATCAAATTTCTAACAAATAAGACGCGTTCCATTGCACAATTCTTCCGAATGATCAATGTTTCTTAGCAACATGAGATGACAATTTTTCTTAAGCAACAATTCATGAGGTGGAAGGTTATTTGGAGTCAAAGTATTTAAGAAGTCCTCCATAATACCTTGTTCAGATTCCTCTGTTATTTCATTAAAACTATAATATCTCATAATTTTACTAGGAAATCTCCGAATGAGTATAGCATTTATTTTGTCAACAACATTATTTTTTGGTGTTAAAATATCTCGATTTATCATTTTTGACAAGCTTTCTGAGTAGTTATGAATATTTCTAAATATAACATTAGTCAAATTATTCAAAGAATCAATCTCATTTTCATAAGTAATAAGCATGCAATCTAGAATTCTTATCTTTTCTTCAATTGTGATTGTCGTGACTCAATTGCTAACTTGGAGCAAATAATTGGAGAAAGTTGGATCTAATCTTATTTACATATTTTCTATTAATTCAATCTTAGTCGATCCAGACCATATGTATGAGGAAACTAAGCTGACATCAATTTATTGTTGTCTTGTGTCTTTTCAAATCACGGGCAAAACTTGACGAAAATTGCTGCCAAATGCAATGACCTCGCCACCAAAAGGTAATTCTGAATCATTGATATCTTGTAACATTTTTTGCGAATGCTTCTATAGATTCTTTTCTAGACATAGATGCCTCATCTCATATGATCAATCTTGCGAGAAGTATCAATCTTGCAAGATCACTTTATTTACTAATAATGCATGTACTATTCTTAAAAGGATTTAGTGGAAGTTTGAATCTTGAATGTGCTGTTTATCCTGGAAAAATAGATGCAACGACTCTAGACAATGCAGTTGCAAGTGGAATTATTTGCTTTGATCAAACTGAAGCAAGGAGTGCCTTATATAGATATGTATTTCCTGTGCCACCTAGGCCATCAACAAAAACACAACAGGTTGATTTCTGAAAACTTTTTCTAAGATGAAATCATATGCATTTTGTTATTGGTGATTAAGAGCTGTTGAAGCAAAGAGATCTTCCTCCAAAATTACCATTGTTGATTCATCATTAATTTCTCTAGATCCAGTTTGATCACCATCAAAAGAAACGTTGTCATCTATCAAATTAAATGTGTTGATATTCTTTCCCATTGATTCAAGAATGGAAACAATATTTCGTAAAACTTTAATTCTGATTTTTGCTAAATTTGCACTATCATGTTGAAAATCCATTGACATATCTTCTTCAAAACGATTCCAAAATTCTATTGGATTTGTTGGGTTGCAATAAATAAGGATTGTTGCAAATAACTACCTCAATTTGTATGGTGTTTGATACAAAGGTGCTTCTTTCAAAGAATCTTCTAGACTACTATCTTTTTGTAATAGACTAAGCAAGGCAGCTGCTTCACGAAATGTTGCTGCGACTACACTATTGAATGTTTTGAGGTGATCAAATGAGAAAAGACCTCTTATATAATTTAATAAGATCTGCAAATAATATGTTTCTCCTTCAAATGGGCTTGCTGCGATAATTTGCTTTTTTTCTAGGACTCCACATCTTGTACTGTTGACTCCAAACAAAATCTGTGAAAAATTTTTCATATAAGAATGTTCATGCAGTTTCATTTATTTGATTTGTTGAAAAAAATTCTGTCAACATCGATTTTGTAGAGTGATCAGAGGTCTGAACATTGGTCAAATCTTCATAAGGACAAAAAGCTACCAAATGTTAATTTTCAAGATGTAGATACAAACTATACACAAATGGATACATTTCATTAAGAATAAATTTATATATTCTCCACATGGCTTTAGGTGGAGAAATCTATCAAGCCGATTGAAACTGCTGAATTTCATCTACCTCATGAGTAATATGCTTCGAAACCAAATTAAATGAAATACCTTTACGAATACATCTATAAAGGTATTTCACAGCCTTGATCGTAAAACAAATCTCTACATTCATGTGACAATCAAATTTTTCAAGAAGATATAAATTATATGGAACCACCCAACAATTATCCAAGTTTTTGCTCCTAACTTTGACAGTAATTCCATTGTTGCATCGTCTATACTATGGGAAACAATCAATCCCAATAGTTGTATTGGATGCAAAGTTTTTTGGATAATGATTTTTACAATAACCATTTTTTTTCATACAAGCATTGGTTGGATTTAATATTCCACAAGGGCCGTGTATCATATGCCTCAAAACTATTCTGTACAAATGCGGATCTTCATTTTGATCAGGAATTTTTACAGAGACAATTTGATCAATAGCTTCAAGAGCATGAATTTTCCAGTCTCTTTGCAATATAATTAAGAAATAAACATGTGGTAGTCATCTTTTCTGATGTTCAATTACATAAGTATAAGCCGAAAATTTTTTAAAGACTTGTCATTTCAGTAAATCATCCTTCAAGTCCTCTAATTTCGCTCTAAAAATGCGGGCAATTAAATCTGGTCAATTTTGTGCCTTTTACTGTGGTACTAATTCATCTAAGATTTCTTTCCAATCTGGATTGCATGTCATGATTAGAAAAATATCAGGTTTTTCAAAGTGATGGAGTAAAGTCATTGCATCCATATATCTTTTTCGCATATCTCTTAGGCCGCCAAAAAAAGATGAGGGTAAAATAATGCGTTTTCCAACTTAGAAAGTATCAGTTTATCCAACTGAAATACAATCAACAATTCCTTAATATATTTTAGAACGAATTTGTTGTTGTTTGGTACGAAAGTAATCTAATCTTAAAGTTTTAATTTTGACATACATATCAACAGCAAATTGTTGAAACAAACGGCCAGATAGTAAGATGATAGAATTGTCATTTGCTCTGGTTTGCAACTTATAGCAGTAATATTCACAACATGAGACAGATGGTTCTTTTATTGTTTTTTTCAAACCTGTACAAGTGAAATGACATATTAGAAAGTTGCAAATTTGAAGATTAAAATTTCAATGATTAAAAGAAGCAGACTTCTTCTAACCTTGTTGCTCTCTGCTAAGTAACTGATTTATTGATATTGAATGTTTAAGATTAATTGATGACATTGTTCCAGTATATGAAGATGTTGTTCATTTATTGACTCTTTGTATGTCTTGATACTAACCAATATTCTCGAAATGAAATAATAATGAATATTGCAAAGGATCGTAGCAACCAAAATAGTATTGAACTATATGACTGCCACCTGAATTGTTGGAAATGATAATAGCTCGTCTTTTTAAAAGGTTAGAGTCATCACTCTCAATCCAAATAGCTGCAATTTGTGATACTGATAGTGCATTAAAAACATGTTGATCTAGGTTGACATCAGATCTAATTTGGATTTCATATTTGTCTAGATTAGATACATCACCAAGGCTTCTAAACAAGTGTGAATATGGATTGACTTCAAGAATAACCATGAGTTTAGTAATAATTAAATGATCAAATCTTCCTGAGTCATAAACCCAATTTTCTAATTCATGTTCAGTGTCATAAAAATATAATTGTAGATAAGCAGGATATTTATCAACAGGATGCAACTAATTGACGAAATGATAGACCTATCCTTGAGCTCAAAATGTATAGATTTTTTTGTTCCTTCTGCATAAATTTCTATCAAGTTTCACACTAAATAATGTAAATGCAAATTTGTTATTATATGTGCGCACGTAGTTGCGAAAGTTGGTAGATTCAGCTGACTCTGAAGTAAATAACTAATAAAGTTGATCTGGAACATGATCGACAACCAAAGAAATAGTGTCATCAGCACAACAAAATCCTTTTGTTTCATGATGAAATCTTTTTACTCCACAATAATTGCAAGATGGCATTGAAGGCAAGAAATTTGCTTTAAGCAATATACTTTGTAGTATTTGCCTAAAGCATGCAGATCGTTGAAGTCGCTTCCCTATGGCGAAAGGCACAGATACATGACATAAGCAGAACAAATTTCTAGGCATTTCAAATGACTACATCTAGAGTATTGTGAATGGAAATATAATAAACCAATAAAAAGAGATGGGCAGCTGTGACTGATTTGTAGGCTTATTCTTTACCTTGAGAAGGTGTTGATATCGTTGTTTGGTAATTGAGTTGATCATGAATAGGATACGCAGTCTATCGAATAAGACAAACCCCATTAAGTCAATTTGTACTTATATTGAGTTAAACAAATATAAGAGTTGATTGGAAGTAAAGTGAAGAATAAAGGATATATAGAACACCTGTTTATTCTGAATCTGTTCAAAACTGCTTAAATTTTGTATATTTGTAGTCATTATTGTAGATGCTAAAGAATTTGTAGAACTACTTAGTTAAGAAGAATCTTGTTCCATTGTGACAAATGCATTAGCAGAAAATTCAATTTTTTCTGTAGAAGAAACCTCACCCATCTGAACATGATTGTTAGGTGTGTTTGATTCTGCAACAACTGAGAGACATCAATGTTCTGCATAACTTCAAGATTGCCCTTTGAAAGACTTGATTGACTAGAAAAATCTATATCGCAAGATAAAAATTGACTTTCATCTTGAATAATATTATGTCTAGATGTTCTATTTAGAGCAAATCTGTCTCTATTTCTTTTACAGTGAGCCTCTTTTTGTTGCTCTAATAGGGAACTATAAGAACTCCTCATTTATTTTTGGCTTTCAACACCTTAAAATTTTTATAAAAAGAGTTTAATTTATCTAATTTTAAGGATATTGATTAACTTTTAGATATATGGTTGCTTATATTTTAATGAATCTTACAACTTTTCATTTATTTGTACTGAATAGAAGTATTTTTTCAAGAATTGAAATTTGTTGACGAGGAATAAAAAATGATAGAATCAAGGAATAAGATGTCAAGGGAAACCTTCACTCTATAAAGAAATAACAAATGTTATAGATATGTTGATAAAATTTCATATTGGATTGAACATAATATTTTACATATTATATAGGCACATGTTACAAATATGTCAAAAAAATTCGACATTGAACATCCATATATAAATTACAATTGCATACTTAATTTTAATGCTAATAATTGCAGGTTTTGTCATGGAAAGACAAACCATCTATAATATATTTAATATCACAATGTTTAATAATCAATTTAATTTAAATTGCTAATCAAAAAAATATATATCTAGATTACATTGTCACCTTTCTTCAGTATTATGTTGATAAGAATGAAAACACGTACCCTTTTGTATGAGTCAGAGTCAAAGTAGTAAAATGTACCTGTGAGTATAAATAGTTGATGAGATTGAGGAAGATGGGATTAAACTAGGAACAAATCAAGCTGATGTTATAATTTATTTTGAATTCACATTAACGATAAAGATTAGCTAGAAATATTAGAAATATACAGCAAAGAAAAAACTAAATAAGAAAACATTACATGAAAAATGAATTGCTAATAAATATTGTACTTAAACGGGAGAATGTGAAACTTCAATTATTTATTTTATATTATCCATTATTATTGAATCTTTCATTTCAATTATTATCTTTAATTTACTTTGTTATTATTTTATTTTATTTAAAATCTGATTAAGTTATTTCATTCTTTTTTATATGTCAAAAAATTTATTTGGTGTTCTTTGTTTTGCCATCATAGTACGTCATAACTTCTTCCCATAACAAAGCATAATTTAAGTTATTGTACAATTTTTTGTTATTTGAATTTATCTAATATAATAATAATAAGACAGCCAATATGACTGTTAAGTTGTCATGCATTTTTTTTTTGATTTAATGATTTTTTATAAGTATTATTTTTGGTTCTAATGAATAAATATTTTTTGTCATTCATTGCTTAGTTTTTGTAATTTTTTATTATTTAATTTTCCTTTTAATTTAATTTTGTCATTTCAATTTGTTATTACTATTATTTTCATTTCTTTCATTTATATTTGTTATAATTATTAAATTGGTTTCTTCATGATTTATTGCTAGGTTTATGTGTAATTTATTATTATTTTAATACACCTATTATTATTTCAGTTTCTCAAATTGTTAACTTATGTACTTTTTATTTTTAAATCATACATAAATTTTAGTTTTTAATTAATTTTTAATTATTCATCATTATTGAGACATTCATTCTAATATGTTATTATGATTAATTTGCTTTGTTATTGTTTTATTTTATTTAAAATGTGATGAAGGTATTTCATAATTTTTTTGAATCCCAAAAACTGATTTGCTCTTCTTTGTTTTGCGATCATAATATGTCATAGCTTCTTCCCATAACAAAGCGTAATTTAAGTCATTGCACATTTTTTTGTTATTTTAATTTATGATTTAAATAATAATTTAAATCATAATAATAATTAAAACATAATAGTAGTTTAAGTTATTTTAGACAATCAAAAAAATTGAGTTTGTTGTAACTTTTTTCATTATTTGAATGCATTTTTTATTCAATTTGATCATTTTTATTTGATATAATTATTAGTTTAGTTTCTAATTAGTTGGTATTATCTAATATAATAATAATAGAAGAGTCAATATGACTGCTAAGTTGTTTATTTATTGATTTAACGATTTGTTATAATTAATATTTTTGATCTTAATGAATCAATAACTTTTGTCATTCATTGCTTAGTTTTAGTTATAGTTTGGTAATTATTTAATTTGCCTTTTAATTTAATTTGGTCACTTCGATTTGTTATTACTATTATTTTTATTTCTTTCATTTATATTTGTTGTAATTATTAAATTCTTAACTCATGTATTTTTTATTTTTAAATCATATGAAATTTGAGTTTTTAATTAAATTTTTATTATTTTATATTATTCATTATTATTGAGTCTTTCATTGCAATATGTTATTATCATTAATTTGTTTTGTCATTGTTTTATTTTATTTAAAATCTGATTCAGTTATTTCATCATGTTTCTTGAATCCCAAAAACTGATTTGATCTTCTTTGTTTTGCTATCATAATACATCATGCATTCTTCCCATAACAAAACGTAATTTAAGTCATTGCATATTTTTTGTTATAGTTTATTTTATTTTATTATTTTATTTTATTTTTATTTCATTTTTATATTATATTATATTTTTTTTATTTTATTTTATTGTATTTACTTCATTAATTTGTATTTTAGTTTAACATATAATTATTTTAATGAATTTTATTTCAATATATTACTTTATTTCATTATTTTTAATTTATTATTTTATTTTATATTATAGATTAATTAATATTAATATTTATAATTTATAAAAACTTATAAAAATATTTTGATTATTTGATTTAATTAATTTTTATTTTATTTGTTTACTTCAGTAATTATATTTTACATTAACCTATAATTATTTCAATAAACTTATTTCAATATCTTAGCATAATTTTTTTAATTTATTATTTTATTTAATTTATTTAAATAAAATTTATGATTATAGTCAACTATATTTTTTTATTTTAATTTATAATCATGTTTATTTTAATTTATTTGATTTTAATTTATTATTTTCCGTGAAGCTCAGCTCGCTACGGGAAAAAAATAGCCCAAACCCAAAGTTCCAAAACGCACCATTTTGCCCCTAAGATGTCAACCCCCACAAGTCCAAAACGCATCGTTTTAGAACGAAATCCTCGCCCCTCATATCCAAACGCACGCTTTTGTCACTTCATCTTCAACCTTCAATTTCTCCTCTCCTCCACTGCAAACCCTAGATCCTTGCCACTGTGAATCGTCGTCATCGCAACCTTTATCCTCTTCCATCCCCGAAACGACCAGTCTTCCAAATACTTTTACATCCATCGATGCAAACAAGATCAAAGTCAACATGAATCGAGAAAGATACTGAATACGCAAAGGAAACAAGAAACCCAACACGAATCGAAGCTAACATGCAAAAAGTGTAGACCAAAAAACTCAGCCAAAATCAGAAATAAAACACAAGCAAACAAATCGAAAACAAAAATCTAGCCAAACAAACCACAAAACGAACGAAAACAAATAAAAACGAAATCGAAAACATAGCCGAACAGAGAGGAAAACATTTACCTAGCGAGTTCTTCAACGTTCTCTCCTTCACCACCTAGCTTTTCTCCTTCTTTTGAACCTCTTTTTTCTTTCAAACGCTTTGTTACTTGCATACAAATGAAATATAGAGACATTAGTTCAAAATGCACTTTTCGAGAACAAAAGCGAAGAGAGAAGAAGGAGATGAAGGGATAGAAATTTGAGAAGGAAACGTGTGATCTAAACTTTTGGAGACAATAAAGTCAAACAAGCAAGATAGATAAAATTTTCTGAGACGGTAGTTAAAAATTAATTTAACCCTTCATGTAAAACAAGCAAACTCAAAACTAATAAATGCAAACAAGCAAGACAGATAAGAAAATAAAAAAATTATAAAAGGACAGAAGGACATAAATGGAAGAGAAAGATGCTGAAAATCTACTATTCATCTACTATCCTTACTTATATTATAGTGGTTGTTATAAAACTAAAATATTGTAAGAGAAAATATTTAGAATTCTTTATTTCTCCAAAATTTTTTTTTCTTTTTTTCTTTCTTTCTCTCTTTTCTTTCTTCGTTTCTTTTTATTTCTATGTACATCTGATCGAATGAATACATCTATTTATAGAATTTTTTAGATCGGGGAGGGAAGAGATGAAATGAAAGGAGAAAGAAATAATGGAAGGAGGGGGGTCAGGAACACATGGCATGGGCCATGTATGTCATTCACTGCCCCTCCCTATAATTACTTCATAATACTTCCCCTTGAACGACCACCCATAAGAAATTTGTCTCACCTTATCAAGGAAATATCCAGTGGGAAGAAAAACCAATGGCAAAGAAAAAAGAGTACAATATTCTTATGTACCTCCAAGTGTTTTAAGATTGTCTCAATAAAATCTTGCAGAGGAAAACCCAGTGGGACGAAACCTCAACGAAGGAAAAAGAGTACAATCAGTACAAGTTTTCATAACATTTACTCCTCCTGAAAAGTGTAACACCCCGCTCCGACACCAAGCTTTCTTCAATTTTTTTTTTTCCGAGCGACGCGGTTATTTTATTTACATTCCTAAATTATTGTATGATTTACTGACTTATTATCATTATTTTATTTCCTCTTTCCTCTCCATAATTATCTCACATTGCCGTAATTCCTATGCACACATCTCCTCCTCCTAATTGCTTGGCAACCGAATAGGACGAGTGTTTGGACATTTCTTCCTTTCCTAAAATAGTTTTGCCTCCATCAAGCCTTTCTTTCCCGCTCTACGCTTCCTTAGGATTTTAGTATCATTATATATATCTATGCGAAGGAAAACCTCAATGCCACAACGCCTTACGCGCATAGCCTCCCCCTCATGAATGAAGAAAGCTCCACGCCGCCGCTGTCCTTTGAGGTGCCTCAACCTTGCTCAGCCACTGAAAGCCTTCGCATAACTCAGCCTCGTCCAGACTTAGCAGCCTTGAACCCACGGTGGAGGAACTAGCCGCTAGCCATCACCGAAAACATCACCTATTTTTATCGCCCGAAACAGAGCAACTCTTACCGCCGCTTGCTCCGTCTAGCTTGGTGCCACCAGCCACGGCAAGGTAGAATCACCGACGTCGTGTAGGAAGACCCCAGAAACCGTCGACCTTGCCACCACCCCTGCGACACCACGTACTGCCAACTACCTCGCAAGGCTTTGCCTCACGTCGGATATCACCGAGAAACAACTCAACCACAGCCCCAAACACCCTCTGTTTTACTCCACCCTAAACAGGCGATCTCCTTTTTCCTTAGTACCATTAGCCACCAGCCACCGTTTCTCAGTCGTAAACTCGCTGCCCTGACCACCGTCTCCCAGCCCTGTGCAAAAACTCTCGGTAAGCACATTCCTTCCAGCGGGTATTTTTCCTTGCGAGAATTTGAGCATGTGTTTTTGCATGTTTTTATTTTCGGTAGAGTTATAAGTTGGTACTTTGGTGTTCCTTCAAAATGGACCTGGACAACCACTTTTTGGTCTAGTAATTATGTTCTCTATAAGCGGGCTCATTTTTATTTCCACTATAGGACCATAAACCTTGATCTGTGGTGTTTTTTTTTCGTAGCGCCTTGGCGAAGTTTGGTAGGAAGGTTGGATTAAATCAATTACTATTATTATTTTGTTTATTTATTTATATTGAGCTATTTTCATTAAGAGTTGATTTCAGCCCTTCCAGACTTGACAAAAATTTCCAAAGAAACGACTGGGTTTAAATTATCTTTGATGTTCTTTTTTTTTTTAATTTCTATTATTTGGTATTCTTTTGATCTGAGTCGTTTAAGAAAATTTAGAAGTGTTTAGAATTTGCGATATTTTGGGGTTGGAGAGTTTGTTACTTTAAAGTGTGTAGGAGAATTGGTTATTTTATGGTTCTAGGCTCAAATATTAAAATACATGGTTGATTTGAAAATTTATGAAAGTATGCGTCAATTTTATAGGTGGCGACTAATTTTTGTTCAGCCGTGTGGAGATAAATTTTGAGAAGTTAAGAAATTCAGGTAAGCGGGGTTCCTATGCTAGACTTTACATGAAAAATATGAACTGAGATTTATTTTGGAAAATATGCATGTTTTAGTTAGGAAAAGAAATTTTGAAATCACCTCAGTTTTGTTTCGCATATGCATAAGAAATCGTATAAGAATAAAATATTTTCTGGCATGAACTGGTGTAGACATGAGCTATTTTTGTTGCATTCTATTTTTCGAACTGAAAAAGAGCGAATATGAAAATTTCTGTATAAATAATATTTATGATCTGATTCTGTTCTTGTTTTAGAAAAATTTTGTACTCGGGTACGATAGGATATGAATTCTGAAACCTCTGGTATGACATTCTAGTTCTGTTTCGCTTTGTTTAGTCCTAGGTTGGTACCAACTATTCTGTTTCCGGTGCACCCACTTTGGCTGCAAAGTGGTTTTCTGCATGGTCTTTCCTGTGTGCACACTCGGATTTTCGAGAATAATAAGGGGAAGATTCACATTCTGTTTCTGCTCGGTTGGCCGCCGAGGTTTGCACAACCCTACCACGGGAGTTAAACATGGTATTTCTATTTTGATAAGGCATTTCAGTTATGCTATGCCACAAGGATTTTTATTTTTCTGTTTCCGTTTATATTAAACTTTCGCTCTGATTTTTGATAATGTAATCTGCTTCTGCATTTTTCTGAAAAGTAAGAAATATTTTATTCTACATTCTGAATTTTGGTAAATGCTCATGTTTGCACACTAGTATATGTTTCTTACTTACTGAGTTGTGGATAACTCACCCCCCTCCTCTAATAACATTTTTCAGATAGTTGAGATGGTTCAGTGCATTATCAGTAAGGGTAACCATTATTAGAGAGACTTGGTGATTATAGAAGAATAAGTGCTCGTGGATACATTTTTTTTCTAGTCGTAGTAAATATTTATCTTCATTGATATTTCCAGTATGTCAAGTTTTGGATTGTTATAAGTATTTGAAGTCATTTGATTTTATTAAAGTTTATGTTTAGTTTCTTGGAGAGTTTCATAAATATTTGTTAATTAATTATGGGAGTGTCCTTTTTATATTAGTCGGTTATTGGAGAATGGAATATATGAATTGGTGTTTTGGGATGATTTGAGAAAAATTACCTAACTCTCTGGACCTTTGGGAGCGGGGCGTTACAGTTGGACAAGAGTAGTATTAGGATGAGTGACCTCCTGGGAAGTCCTCTTGTTGCAACCCCCTTTTTACTGTAACGCCCCGCTCCCAAAGGTCCAGAGAGTTAGGTCATTTTTCTCAAATCATCCCAAAAGACCAATTCATATATTCCAAATTCTCCAATAACCGACTAATATAAAAAAGACACTCCATAATTAATTAACAAATATTTATGAAACTCTCCAAGAAACTAAACATAAACTTTAATAAAATCAAATGACTTCAAATACTTGTAACAATCCAAAACTTGACATACTGGAAATATCAATGAAGATAAATATTTACTACGACTAGAAAAAAAATGTATCCACAAGCACTTATTCTCCTATGATCACTAAGCCTCTCTAGTAATGGCTACCCTTGCTGATAATGCACTGAACCATCTCAACTATCTGAAAAATGTTATTAGAGGAGGGGGGTGAGTTATCCACAACTCAGTAAGTAAGGAACATATACTAGTGTGCAAACATGAGCATTTACCAAAATTCAGAATGCAGAATAAAATATTTCTTACTTTTCAGAAAAATGCAGAAGCAAATTACATTATCAAAAATCAGAGCGAAAGTTTAATATAAACGGAAACAGAAAAAAAAAATCATTGTGGCATAGCATAACTAAAATGCCTTATCAAAATAGAAATACCATGTTTAACTCCCGTGGTAGGGTTGTGCAAACCTCGGCGGCCAACCGAGCAGAAACAGAATGCGAATCTTCCCCTTATTATTCTCGGAAATCCGAGTGTGCACACAGGAAAGACCACGTAGAAAACCACTTTGCAGCCAAAGTGGGTGCACCAGAAACAGAATAGTTGGTACCAACCCAGGACTAAACAAAGCGAAACAGAACTAGAATGTCATACCAGAGGTTTCAGAATTCATATCCTATCATACCCGAGTACATAATTTTTCCAAAACAAGAACAGAATCAGATCATAAATATTATTTATACAGAAATTTTCATATTCGCTCTTTTTCAGTTCGAAAAATAGAATGCAACAAAAATAGCTCATGTCTACACCAGTTCATGCCAGAAAATATTTTATTCTTATACGATTTCTTATGCATATGCAAAACAAAACTGAGGTGATTTCAAAATTTCTTTTCCTAACTAAAACATGCATATTTTCCAAAATAAATCTCAGTTCATATTTTTAATGTAAAGTCTAGCATAGGAACCCCGTTTACCTGAATTTCTTAGCTTCTCAAAATTTATCTCCACACGGCTGAACAAAAATTAGTCGCCACCTATAAAATTGACGCATACTTCCATAAATTTTCAAATCAACCATGTATTTTAATATTTGAGCCTAGAACCATAAAATAACCAATTCTCCTACACACTTTAAAGTAACAAACTCTCCAACCCCAAAATATCGTAAATTCTAAACACTTCTAAATTTCCCTAAACGACTCAGATCAAAAGAATACCAAATAATAGAAATTTAAAAAAAAAAAAAAGAACATCAAAGATAATTTAAACCCAGTCGTTTCTTTGAAATTTTTTGTCAATTCTGGAAGGGCTGAAATCAACTCTTATTGAAAATAGCTCAATATAAATAAATAAACAAAATAATAATAGTAATTGATTTAATCCAACCTTCCTACCAAACTTTGCTAAGGCGCTACGAAAAAAAAAACACCACAGATCAAGGTTTACGGTCCTATAGTGGAAATAAAAATGAGCCCGCTTATAGAGAACATAATTACTAGACCAAAAAGTGGTTGTCCAGGTCCATTTTGAAGGAACACCAAAGTACCAACTTATAACTCTACCGAAAATAAAAACATGCAAAAACACATGCTCAAATTCTCGCAAGGAAAAATACCCGCTGGAAGGAACGTGCTTACCGAGAGTTTTTGCACAGGGCTGGGAGACGGTGGTCAAGGCAGCGAGTTTGCGACTGAGAAACGGTGGCTGGTGGCTTACGGTACTAAGGAAAAAGGAGATCGCCTGTTTAGGATGGAGTAAAACAGAGGGTGTTTGGGGCTGTGGTTGAGTTGTTTCTCGGTGATATCTGACGTGAGGCAAAGCCTTGCGAGGTAGTTGGCAGTACGTGGTGTTGCAGGGGTGGTGGCAAGGTCGACGGTTTCTGGAGTCTTCCTACACGATGTCGGTGATTCCACCTTGCCGTGGCTGGTGGCACCAAGCTAGACGGAGCAAGCGGCGGTAAGAGATGCTCTGTTTCGGGCAATAAAAACAGGGGATGTTTTCGGTGATGGCTAGCGGCTAGTTCCTCCACCGTGGGTTCAAGGCTGCTAAGTCTGCACGAGGCTAAGTTATGCGAAGGCTTTCAGTGGCTGAGCAAGGTTGAGGCACCTCAGAGGACAGCGACGGCGTGGAGCTTTCTTCATCCATGAGGGGGAGGCTACGTGCGTAAGGCGTTGTGGCATTGAGGTTTTCCTTCGCATAGATATATATAATGATACTAAAATCCTAAGGAAGCGTAGAGCGGGAAAGAAAGGCTTGATGGAGGCAAAACTATTTTAGGAAAGGAAGAAATGTCCAAACACTCGTCCTATTCGGTTGCCAAGCAATTAGGAGGAGGAGATGTGTGCATGGGAATTACGGCAATGTGAGATAATTATGGAGAGGAAAGAGGAAATAAAATAATGATAATAAGTCAATAAATCATACAATAATTTAGGAATGTAAATAAAATAACGGCGTCACTCGAAAAAAAAAATTTTTGAAGAAAGCTTGGTGTCGGAGCGGGGTGTTACAAAAAGTGCATGACGATAAATTTTTGAGTTTTCGCATTCCAATGTTATACACAATCTTTTTGAATATCCCAATTGGTAATGCCTTTGAGAATAAATCTGCCAGATTATTACTTGATCGTATTTGCTTGACATCAATTTTACATTTCTCTTGCAGTTCGTGAGTATAAAAGAATTTAGGTGAAATGTGTTTGGTTCTGTCACCTTTGATATATCTTCATCTTATTTAAGTGATACAAGCAGTATTATCTTAATATAAAAATTGTTGGGCTATCATTGATCATAGGGAGTCCATACTTTTTCTGGATATGTTGAATTACTGATCTCAGCCAAATACACTCTCGACTTGTTTCATAAATAGCAATGATTTCTGAATGATTTGAAGATGTAACAGATAATATTTGCTTGATAGATTTTCATGATACGACAGTATCTCCATAAGTAAATAAATATTCAGTTTGAGATCTACCTCTGTGTAGATCTGAAAGATAACCTACATCTGCATACCCAATCAATTGTGGACTTGATCCAAGTTGATAAAATAATCTCATATCAACTGTACCATAAAGGTAACGAAAGATATGTTTAATACCATTCCAATGTTTTCGAGTTAGTGCAGAACTATATCTTGCAAGCAGATTAACTGAGAAAGTAATATCAAGCCGAGTGCAATTTGTAAGATACATCAAAGTTCCAATTACATTGAGATATGGTACTTTAGGACTAAGAATTTCTTCATTTTCATCACAATGATAGAATGAATCATTTTTCACATCAAGTGTTCGAACAATCATTGGAGTACTCAGGGGATGAGCTTTATTCATATAAAAATGTTTCAAAACTTTCTCTGTATATATGGACTGATGAATAAAAATTCCATTTGACAAGTGCTCGAGTTGTAGGCTGAGACAAAGTTTTGTTTTTCCAAAATCTTTCATTTCAAATTCATTCTTTAAATATGTAACGATTCTTGAGATCTCTTCAGGAGTTTCCACAATATTTAAATCATCAACATAAATTGTAATAATGGCAAATCCGGATTCTGATTTCTTAATAAAAACACATGGGCATATAGGATTATTTTCAAATCTTTCTTTCAATAGATATTCGCTTAAGCGATTATACTATATGCGTCCAGATTGCTTTAACCCATATAAAGATCTTTGAAGTTTAATAGAGTACACACTTTTGGATGTACTTATAGATGCTTCAGGCATCTTATATCTTTTAGACATTTTCATATATATATGTCTTGGTCTAAGGATCCATATAAATATGCAGTGACCACATCCATTAACTGCATCTCTAATCTTTTTATGACGACCAGACTAATCAAAAATCTAAATGTGATTACATCCATAACGGGAGAATATGTTTCTTCCTAATCAACCTCAGGTTTCTGTAGGAAATCTTGTGCAACAAGTCGTGCTTTATTCCACACAATTTCATTTTTCTCATTGCATTTACGTATAAATACACACTTATATCCAACAGGCATTACACATTTTGGTGTTTGGACAACAGGTTCAAATACTTCTTGTTTTGATAGCGAATTTAATTCAGCTTCAATAGCTGCTTTTCATTTTGGCCAATCATTTCTACGTTAACATTTTTCGACGGTTCTTGACTTACATTCTTTATTACTTCTGGTAATGTCAATGGCTATTTTATATGAAAATATGTTGTCGACAACAGTTTTATTTCTATCTAGAATTTCTCCAGTATTTATGAGATGTATTGAAATCTCATTATTTTCAGGTACTTGTTCCTCTTCAGGGAAAAACATTTCATGAAACACCTCTTCAGGAGGTTTCTTTCTAAGAGATTTATATTGTTCAGGAGTATCCTCTTTAGGAGGTTCTAGAATAAAAGATTTGATCTTTTCAAAAGTATCAAATATATTTATAGCCTGTATTGTGGGTATGTGTTCTTCAGGAACATCACATTCATTTTGTATTCTTTTCCTTCTGAATATTTTATCTTTTGAACTAATAGGTCTTGCACGCTTTAGGCATGTTTTAGATTCACCTATTACTATTTTGAAAATTTGTCTTTAAGAGATTTTAATCCTTACTGGAGCATTAACAACAGGAATATATGATTTTACTACACTTTTAGTATCAGTAAATACATCCGATAATTGATTTGCAATACATTGTAAATGAATAATCCTCTAAACTTCTAGTTTACATTCATTTGTAAGATGATCAAATTGAGACGGGGTCTTATTATCCCAAGTAATTTCTTATCGTGCTTTAGGCACCGACTTTTCTTTACTCATTAATGAAAATATGGATTCGTCAAAGTAACAATTCTCAAAACATGCTTTAAACATATCCCATGTAAAGGGCTCAAGGTATCTGATAATAGATGGAGAATCAAAACTAATATATATCCCAAGTCTGTGTTGAGGGCCCATTTTTATACGTTGTGGAGGTGCAATTGGAACATATACAACACATCCAAAAGTACGAAAATGAGAAATATTTGGTTGTTAACCAAATGTAAGCTGTAATGGAGAGTATTTATGATATGTAGATGGTCTGATGCGAATTAATGATGCTGCATGAAGTATAGTATGTCCCCAGGTAGAAACAAGTAGTCTTGATTTCATAAGTAAATGTCTAACAATTAGTTGAAACTTTTTAATCAAAGATTCAATTAAACCGTTTTGAGTGTGTGTATGGGCAATAGGATGCTCAACATCTATTCCTATTGACATTCAATAATTATCAAAAATTTGAAATGAAAATTCACCTGCATTATCCAATCGAATAGTCTTAATTGGATACTCAAGAAATGGTGCTTGTAGTTTGATTATTTGAACAATAAGTCTAGTAAATGCAACATTTCTAGTGGAAAGCAGACAAACATGTGACCATCGACTAGATGCATCAATCAAAATCATAAAGTATTTAAATGGTCTATTATATTGATAAATAGGCCCACATATATCTTCGTGAATTATTTATAAAAAGGATGGATTCAACAATAACTTTTGAGGGAGATAGTCTGATAATCAATTTACCTTGAGAACATGCAGAGCACGGATATTGATTAGGTAAGAATATCTTTTGATTCTTTAAGGGATACCCATGCGAATTTTCAATAATTCGTCTCATCATTATAGATCCCGGATGTCCAAGGTGATCATGCCAAGTCATAAATATTTAGGGGTCAATGCATTTCTGGTGCACTACCACTTATGATTTAATTGTTCTCATCTTTGTATAATATAATCCAGAATATAGAACAGACAGTTTTTTTAATACGAGCTTCTGGCCTAATATTGTCTTAGTAATAAGAAGATGCTCTTTACTGCCTTTATTAGTCATTTCAATATGGTAATTATTACGACGTATATCTTTGAAACTCAATAAATTTCTTTTGAATTGTGAGGAACATAAAACATTATTAATACAAAATTTGGTGCCATTAGGTAACACAATATAAGCTCTTCCGGAATCCTCAATTAAATCTGATGAGCCTAATATGGTATGGACATAGGCTTTACTTAGTGTTAAATTTTGAAAATATTTTTTTTTCTTTAAAAATTGTATAAATTGTAGCACTGTCAGATAGACATACATCTTTATCATTCAATTCATAGATAAAAAGTTCATCAATGTGATCCATGATTCTACAAAATATACAAAACTTTTATTACAAATAATAAATAAAATACATTAATTGAGTGGAACAATTTCATTTCCAATTAGGTGATAAATTCTACCATCAGAATTTTCAAAGAAATTAGAAATATTAAGATGAGTGATATCTATATCTACTGAATCTAATGAATCATCTGATAGTTCTACTAAATTTATTTCAATCTTTTTATTTTTTCCTTTTATTGATGCTTGGTATAAATCTACTAAGTGTCTGGCTGTACGACATGTAAGTACCCAATGTCCAGTCATACCACATCTATAATATACATCTTCACCTCTTTTTGAAGAATTATTCTGTAGATTTTTACCCATTTCTGAGTTATACCATTTCTGATGATACGGTATCTTATTATCCCTTTTAATGTTGTCATTTTTAGGACCAACATTTCTATAATTTCTCTTACTACGTCTACGCCATTGATTCCTTCGAAATGATACACTATTCACTTCTGAAAATAATGCAAATCTATTATCATTCACTTCAGGAAATGATATTGAACCAGTAGGGCGTGACTGGTGGTTTTTTAATAAGAGCTCATTATTCTGCTTAGCTATTAAAAGACGTAATATAAATTCAGAATATTTCATGAACTTTCTCTCTCGATACTGTTGCTGCAAGAGCACACTCGAGGCATGAAATGTAGTATAAGTTTTCTCTAGTATATCATCATCGGTGATTTTCTCACCGCATAATTTTAGTACTGGGCTTATTTTAAAAAGTGTGGAATTAAACTCACTAACATTTTTATAATTTTGCAACCTTAGGTGCAACCATTCAAAACGAGCTCTTGGGAGGATGACAGTCTTTTGGTATTCATACCTCTTCCTTAAATTATTCTACAAAATAAAGAGATATTTTATTGTAGGATACTCAGATTTTAATTTTTCATGAAGATGGTGGTGAAGGAAAATCATTGATTTAGCACAGTCCTGCAGGGATGCTTGATTTCCTTCTTTAATGGTTTCTCATGTTCATAGCATCCAGATAGACTTCAGCATCAAGTATTTAGGATAAATAATTTTTTCCAGATATGTCAAGAGCAACAAATTCCAATTTTGTAAAGTTTGCCATTTTCTACATATATAAACAATAAAATAAATATGTGTATCTCAAAAATATATTTATAAATTCACAAAGACTTTAAATAATAATCATCCATAAAATATATCAAAAATTACAAATAATATATTGAAAAACTTATAAAGGAATAAGACCACTAGTTTCAGAATTGATAAAACTGTCGTACTAATAACGTGTTATAAAACTAGAATAAAAATTATTATTGTAAGAGAAAATATTTAAAACTCTTTATTTCTCCAAAACTTTCTTTCTTGATTTCTCCTCCTCTTTCTCTCTTTTCTTTCTTTGTTTCTGTTTATTTCTATGTACATTTGATCGAATGAATACATCTATTTATAGAGTTTTTTAGATCGGGGAGGGAAGAGAGGAAATGAAAGGAGAAAGAAATAATGGAAGGAAGGAGGTCAGGAGCACATGGCATGGACCATGTATGTCATTCACTGCCCCTCCCTATAATTGCTTCACGATAGTAGTAGATATAATTTTCTTTTTAGAGTCAATTAGACCAAGTCAATTGTGGTGGCCTAGCTGCTTTTTCATTTACTTTTATAAAATTAAGTTACGTTTGAATGTTGAAAATATTTTAGAGTGTTTGTAAATAATAGTAGAAAGTAGATAAAAAATAAAAATAAAATAAAAAATAATAATAATAAATATTTGAGAATACTTTATTTTCAAACCTAACCTTATAATTCGTTTGGAGAAAGTGGAGGCATGCGTGTCGTTCAAGTAGGGATGGCAATATGTTACACAATCCGTTAACCCAATATGAATGCGACACGATAAAAGCGGGTTAGAGTTTAGTCTTAAAGGGTTTCGGGTCAAAATGGATTGACACATTATGACACGATTGCTTAATGGGTTAATAGCGAGTCAACTTGTTTTGACCCGCTATGACACATTAAGAAAGTTAAATTTATAAGTATACTGTTACATTTAAAAGTAAAATTGTTAGAATCTTAATTTCAATATTTTTATTATTTATATTATAATTCATACTTGTAGTTAGTATTATAATTTTTATAGATATTGTGATTTTAACATTTATATAAAATTATGCTTAGTTTAATTAAGTCAAACGGATTAATTTCGGATATATTCAACACATTTACATAAACAAATTGAAACGTATAATATTTTATCGTGTTAATTTATTTCATAATATTCATTAATGGATTTTAACAGGTTGACACAATACGACGGGTCGTGTTAGGGTTTGAAATTTTGACACGATAAGTTTAACGGGTCAGGTTAGAGTTGACCTATATAGTATAATATAAATATCTTGATACGACACGAACACGATCCATTAACACGATTTGACACTCCTACGTTCAGGTATCTGGACTTATCTTAGGCTTTAATTACTTTTTTTTTTCTTGTATTTGTTACCTTCAATTGCTTCATAAGGAAATAAATGTGAATGCCATGGATGAGTAGGATATGAAAATATGAGTCAAAATATTTTCAAAATATGAATAGAGTCAAAATATGAAAAATATGAATAAATATTTTTATTATAAGAAAATTATTATATTATTATTTTAATAAAATTAATATAAAATTATAAATTTAAAAGTTTGATGAATTTATGTTATATTTTTTTATTAAATTAATTTTTTTTATAGATCCAATACTAAGAACACTCTTAAAGAAATAACTAAAATTTTTCTTTAAAATTATATTTTTTATATAATTTTTAAAAAAATTATCATATTTAATCTAAAGCTATTAAAGAAATTGTTAAAAAATCAAAAAAATATATTTTATTTTAAAAGTGTATAATAAAATTATATTTTTCCTTAGATGCTTTTTGACTTTTTTAATAATTTTTTAATAGCTTTTAATTAAATATAATATAATAAAAATATAATTTAAAAAAAAATTAACTATTTAATTGAGAGTGCTCTAACACCTTTAAAATCCAAACCCAATTACTTTCAGTCAATTATTTTCTGATAGGATACAAAGAAGTCATATGTACGTCCCAAGGAACTGAAAAGTATTCTGTCCAGCCCCTTGAATTGCGCCCCAATTTTCTTTCGACTTCTCACTTTGCCCCATCTTCCTTCATCGTCTCTTCTTCCCGAATCAAGCTTCCTCCTTTATCCTCCCTCAGCTGGTTGCCGATCTTCACCGATCTTCTTCGATCTTCTTGATGGTGTGCGAATGGGTTGGAACCTCTTGCCTTGCACCAAGGTGGAGGTGAGCAAGTGAGTAATCCCATTCGCGATCTCGTTCTTCAGCTTTCAAATTTGATCTAGTCGATTGGTGATCTACTGCAGCTCTAAATGGAAAGTCCGGCCAATTACGGTGTGATTGAAGGGGTATCCCCTCTTTTTTACTTTATTAAGATGAGTAGCTGCTACCTTTTGTAAGGTTCGATTTTTCCTCACAAAATCGAAGAGGAGGAGGAGGATGAAGGGATGATTTCGATAATCAAGTGATTTCGAGCGGAGGCTGATTGTGAGAATAGACTCTTTGGGTGCGGGAAGGGACGAAAGAGAAAGTAGGTTCTCTCTGGGTGCAAGAGAAGAAATGCGGGAGGGAGAAAATATATTGACGGTGAAAACGAGAGAAATAAAAATAGCGGAATAAAATATATTAAAATATGTGTTTAATAAGTGAATAATGATTTTTTAAATATGAAGTTTGAAGAATATATAAGTAATTTAAAATTAGATATTAAGAAATTTGATAGAGTTAATATAAAAGATTATTAGTAAAAATTATCAAATTTATATTTGATAAATCTAATATTAGTAATCTAAATCTTAAGATTGAGTTTGGATCTTTTCCAAATAAAAAAAATTGAGATTGAATTTATAAATAATAATAAATTAAGATAATAGAATAATCTTTGTAAGACTTACTTCAAATAAGATTAAATGCATTTAGAACACTCATAATGAATTTTGTAAAATTCAATTTATTTTTTTTTTTTTGTAAAATTTGGAGATGGTAGCTCAAAAAATTCTTTCAATGGATTTTGTATTTCTATCTTAATTATACATTTTGCTACATTAATCTTCTAGATGTAGAGGATATTATTCACAATTCTAAAATATTTTAATATAACTTTTCTCTCTTTGAAGTCTCTTTTTTCTTTAAAATTTATCAAAAGATGTAAAGATATTATAAAGAACACTCCTTTATTTTTTCTCTTTTTTAAGAATTATTTTATCTTATTTTATTTTATTATTATTGTTTTTTAAGATTTTCATACAAATTTTATTAAATAATTAATTTTTTTAAAATAATAATCTAATAATATTTTATTAAACTTTCAACTTTCATCTCATTTAAACTCACTATCAAAACTTCTCATAAAAATATATATTAGTTTCAAATGTATAAGTTTATTATATCTTGTATTTTTCCCTTTCTCCTTACTCTCCAATCTCCATGCATTTGCATTTGCTGTTGGAATCATGCGTAGTACTCCTGGTCGATGGATGCAGGCCCATTTGGTTACTAAACTCTCGTTAATTCATTTCATTATTATAATTTTTTTTTAATTTTTATATATTTTTTCAAATTGTCATATAAATAATTTAATTTTTTAAAATTTTAATATATTTATAATATTAAAAATTAATATTTTAATAATATTTTATTCAACTAAACCAACCTAACATTTAAACCCACCCTAATTGGCTGCATGCCAACCACAACCCTAATTACTTATTCTATCAATTAATGCGTAATAAGTTGGTGATCACTAGTGCAAAAAGAAGTACAAATATGTACTTTTTTTCTTTCTTATTACTGATCAAATATAATCATTTTTTTAAAAAAAGTGTGTAAAATTATATTTTTTTTATAAGAATATTTTAGTAAGACTATTGCTAATACCTAAGTACATATATATTTGCAACAAGTACTGTTCGAATCAATGAATCATGTCTCTTGGATTCCATTTTTTTTTAACCAACATTAGGATCAGAATAGGAGATGAGAAATTATATAACTAGCGAATATATATTACCGACGTTACTGTTCGCATGGCCAGAAGAAGTCGAGTACTTGATCATTTCCATTTTCTGCTTTATGATTTTGACTGATGACTGGAAATTAGAGATTCCTGCCATTTCCACCTTAGTAGTAGTCTTGATCTGGACTGAATACCTGTCGTCTACTTTCATTTTATAATTGGACTGAATACCTTCGATTTCCCCTCACCGGTCTTGCCTAAATGGATCACCTCGTGTTGCATTTTCTCCCTATTGGTCTCGATTGACTGGTGGCCAGGCTAGATGACCCGGAAGAGTATTTTTTTGATTGAATTATTATTGGCGCTGCAGCATGCAAGGAACAAATTAACAAGCCTAATTAAAATATATAGACGAGTAAATTAATATCGAAATATATAGAGGAGTAAATTAAAATTCATGGACACTCACCAGTCACCACTGTCTCTCAGTTTCACTAAAAAAAAAATTATGACTTAAGACTTTTGGTTGTCTCTAACGGCTGAGGCTGTGTGTGAGTGCGTGAAGAAGAGTGAGAGGAGAACTGCAGAAGAAGCGTGGGTTTCGGTGAAAATAAAAGGAATCGGGAACAATGCATACCGGCTATGGAAGCTAAATTATTGACAGCTAACAAGCCTTGATGAAAAGAAGGGTGGGGATTTATCCAAGGCTTATTTGGTTTCAGAAACTATTTCATTTTATTTCAAAAATACTATATAATAATAAAAAAGTGATAGAGGAATAATTAATCTATCATGTAATTATTATTTTTAAATTTTTTTTTATCAAAATATAATAAATAGTTTTTTTTCATATTTTAAATTAATAATAATAGTAAAAATCATATTTCAATAATATTTTAATTTTATAAAAATTTTATTCAAATTTTATGTTAATTCATATCATTTTAACTTATTGTCACTATGCTTAATATTTATCTCTAGGCTACAGCAATTTTTATAGGGCGCATACAGGGTTGCAAATAAATAGAGCTGCTCGTGAACAATTTGAGATCGACTCGTATAAACTCGATTCGAATTTAATTCATTTAATAAATGAGTTGTTCGTGAGCACTAATATTGGTTTGAATATTAAATGAGCTAAACTTGAATAATCTTGACTCGACTCGGTTTGTGTTCGTGAACAAGATTCGTATAAACTCGATTCGACTCGTTTTGAGCTCGTAACAATACTCGTAATATTTCTATATACATATATATAATCTTGCATATATTCTTACATATATTCTTTTATTATATATATTTTCTGTGTTATATATATTATTTTTAATATTTTGTATAAGTAATATATTTTGTTACTTTATGTAGAAGTAGCATTTTGTTTCTTTACAATAATAATGTATTAAGTTCACAAAAAAATTATTGAGTCAAGTATTTATAAAGAGTAAGAAATTCCAGTAATTACTTGACTAAGTTCGGCTCGTTCGTTAGAGAGTAACAACAAAAATCGGTAAATAACTTGATTCGACTCGAGTTCGTCTTTGATCGGCTCGAATTCGATTTGACTCAGTAAACTTTCAGCTCGACTCGAACTCGAACTCGAGTTATTTGAGTCTAGCTCAACTCGATTCGACTCGAACTCGTCTTTGATCGGACCGTTTGCAGTCCTAGGCGCATATGAACTATACTTTGCCGATTATGAACTTGACACGGGGCATTCGTCTATTGGACTACTTTTTATTTTATTTTATCAAATTCCAATTATATGAAAAGGGAAATGCTATTTACTCCCACAATTACAATTAGAATTTCGATTGGATCTGGATTTCAATTTTTTTATTTTAATTTAATTTTTTTCTATGATTTTTAAGTAAATATTTTTAAATAATATTGTGATTTTTTTAAAAATATTTTAATATGTTAAAAAATCATGTAAAATAAATATATTTTTTTACACAATTTTTTTAACATCTTAAAATATTTTTTAAAAAATATAAAAAAAAACACAACATTATTTAAAAATACTTACTTAAAAATTATATAAAAAAAAACTAAAAAAAAACACTAATATTAAAATCAAGATTCAATCGAAATCCCAATTATCAGGATCGCTAGCAGCGTCCATATGAAAATTTATTTTTATCTAATTAAGGTCATAAGTATCTCAATAAACTTTAAGAAATTTTGAATTCCGATCATAAATTAACTGTACTTTTGAAGTAAACCTTTTAGATAGTTTAATCCATTAAATTTCTTCATTTTACATATTACCTGAATATATCTACGATTTGAAAAAAATTATCCAATTTTCTTTTCGGAGCCCCGAATTAGACCAAGTTGTGGTTGCCTATCTGTTTTTTTCATATATTTTACCTATAGAGAATACCCTGGAGGGGCTGCACTCCCCAATATGATAGTCCTCCTATCATTTCTTGCCACTAGCCTTCCCATTACATCGACCATAAACCAGCAGGGGACGCTGGAGACCGGTCGGGCTATCTCCAGCGTCAAAGACAGCTCACCTCAAAATATACAATAAACATAAGAAAAAATTTTAAAACCTATAATAAAATGAAAAAATATAATAAAAAAATAAAATGAAGAAAATACAATAAAAAACACAATAAAAATTTAAAATATAATAAAAAACACAATAAAAAAATAAAATGAAGATGATTTTAAGAGAGATTTGACCATTAGCCGAACGGAGCCGCCACCGGTGGCGGTGGGCAACGGACCTATTTCGAGTTTAAAACTGCTAGGGGAAGGTGGGAGGTCGTCTTGCTGTTGCAGGAGTGAGCTCGCTAGAGCCCGTTGGTCCCGATGGCATGGGTGGTATCGCCCACTGCCACAGGAGGCGATGGGCTTTTTTTTATTGGGGGGTCAACCTGACTGACCCCCAGCTTTCCTCTAAACGAGCAACACACAGAATGCATTCTTCTCCCCCACCTCCCGCCCCGACCCGCCCCGCCCCACCCTGGTGGGCACGTGAGTCCATTTCTCCCTTTCTCCAGCACCTCTCTCCCCTCCCTGTCGATGGTGTCCCCAGCAGCCCTTGTCTTCCCCTTCAACAGATCTCGCAGCCCCTTCAGAAATGCGACACTGCTGAAGTCTTGTATGCCCTCTCACTATCAAATTTGAAAAACCTAAAATAGAAATTTGGTTAAGCGAAATCATATTTTCTGCTTGTTAATGAATTTATTTGAGAGAAATCGTCTTGTCTGCTTGTTTGAGAAATTGGTTGGGTGAAATCGTGCAACTCGTGTCAAGGAACAATTGTTATACTGTGTTAGAGCATGTGTTAGAAAATTTGTGCTGCTCAAAATCTTGTTTTGCTATTGTGGCGATCATGTTTTGCTATTCTGGTATGTCTGCTTGGAATGTAAGAAAGAAAGCAAACAAATGAAGTCACACAAAAAATGAAATGCACGAAAAGTGTTTGGTAAATGTTCTAAGAAAAAAAAATAATTATTAGCAATATTTGTAGAAACAAAGGCATGCATTTTCGCTATATGTATTTCAGTTTCAATAAACCATTGTTACGCTTATTATGATTGAATTTGAAGATATACTACATCTTCCTAAACTACACAATTGTTGCCAATTCTTCACATGGGGTTGTGCTTTGCTTAGACTATTGTAATTTAACTGGGTAGCGTCTGGGCAATTTCTCTACCTCTCTATTCCTTCAGGCACCTTCATTGGAGGCTTGATTTATTTTATATGCACAACTATTTGTTCCATGATATATGAAAGTGTTATGAATGTCATGTTGCCATTTAAAATTTTCCTAAATATCAGAAGCTTACCACAATTCTGGTGTGGTACCATGTGCCTTTTAAAATTATTTTGAAGTAGCCGTGAGTTGTCTATTTTGAAACAACCAGATCTGAAGCAACATATATAACTTTTATATACATTGAGATGAGTTGAATTCATGAATTGCGAATATAAGTATTTTGAAATGAGTTGAATTGAGTAGTAGTACTAAAATGGGGTAAAAACTGTATTGGACATGTTGTCCACTTTGCACACCTGCACAATGGACATGTTGCTTTCGGCACCCACATATAAAATACCACTTATCTTCAAGCAGAGACTTTATTTGTATGGCAGTGTGCAAAAACTGAATTTCCATGCTACATGGCAGTCTGATAGGGTTATAAATAATCTGATATAAATTTTTCTTTTTGACAGCAAATGAGAAGTTCGAGTTCTCATTCCGTTTCAAGCTCGTGTACTGCAAAAGGAAAAGACAAACCTAGTTTGGAGACGCCACTTTGTTGTTGTGGCTGCCAAGCAAAGCTTTGGATTTCGAGAAGATCGAATAGTTTTGGTAGAAAAAAGTAACGAAGAAGTACAATGGAGTATTGACTGTCTTAATTTTTTCATGTTTTTTTTTTGGTTTCTGCTGTAATTTTGGACATGTTTTGGTTAGTGTAATGAGAACTTTGGACAGGTTTTGTAAATCTTTCACGAATTCTTTCAATGTTTTGTGAATCTTTTGAGAACTTTTCCTTGAATTCTTCCGTTGTTTAATATCAAACTTGTGAGCATGGTTGTCATGATCGGTTTTTGTTTTGGGGAGGTGAAAGGAAAGCATAGCGTGCATTCTTCATCCAAAGCTTATAAAATTATAGACTCGGGTTCTTCCCCAGGTTTCCCCATCTTGCCATGCATTCATCTGTTTGTTATAGAATCTGTTTGTATTTATTAAAATCTGGACATATCATTACTCCTAGGCAAATAATAATAATAATAATAAAAAAACAAATCTGGACATCTCATCTCATTCACATATTAAAAACAAACCCGGACATCTCATTACTCCTAAGCAAAAAAAATAGCAATCACATCTTAAAAACAAATCTTGACATCTCTTCTCATTCGCATATTAAAAGCAAATCTGGAAGTCTCATCTCATTCACATATTAAAAAATAGCATTAAGCAACAATAATAGCAATCACATATTAGAAACAAATCTGAAAATCTGGACTATTAAAAATAGCATTAAGGGAAATATATATATATATATATATATATATTACTTGCAATAGTGTGACAGCCAACACTTTAACCAAAAGAAATCACTTTGGTTCTTTGATAAAGACCCATATACAAAACAAAAAAACAAAACCTACAACATAAAAGTAGCGATAGCTTCAATCCACTCTTCCAAAGCTTGCAATCTTCCACATTACTCCCTGTCACATTAAAGTAAGGTCGAATTAACTATGCGATAAATAGAAATTAATTTAAACACAACAAAAACAAATACATCGAATACACAGTATAAAAATATTTGCACTATGAATTCAAATGTTGGGATATGTTGTCAGTTGTTGGCCCAAGATCCTACATAAACAACAAAACATAAACTTTATTAACTCCTTCAATTAAATGGTCACTAGTGTAGCAGGATATCAAACTAAGCCTGAGTTTCCCCTCTTTCTACTTTTGTTTACACACCAATATTTATTCACTGTCAAATTCCATGCAGTTACCTTTCAAAGCGTGGATATCTTTTTATGCTAACTAAATTCACAGATATTTTCTAACAAAAAGGAAGATTTTAGTCTCTATTCTATATAAAAAAAAAATCTTGAAGACTCGTCATATCCTATCATATTGTTCCTTGAAATCTATCTCAGAAACGATAATATCAAGTAATTTTTGTAAACCAATAACTAATCCTGGGAGTTGGAGTGGACTCAACAAGCCATATTAATACATGGGACCAATAAGAAGGAACGTCTTTTTAAAAAATGTCTCTAATTATTTCTAAAACATCCCTAAAACATGAAATTAACATGCAAGATCATGAGTAGGGTGAAAATGGCTCTCAATGGTGTCACAATTCATGGAAGCGGTTGAGATCTCAATGATGGCAGAGCAACGTGACTTTGACTAGAGCAAACAGGTAAATAAAAGGGCAGATAAATCCTGGGGTTTCTTGGACAATCTGGAATTTTATTTTGTATTGTGGAACTTGGAGGAAGAGAAGGCCTCAAACCTTCTCAGCAGGAATATCCATTTCCCTTTGAGGAATTTTACCAAACATCTAGTGTGTTCATCCTTATTTTCCATTGCCATCATCCATTTGTATGTCTCGGCCCATTTACATTACATCACAGTAAACCAATGTTTATTACAGATCGAATTCTACTGGTAGGAACTTAACATATTTTCCCATAACAGGAACATATATATATATATATATGTTCTTCCCTCTTAACAGAAATCACAAATTCTTCCGTCTAATAAATTATTCCCTCTAATACACAGAAATCATTATAAGTTATATGCTTGACCCCTATAATATTTTCCCCAGTAATATAAATTCTTCCCATACGAGATCACAAATTCACATATAAATATATGAGTAATGCTACGAAATCAAGAAATTAGAAATCATGAAATCAAGAAATCAGAAATCATGAAATCAAGAAATATGAAATAAGGAAAACGCATATAAAGAAATCAACAAATTCTCAATCATGAATACCATTTTGATCTGGAGATACGCTTGGTCAAATCTGCAGAACTCAGGCAATGTAACGTGCTTTCTTCTCTCAAGAACTCAGAGGGAAACACGAACACTTTGACACAATTAACACCAGAATGAACCAAAAATCAATTGTGATTCTTGTAGAGGATTTTTGAGCAATCCCTAAGCTCCCAAGAATTTCATTCAACAAAATTGCCAAAAGATAATCGTGTGTTTACAGGACTCCTTATTTATACTACAAAATAGACCCTAACGAACTTGGGAATTAGTTAGACTCAACATTACAGGGATGACGAGATCGACGTCGTAAACACATTCAACTTCAAGTTCAGTCTCCACTTGAAACGCCCTGTTTAACTAACTCACAACGCACCGTTTAATCCCAGCTCACATCTGATGCCACTTCCTGATACACAACGCTTCCAACTTCACCTCAAGTCTTCTTCAAATTCCATATGACAATCTCCCCTCCTTCAAGGACTTGCCCACAAGTCCTTCAAATTCCAAATGACTTAAAGGATTTCACCCACCAGATGGGGGTAAAGTTGCCTGAGTTTCCACAAAGACTCCCAAGTACTATCTTCAACATTAGTTCGAAGCCACTGTACCAAGACCTCTGTGATGGCTTTATTTCTGTTTTTCTGTAGCCTTCTTTCCAAAATCAGCTGAGGCTCAGGTTGTATCTGACCAGAAACATCAGTCGGGGGTAATGTAGACAATGGAGTGATATGGTGGCCTACATTTTTCTTCAAACAAGACACATGAAACAATGGATGTATCTTGGAAGAATCTGGTAAGTCTAATTTGTATACAATAGATCCAATTTTCTACAACATTTGAAATGGACCATAAAATCTTGGTGCCAACTTCATGTTATGCCCCATAGCAATGCTTTTCTATCTGTAAGGTTGCAACCTTAAGTAAACCCAATCACCAATCTCAAATGATCTCTTAGACCTGTGTAAGTCAACATAGAACTTCATACGATTGAGCCTTCTTCAAATTTTCCTTCAGTAGTGATGGCAATTCTGCCCTTGTCCTGAGTTGCTTATACACAACTTCATTCGAGTTCCCGGCACATAAGAGAGAAGCTGAGGACCATAGCCATAGAGGGCTTCAAAAAGACACATTTTAATGGAAGAATGTATAGTGGTATTGTAACACCACTCTGCCATGGCTAACCAATAACTCTACTCCTTGGGCTTTAGACTGCAATAACATCTCAAATAGCCCTTTAAGCATTTATTTAATACTTCTGTTTGTCCATCCGATTGTGAATGATAGGAAGAGCTAAAATCCAATGAAACCCCTTGCAGCTTAAACAATTGCCTCCAAAATGTGCTAGTAAACACTGAATCCCTATCAAACACAATTGATTCGGCAACCCATGGAGTTTAAAAACCCTTTCAAAGAACACTTGAGCAACCCTTACAGCCGTATAAGGATGAGACAAAGGAAAAAAGTGTGCTACTTTTGTTAATCTGTCAACTACACAAAAGATTACAGAAAAATTGTTGGAATGTGGTAGATCTTCAATAAAATCCATTGAAATGTCTAACCATGGTGCTACTGGAATAGACAATGGTTGTAATAGACATGGAGAATGAACATTCTCATGCTTATAGGTCTGACAAGTTTGGTATTCCCTCACCACTTTCTTTATATCCTTCCTCATTCCTTCCCACCAAAAATAACGTTTTGCTCTTTGCAATGTCTTATGGTAACCCACATGGCCTGCTTGTAGGTTGTCATGTACAAATTGCAACATCTTAGCATGAATGGAGGAGTTGGGAACAACTACCATCTTCCATTTTCTTAGCAACAATCTCTGCTGTACAGAATAATGTTTCACAATTTCACCCTTATTCTGAACTCTCAGTAACAAGTCTAACACCTTGGGCCAGAAAGAATAGCTATCTTTCAGCTCTTGTATCCATAGAGGAGTAGGAATTGTATCCATAGAGGAGGAGGAAAAGAGATGACTGCCAACACAGTTTGTTCTTCTTCATCCTTTCGAGATAGTGCATCAGTTACCATATTTTCTTTGCCCCTTTTGTAATCAAGAGAAAAATCATACCCTATAAGTTTGGATATCCACTTGTGTTGAAATTCAGTCCCAATCTTTTGCTCAACCAAAAACTTAAGTGCTTGTTGATCCGTTTTGATCTTAAAAGGATGTCCAAGCAAATAAGGCCGCCACCTTTGAACTGCAGACACAAAGGCTAAGAGCTCCTTTTCATAGGTTGATAACAAAAGTGCTTTCCCTTTCAAAGCTTTACTATAAAAAGCAATAGGTTGAGACTCTTGTATTAAAACAGCTCCAAGGCCCACTCCACAAGCATCACATTCAATGGTAAATGGCTTAGTAAAGTCTGGTAACCTCAAAACAAGAGGTTTACTAACAGCATTTTTCAATTCCTGGAAGGCAGCAGCAGCTTTATCATTCCAATCAAAGGAATTCTTCTTCAACAATTCCGTTAGAGGTGCAACCAAACTTACACTTTGTCATCTTGGCATAAAGAGTGTGCTGTCTCAATACCTCCAACACTGATCTTACATGCTTTAAATGGCTTTGCATGTTACAGCTATATACCAATATATCATAAAAAAACTATCACAAATTTCCTCAAAAAAGGTTTGAATACATGATTCATCAACTCCTTAAATGTAGCTGGAGCATTTGTAAGGCCAAATGACATGACAAAAAATTCATAATGGCCATCATGGGCTCGAAAAGTAGTTTTTTCAATATCTCCCTCCTTAACTCTAATTTGGTGGTATCCAACCCTTAAATCCAACTTTGAAAAGACTCTTAGCACTAAAAGGTTCATCTAGTAACTCATCTACAACAGGAATTGGAAACTTATCCTTGATGGTTACTAAGTTAAGGGCACGATAGTCAATGCACATATGCCATGTACCATCATATTTCTTGACTAACAAAACAGGAGATGAAAATAAACTTTGACTAGGCCTGATCACCCCAGATTTCAACAAATCATGAACAATTTTTTCAATCTCAATTTTTTGGTAATGAGGATACCTATAAGGTCTAACTGACACAGGCATGGCCTCCTCTTTGAGATTGATTGGGTGATCAAAAGCTCTCTTTGGTGGCAGCCCTATAGGTTACTCAAACACATCTTTCAATTCAGCAAGCAACTCAGCCATCAATCCCTCAGAACCGCTTAAAACTGACGACTCTACAGTTATCATCTACAAAAACCATGCTTGTTTCATCACCATATCAGTTTTAAGGTTATTGGTATCCATCAACATATTTACATTGGTAGCTTTCAGTCCTTGTAGGGTGACTAACTCATTTTCTCACTCGAAAGACATTGACATTTGAGTAAAATTCCATATAATAGATCCCAAGGTTTTCAGCCACTGGACCCCAAGAAATATATCACACCCTCTTAAGTGTTAACATGGAATGGAACAGAAAACTTAGATCATTGAATCATGAGGATTTCTTGTCCCCTTGGCTAAATATTCTATCACCATTAGCCACTCTGACTTGTAAACTTGAATATTGCACAATTCGCAACTTTGCATCTTGAACCACCATTGGATCCAAAAACTTGTGAGTACTCCCAGAGTCAACCAGCATTTCCACAGTTGAGTTGCCAATCTTTCCATGTAACCGCATAGCATTCTCATTTGTACAACCAGAAATGGCATTAATCGTAACCTCTAATTCAACCACTTCTTCCTCAGCCACTTGCTCGGGATTAACAACACCAGATCCATCTGACATTTAGACTTCTTCTTGATCTGCTTGTAGAAAATAAACTGTTGGCTTTTTACATACATGACCAGGGTGCCATTTGTCTTCACAGTGAAAACAAAGACCCTTCCTCCTCTTGTCATCCATCTGAGTAGCATGAATCTTTCTAGCTAGTACCACAGATTTGTGCACATATGAACTCTCATTAGAAGTCATGTTGTTTCTCCAAGACTTTCTAGAAGCTATCAAATACTCCTCTTGAATCTTTGCAAGACCAAAGGCAACATTCAAATTAATAGGATTTAGCATTCGGACTGGCAATCTCACCTCATCTTTCAGTCCACTTAAAAAGACAACTCAACTTATGTTTGTCACTCAGCCCCTTCAATCTGTTAGAAAGACTCTCAAATTGTGCCTTATAAAGAGCCACAGAATACACTTGCTTGAGACGTGTTAGGGCTTCCATAGGATCATCGTAAGCTGTAAGACCAAACCTAAGTAACAAGGCTTTCTCAAACGATTCCCAATCATTGAAAATTCCACTATCCACCGTATCTTGATACCACACGAGAGCTTCAACCTCCATGTGACAAGAAGATATTAAAAGTCTCTGATTCAAAGAAACTTGATTGAATTCAAAGTATTGAGTTTATTTGAATATCCATGCACCAGGGTTAGATCCATTGAATCGAGGAAATTCGAGTCTAATCCCTTTAGGAATGGTACTTCTATCAAAAGGAATCTCTTCCTGATTCGGTACTTCTAGATTCTCATCAGAAACACCATTTGCTTTCTAAAATTCAATTAAAAATTTCAACATATAAGACATTTGATCTAACCTGCCATTAATGGTTGAAATGGATCCAGTATGCTCCTCCAATTGCTTCATCACAACTTCTTGTTGCTTTCAAGACATTTCTTGCTGTGCTTTCAGAGTAGACACTCGTGTCATGGATTGTTAGGCTGATACCAATTGTAATGTGCTTTCCTTTCTCAAGAACTCAGAAGGAAACACAAACACTTTGACACAATTAACACTAGAATGAACCAAGAATCAATTGTGATTCTTGCAGAGGATTTTCAAGCAATCCCTAAGCTCCCAAGAATTTCATTCAACAAAATTTCCAAAAGATAATTGTGTGTTTACAGGACTCCTTATTTGTACTACAAAATAGACACTAACGAACTCGGGAAATAGTTATAGACTCAACATTACAGGGATGACTAGAACGACGTTGTAAACACATTACAACTTCAAGTTCAGTCACAACCCAAAATGCTCCGATTAACTAACTCACAACGCACCGTTTAATCCCAACTCACATCTGATGCCACTTCCTGGCACACAACGCTTCCAACTTCACCTAAAGTCTTCTTCAAATTCCACATGACAGGCAACGAAAAGGGACGAGATTTCGATTGCTGGGGAAGATGAGTCTGAGATCACCGGCGACGAGATTGCTCTTGGAGGGATGATTTCGATTGTTGGGGAATATGAATCTGAGAGCATGGAGTGATGTTCTTGAAGCGAGGGAGAGAGAAAGAGCGATGGACATAAAGCATGAACTGCTGTATTTGGTAATCCCATGTAACCGAGTTTATTCCTCATTTGGTGAAATAGGTGATGTGTTTCTATTTTATTGGGAGGCTGTAAACACTACTCATGTAGCCTGTCCATATAGAAGAGGGATACTTATCTATAAGTACTTTTCAGGTCCTTGGTGACGTACGTACGTCTGCCTTCTTTTTAAACTTAACCCTTATGGTTGAGTATGGATCCTTTTTTTTAAAAAAAATGGTTAAGTTATTTGAGCTATTTTGTAGGGCTTATTTAAAATAATTTTAAATTTATTTGGATATTAAAATGAATTTAGATATATTTACGAAAATTTAAAAAATGTTATAAGTTTTGCATGTAAAGAGGTGTTGAGTTTAAAAAAGTTGTGGATTTCACGTGTAAAGAAGTTTTGAATTAAGATAAGTCTAGTTTGAGAGTTTAGCGTTTAAATACTAGATTCAGTTTAAATTAGATTAAATTGAGTTGATTTCAATGCAATTAAACAACCAAAGAGAGCCAAAGTATAAAGGCATCTATAGGTTTAGGTTTGTATATTAGAATATACTGGTTTTTATGTAAGAATTACTTTATTTTATCTTATAATTATAATTTTTTTAAAATTGTCATACAAAATTTATTAAATAATTACATTTTTCAAATTCTAAAATAATAATAATATTTTATTAAACTTTCAACTTTTATCTTATCTAAACTCACTATACAAACCTCTCATAAACATATATATTAGTTTCAAATATATAAGTTTTGCACATATTATTTTATAAAAAAGTAGAACTCACTATAAAAAACGAAGCGTAAAAAACTACTCATCTTTTTTTATCTTTATCTTTATCTTTTTTACAAAAAACTTATCCAAGACTTATACACATAGAGCTTATTCCTAGCCTTACTCATATTATAATAGCCTTTCTATCTAAATTTAATCGTTCAATAAAGAGAATATTATCATTAACCTTGGGGCCATAGCAGCTGGCCTCCACATTTTTTTTTTTAAATTTCAAAATGCTAAATTTTATTTATAAGTCTATGAATATAGATAATATTGCCTCTCCAAAAAAGAAAGAAGATTTACAAGCCCTCTAAAATTTCAATCTGTCTATAAATGCCTCTCTCCAATTTCCCCAAGGATGTGATCTCACTAAAAATAGTAATCTAAACCAAGTTTAGAACAAATAAAAAATTTACTAATATTGATTGCAAAATCTTTTGTTATACAATATTAAGTTCTTCATATGGAATTTAAAGTGAAAATGCAAGAAGAATCAGCCAAGGTTGATGATAAATATGAAAAATAATTGAGAGATTTTATCTTCTAAATTTCATTAAGCAAGAAAAAAATTATTAAGGTCTCAATTATATCATTATATATTTAATGTAACACAAGAATTTGTAGATTTTACATGAAGGTTAATAAATTGGCTTACACACTAGAATAAAAGATGACATTTTGAAGGATCACTTGATTGTTCTTATGAAAAATAGATGAATATTATTCCATGAAATATTATCATCATAAATCTAAAACATAAAGTTATGTTTTTAAAAATTTATTTTATATTTAAGTAGCAAATTATGAAGATATAATTTTATATATAGTTAACTTTTATATTTTTAATCTGTTTTTACTTTACTTTACGTATATGCATTACATAATCGAAAAGCTGGCCTCTTCTCAAAACAATTGGTGGTTCTGCCACTACATATAATATATATATATATGGGGGTTGAAATACTGTTATCATCTTCATATTCTTAATGATACGCATGCGCATAAACTTATTATAAGACAGGAGCTCTTCTATAGACATGGCAACCAAGTATTACACAGTGCAGTGTAGTTAAGAATAATCCAATGGTCCAGCTAAGAATAGTAAACCATCGATGCCAAAGCATTTCTCATGTAACTAATGCCAAAGCATTTCTCATGTAACTAAAGCCAAAATATTTTTATAGCCAAAAGTCTCATGTAACTAATGCCCAAACTATGCCAATTTGGAGGTACAAATCGGGCACCCGGGGGGGGGAGGCTCTTGCACTACAAGTATAGAAACTACGTGATTGTTCCATTACACCCCAAAATTTATCACTATATTCAATTCATATGGTAAGATAGAGAGACAAACAAAACTCAAGACTGATCAATCCTATTTTGTGCATTTCCTCTGTTTTCTTGATTCCAAGTATCTTTAGAATTATATATATATGTAAAATATATCATACTCTTGACTTATTTGAGTTTAATAAGCAAAGGAAATCCACAAAATAGGAATGCCAGATACAATTCCTACATCTAGATCCGGCACAAGCAACACCATAAAATAAGCCAAATCATGAAAGAGGGAAAAAAAAAGCAACCAAAAACAGAAACATGACAACAATGCCACAAACACAACCAAGCTTCATAGAAGCCCGAATGATACAAATGTTTATCATTTGAGCTGCAATTGTTTTTAACTGATGTATAATATAGCTTCTTTTCCAACGTATTAAAAATGTAAAAGGTTGTCATCTTCTTTTGGGACAGGCAACAAAATAACCTTAAGTTAATAATCTTTAGTTAGGGGTGGTGACTACATCATCATGTTGGTCCTACCATGTTGAAGGCACATGCAAGGTTTGGCTTTTGCGTCTTCTAAACTACGAACAAATAAACAAAGCTAAAAACAGAACGAACAAAACTATGAACATCCTAGAGTTTGCTACGTGTATGCAATCCACCTATTTCGAAATGCCTAAAAATAAAACAAAAAAAATTTCCCCAATACACACAACTAAGTAAAATAAGGGCATTAAATGGTAATCAAACAATGGAAATAAGGGGCCAAAATATGAAAAAAATCAAAACTTTAGAACTACTTAAAGGGTCGGTTTGCATAAAAAATTCCAGCCAACAAGAAAAGTTCCCGTTCTAGGGTTTGATTCATTTGAAGAATCCCTTACCACATAGCGAAATGGAGTACGATTAGGATTTGGACAAGAGACTGCCTACGAGGTGGGAGGAGACGATCAGTGAGAGAAAGAGGGAAACGGTTGCTTTTCGAGGTGGGAGGAGATGATGGGAGTACCTTCACTCGTCGCTGCTGCTGCACGAGTTCTTCTTCTTCTTCTTCTTCAATGAAAGTTGCTTCTCAAGGTGGGAGGAGACGATGGGAGTACCCTCGTCGCAGTTGCTGCAAACCTTCACGGATTCTCTTTTTCTTCAACGTCGAACGAGCGGTTGATTTCGAGGGTAATTCCAAGGAGAGCAAGTCACGGAGAGTGAATCCGAAAAGTAGGAGAGAGGAAAGTAACAAAGAGAAGAATAAAAAAATATTAAAATAAAGATTTGGCCAATCTCCAAATTCGCTACATTTGACTTTACATTTGAGTTTACTGTTCACTTTAGCTAAAATAGGATCAACTCAATGTAGGAACCAAATAAGGTTTATTGTTTAAAATCTTATATTTGTTATAAACGAAGTCGGCAGCCGCCCCTTGGCCTACCACTAAATTATGTGAATGACTCCACCACTATTATTTTAAATCTGTATAGTGACTTACATAGTGACTTGCATAGTAACTTACATAGTAATTTCAACGCCTATAAATATGGGCTTCAGTTGTAATGAAATTCATAAGAAAAAATAGAGAGAAAAAGAAAGTTTCAGTTCTTAAGAATTTCAAGAGAATTTCTTATTTCTCTTTTGCAATAATAGTTCCTTTCTTTAAGTTTCATAACACGTTATCAGCACGACAGTTCTGCCAATTCTGAAGCTAGTGGCCTTATTCCTCTGTAAGTTTTTCAATATATTATTTGAAATCTTTGATATATTTTATTGATGATTATCTGTGTGAATTTATAAATATATTTTCTGAGATACGCATATTTATTATTTATATGTGTAGAAAATGGCAAATCTTACAAAATTGGAATTTGTTGCTCTTGATATATCTGGAAAAAATTATTTATCCTGGATACTTGATGCTGAAATACATCTTGATGCAATGAACCTGGGAGAAACTATTAAAGAAGAAAATCAAGCATCCCTACAGGAACGTGCTAAAGTAATGATTTTCCTTCGTCACCATCTTCATGAAAAATTGAAAACTGAATATCTCACTGTAAAAGATCCCTATATTTTGTAGAACAATTTAAGGGAGAGGTATGAACACCAGAAGACTGTCATCCTCCCAAGAACTCGTTCTCAATGGATGCACCTGAAGTTGCAAGATTATCAAAGTGTTAGTGAGTATAATTCCGTACTTCTTAAAATAAGCTCAGTATTAAAATTATGCGGTGAGAAAATCACCGATGAAGATATGCTAGAGAAGACTTTTACTACATTTCATGCCTCGAATGTGCTCCTGCAGCAGCAGTATCGAGAGAGAAAGTTCAAGAAATATTCTGAACTTATATCATGTCTTCTAGTAGCTGAGCAGAATAATGAGCTCTTATTAGAAAGCCACCAGTCACGCCCTACTGACTCAATATCATTCCCTGAAGTGAATGGTAATAGGTTTGCATCATTCTCAGAAGTGAATGGTGCATCCTTTAGAAGAAATCGGAGGCATGGACGTGGTAGGAGAAATTATAGAAATGTTGGTCCCAGGAGTGACAACATTAAAAGGGATTATAATATACCATATCACCAGAAGTGGTACAATTCAGAGGGGGGTAAAAATCCTTAGAATAATTCTTCAAAGAAAAGTGAAGAGGTGTGCCATAGATGTGGAATGACTAGACATTGGTCACGTATCTGTCGTACGGCCAGGCACTTAGCTGATTTATATCAAGTTTCTATTAAAGGAAAGAATAAAGTGCATGAAACAAATTTAGTAGAACCATCAGATGATTTATTAGATTCAGTAGATGTAGACGTTACTCATCTTGATGTATCTGATTTCTTTAATCATCCTGATGGTAGTATTGAACACTTAATTGGAGATGGAAGTGTTCCACTCAATTAATGTATTTTCTTTCTATCAATAATAAAAGTTTTGTATATTTTGTAGAATCATGGATCACATTGATGAGCTTTTTATCTCTGAGTTGAATGATAAAGATATATGTCTGGCTGACAGTGCTACAACTCACACAATTTTCAAAGAAAAGAAATATTTTCAAAATCTAACACTAAGTAAAGCCTATGTCCATACCATATCAGGTTCATCGGATTTAATTGAGGGCTCCGGAAGAGTTTATATTGTGTTGCCTAATGGCACCAAATTTTGTATTGATGATGCTCTATTCTCTTCACAATCCAGAAGAAATTTATTGAGTTTCAAAGATATACGTCGTAATGATTACCATATTGAAACGACCAATAAAGGCAGTAAAGAGCATCTTCTTATTACTAAAACAGTATCGGGCCAGAAGCTTGTATTAGAAAAACTGCCTGTTCTATGTTCTGGATTGTATTATACAAAAATGAGAACAATTGAATCATATGTGGTAATGCACCAGAAGTGCATTGACCCTAAAGTATTTGTGAATTGGCATGATCGCCTTGGACATCCGGGTTCTATAATGATGAGACGAATTATTGAAAATTCGCATGGGCATCCCTTAAAGAATCAAAAGATATTTCTACCCAATGAATCTCCGTGCTCTGCATGTTCTCAAGGTAAGTTAATTATTAGACCATCTCCCTCAAAAATCATTGTTGAATCTCCATCCTTTTTACAAAGGATTCACGGAGATATATGTGGGCCTATTCATCCATCAAGTGGACCATTTAGATATTTTATGGTTCTAATTGATGCATCTAGTCGATGGTCACATGTTTGTCTTCTTTCCACTAGAAATGTTGCATTTGCTAGACTTCTTGCTCAGATAATTAAACTACGAGCACAATTTCCTGAGTATCTAATTAAGACCATTCGATTGGATAATGTAGGTGAATTTTCATCTCAAATTTTTGATGATTATTGCATGTCAATAGGAATAGATATTGAACATCCTGTTGCCCATACACACACACAAAACGGTTTAGCTGAGTCTTTGATCAAAAGGCTTCAACTAATTGCTAGACCTTTACTTATGAAATCAAGACTACCTATTTCTGTTTGGGGACATGCTATACTTCATGCAGCATCTCTAATTCGCATTAGACCATCTGCATATCATAAATATTCTCAATTACAGCTTGCATATGGTCAACAACCAAATATTTCTCATTTTCGTACTTTTGGATGTGCTGTATATGTTCCAATTGCACCTCCACAACGTACAAAAATGGGCCCACAACGTAGATTTGGGATATATATTGGTTTTGATTCTCCATCCATTATTAGATACCTTGAACCCCTTACAGGGGATATGTTTAAAGCACGTTTTGAGGATTGTCATTTTGACGAATCAAATTTTCCGTTAATGGGTAAAGAAAAGTCGGTGCCTGAAGCACGACAAGATATTACTTGGGATAATAAGACCCTGTCTCATTTTGATCCTCCTACAAATGAATGTAAACGGGAAGTTCAAAGGATTATTCATTTGCAAAATGTTGCAAATCAGTTACCGGATGTATTTACTAACACTAAAGGTGTAGTAAAATCTTATATTCCTGCTGTTAATACTCCAGCAAGGATTGAAATTCCTGAAGGACAAATTGTCAAAGCAGCAATAGGTGAATCTAAAATACGCCTGAAACGTGGAAGACCTATTGGTGCAAAAGACAAAATTCCCAGAAGGAAAAGAATACAAAATGAATTTGGTGTTCTTGAAGAACACGTACCCACAATACAGGCCACAAATATAATTGGTACTCCTAAAGAGCTTAAATCTTCTATTCCAGAACCTCCTGAAGAGGAAACTCTTGAAGAGTATAAATCTCCTAAAAAGGGACCTCCTGAAGAGGTGTGTCATGAAATGTTTTCCCCTGAAGAGGAATAGGTACCTGAAAATAATGAGATCTCAATACATTTCATGAAAACTGGAGAAATTCTGGATAGAAATAAAACTGTTGTCGACAACATATTTTCATATAAAATGGCCCTTGACATTACCAAAAGTAATGAAGAAAGTGAGCCAAAAAGCGTCGAAGAATGTCGACGTAGAAATGATTGGCCAAAATGGAAAACAGCTATTGAAGCTGAATTAAATTCGCTAGCAAAACGAGAAGTATTTGGACCTGTTGTCCAAACACCAAAGGGTGTAATGCCTGTTGGATATAAGTAGGTATTTGTACGAAAACGTAATGAGAAAAATGAAATTGTGCGATACAAAGCACGGCTTGTTGCACAAGGTTTCCTGCAGAAACCCAGGATTGATTATGAAGAAACATACTCTCCCGTTATGGATGCAATCACATTTAGATTTTTGATTAGTCTGGTTGTTACAAAAGGATTAGAAATGCGGTTGATAGATGTGGTCACTGCATATTTATATGGATCCTTAGACCATGACATATATATGAAAATCCCTGAAAGATATAAGATGCCTGAAGCATCTACAAGTACATCTAGAAATATGTACTCAATCAGACTACAAAGATATTTATATGGGTTGAAGCAATCCGGACGCATGTGGTATAATCGCTTAAGCGAATATCTATTGAAAGAAGGATCTGAGAATAATCTTATATGCCCATGTGTTTTTATTAAGAAATCAGAATCCGGATTTGTCATTATTGCGGTTTATGTTGATGATTTAAATATTGTGGGAACTCCTGAAGAGATCTCAAAAACTGCTATATATTTAAAGAATGAATTTGAAATGAAAGATCTTGGCAAAACAAAACTTTGTCTCGGCCTGCAGCTTGAGCACTTGTCAAATGGAATTTTTATTCATCAGTCCATGTATACTGAGAAAGTCCTAAAGCATTTTTATATGGACAAATCTCATCCTCTGAGTACTCCAATGATTGTTCGAACACTTAATGTGAAGAAAGATCCATTCCGTCCTTGTGATGACGATGAAGAAATTCTTGGTCCTGAAGTACCATATCTCAGTGCAATTTGAGCTTTGATGTATCTTGCAAATTGCACTCGACCAGATATTACATTCTCAGTTAATCTGCTTGCAAGATATAGTTCTGCACCAACTCGAAGGCATTGGAATGGCATTAAACATGTCCTTCGTTACCTTCATGGTACGGTTGATATGGGATTATTTTATCAACGTGGTTCAAGTCCAGAATTGATTGGGTATGCAGATGCAGGTTATCTTTCAGACCCACACAGAAGTAGATCTCAAACTGGATATTTATTTACTTATGGAGATACTGCCATATCATGGAGATCTGTTAAGCAGACACTATCTGCTACTTCTTCAAATCACTCAGAAATCATTACTATTCATGAAGCAAGTCGAGAGTGTATTTGGTTGAGATCAGTTATTCAACATATCCAGGAAAAGTGTGGACTTCTCATGATCAATAATAGCCCAACAATCTTATATGAAGATAATACTGCTTGTATCACTCAAATCAGAGGAGGATATATCAAAGGTGACAGAACCAAACATATTTCACCGAAATTCTTTTATACTCATGAACTTCAAGAAAAAGGTGAAATTGATGTCAAGCAGATACGATCTAGTGATAATCTGGCAGATTTATTTACAAAGGCGTTACCAACTTCCACATTCAAGAAGATTGTGCATAACATTGGAATGCGAAGACTCAAAGATCTTTTGTCATGCACTTTTCAGGGGGAGTAAATGTACTGATTGTACTCTTTTTCCTTCGCTGAGGTTTTGTCCCACTGGGTTTTCCTCTGCAAGGTTTTAATGAGGCAATCTTAAAGCACTTATGGATACATAAGAAGACTGTACTCTTTTTCCTTCGCCATTGGTTTTTCTTCTTACTGGGTTTTTACTTGGCAAGGTTTTAACGAGGCAGATTTTTTATGGGTGGTCATTCAAGGGGGAGTGTTATAAACGAAGTCGGCAGCCGCCCCCCTGGCCCACCACTAAATTATGTGAATGACCCCACCACTATTATTTTAAATCTGCATAGTGACTTGCATAGTAACTTGTATAGTAATTTCAACGCCTATAAATATGGGATTCAGTTGTAATGAAATTCATAAGAAAAAATAGAGAGAGAAAGAAAGCTTCAGTTCTTAAGAATTTCAAGAGAATTTCTTATTTCTCTTTTGCAATAGTAGTTCCTTTCTTTAAGTTTCATAACAATATTTAGTTTTTAATCAATTCAATCAATAAGAGTACTCTTATACAATATTAGTGGACTGCACTACTCAAAAAAGAAAAAAGATTGACTCATGACCCGACCTATATTATTTGATTTGGGTTAGTTTAGATTGGTACAAGAAATTGTTTCGGATCAGATCGTGATGGGCCCAAACCCACTTGGAAGTGGTTGGGTTACAGGCCCAATGATAGGGGGCTCTGGTGTTAGGGCTCTTTTGTGCCCTTGTCTGATGTCAGCCAGTTTATTTTATTAAAAAAGAAAAAGAGACGCAATCGAAATCAACAGGAATTGAATTTTGAAATCCCAGAATTAGAAAACCTATAGATACGAAAAGTGAAGAACGAAAACGTAAGAGAGGATTCCATTGTTGCCAGCCCATTTCGGCTGAAGTAGTCATCAGCTTGAGCCCATTCCATTGTCAGCTGGCCTGAGCCCATTCCTTCATAAGTCTAATGACCACTTTCCTCCATAGGTATTTTTCTTTTGGGTTCCTTTTTTCTATTTTCCTTAATACCAAGTTATCGCAAGCATCGTTTGTGATGTCTTCATTGTCAGCTCAGTAATTTTTTATGGGGTCTAGTTTCTTCATTTTTTTCTAACTTTTTATGTAGGAAGTAATATCATATTCGGAATTCTTGTTAATGGTTGCTTTTTCCCTTCTTTCGATATATTCTTTGTGTATTTGGATAGAGGTTATTTTTGTGAACCTCATAATTCTAGGTCGAGCTCATAACATTCGGGTTAACACAGATTTCCTTAATGCATTAGCATTGGTCTCATCAAATAAAATTATCAAATTTTAATGAAAAGTATAAATTTGCATATATAAAAAAAACTCGTCATATTTGATCTTATTTTATTTTATTTTGATAATGCTGTTAAGCTTTACAATCTTGTAGCTATTGCTAACCCATATCCAAAGTTTAACCTTTTGATTTCAAATGAACAATTACTGGTATAGTCCACAGAAAATAAAATTAGTTTGAAGTTTCAAAATAGTTTGCTGACTGTTTTGAAGTTTCATTGTTGGATCCCCAAAACCTTGTTTGACTAGATAGGTTTGTACTGACAAACTTAAAGGGAGAAAACTCATCTAAATGTCTGCTTTTCATTTCACAGTAGAGGTGGTAAGGTTTCTTCTTTATTATTATGAGACAATGATGTTTTTATTATGAGACTGATGTTTTTATTTGGAATCTTTCCACTGTTTACAGTGCTAAGAGTATGGCAGCTGACAGTTGGCAAGCTCCTATCTTTTTACTGTTCATCTTTCAAAAGTCCTTGCTTGCAAGCAGGAATTGCTAGGAAGCTCCTATCTGAAGGACCAAGCTATTTTACTTATACGTATTTGACGTAATGAAAAGCCCCAGTTGCTTAACTCAATTATGGATTATAACCTTCCAGAAGATGTTTCTATATTTTGACCAATTGAGTTAATTTCTTAGTTGCATTCAATGATTCATTTAACATCTATAGTTGCACTCTGCTGAGATTATAAGCTTTCCTTTTTATTGTCTAGCTGGTCAAAAGTAAGCATTTCATGACATGCGTAATTTATCATTTAAACATAAAACCAATATGAAGCCTAAAGGTTTTTAACCATTTATCATTTTCTATTTTTATTTTATTTTCCCATAGAATGATCCTTAACTTCTATGTTCATATTATATTTGGATCTATGTTTAGATTATATTTTTACTTCTTGTTTTTGGCCGCTCTTATAATTGCCAAACGTTCCATTTCTGCTTGGTGCGGAGTTGATGCATTAACTAGTTGCTCTTCACAATTACTATGTTCCACTGTTGGTATGTTGCTTTCAGGTTGGAGGGTTGGATTGACAATTGCTCAAGCTTTCATTGTGACTTGTGAAGACAAAACTGTTGGACTGCAAGAGGGGAAGACAAAACTAGTTTGGAGAGACTAATTTTGCCTTTATGACTTGTGCAATTTTGATGTATCCAATAAATAATAGGCCCGAGCTACGACTCATGTAATGTGCCAAATTTTGTATGACACTTTTTTAAACATAATGAACATGTAGCTAGTGTAATAGACATGTAATGGAAATGTATTGGACAGATTTGGAAATGTATTGGGCAAATTTGGGACATGTCTGTGGAATGCATGTTTTGGAAATGTATTGGACAGATTTAGGACATCTTTTGGATGTGTAAAAGGGAACCATCGTTTATTACATAAAACTGAACCATCTTTTGGAAGTGTAATTTCCATGTAATGTTATTTGGGATTCACACAAGGGTTTCAACCAACTCACATTCATTATACAGAAAATGCACCAACTCACATTCATTATACAAAAAATGCATTAAATACATAAAACACAATAGGGGAATGTCATTCTTGCGGATGCACATGGTAATTTGTTCTATCCTTAGTTTCTTGTAGAGTTAGTCTATCCTTATTAATATTTTAACTATAAAGAATGCACATGGCGATTCAATTTCTCTACCGTCGGGTCTATTATCCTTTGAACCAATTATTTTGCTCGTATTGGAGCTTGCATTGATGTGATTAGTTAGAGATTTCATGTCATTTGGAAATGAGTACCCTTGCCAATGTTTGGAAGATTGACTTTGATTTTGGAACAGAAAATATTCATCATAGAAATAAATTGACTTGAATAGTTATCAACAGGCTAAAACTACAAATTAATAGCAGATCAATAACCAGTGGATAAATTCCAAAGACAAAGAAGAAGCTTCCCTGCAACAAACTTCCATTAATAGCAGATCAATGGAAAACTACTAATGTTAAATCGGGCTACCACACTTGTAAGATTAGAGAAGAGCTTAAGCTTGTCTACACAAAATATATTACCAATTCTAATTGTCTGAAGGGTGAACTTTCCCTTAGAAAAGAGAATTACCTTCATTTCAATATGAAAAAAGGCACAACTGATGCATGTGTGCAAAATAGATACACAAATTGAAATTTAGATTGAGCAGGATTAAAAAATAAAAACAGTAGAATTGTACATAACTCCAAAAAGGAATGTTTTAATTTACCAATCCCACTCATCTAGGTCCACTCTAGAAAAGGACAAAAACAAGCCAACCCCAAGATATGAATGCAGAAGCATCCCTGATGAACAAGAGAACTAAGAATGAAGAGCAAGATCACTACATACAGCTACATAGAACATAGCATCAATAGCAACCCCAAGAAATAAACTAACTGAAAACGTAAGATTAGAAGCAAAATCACACACTTCCAATGATCTAGCATCTTAAACATCAATCTAGGAACCACATGTATCATCATTCAGGCGTATACAACAACATAAAATGGAAGTCCATCCTCAAATTTTGAACCCAAACTGATCTTGATGCTAAATCTGGCTCTAAAGGGAAACAATTTGAAAAGATAGAAATAAAACCGTTACCATATACTGCCACTAAACTCTGGGGGCAGAGATTAGATTGTGCTACAAGAAACAAATAAAGAAAAACCATTTCAGGTTAGCTATATTAACTAATTGACAAACAAATGCATGCAAATCTTTCAGTTAAATAAAAAGAGCATTTTTTGTGCCTTCGTTCTCTGAGGAGGTATAATACTTTTATTGTGCATAAACTCTCTCTTCTCACTGCGAAATCCACTGTAGTTGGGGAGGGGTCCCTCAGGCTGACGGCGATGGCACTGTGGTTAGGCTCGGACTACGCCGGCCAGATGCCTACGACCGAATGGGCAACAATTGAAAACACGAATGGGCCAGCGTTGCGCCCTCTAGTTTCCCTCCCTTTTGTATCTATGGGTTTTGTGATTTTGGGGATTTCAAATCCCGCTGATTTCGATTTCCTTTTTATCTAAAACAAAATAAGCAGCTGATGCGACACCTTCCATGTCAGTTGGGGGCACAAAGGAGCCCGACGCCGAAGCCTATATTATTTTTTATGGGAGTGTTTGTGATAATACCCCATTAAAAACCGCTCATGTTCAAGGCGTTAGATACATATTGACATCTGAGTTGGCACCAGTTGTGGTACCAAGTCCAGCATGGGAGGGCTCATTTGGGAATCCTGAGTGTAATAGCCCTAAAAATCTCCATCTTGATTAAATTAACTAATTAAGAATTAATACACAAGATTAGTGGTAATTGGTGAAAGAACCAAATAGGCCTTGAAGAGATGGGCTTAGGAATGAGATCTTTGGAGAATGGATCAAGTGAATGGGCCAAGAGAGCAATGGTGAGTCCAAAAGCCCATAGAATGAGCCCATAGCCCATCAAGCCCATAATTGAGACACTTGTCAATGGGAGAAAAATCCTAGAAAAATTATCCAAACCCTTGTAGGAAAATATTATTTGGTGAAGGTTGACTAGTAGTTGGATGCATGCCATGTAGGATTGAGTGTAGAATCTAATGGAATGATTTTTCCTACCATGGTATCTTTGAGGTACAAAACACCATCCCTTGACTTGCCAAGTGAGGTCATGATGTGTAGGGAAGTTACAAGTGTCATGAGGAGAAGCTTGGAGGAAGGAAGCTTGGAGTTTCGGTGGAGGCCAATCCGTGGGGTTCCTTGAGGAGTCTCATGAGGTATGGTCATCTACAAGTGATAGGACAAAGAGGAAGAGTGTGTAAGTGGATGAAGTACATGTGTAAGAAAGTATGGTGATGTGAAGAGAGGTATGGTGTATGTGTAGGTGATTGAAATGACAAAAACTAGGAAGAGAAGCAAGAAGGGAGTTTCGGTGGAGCTAGTTTGGCCGGTCATGCCTTGCTCAAATTCCAAAAAGCATGGCTTTGGAATCACTTGGATGGACACATGAGGAGATAGGGGAATGATGATTGAGTGAAAAACAAGAAAATGGAGGCTAGAGGCACCAAGAAGCCGCCGGCCATAGGAAAGAAAGGAGAAAGGAGAATCATCTAGGTATGGCCAAGATTTGATCTTGGAGTGGCCTAGAGTTGTCAATCAACCCATCTATCTTTAGCCATGCCTAAACATGATGAGAAGAGTACCAAGGACCCTAGGGAAGGGAGCTGGCCGTGTGACCCTTAAGCAAAACCCCTTGAGCTCAAATCACTTAGACACATGCAAACACTCCCACTTCCTCTCCACCTCTCGGCCAAACTCACCCTAGCCATTCCTACTTTTGTTTCTTCTCTTTTCACCACATATTTTGAAGAATCCTATAGTAGGAAAGCCAAAAGCAAGAGTGTGAAGGTGATCAAGTCATTGGAGAAGGTTAGTGATTAAACCTATACAAGATTAGGAAGAACACACACACACATGTAACACTTTGTAATGGTTGGAAAGAAATAGGGTTTTTCTTGAGTTTTATGTTCATGACTAGACTAATGGGAGATTTTATATGTGTAATTCCAGATTTAAGCTAAAGCCTAGAAGGAGTGTTGTAAGTATACTCCCACTTTTTCCTTAACAAGTCTTATATATAGTGGAGTGATCATGGTTGTTGGATTAATGGTTGTCATTGCCATGTTTGGATTGGAATGATTTTTCTTGCTTGAGATATGAATATTCTTGGATAAATTATATGATGGAACAAGCTTAGAATATGAGTAGAAATGATGAATCAAATGTTAGTTGCAAAAGAGAGGAAAAAAAAAAGCATGATTATTTGATGAAGTGATGAAAATGATGCATGAAGGATTTTAGTGTTAAATATTAAATTGTGGTGTTGTTAAAGTAAAGATTTTATTTGAGGAACTAGTGATGGAATTGATTTATTCAAGGAGCATATTGTTGAAAAAAAAATGGACATGAGAATAAATTGTTTGATTGATATAGATGGAAATGATATATATATTTGCATATGGAAGAAATGATCACTTGTGTATGATGTATGGAAATGTTTAATTGGAAATTGATACTATTTAAGGTTGAGATTGGAAGATAAATATTATATTGTTTTGTGGTGATTTTTGTTTAGTTGAACTCATAGGAGAAACTTTTAGGAAAGGAAGCTTGAATAGACTAAGGGGAGGAATTCCCTAAGTTGAAAAGGTGAATGGAGGAAATAGGAATAACTAAGTTTGATGTGAAATGGTTACTTGGGTAACATTAGGGTTTCGGTTACCCCTTGCTAAGGAGGGTACTTGACTCAATTTGATACTTTAAAATTTATTGGAGGAAGTTTGAAGTCAAATGATGAAGAAAAGCCCTAGAAACTCTCTAGGAGAATTCGGCCATGATGGGTTGGAGATGGGCCCAATACCCCACTTCAATCCTAGGCCCATTTTGGGTATAGAATATAATGACTAAGTAGGAAAATTATGAAACTATCCCAAGAGAGGGAGAAAGAGAATGAAATGTGAATGCACTCGAGCCTGTCTCGGGTTCTTGCATGAAAGTAAGCAAGCATGCATGTCCCATGCATAAGTCACGAAAAGAAGTTTTTAAAGTCAAGCATGTTTTCAAGAAAAAGGAAAGAAAAGATTGAACTTTTTGAAAGAAAAGGAAAGAAGTAAAGTTTTATAAGAACCCCAAAGGCTGGGACGGGGAAGTGCCCCAGTGGAACTCCCTGTCCACTCAGGAGTGTCTAAAGTCGAGTGGTAGCCCCTGGGTCGACGAAGAACAGTCGGCGGACCGTGTATGGCACCAAAAGGTGGCCGGAGCGCGGTAGCACCTAACGCTGGTGGGTGCCCAAGACGGATAAGGTGTAAGGACCTACCGTTTTAAAGTTATATGACGCTCACTTTAGGGTGATGCGGTAACCAGCAGGGAACACGCGGTGCTAGGGGAACCGTGTTGTGTCTCATACATGTGAAAGAAAAAGTCATGACAAGAAGGGCTTTCGAGCCATAAGAAAGATCTGTATATGATAAGTGGCGCCTAAGAAAGAAAGAAAGAAAGATACGAAATGTTTTAAAGGAACGTTTTGAAAAGCAACTATGATATGAAAAGAAGTTTGAAAGAAGAAGTCTGCATGAAAGTTTTATGAAAAGAAGTCTGAAAGAAGTATATTTGTTTAAAAGTTTTCATGAGCATGTGCATGAGTCAGTCATTCATTGCATGTGCATTAGTTAAGAATGTTTTGTTCACTTATCTGTATATCTGATATGTTCTGGTTTAAGTGTTAGTGTACTTGCTGAGATTTCTCCCGAAATCTCACCCCCCTTTTATTATCTTTACTATTGCTCCCTTGGGAACAATAGAAGTCATTGCAGGACAGGATGGATCCACGGATTACGACTCTCGAGAAGATGGGTCGGACCCTCATGGGCCCGACTAAGGCTGAGACTGCCGGGCCAGTGACCCTAGACCTGTTGGGTCAGTGGGCGGCAGAGTCGCTTCCTATGGCGACTTACTTTTTTGACGACCTACGCCCTACGGGGTGCTGTATGGTGCTGGGAGTTGACGGGCTCCTCCACTTGGGACGCCTGTTTACGTCATCCTCTGGGATGATGTGTGACGTAGGTCCAGGGCTGAGTCTGGACAACCTTCGTTATGGTCCCAACTATAAGAAGATAAAAGAAGAACCCGCCTATTAGTATAGTTGGCGGAAGGAGGAGTGGATCAGCAGCACCTTTATTTTGTATACACCGATGTACTTTTGGAAAAATCTTCCCGCTGTTTTGGGAAGTACTTTTGTATAAAACTATTTACATTGGTGACTTTATTCTGATATGTATATATATGAGCTTGCGATGTTAACTTGGGTTTTATTTTGTTAACCATGTGATATGCGACAAGCGTAACGTTTTGTCGTTTATTTATGGCTTGACCTTTTTCCGCTGCGATTAAAAAAAAAAAAAATAAGGCTCTCCTAAGTAAAGATGAGGGATGACTTCCTTGTGACGTTCGTCCCCGGCGTCGCATTTTGCGTACGAACCCAAGCGCAAGCTGGGGCGCCGACACTGAGTGTGTCCTAGGAAATTCAGAGGAGACGCACGAGTCATTTGGGACGTGGCTCACTTGTTCCCCCTTGACCGTGCCAAGACCAGGTCTTGACAGCGCTATGACACAGCCACTAACATGACATGACACGCCCATCAGCCTGACCAGCAGCACCAGCATGCCATCAGTGCTCATGAGTGCACTCTTGCACGCACCTCAATGCACCATGCCTATCATGTGCTACCCAGTACGTGCACGCCCTGTGCGCGCGCGCGCGCCTGCGTGTGCATGCCGAGTGCCTAACAGCCCCATGCACGCAGCCATGCCAGCAGCACCATGCACCTAGCCCAACGCGCCCCATTAGCATGCCAGCGTGCCAGCCAACTCGGGCCATGCCCAATGCCCCACAGACCAAGACATGCACGGACCCATCCGAGTCACCATCAAGCCATGTGTACACTAGTTGTAAGCCATGGCCAACACCTGACTATGGCTAGGGTTTTTGCCACTTGAGGCGCGGACCAACTAGCATGCCGTTCACACCAATGGCCCATGCCATGGGCTAGCCAAGCCCACCACTACATCCTTGCATGCCACGGCCACATGGGCCTCCAAGACCATCTTATTTACTTTTAGTTGCTTTTATTTATTTTATTTGATTAAATAATTGCTAGGGACCTTTTAGGAGTTTCCACTTTGTAAGCTTTATAAATAGAATCCTAGGCCTTTTAGTTTTTCACCCTTTTGATCAATTGACATTTTGAAGACACCTTATGTGTAAAGTGGCTTCCTTAGGAGCTTAGGCCGACCACCTAGTGTGTTTGGATTTTCGGTACTTTGCACTTGAGTTTCCTAAGGGTGCAATTCATGAATCCCTTTGAAAGAGGATCATCCGTGCAATTCGTGAATCGGTGATCTACATCTATCCCTTATTTATCAATCAAGTTTTTGAGGTATTTCTTTCAATTTGCGTCTTGACTATTTTAATGTTCTTGTTCTTTTGATGTTCCTTTGTTCTTGGAGTGATTAGGAGTTTCTTTCAATTTGTTAATTATTGAGAAATTACAAAAAGAGTGATTGAGTGTTTGTGTCTTGTTTTGAGTGCCTACTTGTGAATTTGAGAAGTGAGTATTTAGTATCTTATTTGGAGTACCAAATTTACATCACTTGTGAATTTGAGAATTGAGTGTTTTAGTGTCTTGTTTAAGTGTCAAATTCACACTACTTGTGAATTTGAAAATTTTGTGTGTGTTCTTGGTGAGTTTTGAAATTCACATCACTTGTGAATTTTGGATTCATCAATTGTAAGAAAATGAGTGTTTGTGTTGAAGTGTTAAAGTGAATGTGTGCATGTTACAATGAGTGTGCCGAATCCCAATTGGTACATTGAGTGTGGCGTGTTCATCATTGGTTCTTGAGTGTTTATCCAAGTTCCTTGAATTTTCTTGAGCTTTCCCTTCCACCAAACACCCCACACGGCCACCTTTCTAAACCTAATTATCATACACGGCCAACCCTAGTCATCCCTTACCATAATTGCCCCACCAAGTTGCCATACACGCCTCACCATATATTCCATAACTGGCCACTCAATCACCCATCAATTTTACTATAACTTCCTACTTCAAGACCATATTCTACATCCCATACCAAACTTGGCTTGACCAAGCCCTAGCTCTACTTGCCAAATACACCAATCCACTTACCAAAAATACCTCACTCGGCCACCCAACCCCTTGACTTAGCCGTCCACTCATTTGCATAATAACTCTTCCCATAAGCCATAAAATCCTAGTTGACACATCACCTTATCCTTATCCTCCCACCAACTCAAACCAACTCAAATTCAAACCAATTTAAATCCAAATCAATTCAAATTCAAATCAACCCCAATCCTACACAAACACCTACTTGGCCAACTCATGCATTAGAGATAGCCAAGCCACATTAACCACCTCATCAATCTTATCCATCCTTACCATATCTTTTTTTTATTTTATCTCACATTTAATTAACTATTTCCTTTATAAACTTATCCAATTTCGCCCAACATAAGCCCTACATCACCGGCCATTCATTCCCTCCAATTTAAATCAAATCAAATCACAATAAAATCACATCCCATAACCAAATCATACTCGGCCAAGGCCATCTTGCCATAACCGACTATCCCTTATCATCTTATCCATCATAACTTCTCATATTTCTCTTAACCAAATCAATTTAAATTCAAAACTCAAATCAAAATTCAAATCAAATCTCCAACAACCACAACCGGCCATCACTTCCCATTTGAATTCAAAATTTTTCATTTGAATTTAATTCAATTTAAATTCAAATCCCATCACCTCCTATATTTTTTCAACTAAATCCACTTCATCCATCATTCATCTAATAGCCAATTTCGACCACCCTAGCCCTTGTATGACCGGCCACCACAATTCCCCTTTGAATTAAAAATCTTTCAAATTCAAACGAAACCAACTCTTTTGATTTATCTCATTTGGCCATCATCAATTTGCCATAGCCGAAACCCTCAATTGCCACCTCATCTAGACACCTCATCAATCTCTCAATGGATTGGCCAATAATCAAGTATTGAACCAATCAAATCTCTCATCCATATCACCCATATTCAACCAACATACCTTAGACCATTGCCGCCCACTCCATCTTGCTATAAGTCATATTTCTATTTTCTAGGACTTATCCAAAATCACTCAAAACCCTTGCAACCTAACCCTAACCACCTTGGCCGAAAACCCTAGTGTTGCCCTAGCAACATTCAGCCACCCCAAGTCTTAGCAACACACCACACGGCTAAGCATACCAAAGCCATAGCCGTACACCTCCATTCATCCCAAACCGTGCACCCTATTGCACCTAGCCTAGCCTTATTTATCCACTACCTTATCCAAATGACAAAAACCCTAAACCTAATCCTCAATCTCGAGATTCTCCTTAACCTCCACTAAAATCCTAACCCTACTACACTACATGACCCATATTCCTTACCAGAAGAACACCAATACATAGCCCTACCCAAAAGACATTCCTTTAAACCTTTTCTACCATAATCTAATACTTAGACCACCACATCTCCCTATCCAAACCAAACATATCCTTTAAATACCCTAATCCCGTTGTCATAAGAACTCAAGAAAGCAAGAGAAAGTGCCTAAACCGACCAAACCTTTGAAACTATTCGATCATAGGAGGAGACGTATAGAGGAGGACTCGCATTGGTTAGGGGCTAGACCGAGGCCTCTACCAGTTTGGCAGCAGTCACTGTGCTGCTTCACACTTGTATATCCCTCACATTATTTTTTTATTATTTTTTTCACTTCAAATAATCGGTGTGTAGCTGCACACCAGCTGCTACTTTTTTCTATTTCTAATATACGTATGTATGTATTTAAAATAAGATTGGATGATGTGGCAAAACTCCCTTTAGGAGAACCGAAGTTTTTTTTTTCTTTTTAATTATAAGATATAGAATTGGAGACTCTCTTTGGTAAGAAATTATAATAGTGTGCAACGGAAATGCATAAATTAATGTGTACCTTTGGTCATGCTTGTTTAAGAATCATCGAGAAATCATGAGTAGACAAACTCATCTGGATTATAAAAGGAATTTTCTGGTGGTCTATCCATCTACATAAGCCCTAGTCATAGATGATGAAAATAAATAAGTAAAATAAAAGAAAATAGAGAAAAAATGGAGAAAAGAGAAAGACGGACAGGAATTGTAATAAGTAGTAAATTATCTGTAAGTGCACGAATCGTAATAAGTAGTAAATTGTTTTTAAAAGAAACGGATGTCAAACTCACAGAGATTAATTATGCTATTGAGTACTAAAATTTATTAAATTAATTACTATTTAGAAAAAAAAAAAGAGAAACATTCTACTATCTAAATTAAATTTAAATACTTAACAAAAATAGATTTACGAACAAAAGAGTATAAAACTTAAGATTATAAATATAATAAGAACAGATTTAAAGCGTTTGATTTTACTTAGCAAATTCCATACAATTTATTCTTAATAATTATTAAATTTTAATAATCTCATGTTAATGATAAAAATCCCTTAACTATTCAATATTTTCTCTCGAACAATATTAAAAATATCTCCAACTAATAACTCTATATCTCTAAATGAATTTAATTAATTGGAAACTCATTAATTTTTTTATGAGTTTTTATTAGAAAATCATACTAGTTGCGGTAAAGTGTATCTATTTTTGCTAAACTAATGATATTTAATCCTAGAGCTAAAATCATAAATCACCTCTTGGTCTCATTGGGATTCAATAGATCGAATAATAATTGGCTAGAAAATTATAAGTGTTAAAAATTAGAAATAAATACTTAATCATGAAAATATTAAAAATAAAATAACTTGAAATATAAATTGTATGTTCAATGCTAAACTACAACAAAATTCTAGAAAATAAAATTATTTTGTAATGAAACTGAAAAGAGAAAAAACAAAAGTAGTATTCTTTGTTGGATTCGGTTGATGAAGTATGCGACTCTCATCTTTACTCTCCAAATTCGCCCCCTCTTTAGAAAAAAACAAAGAATAATAACTCAACTAAGAACTGGACCTCCAACTCTAAATTCCAAACTCTTCAATCTCGTGTCAATAATATCCTTATATATGGTATAAAGAAACCCTAAGGTTCTTCTAGTTTTTATCTAACTTTTAAGACTTAATTTGGTAGCTGTGTGAGTGCTTTAGAAGCTCAAATTTTCAAATTCTTATTATATAAAGTTGTAGCCCTTTTCTATATCTACAACGCATCAAAAACCACCTCCATCCTATATGTGAGTAGGAAGTTATGTGAAACATCTTGAAGTATGTTTAGGCTGTCCTTATCTATTACTAAAAATTCAGATCTCGACTTCCATCTGTATTTAGAGCATCAGAAAGGTGTATTTTGGAATTGGGCCCTTCATGAGACTTTTAGATATCTTTATTAGCTTCTAAGTCACCCAGGCTTACTTTATTCCTACTTTTAAAACTCTAGACATGGGCTGAAAATTGAAATAGGGTTTGGGCTGCAATAAACTTCTAGATAGATTTAAACTTCTTTTGAGATTTTCGAATTTGAAAACATCTCTAGATAAACCGTACCTCTTCGTTTGCAGTTAAACCTTTTCATTCCTTCAAAAACAAGAAAATAAAATAAATAAATGAAAATAAACTAAAACCAAAAGAAATCAAGGAGAATTAATACTTTTAATAAGTAAAAGGTTAATAAAAGTCATGTAAAATTTACACTTATTAAAAATTTTCAAACTTAAGCTTTGTTAGTTCTTGAACAAAAAATAAGATAAAACAATTAAAACAAACATTGGCTTGTTTAATAAAATTTATTGCCTAAAAAACAACGTAAAGTTTATAATTTAAAAGAATCATTTAAAATCAATCAAATCCAAAAGCTAATTCAAAACTCAATTACATCGCATTATCTATCTCACATTCTTGCATACCTATCATTCTCACTTTATTATTAACTCCTCGGATGATTTTATGAAAATAAGTACATAAATAATAAATCTCTAAAAACTCTATGGGCCTACTTTTTAAATCACTCTTCACTAATGTAGAACAAAATATAACCAATGACCAATAAGTCTTTATTAGGCTTGTGATGTAAGGCTTGGGTGAAGACTACAAAAAAAAAGATGGGATTTTAACAAAGTAAGAGAACTTAAATACAAATAAAACAAATAGAGCACTCTCGCTTTTAACACACATTTCTTTTCAATCCTTTAAATATCTCAAAATACCTCTCTTTATCGTTCTTTCATGATTTTCACATTTTATTTATATATTTATTTTTTATCTAAGTTGTCACTCGTCTTTTAACGTAAATGCAAACATTTGTGATAGATGCACACAGTTACATAACAATTCAATGTCAAGAGTAAACATTGATAATGAATATCCAAATTACTAACCAACTCAAAACATTGAAGCAAATGAAACTTTGTACACATTTATCATTCAATTGTCTAATCATTATCAATCTCTTTATTTCAACCCTGTTTAGGATTAGATCAAATAGGGGTGGGCAAAATTTCCGAATTCCGAATTCCGTCCGAACTCCGCTCCGATTCCGACTCCGATCGGTGTCGGAATTCGGAGTTCGGAATTCAGAGTCGGAAATTTCCGACTCCTAATTCGGAGTCGGATTTCGGAGTCAGAGTCAGGTTTTATACCGAACTCCGACTCCGAAACTCCGAAGTTTAAAAAAAATGTAAAGATGCAAAACGACGTCGTTTTGCATCTTTATTTTTTTTTTTTAATTTAGCTAAACGACGCCGTTCCATTTAAATAGAAACGGCGTCGTTTAGGCTAGGGCCAGCTATTTCTTCTTCCTTCTTCTTCTTCTTTCTTCTTCAGGTCTTCTTCCTTCTTCTTCCGCCGCTGATACTCCGAACCCGAAGTCATCTCCTTCGGGGCCAAGTGCTGCGCTGCCGCTGCTAGTCTTCGACGGCGATTCTCTCACACCGCCGGTGCTCCAAGGCGTCGCCCGACGGTCGCTGTCACACTGAGTCAGCCATCCGAGATTCCAAATCGGCCATTTCGGAATATTCTCGCAATTTCTCGGTAATGACTAATTAAATCTAATTAAAACTAATTAAATGTATTATTTTAATGTGATTATTTGAGTTGGTTGGCTTGTGAGTTGTCTATGTTATTATATTGTGAAAAATTTGATTTTATATTGTGTATTTTGATAGTGTGTATAAACTGTTTGATGAAATGTCACTGAGAAAAAAAATTTGAAATTGGCCTAATTAAATGTCATTGTGTATTCTATTTAAATATACAACTTAGCAAGAAGACTTACTTAAACTTGGACCATTTTTATTAAAAAAAAATAATATATATATTATAGGTAAATACTAATGTTTGTACTTTGTAGGTTATATTTATTATTGAGATCATTTGTTTGAATATAAATATATTGAAATATTTGTTGGAATGTATGTAATAGATTGAGATGAATTTAATTTTTTTATTAAATATTTATTATATAAAATGAAATAAAATAATTTCGAGTTTATATTGTATGTTTTGACAGTGTGTGTAAAGTTGTAAACTGTTCGATGAAATGCCATTGAGAAAAAAAAATAACTAATTTGGCCTAATTAAATGTCGTTGTGTTACTGTGTATTCTATTTAAATATACAACTTAGCAAGAAGACTTACTTAAACTTGGACCATTTTTATTAAAAAAAATAATATATATATTATAGGTAAATACTAATGTTTGTACTTTGTAGGTTATATTTATTATTGAGATCATTTGTTTGAATATAAATATATTGAAATATTTGTTGGAATGTATGTAATAGATTGAGATGAATTTAATTTTTTTATTAAATATTTATTATATAAAATGAAATAAAATAATTTCGAGTTTATATTGTATGTTTTGACAATGTGTGTAAACTGTTCGATGAAATGCCATTGAGAAAAAAAAAAAACTAATTTGGCCTAATTAAATGTCGTTGTGTTATTGTGTATTTTATTTAAATGTAAAACTTAGTAAGAAGGCTTACTCAAACTTGGACTATTTTTATTAAAAAAAATAATATATATATTGTAGGTAAATACTAATGTTTGTACTTTGTAGGTTATATTTATTATTGAGATCATTTGTTTGAATATAAATATATTGAAATATTTGTTGGAATGTATGTAATAGATTGAGATGAATTTAATTTTTTTATTAAATATTTATTATATAAATAATAAAATGAAATAAAATAATTTCGAGTTTATATTGTATGTTTTGACAATGTGTGTAAACTGTTCGATGAAATGCCATTGAGAAAAAAAATAACTAATTTGGCCTAATTAAATGTCGTTGTGTTATTGTGTATTTTATTTAAATGTAAAACTTAGCAAGAACGCTTACTCAAACTTGGACTATTTTTATTAAAAAAAATAATATATATATTGTTGGAATGTATGTAATAGATTGAGATGAATTTAATTTTTTTAAATAGAATTTTTTTTATATTAAAAAATTAAATATTTATTCAGTACAAGTCATGAACTTTCACCTAATAACAGTTTCCTAATATTGTATTTTGCTACACTAATAACATTATAAATTTATAATTTTTAGGAATTTACTAATATTTTTTATATTATTATACTTGAATTGTAGGTCTACAATTACAAACAGATGGATCCCTCACGTAGTGCTAGTGGGACTCCGACTCCACATGAGGCTCCGAATCCGGATGGTGGGACTCCTTCGGCGCTCCACGCTGCAGCTTCGAGCCGTAGTCGGCTACCCTCCACTCGAGCACAAACCTCGTGTGCTAGCAGTGGATTTCCACTTCCAATCGACATAGAATTGGAAGTGGAAGATCCCGACCAGTTTATGGAGGAGGAGGAGATGGGCCTTGGAGACGATCCGATTCAGGATCCGGATGTACCAGTACACCCTACAGCTGCGAGGCCACCCCGTCCACGGTCAAATAAAAAAAGATCGTGGACATGGGAACATTTTGAAAAGGTTGAGGGTGGGGATCCCCAGAACCCACGGGCTGAGTGCAATCATTGTGGCGCTCGAGTTGGGTGTCATTCAAAAAGGCAAGGCACTTCTTGCCTTTTAGCACATCTGAACGGTTGCAAGCGCTACCAAATAGCGAAGGGAATGGCATCAAGAGGTTAGTGTCTTGCTAGTTGCTTTATATGCTAATTAGTTTTGTGATTATAATCCCAGTTAATTTTCATTTAAGACTAATATTGGTAATAAATTATCAAATACAGACGCAGGTGGGTCTCAGACTAATCTTAGCTACGAGACTTCTACAGCCACTGATGGGACAGGGACACAGACAAGGAATCTAGTTGTCCCTCAATACAGTGAGAAGATGTTTCGTGAGGCGCTTGCGATGATGATTATAAAAGATGAGATGCCCTTTACCACGGTTGATAAGGATGGGTTCCGGTATTTTGTGAAGCTTCTTGAACCAAGATTCCCAATCCCATCCCGTTATACAGTGATGCGAGATTGTATGAAGATGCATCTGAGGGACAAGGCAGAAATGAAGAAGATGTTCTCCACCACTGGCCAGAGAGTGTCATTTACGACCGACACATGGACGTCGGTACAGAATACCTCGTACATGTGTATCACAGCACATTACATTGATAGTGAGTGGAATCTTAAAAAAAGGATTATTGGATTTAAAGAAATAGTTGACCATAAGGGTGCATCGATAGGAGCGGAGATGGATGATTGTTTGGTTGATTGGGGCATCCAAAAAATATTGTGCATTACAGTTGACAATGCCGGTGCAAATGAGACCGCAATCGAATGGTTTATCCGAAATACGAGGGCGAGAGAAGATGTGATTAAAAATCACCAGTATATCCACATTCGATGCACTGCTCATATAATCAACCTTATTGTTGGTGAGTCTTTCTGGTTTTAATTTTGTATTTTGTATTTTAGTATTTTTATGATTAAAGTCTTTGAAAATAGTACCATTTTTTTTATTATTATGATAATTAGATATTTTTCAATGATGAAACAGTTAAGGGGTTGGAAAATATAGACGATTCTATCAAGAGAGTCCGCAACATTGTGCGGTACGCGAGGGCTTCTCCCCAAAGGCTACAAAAGTTCAAGGCTATAGCAGAACAGGTTGGGATTGAGTCTTCAAAGATGTTGTGCCTGGATGTTCCCACTCGATGGAACTCCACATATCTGATGTTGGATGTGGCACTAAAGTACCAGAAGGCATTTGAGCGGCTAGAGATTGAGGATGGAGGTTTGAGGTGTGCCTTACTGGAGCCTGATGGAAGGGGGCTCGGTCCGCCAGACAACATTGATTGGCAACATGTATCCGAGTTTGTCACATTTTTACAAATCTTTTATGACATCACGATGCGGGTTTCTGGATCTGCATATGCGACGGCAAACATGTGGTTTAGCGAGATCTCCATGCTACACCACCACTTGAAAGAAGGTTGTGCTGACCCGAGTGGATTGTTATCTGGTATGGCATCACAGATGCAGTCCAAATATGATAAATATTGGGGGCAAGTTGAGAAGATAAATAGATTATTGTTCATAGCGTCGATCCTCGACCCTCGATTGAAGTTGGCAGTGGTAGAATGGTGGGCAACAGAGGTTCTCGGGGCAGTGAAGGCTAAGTCGTTTATCACAGCACTCAAGGCAGATTTGAACGAGTTGTACACCCATTACAGTGCCAGTAGTCCTGCTTCATCCTCACGAGCCATGGGTACCTCACGTTCGAGTTCGAGCTCAGGACCAGCCACAAATGCTCGTTCGAGTCAGGCCAGTGTAGCCAGTCGATCCCGAGGCTTCAACGTCATGACGTCGTTTCATGCACGGTCATCGAGAAATCCATTGCAGTGTACAAATGAGGTTGAACGATATTTACTGGCAGAGGTTGAGGAGCCTAGTGAGGAGTTTCAGATCTTGATTTGGTGGAGAGCTAATTCACCCAAGTACCCGATTCTCTCTCGCATTGCTCGAGATGTACTAGCCGTTCCTATCACTACGGTTGCATCTGAATCGGCATTTAGCACTGGAGGTCGGGTGTTGGATGCCTACCGGAGTTCATTGTCACCGTCAACCGTGGAGGCCCTCGTTTGCACACAAAACTGGCTCAGAGATGTACCTACTGGACTAGAGAGTATTGGCATCGATGCCGTGAGCTACAGACTTGAGTTAGGTAAACTTAAATTAATTTATATAATTCTTTTTAAATGATTAAAGTAAAAATTTTATATAATTATTAATTCTTTTTTATAATTTCATTTTAATAAATCTATTTAAATTTAAATTTATACTGTTTATGATTTTACAGATTTAGTTATCAACCCTACCATACTTGCCGATGACTGATGGAGCAACTATCGATTACGTATATTTTTTCTCTAATTTTCCATCACACTTGTTTCATGTTTGGTTAATTTTAATTTTTTTCATATATAATAATACATTTTATTTTTATCTTAATCTCAGGTACGATTCTGTATAAGTTCCATTGTTCCAACAACAAAGTTCAAGGCTGCAGCAATTATTATTATTATTATTTTGTAACATCGATACGGGTCTCAACCGTCCCATTGAACCAGAGTCATCAGACTATCACTGAAAATTTAATTTATATTTTGTATTATTTTTTGTATTAATAGTGACATAGTCTAGAGTCCTGGACTTTTTTTTTGTATTACTATTTTTTGTATTATGCTATAACGCTATTGGCTGGCATTAGCATTGTAATTACTACTTAGTATTTTGTATTTTTTGTTTAATTGTTTAAGACTAATTAGTACTTAGTAGTGAAAACTGAAACTTGAATAGATCAATAGTTGTGGGCTTTGTGGCAACTCAATTGAATCTAGTATCTAAATAGTAAATACTCAATTCGCATATCAGTAAATTTATATGACTATGAGCTTTTAATTAAATATTTCTTTATATACGAAATTCATAAATTTTTAAAATTTTATAACTATATCTAAATTTATTATAATATTAAAATATATTAAAATTCATTTGTGATTTGAGATAAATCTCATAAAACTTATTTTATTATCTTAATTTATTTTTTCATCATTAAAAAAAATTTATTCTATCTCAAATCAGCTTCAACCATTAAATGCAGTTACGTAAGTTAAAATAAAAAAAGTTACTTCCTATTTCCTAATATCCTATCCAGTATTCATGCGCGCCGCGCCGTAAACCCAAAGAGATTATGCGGGAAACTCAAATATTTGGCTCCATTATCAAAGATCGTGCACGTCAGAAGCTGTATGACTGATGGATTAATTACTTGCCAGTTGCCAAGTGACAAGTCTAAGTGGTTAAGAATCAAAATAGAGGTGAGGAAAGTATATTATTTTAACAAATAATAAGACATAAAATAATAAATAAAAAATAAAATAATATTATTTTAATAGATGTGAAAAAGTACAGCTGTATAGGCATTAGCAATAGCATACATGTTAATTGTTAAGTAAGCTACTAAGCACGGTTAACTTATTTCTTCACAAACTTTACATCTCAATTGAACAATTGAGTTCATATGGAATATGTATGGCTCAATTGGAAGAATTTAGTTTCGGAATGAGTGTAATTTGGCCCATATCGAACTCGCCGAAGGAAACTAAATTCGGAGTTCCGATCGGAACTCCGATCGGGGTTCGGAGTTCCGAAATTCCGATCGGAACTCCGATCGGAGTTCGGAGTTCCGAACTCCGATCGGTGTCGGCCTCCGAGAGTGTCTCGGAGTCGGAGTCGGAGTACGTTTTTGACTCCGATGATTGTCGGAGTCGGAGTCGGAAACTCCGAACTCCGACAAGTTCGGAGTCGGAGCACAGCCCTAAGATCAAAGGTGTGACTAGGGATAAAGATAAGAACTAGGTAAGTCTGAAAGGCTTAACCGATTCAAAGAATGCCTAAATCACTTTCCAAGTAATATTTTGTCTAAGAGTTCATCTCAAGTGTAATCAAACAAGTTCTAAAGTATATTGAGACCATATAAATTCACGAAACTCACATAAAATTTATCTAGGCATGGATAATGATTAATGATCATAAGTAGTGAACATAGACAATATTAAATTAAGTAAGATCAAGTAAAGAATTAATAACTGGACTCAAACGACGAGAATTTATCCTAAAAGTTTTAACCAATTTCAACCATTTTCTTATCATAGGATTTTTTTTATCAAAACCAAACACAAAGAAAAGTAATAATTTTTTTTTCTTTTTTTGAAAATTTTTTTTGAATAAATAAAATAAATTACCTTCCCCCAAACTTAAATATCAAATTGTACTCAATGGAAAAAAAGGAAGAAAAATCAAAGATAAGAATGAGAGAAGATAAGAGATGCTTTCCTGATTTTTTATTGGATATTTTTCTTTAAGAAGCAGCCGTATAACCCTTGGAGGCTTCTCCACCTCTTTTTTTTTTTTTGAAAAATGAAAGTAAAAAAATAAGATTAAGAGAAAAAAACTTAAACAGAAAAATAAAAACTTGGGTTGCCTCCCAAAAATGCTTTATTTTCCGTCTATAGCTAGACATTATTCTCTCATTATTTATTATTGGTAAGATCGATGAAATATTTTTTTGAGTTAAAGTCTCCATGCACATAGGTTTTAATCTCTGTCCATTTACTTCAAATGTCCATTTTGTGTCATGATGGATTGTAACTGCCCCATAGGGAAAGACACGAGTCACCACAAACTGTCCTGACCACCGAGAACGCAACTTTTCTGGGAAGAGTTGAAGTCTTGAGTTAAATAATAAAACCGTCTGCCCAACTTCAAATTTCCTTCTTAAAACATGCTTATCATGCCATCTTTTAGTTCTATCTTTGTAAATCCGAGCATTCTCATAAGTATCATAACAGAATTTATTCATCTCGTTGATTTGTAATATTCTTTTCTTGCCAACCACTTGTAGATTAAAGTCCAGTGTCCTTGTTGGTATAAATTCATTTTTGTTCTTCTTGAGCACAGTTATCCTACCTTTCTTTGGGAGAACTTGTATTAGACTTACCCATGTGCTATATGAGATTGGATAGATAATCTCGCATCTAACAGTTTCGGTACTTCTTTATGCACCACTTCTTGCATGGATGGATTCAATCTCCTTTGGGGTTGGAAGATCGGCTTCCAATTATCCTCCATTAAAATCTTGTGCATGCAAATTTGAAGACTAGTTCCTTTGATGTCCAAGATGGTCCAACCCAAGGCCATCTTGTGCTTCTGCAAGACTCTCAGCATTTTCTCCTCTTCTACATTACTCAAGGAATTGATAATAATAATTGAAAAAGTAGAATTTTGGCCTAAGAAGGCATACCTTATATTTGATGGAAGCAGTTTAAAGAGATTTCCTTGTTCCCGTTGCAAGGAAAGGTCGGCCTAGTACTAAAGGAATTTCCTCATCCTTCTCCATATCGAGCATAATGAAGTCAGCAAGGAAGATGAACTCATCAACTTTCACAAGTACGTCGTCAATGAGTCCCGTCGAGTATTTAATAGATCTATCTGTGATTTGTAAAAAGATGGTGGTCGACTTTACTTTTTCATGATCCAATTTCCTGAAATTAAAGGGAGATATTAGATTAATACTTGTCCCTAAATCACATAATATTGTATCAAAATAAAATTATCCTATAATGCACGGGAGAGTGAAACTCCCCGGATCTTTTAGCTTAGGCGGCAACTTCTTTTGTAATATTGCACTGCTTTCCTTGATCAGTATTATCTTCTCATACTCCTCTAACTTCCGCTTATTTGATAATATATCTTTAAAATTTTTGCATATTTAGGCATTTGCTCTAAAGTCTCAATGAAAGGAATATTAATATGCAATTGTTTAAATATACTTAAAAATTTAGAGAATTGAATATTAATCTTATTTTTTCTTAATTTTTGCAAAAAATGAATTAATGGATCATAAATTGAAGGAGAATGATTTTCGGACGTAAACTCACTAGAATGTTTGGATTTCGAAATGCTTTGATTCTCTTAGTCTTCTCGGCATTTTTGTTGGCTATCTCCTCGGTCTGCTCTATTTCTTTCATCTCAGTCTTGGTCTCCTTAATCTTGGACTCCACATTATATTCAGCTTCATCTTGTTCGGCAATTCCTATTTTTGGCGGCTCATAAGTTTACCTACTTCTCAATGATATTACCTTGACATGTTATTTTGGATTGGTCACAGTTGCTTGACAAATTCCTTGTATGACATCTTGAATTTTTCATGAGGAACCTTAGTCATTTTTGGAATGAATAAAAATATTATTTTTATTGTTGAGGTGCTTAGATTGGCATAAGAAAGAAACTTTTTAAGTAAATCTCAAAACTTCTTAGGTTTGGACTCTTTTGATGCAAGACTTTCTATTTTGTTATGACATAAAAGGAACTAAGTCCAAGAGAGTGAGCCCATGAGGTCTATTATATTGAAAGACTAAGATGATCCTTGGAGGGACAAAGAGGTGCTACTTGGCATTAGAAAATAGTATAATGGACATTTCAAGAAGAAAGTACCTTGGACACTTGTCAAAACCTTGTGGAAAGGAAAAGAAAAGTGAAAGAAGTCCTGAAAGGCCCAAGAGATTCAGCCATAGTGGTATTATGCGCCACATTACATTTTTGAATCCCAATTGAGCACGTGTCAAACTAAGACACAACCAACCTTTCCTGAAATGTGTCTTACTTGGGAAGAGGAAAATGTGGGTTCAAGAAGGTTTTTGTGAAGAGGGAGAGTGTGGCTAGTGAGGGGAGGGAGGTTGATTGTAGAAGTGAAAAAGTGTCTTGAAAATGACAAAAGGTCCTTTCAATTGTCATACATGGTCTCTTTACACACTCCACACATGCCACATGTCACACATGTAAGAGTGGAGGATTAAAGTTTTGAGTGAAAAGACTTGGAAGCCCATTTGATACTTTGAACCTGGACACAAGTTGAAGGGTGAAATGGGAAAGAGGAAAAAAAAAATGATATTCGAATTTTGAGAAGGAAGGCTTAGCCGAATCCTCTCTTGATTTTTTGTCTTTCCCATGACATCCCACCATGAGGGAGAAGGTGGAAGAGATGGACAAATGACAAACATGCATTGGGTGGAATCTTTGCATGAGGAGATTCTATATAAAGCTATAACCCAAAATTGAGGGGGTTTTTTGTCGGTGCCCCAACTTGCGCTTGGGATCGTACGCAAACCGTGATGTTGGGGATGAGTATTACAAGGAAGGTCGCCCTTCGTCTTATCTTATACTATAATTTTTTTTAACAGAAATAATGTTTTTGCAGCAGAAAAAGGTCAAACCTTTCTAAGCGTACATCACATGACTTAACAAATAATATTTCAAAATATTGTATTACTATTAACATAATATAAAGATCATCCTTAATTGTTCATTCTTCCAAAACAACGAAAGACCAAAATATATGCAATAAATACAAAAGCTGCATATAAGATCTCCTGCCATCTCTTCCTAAACCATGGGTTCCTTCTGAATCTCCTTGAAATTTGGACCATAACGAAGACAATCCAAATCCAAGGTCGGTCCCACCTCACAACTCATCCCGAAAGATGACTCATACAGACGACCCGTGTGGATGGAATCGTCTATGCCAAGGACCAAACAACACCCAATAGAGCAAAAGTCTCTCAAAACATAGGCAACTAAAGGTAGTGACTCCACCGCACATAGACCCAAATAGTTGAGAGTCACTAACTTAGAAGTGATGGACTCAGCCAGGCCCATGGGGGTCCAAGACGTCGTCCCTGGGACTATATTCTTCTGGGTCGTCATCACCTGCAACTATTTCTACCGTTCCGAAAGAGGGCGATAGTGGAGAGATAAAAAGGGACGAGATTTCGGGGAAAATCTCAATAAGTACATTTATTTCTTAACCAAAGCATTTCAAGCATACAATTAAATGAATAGCAAACAATCAGCTATACTTTATGCATTATGAGACTCATGACTTTACTTTATGCACATGCTCATGCTCATGCCGTTTCTTTTTCAATTTCTTTTTCTTTTTTTATTCACTTCATATGCTTTCTTGTAACCTCAGAAAACAAAACTTTAGAGCTTCCTTTCAAAATTCATCTTTTCGCAAATGCTTTTCATTTTCTCTTATCTAGGTGCCACTTATCATATCATATCTAGCTTGAAAACCCATCTTTTTGTCATGACTTTTGTTGGACACCTCACGATTCCCCTACGTACCGTGTGTTCCTGCTGGTTATCGTATAACTCGGCGACTGTATCAAACCTAAGTAGCTACGTTTCGCGTCCTTTCGTGCTTTTCATCACTCGACGATTGATTACTCAACGAGTGATTACAAACTTTTCTGTAGCGAAAAGGCAAAAGCCAACACCGTCCTGTATGCATCCACTAGTTTTAGGTGGGACCATGTTCTGGACACCTTTTGGAGCCATACATGGTCTGCCGACGGTTCTACGTCGGCAGACGATCATAGTGCGTATTCTACGTCAAGCTCTTTCACAATTTTCCCACCCCATAATTCCACCTCTTTCCTACCCAAAAACACTTATTGGCCTCTTACACACCTAGAGGTGCTCGGCCCCTTCCCACTAGGATTGGGCCAGGACCCTCTCTTAGTGATTCCTAGCTTTTCTTCTCCTATTCTTCTCCAAGCACTCCAATTTAACTTCAACCACTTAAATATATTTTTCTAACCCTAAAAACATAGTTTGGCTGAAACCTTATGCCTTTAAGTTATTATTTTATTCACCCATTTTTTTTCAAGATAGCTCACCCAGTTTTTTAGGTGAAAACCACCAATCATGCTAGTATTTTTAGTTCTTATACTTCTAATTTCTCCAAATATTTAACTATTTAATCATAACATAAACACAATGATTGAAAAGATAGCCCAACCCAAAATCTTAAATCCGAAATACATATATGCACAAAGCCAACATTTTTCACCTCCAAGTCAAATCTAACAAGTTTATTTTCACCTTTACTCATCATGATGATCACACCACATTCTTTCTTTATATCAAATATTCAAATTCCCAACATGAATTAATATTTACTCTTAGCAAAATATTTAAACTTAGACATGAATTTTTACCACCAAATAAACAATACTAAAGGCATCATCCAGTATCATACTAGTTAACCTAAGGTCATGTATGCATCTCCTTCATTCCACCTCATGTTGAGTAAACTAACTAAAATCATATATCATTTTAGATCTTCAACTTAGAAAAATATCATAACGTAAGCATGAATTTCTTCTTAACTAAGCATGGCAATTTCTTTCTAAGGAGTTTCATTTTAGCATACATAAACAAAGATTCAAACAACACAACCAAATTCATTCAAAAATATACTAAAATTGCTAAGGATAAGATAAGAATATATTTACAACACTCCTAGCTAGCTTAGATGAAAATCTGAAATCATATTAAGCACTTCATTAGATTAATCTAAGAGCATAGCATTTTTAAAAGAAAACTCTACACGATGACATAGATGTAATGTGTACTCTTCTCTAGGTTTCTAGGCTTGATCTTAACTTAAAAGATGCTTACCTCTTCAAGAGCAACTCCTCTTCAAAATATTTGTTCTAACTCCTCTTAACTTAGGATAATTTGATATTTAAATGGTAGAAGAAAGTGAAACAAAAGAAGATTGAGAGAGAAATGGAGTTGGCCGAGAGGTAGAGAGAATGAGAGAGCTTGTGAGAATGTGAGATGGCCAAGTGAGGTATGAGCCTTCTCAAGGTCATTCGGCCATAACCCTTTTCCTAGGGCTCAAGGACACTCCACCATATCTTTGGGTTGAAAGACACATGATTAGATAAGGGTGGTTACATGGGAAAAGAAAGCAAATGATGAAAGTGAGGAAGTGAGAAACCAGTTTGTGTTTCCTTAGGGTAGCTGAATTCCTCATGGGAGATGGACTAAAATGGCAAGGTCCCATCACATCCCAAAGATATTCCTAAGATCTAACATTACATCAAGGTCATTTCTTTAGAATATCTTCTCATTTTAAAATGAAATCCTCAAAGAGCAATAAGACCTAAGGCATTCGGTTTCATTGCCTTCCTAGTTGTCTCCATTGAAATTCCTATCCCTCTTGTCTCATTATCTTATCATTTCAATCCTATTATACACTCATGTAACCACTCTCATGTCAATCTACAAGATCCTAAGACCATGATTTTGGGAAAATGAGCATGCATGGTTTGTGTAATAGCCCTAAAAATCTCCATCTTGATTTAATTAACTAATTAAGGATCAATACACAAGATTAGTGGTAATTGGTGAAAGAACAAAATAGGCTTTGAAGAAATGGGCTTAGAAATGAGACCTTTGGAGAATGGATCAAGTGAATGGGCCAAGAGAGCAATGGTGAGTCCAAAAGCCCATAGAATGAGCCCATGGCCCATCAAGCCCATAGTTGAGACACTTGTCAATGGGAGAAAAATCCTAGAAAAATTATCCAAGCCCTTGAAGGAAAATCTTATTTGGTGAAGGTTGACTAGTAGTTGGATGCATGCCATGTAGGATTGAGTGTAGGATCTAATGGAATGATTTTTCCTACTATGGTATCTTGGAGGTACAAAACACCATCCCTTGACTTGCCAAGTGAGGTCATGATGTGTAGGGAAGTTACAAGTGGCATGAGGAGAAGCTTGGATGAAGGGAGCTTGGAGTTTCGGTGGAAGCCAATCCGTGGGGTTCATTGGGGAATCTCATGGGGTATGGCCACCTACAAGTGATAGGACAAAGAGGAAGAGTGTGTAAGTGGATGAAGTACATGTGTAAGAAAGTATGGTGATGTGAAGAGAGGTATGGTGTGTGTGTAGGTGATTGAAATGACAAAAATTAGGAAGAGAAGCAAAAGGGAGTTTCGGTGGAGCTAGCTTGGCCGGTCATGCCTTGCTCAAATTCCAAAAAGCATGGCTTTGGAATCACTTGGATGGACACATGAGGGGATAGGGGAATGATGATTGAGTAAAAAACAAGAAAATGGAGGCTAGAGGCACCAAGAAGCCGCCGGCCATAGGAAAGAAAGGAGAAAGGAGAATCATCTAGGTATGGCCAAGATTTGATCTTGGAGTGGCCTAGAGTTGTCAATCAACCCATCTATCTTTAGCCATGCCTAAACATGATGAGAAGAGTACCAAGGACCCTAGGGAAGGGAGCTGGCCGTGAGACCCTTAAGCAAAACCCCTTGAGCTCAAATCACTTAGCCACATGCAAACACTCTCACTTTCTCTCCACCTCTCGACCAAACTCATCCTAGCCATTCCTACTTTTGTTTCTTCTCTTTTCACCACATATTTTGAAGAATCCTATAGTAGGAAAGCCAAAAAGCAAGAGTGTGAAGGTGATCAATTCATTGGAGAAGGTTAGTGATTAAATCTATGCAAGATTAGGAAGAACACACACAACACATGTAACACTTTGTTAGGGTTGGAAGGAAATAGGGTTTTCTTTGAGTTTTATGTTCATGATTAGACTAATGGGAGATTTTATATGTGTAATTTCAGATTTAAGCTAAAGCCTAATAGGAGTGTGGTAAGTATACTCCCACTTTTTCCTTAACAAGTCTTATATATAGTGAAGTGATCATGTTTGTTGGATTAATGGTTGCCATTGCCATGTTTGGATTGGAATGATTTTTCTTGCTTGAGATATGAGTATTCTTGGATAAAATTTATATGATGGAGCAAGCTTAGAATATGAGTAGAAATGATGAATCAAGTGTTAGTTGCAAAAGAAAGGAAAAAGCATGATTATTTGATGAAATGATGAAAATGATGCATGAAGGATTTTAGTGTTAAATATTAAATTTTGGTGTTGCTAAGGTAAAGATTTTATTTGAGGAACTAGTGATGGAATGGATTTATTCAAGGAGCATATTGTTGTAAGAAAATGAAAATGGACATGAGAATAAATTATTTGATTGATATGGATGGAAATGATATATATATATATTTGCATATGGAAGGAATGATCACTTATGTATGATGTATAGAAATGTTTATTGGGAAATTGATAATATTTAAGGTTGAGATTGGAAGATTAATATTATATTGCTTTGTGGTGATTTTGTTTAGTTGAACTCATAGAAGAAACTCTTAGGAAAGGAAGTTTGAATAGACTAAGGGGAGGAACTCCCTAAGTTAGAAAGGTGAATGGAGGAAATAGGAATGACTAAGTCTTGGAGGTGGAAACTATTACTTAGGAAGCACTAAGGTTTCGGTTACCCCTTGCTAAGGAGGGTACTTGATTCAATTTGATACTTTAAAATTTATTGGAGGAAATTTGAAGTCAAATGATGAAGAAAAACCCTAGAAACTCTCTAGGAGAATTCGGCCATGATGGGTTGGAGGTGGGCCCAATACCCCACTTCAATCCTAGGCCCATTTTGGGTATAAAATATGATGACTAAGTAGGAAAATTATGAAATTATCCCAAGAGAGGGAGAAAGAAAATGAAATGTGAATGCACTCGAGCCTGTCTCGGGTTCTTGCATGAAAATAAGTGAGCATGCATGTCCCATGCATAAGTCATGAAAAGAAAGTTTTTAAAGTCAAGCACGTTTTTAAGAAAAAGAAAGGAAAAGAAAAGATGGAATTTTTGAAAGAAAAGAAAGAAGTAAAGTTTTATAAGAACCCCAAAGGCTGGGACGGGGAAGTGTCCCAGTGGAACTCCCTGTCCACTCAGGAGTGTCTAAAGTCGAGTGGTAGCCCCTGGGTCGACGAAGAACAGTCGGCGGACCGTGTATGGCACCAAAAGGTGGCCGGAGCGCGGTAGCACCTAACGCTGGTGGGTGCCCAAAACGGATAAGGTGTAAGGACCTACCGTTTTAAAGTTATATGACGCTCACTTTAGGGTGATGCGGTAACCAGCAGGGAACACGCGGTGCTAGGGGAACCGTGTTGTGTCTCATACATGTTAAAGAAAAGTCATGACAAGAAGGGCTTTCGAGCCAAAAGAAAGATCTGTTCAAGATAAGTGGCGCCTAAGAAGAAAGAAAGATACGAAATGTTTTAAAGAAATGTTTTGAAAAGTAACGATGTTATGAAAGAAGAAGTCTGCATGAAAGTTTTATGAAAAGAAGTCTGAAAGAAGTATGTCTGTTTAAAAGTTTTCAAGAGCATGTGCATGAGTCAGTCATTCATTGCATGTGCATTAGTTAAGTATGTTTTGTTCACTTATCTGTATATCTGATATGTTCTGGTTTAAGTGTAGTGTACTTGCTGAGATTTCTCCCGAAATCTCATCCCCCCCTTTTATTATCTTTACTATTGCTCCCTTGGGAACAATAGAAGTCATTGCAGGACAGGATGGATCCACGGATTACGACTCTCGAGAAGATGGGTCGGACCCTTATGGGCCCGACTAAGGCTGAGACTGCCGGGCCAGTGACCCTAGACCTGTTGGGTCAGTGGGCGGCAGAGTCGCTTCCTATGGCGACTTACTTTTTTGACGACCTACGCCCTACGGGGTGCTGTATGGTGCTGGGAGTTGACGGGCTCCTCCACATGGGACGCCTGTTTACGTCATCCTCTGGGATGATGTGTGATGTAGGTCCAGGGCTGAGTCTGGACAGCCTTCGTTATGGCCCCAACTATAAGAAGATAAAAGAAGAACCCGCCTATTAGTATGGTTGGCGGAGGGAGGAGTGGATCAGCAGCACCTTTATTTTGTATACACCGATGTACTTTTGGAAAAATCTTCCCGCTGTTTTGGGAAGTACTTTTGTATAGAACTGTTTACATTGGTGACTTTATTCTGATATATATATGTACATGTGATGTTTAATTTGGGTTCTATTTTGTTAACCATGTGATGTGCGACAAGCGTAACGTTCTGTCGTTTATTTATGGCTTGACCTTTTTACCACCATGCAGGATACCCGTCCCTGCCGCTGAGATGTAAATGCGGTCCATAAACAGGGACCTGATGAGTGCACAAAAATGCACTCTAAATACTCTATTTAAATACTAAAAGAAATGAGAAAACAATGGATATAACTCATGTTAATAAAATTAATGGTCATTTATCTTGAGATAGATATAAGCATGATTTAATATATTGATGAGAATATAAAATGCCATATTTTTCTCTCTTAATGTTTAATACTTTATTCTTATTTGATGCCTAAATATATTCATTATTCTTATATTTTGATTTAGGACACAAATGGAGACATTAGGAGCAAATGAAGATAATTGCGGAATTTTAGACAGTTCTAACATCTTTTCGTAAAATGGGCATAACTCTCTCATCCAATCTCCGATTGAGCTGATTCAAGATGATATAGAACCGCAAGAGAAATATCTATAACTTTTATGTTTTGTGTTTGAATAGATATCCACCCAATCTAAGACAAAATCGACCATCAAGTGGACACACCTGCACTTGAAGTTCCTGGATATTTTTCAGCCACTTGCATCAAATCTAAATGTCATCATAATATTTTCTAGCAAGCACTCCTACACCAACTTGGAAATTCAATGATCAATTCAGATACAAGATGAAGTGCACTCAAGTTTCTTCAAGACAAATTATTTGATCACAAGATATTAAGTCATACAAGACAACTAATAGATAGAGAAGCAAAATTGAAACACTCAACCTACAAGCAAAATCCAGCTCATGCATGGTGGGAAAACAAATGATCAAAATGACAACTCACAAATCACTTGGATTCAAGAATGGCACATGGCAAAACAAATTGAAATTGTGATGATTTTGTCATGACAACTTGCATGAAGGATGCTTATAAATAGAAGGGAGGGGTGTGCGTTCTAAGACCATGCTTAGTGTGCTTGGATGCCTTGGAAGATACATTGTTTTTGAGAGCTTGAGAAAAGAAAAGAAAAACCAAAGAAGAGAGAAGAAAATAATGGTTGGCTCTTCCATATTATCCCTTGAAGAATTTTTGTTGCATATTTTCAATATGTGTAACTAATTTTCTAGTAGAGCTAGGGATGAATTTGTATATATGATGGTATTTGTAATTGTTTTTGATTCATATATGTGTTCTTCAAATATTAAACTCTTTTGTTTAGTCATTCGAAATTTATTATAAATGTTTTCATCACCAAATAATCTTAGAATTTATTTCATTTATAGATTCAGTCATGCTTTTTCTATTAAATGTAATAATCCTTTGATTATGTTTGGTTCAATTGGTTATCTATTTTAATTTAATTCTCTGCTGCAATATTGCTCTACGAGTATATTGTCGACATTGAATTTCTTTAATATCGATAACAATTCCTGTTCTTATATTGTGACGAATGATTTTTCGAAAGATTACATTTGATTTAAATCTGGTTATTAATGTTTTATTTTCCGATTGAAAATTTGGACATAGAATTTTCAATTGAGTTATTAATGAATCGAAAATAATTAAAATACCAATTATATACAAAGGATTCCCGATACTTTACTTTGCGCACTCATCTAAATCTTTTTGTTAATTTCGTTACTGTTCTTCAATTTCTCAATCCATCTCCCTGTGGAATCGACACCCCAAAGCTATACTGCAAACGACCGCGTTATTCTTTGGGCGTAATCAAATTTTGGCGCCGTTGCCGGGGAGACGGTAGAAGAATTTGTAGTTTTTTTAGTAGTTTGTAAAAAAAAAAAAAAAAAGAGCGGTAGCTTCGTTCATTTTCTTTTTAGCTTTCTGTATCTTTATTTTATTTTACTTTTCTTTTCGTAATTATTTTTTTTCAGTATTACGCTTTTCTTTACTTTGCATGCGCAGGTACAGAGATGTTTTTGGACGGTTTGCTAGTAGACCCGTGCTAGAATCAGATTCAGAATCTAATTTTTCTAATCGCTTGTTTGATAATTCTTCCAATTCTGACGCGATGAGTGAACACGTGGACCAACCTGTTAGAACCCTCCAAGATTATCTTCATCCCGCACGAACAGCCACACCATCTTGTATTATGTTCTCACCTAATGTTCGTCATGTAGATTTTAAAACGGGAATGATACAATTACTTCCGACTTTCCATGGTCTAGAAAATGAAAACCCCTATGTTCATATTAGGGAATTTGAGGAAGTAGTTGCAACATTTCACAGTCAAAATACCACTGACGAAACGGTAAGGCTAAAGTTCTTTCCTTTTTCTTTGAAAGATAAAGCTAAGAGTTGGTTGTACTCACTAAGACCACGGTCTATTGGAACATGGAGTGAGATGACTCAAGTGTTTTTCAATAAATACTTTCCCCAACATAAGACTAATGCTTTAAAAAGACAAATCTCTACCTTTGCACAAAAGGATAGTGAGACTTTGTACCAGTCTTGGGAAAGATTTAAAAAATTACTGAGTATGTGTCCCCTCCATGGATATGAGAATTGGCGCTTAGTGAGTTATTTCTATGAAGGCCTTACGCCCAGGGAACGTCAATTCGTGGAAATGATGTGCAATGGAGAATTTTTACAGAAAAATCCCGATGAGGCCATAGAGTACCTCAATGAGCTTGCTGAAAAAGCTCATACTTGGATTGGACCTAGTGCTACTGATAGCACAAACAGGTCATGACCTACAGGAAACTTGAGTGGTGGTATTTACCATCTAAGGGAGGAGGATAACCTTAAGGCTAAGGTTGAAATGCTCACCAGAGAATTAGAGTTATTGAAAACTAAAAACTCAAAACCAACACACACGGCTAATCATGCAGAATCTTTTGGGCCATGTGTTGTCTGTGGTGGGATAGATCATCATTCCCAAGAGTGTCCTACACATACTAACATGAATGGTATGTATGAGGAACAAAGTAATGCTCTAGGTATGTACAAAAAGCCCTTCACACCTTACTCTGAAACCTACAACCCAGGATGGCGTAATCATCCCAACTTCAGCTGGAAGTCTGAAAACCAGCAGCCTGCACAACTCTCTAGATCATATCCTGCACCATACCATGCACCTCAATCTTCTAGAAATTCTTTAGAAGATACTTTGCATACTTTTATTGAAATACAGGGTAAGACTAATCAAAAATTTGAATCTTTGATTATGCAGGTTGTCGAAGAAAATAAGGAAATCAAGAGCCAGGTGTCTAAAATAATGAGTTCATTGACTATGAATGAGAAAGGTAAGTTTCCTTCCCAAACTCAATCTGTACCTCATGGTCAACATATGTCACAAGGAGATCTGAAGGACGTATTCGCCATTGTGACACGAAGTGGTAAGTCTCTACGTGATCCAATAATAGACAAAAAAAAAGGATGTAGAGAAAGATCAAGATAGCAGTAGTCCTGAGCTTCCCAAAGAACTTGAGGTAACAAAACCTGAGGAACCTGCGGTAACAAAAAATCCTGATAAGGTACCTTTTCCTCAAGCATTAAAGTCAAGCAAACAAACTCTAGATCATAACAATGATATTTTGGAAAATCTTAGACAGGTAAAAATTAATCTTCCTCTTTTGCATGTAATTAAACAAGTTCCTACTTACGCAAAAATTCTCAAAGATTTGTGTACAGTTAAGAGGAAGCATTATGTGAAGAAGACTGCATTCTTGACAGAGCAAGTTAGTGCTCTAATTGAACAGCGGATTCCCCCTAAGTACAAGGATCCTGGATGTCCAACCATCACATGCAACATTGGCAATCATGAGCTTGGATAGGCCTTGCTAGATTTAGGGGCTAGTGTAAATTTGATGCCATATTCTATTTATTTGCAATTAGGATTGGGAGAAATCAAACCAACTTCTGTGGTATTGCAATTGGCTGATCGTTCAGTTAGAGCACCACGGGGTGTGGTAGAGGATGTTTTAATTCAAGTTGACAAATTTTACTATCCTGTTGATTTCTTAATTCTAGACACTAGTTCTGCTGTAGAAACCACCTCTAAAATTCCATTAATTTTAGGTAGACCTTTTCTTGCTACTTCTAATGCTCTTATCAATTGCAGAAATGGATTGATGAAACTCTCTTTTGGCAATATGACTCTTGAGGTAAATATTTTTCATATTGCAAAACAGCCAGAAGAGGATGTCGAGTGTCATCAGACATACATGATTGACTCACTTATAGAAAGGGATGTTCTTACAACTCATGACTCAAATCCCCTTGAATACTTTATTGTTAATTCTGAATTTAAACCTATAAGTGATTCATCTGATGTATTTGACATTTGTGCTATTTTTGACAGAACTCATGATTATAGCACACAGGCATGGCAACCAAAGTTTGAGAAGTTGCCTGAAAAAAGAGAAAGACAGATTCCTTCAAGTAGGGAAGCCCCTAAAGTTGAATTAAAATCCCTACCTAAGGGTTTAAAGCATGTTTTCCTTGGTCCAGGTGATACTTTTCCTGTTATTATTTCATCTGAATTATCTGAGTCCCAAGGTGAGAAATTAATTCAGATTTTATGCAAATATAAATCAACCCTAGGATGGAGTATTGCTGATATAAAAGGCATTAGTCCCCTAATCTATACTCATAAAATTAATTTAGAGGAAGGAACTAATCCTCGAAGAGACCCCCAGCGTAGACTTAATCCCACAATGAAAGAAGTTGTGAAAAATGAAGTATTGAAACTATTAGATGCAGGAATGATATATCCTATTGCTGATAGTAAATGGGTAAGTCCTACGCAGGTTGTTCCTAAAAAGTCAGGAGTAACTGTGATAAAAAATGACCTTGGAGAGTTAGTCCCTACAAAACTGGTGACTGGTTGGCGGATGTGCATTGATTACAGAAAATTAAATGCCGCCACACGAAAAGACCATTTTCCGCTTCCTTTTATTGATCAAATTCTTGAGCGGGTGGCTGGTCATCCTTTTTATTGCTTTCTGGATGGTTATTCTGGTTATTATCAAATTGAAATTGCATTAGAAGATCAGGATAAAACTACTTTTACTTGTCCTTTCGGTACTTATGCTTTCCGTAGAATGCCATTTGGACTGTGTAATGCTCTAGCTACTTTTCAACGTTGCATGATGAGTATTTTTAGTGATATGGTTGAAAAGTGCATGAAAGTTTTTATGGATGACTTGACTGTTTTTGGATCTTCTTTTGATGCATGTTTAATGAGTTTAGAAAGAGTACTGACTCGTTGTGAAGAAAAAGAATTAGTTTTAAATTGGGAAAAATGTCACTTTATGGTACCTTCAGGTATTGTTTTAGGGCATATTATTTCTTCCAAAGGAATGGAGGTTGATCAATCAAAAGTTGAATTAATCTCTAAATTGCCTACACCTAGAACAATCAAGGATATAAGATCATTTCTTGGTCATGCGGGTTTTTATAGGAGACTCATACAGAATTTTTCTGCCATATCTAGACCACTATGTAACCTCCTAGCTAAGGATGCCCCATTTGAATGGACACAAGCCTGTCAAGAGGCTTTCAAAACATTAATTGGCAAGCTTACTTCAGCACCCATAATGCAACCACCTGATTGGAATTTACCTTTTGAAATTATGTGTGATGCTAGTGATTTTGCTGTAGGTGCTGTTCTTGGACAACAAAAAGAAGGGAAACCTTTTGTCATTTACTATGCTAGTCGAACTCTAAATAATGCACAAATGAATTACTCCACCACTAAAAAAGAGTTGTTAGCTGTAGTATTTGCTTTGGATAAATTCCGCGCTTATTTGATTGGTTCTCCTATCATTATCTTTACAGATCATGCAGCCCTTAAGTACCTTTTTACAAAGAAGGATGCTAAGGCACGATTAATACGATGGATTTTGCTTTTGCAGGAATTTGACATCACCATCAAAGACAAGAAAGGAGTGGAGAACGTAGTGGCAGACCATCTTTCTAGACTCACATTCGAGGACACTTCTGACCACATACCAATCAAAGATGATTTTCCCGATGAGCATTTACTTTCTATTACTTCTCTACCATGGTTTGCTCATATTGTGAACTATTTAGCTGCAGGTGAAATACCAAAGGATTTTAGCACCCAAGACAAAAGGAAATTCATGATTGAGGTACGAAAATTCTACTGGGATGACCCTTACCTTTTCAAATACTGCCCTGATCAAATTTTAAGGCGTTGCATCCCTGATGAAGAGATTGCAAGCGTTTTGGAATTTTGTCATTCCCAAGCTTGTGGTGGCCACTTTTCAATGAAGAAAACCGCTGCAAAAATCCTGCAGTGTGGATTTTATTGGCCTACCTTATTTAAAGATACAAATATCTATTGTCGCTCATGCGAAAGATGTCAAAAGTTAGGAGCTATGACCCGTCGTAATATGATGCCCTTAAACCCAATTTTGGTAATTGAAATTTTTGACTGTTGGGGCATTGATTTTATGGGACCATTTCCTCCTTCTTTTGGATATTTATATATTATTGTGGCAGTAGATTATGTGTCAAAATGGGTAGAGGCAGCACCTTGCAGGACCAATGATAACAGGACGGTAATTAAGTTTCTCAAAGAAAATGTATTATCTCGATTTGGTACCCCACGTGCTATCATTAGTGACTGAGGTACGCATTTTTGTAACCGTTCTTTTGAAGCTTTAATGAAAAGATATGGGGTGATACATAAGCTTTCTACTGCATATCACCTTCAGACAAGTGGACAGGTTGAACTTGCGAATAGGGAAATTAAACAAATTTTAGAAAAAACGGTCAACCCGGATCGGAAAGATTGGTCTTTGAGACTAATCGATGCGCTTTGGGCTTACCGTACAGCTTTCAAAACTCCCTGAGGTATGTCACCTTATAGACTTGTTTTTGGGAAACCTTGTCATTTGCCCGTGGAGCTCGAGCATCGAGCATATTGGGCCATTAAACATTTCAATTTTGACTTGGAAAAAGCAGGAAAATTTAGAAAATTCCAATTGACGGAATTAGAAGAATTGAGAAATGATGCTTATGAAAACTCCAAGATCTATAAGGCTAAAATGAAAGTATTTCATGATAAAAATATTTTGAGAAGAACATTTAAGCCTAATGATCGAGTATTTTTATATGATTCAAGACTCCATAAGCATCCAGGAAAACTTCGATCTAGATGGACCGGCCCTTTTATAGTAAAAAACGTTTTCACAAATGGGGCGGTAGAAATAGAAAATCTAAAAGATAGATGTATCTTCAAAGTAAATGGTCAACGCCTCAAAATCTTAATTGATAGACAAATTCCAGAAGTGGAAGACATTCCACTTATGGACCCAGTATATCAATCTTGACCATCTCCAGGTATGTTTTTCTTTTATTTTATTTTCGTTCATTTTATTTTTGTTTATTGTTTACTTTATTTTGTTACAGGTTAATTTTATTTTGACAAATACCATCTTTGATGCCAAGCAAGCCACCCACATCCCACATCAGGTGTATTCTACCCTATTTAGTTATTCAATTCTGATTCTTAAACATTGAGGACAATGTTTCATTTAAGTTGGGGGGTGGGAATACAAATCTGTTATTTAAACTCTGTGGCATATTTCAATCAATATATAAAAAATTGTCAAATTTTTTCACACAGGCATCTTTTCACACATGATACTCATGCTCATTCATAACCATCTTGGTGAATTCAACAAACCCATTTTAAATCATTTTGCTAAAACATCCACAGAGTCATTTATGCACTTCTCCAAACTTTGTGGTAATATGGTGATTTGACACATGTAACTAAAGAATTATTTTGCTCAAGTATTCATGTGAATTTTGTGAGAATTGAGAGCTTACAAATACAGAAATTGTGATAAGTATCCATTGATCTGTTGAATTTGACACTTCTTTTAAGAATATCATTACATGGTTTGTGGTAAGATGGTGGATATACTTGGGATATGACGAAAGTCAACTTAGGATTAACGTTTGAGCCTTTCAAGTTGAGCCTTTCCATCATAGATCCCTAGCAGCCAATTTTGAGTCAATATACATATATGGCCTTTTCTTTTCATATCTACATCATCCATACCTCTCCACATTGGAGTATAGCTTATACACTATATTTTCCTACCATTTTACTTCCAAGTGTGTACTAGATGTGAAATTATCATAAAAAAAAAAAAACCATGACAAAAATGGCATGGTGCTAGATGTGTCCATCAAATTATTCATGAAAGAGTTCATCAAATTGCGAAGACACCAGTGGCAAAAGAAGATAGAAAAGTGTACTTAGTCAAAAATCTAAAAAACTTCCAAGTATACACAAAAGGAAATTTTTTTGCTAGATGTGTCCATCAAATTATTCATGAAAGAGTTCATCAAATTGCGAAGACACCAATGGCAAAAGAAGATGGAAAATTGTACTTAGTCAAAAATCTAAAAAATTGAAAAGTACATCAAAAGGAAAGTATAGTCTACTGAAAAATTTCCTTTTGTGTGTAATTGGAAGTTTTTGAAATCTCTTCACCTTTTCTTCTTATGAACCCCAACCCTAAACCACATTACAACCCTTTGTGTTGATTTTTCCGATCCTAAGTATGCTTGTGGAAAGAATGGTGGAAATCTCATTTGTTAGTATTCCTATCATAAGATCAATGTTTACTTGTTACTTATATATAATTGGCTAAATTTCCATGAGAGTAAATGTACACCTTTGTCAACTCCATAGAGAGAACCCATACATGAAACACTTCTATACCCGTAAGTTATTGAGTTGAACCTTTTTGCTTAAGATATTCTAATGTTGCATGTGTCGAAACCTCTGATTTGATAAAAATAGTTTGGAACACATACACACTCTGTGGATTGCTATATTTGAATTACTTGTGAAAGGGTTATTGAATTTCTAAGATTGTTTTGATATGTAAATTTGAAAAATGTGTCTTGATGGCCCCTATGTGTGATTTTCTTTGGTCTTTCTCATCATTTTGCATGAAAATTGTTAGGGACTAGCAATGAGTAAGTTGGGGGGTGTGATGAGTGCACAAAAATGCACTCTAAATACTCTATTTAAATACTAAAAGAAATGAGATAACAATGGATATAACTCATGTTAATAAAATTAATGGTCATTTATCATGAGATAGATATAAGCATGATTTAATATATTGATGAGAATATAAAATGCCATATTTTCCTCTCTTAATGTTTAATACTTTATTCTTATTTGATGCCTAAATATACTCATTATTCTTATATTTTGATTTAGGACACAAATGGAGACATTAGGAGCAAATGAAGATAATTGCGGAATTTTAGACAGTTCTGACATCTTTTCGTAAAATGGGCATAAATCTCTCATCCAATCTCCGATTGAGCTGATTCAAGATGATCTAGAATCGCAAGAGAAATATCTATAACTTTTATGTTTTGTGTTTGAAGATATATCCACTCAATCTAAGACAAAATCGACCATCAAGTGGACGCACCTGCACTTGACGTTCCTGGATATTTTTCAGCCACTTGCATCAAATCCAAATGTCATCATAATATTTTCTAGCAAGCACTCCTACGCCAACTTGGAAATTCAATGATCAATTCAGATACAAGATGAAGTGCACTCAAGTTTCTTCAAGACAAATTATTTGACCACAAGATATTAAGTCATACAAGACAACTAATAGATAGAGAAGCAAAATTGAAACACTCAACCTACAAGCAAAATCCAGCTCATGTATGGTGGGAAAACAAATGATCAAAATGACAACTCACAAATCACTTGGATTCAAGAATGGCACATGGCAAAATAAGTTGAAATTGTGATGATTTTGTCATGACAACTTGCATGAAGGATGCTTATAAATAGAAGGGAGGGGTGTGTGTTCTAAGACCATGCTTAGTGTGCTTGGATGCCTTGGAAGATACATTGTTTTTGAGAGCTTGAGAAAAGAAAAGAAAAACCAAAGAAGAGAGAAGAAAATAATGGTTGGCTCTTCCATATTATCCCTTGAAGAATTTTTGTTGCATATTTTCAATATGTGTAACTAATTTTCTAGTAGAGCTAGGGATGAATTTGTATATATGATGGTATTTGTAATTGTTTTTGATTCATATATGTGTTCTTCAAATATTAAACTCTTTTGTTTAGTCATTCGAAATTTATTATAAATGTTTTCGTCACCAAATAATCTTAGAATTTATTTCATTTATAGATTCAGTCATGCTTTTTCTATTAAATGCAATAATCCTTTGATTATGTTTGGTTCAATTGGTTATCTATTTTAATTTAATTCTCTGCTGCAATATTGCTCTACGAGTATATTGTCGACGTTGAATTTCTTTAATATCGATAACAATTCCCGTTCTTATATTGTGACGAATGATTTTTCGAAAGATTACATTTGATTTAAATCTGGTTATTAATGTTTTATTTTCCGATTGAAAATTTGGACATAGAATTTTCAATTGAGTTATTAATGAATCGAAAATAATTAAAATACCAATTATATACAAAGGATTCCCGATGCTTTACTTTGCGCACTCATCTAAATCTTTTTGTTAATTTCGTTACTGTTCTTCAATTTCTCAATCCATCTCCCTGTGGAATCGACACCCCAAAGCTATACTGCAAACGACCGCGTTATTCTTTGGGCGTAATCAGGACCCGTCAATCCCCAAAGTAAGGCAGCATCCAACGCATTGGCGACCAGTGGCCTCACTGAGCACAATCCAACACATGTCCAAGATAAACTGGTCGTACAAAACGAGGGTCACTACATCAAAAGGAGGGGAGATCACTAGACCCTCAATGGTCTGGGGAGTCTCTCTTATCGTCAGGCTCGTTGACATCATCTTCTCCTACAACCACTTATATCGCCCCAACAAGAAACGATAGTTGAAAATTAAGGGGTGATATTTCGGAAAATCTTAGTAAGTATATAGTTACCTCAACGAAAGCATTGCAAGCATACATGTAAGCGAATAACAAAATAGAACATATGTCATGAATATAGGACTAGTGACTTAACAGATGCGTATGCACATGATAACTTTCATAAAACTTAACTTTCTTTCAGACTTGATTCATACATGTGCTTTTAAAAAGGCTTGCATAACGCTTTGACTTCTTTTTCACATACACACTATATTTTCATGACTTTTAATATATTTTTATCATTTCTTATATTAGGCACCATTAAACATGTTCATATCATTCTTGGGGCTTTAAAAGCCGATCTTTTCATGACTTTTTTGTGGATACCTCATGGTTCCCCTACACACCGTGTGTTCCCCGCTAGTTACCGTATCACCTGGTAATCACTCAAGCCCAAAGTGACTACGTTGCGTGTTACCGCATCACCCGACGACCACTCAAGCCTAAAATGACTACGTTATCCGCTCTTAATCACTCGGTGACAACTCAAATCGAGTGACTACATTCTTATTCTTATAATGGCAAGGCGAAATGCCTATACCATCCTTGGGCACCCACTATCTTTAGTTGTGACCACACTCCATACACTTTTTGGAGCCATACATGGTCCGCCGACTGTTCTTCGTCGACTCAGGAGTTTTCACTCGACTTTACTCACTCCTGAGTTAACAGAGAGTTTTACTGGGATATTATCCCATCCCAGCCTTTCAGGTTCTTATAAAACTTAGTTTTTTCTTTTCTTTTGAAAATACTTGTTGACTAAAAAACATGACTTTTATGCTTTATGCAGGTGACATGCAATCCTTAATGCGACACATGCGGATCACGGGTTAGTACAAGCATGCACAATGTCATGTTCATTTAGAACCAAATCATCTCATGAATTCATCAATAATTTCCATAAAAGCATGCAAATAGATCTAACAAATAAAAATGGGTACTTGGCCTTCACCCTTAGGGTTAGGCCGAGACCCTCCAAGTTACCAACCTAGGGTTTCCTTCATCTAATCTCATCCACGTACTTGAGTATGCCTTGATAAAATAATTAAAATATTTTAGCATCACAAAGAGAGCTTGACCAAAACCCTAAGACCTTTAGATTAAATATTTTGATTATTTTTCCTCAAAGTAATAGCATACTTGATCATACATAGGAAAACCAAAATTTAAGCTATTAGATCATCTTAGTTTCATGCTTCCAATTTTCCCAATAATCCAATACAAAGTCATCTCATGAGTGAATAGTTGAGCATTGAAAAATCTTTATTCTAAAACCTTCAAAGTCGAAACCTACATGTGCATCAAGCCAAATCTTTTTAACCTTAAAACCTTATTTTGATCATGCATGCATGTTGTCACCATTTACCATATAAACATTCTATATTTTCCTTTTGCAACAAAATTGCTATATTCTTCAACATCATATAACTTCAAGCCTAGAAATAATATAAATATTAACATGGATTTTGCAGCCAAATATTCAATGCATTTATTCAAATATGCTAACCTAGCTTCACTAAGCATCCAACAAACAATACAACTACATGCACTATACACATATAAATGAAATGTTAAGGGTAAGACAAAGATGCATTTACAATACTCTAAGTGTAGATAAGAATATTTCTGAAAAAGTATGAAAATAATAAGATTAAAATAAAACCATAAGCATATAGTCAAGAGAAGATAACTAGAACATAGGCTTAGGTAGGTGTGTGTGCATGGGATCAAACCTAAGATCCTATGCATAAAATGACATAGGGATTTGCTTACCTCTTCAAAGATAGCTTCCACTTAAGGGCACCTTGCACAACTCAACTTTAGTCTAAGGAAAGAAGTGCTTGGGAGATGGAAGAACACAAAAAAAAAAGTAGAAAGTGGAGAGAAGAAATGGGTGTTGCCGTGTGGGGTGTGTGTGGGAAATGGGAGCAAAAGAGATGGTAGGAAGGGATAAGGCCATACTGCCAAAAGAAGCTTCTAGGCATTCCATTTCCCTAGTTCTAAGGATGACATTTGATAGGTTGAAAGACTTCTTGATTGACTCCCATCACTAGAATAAAATGATGCATAGTTTTAGTCATGTACTAGGATAAGATTTCCTTCCAAAAGCAACTATGGCCGGCGCCTCCTAGGGTGATTTTTTCACTTTTCCTTGCATCACATCACACCTCATCCCCTCTTTTATCACTTCACATGTCGCTCACTAGGATTTGGAAACTCGACTTAGAAGAATGAGCCATGAAGTGGTAAGCCAAGGCATTGCCTTGCTTCCACCGAATACTCATCCATCCTTCAATGCTTTTCTCTTCTCACAAGTAATCCATCCATCAACTATCAAGTCACTCACTCTTACACACACATGTCTTACACTCTCTTACACAATCTCACATGTCAAGATCATCTAGATTTGGAAACATTTGGAAAGACTATAAATGGGAGTAGTCGGCTATCCCAACTCCTTTCACCCGAACTCTCTTTCTTCCTCAAGCCCTCCTTTCCTCTCTCCAATGATACTTCTTCTTGACACATCACTCAATCAATCATCAAACACATTCTTTCAAGTCTTCTCAAGATCTCTTATCTAGATTTGGCCACCTAGGAAATCTCAATGAGATTCAGCACTCCTTTTTCCCATCTCACCCAAACCTTGCTTCCCACACATCTCTCACTCTCAACTTCCATTGTTACCCAAATCTATCATATGTCAATCACCTATATATGGTATATACCTAGGGAAACTCAATTGGAAGAGCTTGATTCTTCTTCTTTTGCCTCTCACAGTTTCCATACCTTCCATATGATGAAAATCTCATTTTGATTCTTTCACACTCTTTTTCAAGAAACCAACTAGTTAACCTTTCATCCACTAGTCCTTTCTTGCTTAACCTACTAGTCTTAGGAGACTAAAATGAACTCTTCTAAGTGTGACAAGTGTCCCTCTACATTGGACTTGGTTGACCATGTATCTTCCTTATGGGTTTGAGCCTTGCCACTCTACTTTGGGCCAATACATAAACCATGCCTCCAAGGCTCAATCCCAAGTCCAATCTCAAGTTCTCTTTTTAATTAAAATACCAAAGTTCTCCTTATAATAAATAAATAAATTAGAAAGGAAATTCCGGGCCATCACATAGTCTCCATATGAAATGCTATGAAATGTTATAAGTTGGCATGCTATGAAGTGATATGAACAAGAAACCGAACTTAAATTATATGAACAATGTTAAGATTCTAAAAGAAGAAAGAATGTCTTTTTACAAGAAAGTACAAGATGCATGAGTTAGAGTTAAAGTCTTATGTGCATGTCCATGCCTTTGTTTGCATTTACCTTATATGTCTATGATATCTATTGTATGTTATCTATTTACTTGCTGAGACTTTTCAAAGTCTTATTGTGATAGTTTTCACTACTATTTCCTTTTCGGAATGGTAGAAGTTGTTACAAGTGGTGATGGGCAAGCAGAAGAGACTGACTCCTAAGAAAGTTCAAGAGACCTCAAAGAGCCCTAAGGATCCCTCATAGTCATCCGTTTTAGATAGGTTGCAGGTAGCCAATCAATTCTTGGTTAAGATTATGAAGTTTTTTGAAGAGCTAAGGAGGATTTTGAGCCAAGGAAGAGTCTAGTAAGACTAGCCCAGCAGGACTATTAGTATCACTTTTGAAGAATTATGACTTAGTTTATTTTGGATAGTTGTTATTTTGGGAAAATGGTCCCTTATTGTTTTGGAAGTGCTAGACACTTAAACTTTTGAGGTGCATTTGCTTTATTACATTTTTTGGGATATTTGCAATATTATAATACCATGAAATATTTTATTATATCACCATTGTCTTAAAATATTAGAAAAAAAAATCATCGCGATTTTTGTTGCATATTACTAGTGAGTTAGGTGCATTGTATTTTATTTGTCATGTACGAGGGGTATGTAGCCTTGTGTTATGTGTCTCGCCATACTCAGTAACCTTTAAATCCCAAGCGGGAGCTTGGGTGTCGACACTGTTCAGTCCTCTCGGTAGGCATGTTTGAAAGCTGGCTGATTTAAGCCTTGAGATTGCAGATTGAAGCCGAGTTGTTTTAGATCACCCTATCCGTCTTTTGCATGAACTGTATGAATATGCCCTCAAGTGTTGGCTTCTTCTCTTATTGTGAAAATTGTTGAGATGTTCTAGCGACCCTTGATTATTGCTCCATGAAAAATACGGGTGATTCCTTTATCTGAGATTGAACGTGTTTGAATATGAATTATTTTGACATTAAAAATTTGACATGTAATTTGTTTGTCCATAACTCGGTTAGGCAAAAGGATTCCCCACTTGGCAATCTATACTTGTGTATGTTCAATGTTAGACTATATCAAAGTTCTAAAAAATAAAATTAGTTCATAATGAAACCGAAAAGAGAAAAAATAAAACTAGTGTTCTTTATTGGAGTCGGTTGATGAAGCATGTGACTCTCACCTTTGCTCTCCAGATCTGCCTCCTCTTTAGAAAAAACAAAGAATAATAACTCAACTTAAAACTGGACCTCCAACTCTATATTCCAAACTCCTCAATTTCATGTTAATAATATCCTTAAATATGATAGAAAGAAACCCAAAGATTCTTTTAATTTTCACCTAACTTTTAGGACATAACTTGGCAGCCATATGAGTGCTTTAGAAGCTTGAATTTTCAAATTCTAATTAGATACAAAGTTGTAGCCCTTTTCTATATCTTTCCAATGAATCAAAATTCACATCCATCCTACATGTGAGTAGAAAGTTACGTGAAGCATATTGAAGTATTAGGCTATCCTTATCTGTTGCTAAAACTTTGGAATCCCGACTTCCATCTATATTTAGAGCATTAGAAAGATGGATTTTGGCATTGAGCCCTTCATGAGACTTTTAGATATCTTTCTTAGCTTTTTAAGTCACATGGGCTTACTTTATTTGTACTTTTAAAACTCTAGATATAGGCTAAAAATTGAAATAGGGCTTGGGCTGCAACAAACTCCTAGATAGATTTAAACTTCTTTTGAGATTTTCAAATTTGAAAACATCTCTAGATAAAATGTACCTCTTCATTTGCAGTTAAACCTTCTCATTCCTTTAAAACACAAGAAAATAAAATTAATAAATGAAAAAAACTAAAACCAAAAGAAATAAAGGAAAATCAATACTTTTAATAAGTAAAAAGGTAATAAAAGTTACATAAAAAATCCACTTATTACTACATTTGTGAGGCCCAGCGAAGCAAGACCTATTAGCCCGTCTTGCCTAAAAGAAAAAATAGGGAGACAAAATGGTGTCATTTTATAACTATAAAAACATCTATGTTTCCTTTTTCCTCTAGTGTCATCTCTCTTTTCTCTCTTAGCATCTCCTCTTTCAGCACTTCCTTGCTAGTAAATCGTGCCACTCTTTCTTGTACTATTAGAGGTAATGTGACGACCCCAAAATTTTAGAGTATTTTTCTGTGCCTAATTATACTAAGGTGGCTTAGTAATCTAGGTAAATGGGTAGCTAGTGCCTTAAGAAATGGACTTGAGAGTTCAAGGGCCTTAAGACCATGGCATGAGCTTGGGCCTAAGTGGGGGAGAGAAAGAGCCCATGGGTCCATAGGAGGAGGTCCATAAGACAACTCAAGTCCAAACTTGGTGACACATGTCAAGCTAGGAAGAGTTTAGCAATTTGAGCCAAGACTAGTGGTTGAGAGAAGGAAGTTCTAGTAGGTGAGACTAGTTGACTAGTTGTTTTGTTGGAAGAAAAAAGGAAAAGCCATGAGTGGAATCCATCTTGTCCTACCTAGGTAAGTGTGTGAAGTGTAGGATTTTGCTAAATTAGTCAACATAGGATCCTACCATATCTAACAAAATCATGTGGAAAGGATTTGAGAAGACTTGGAGATGGGAAGAGAGGGGAAGGGTTTCGGTGAGGGCCTTGGCCGAATGGCCTTGGGTTTTGCTTGCCTAAAACCTTTCCAAATCTAGGGGAAAGGACATGAGGGGATTGTGAACAATAGGATGAGACTTGGTGTGTAAGGGAAGTGACATGAGATGGGAAATGATGGAGCAAAAGTGGAAAGAAAGGGGTGAAGGTTTCGGTCATGCCTTAGCCGAACCTCTCCCCTCCTTGTTTGACTTGCTTGCCACCAAATCTAGATGAATATTTGTGTAAGAGTGACATGACAAGTTTGTGTGAGGTGTGAGGTGAGTGATTGATGGAGGAAGCATGTGACAAAAGTAGAAGGGGAGTGAGATGAGGGAAGGATTCGGATGAGATGAGGAATGGAGGGATCCGAAACCTCCTTTGGGGGTTTTCCCAAAAATGGATCCTCAAATCCATTTGAATGACTTGTGAGGGGATAGTAGGGGAGACAAGAGGGGATGTGAAGTGATGGAAAGGGGTTGGAACCCTAGGGTATGTGGCCGGCCATGAGAAGGAGAAGAGAGAGCATAATCTCCAAAACCTAGGATAGGATGGATTAGGGTTGATGTGATCAAGTGATGGGAGTCACTCAAGAGTCTTTCAAGTCCATCACAAGTCACTCAAGCATAGGGGAATGAGTGGCCTAGAAGCTAGCCAAATGCCTTGGCCGAATGGCCTAGTTCCTTCACCTTTTGGACTTGCACTTTTCGGACACACACACACACCTCTCCCTTCTTGGCATCCCACGGCACTCTCCCATTTCTCTCCACTTGGTTTCACTTGTTCTCACCACCTAAACACCCAAACACACCAAACTAAGAAGGAGAAGGAAGTAGTGTGGGTGGAAGAAGAAGAAGCCTAGAAGAGGTAAGTAACTTAGCCATTTCAAAGCAAGAACTTAGAAGCATGAAAGAGAACCTTAAGATTATGCCTTTTAAAAAGGGGGCCTTTCTTTTAGAAATAATAAACTTTTAGCACAACCTAACTAAGCATTTCTTTTGTTTTCAGAAGTTTTATAAGCTAGCTAGGAAGACAAGTAAGTACCTCCTTACTATACCTTTAGCAGTTTCCGTATATTTTAAAGTGAATGTGCTTGAATGTGTGAGAATATGTTTGAATATGTTTTATTGTTTGGTTACTTGCTCAGAAATGCCATGATGAATATTTAAGAGTACAAATGTTATCTTGATGAGGATTCATGTGTAAAACCTATAGTCTTATTGGGTAAACGATTTTGAGATGATGATGATTTTGATGGTTCGATGAGAAAAAGTATGCATGCATGAGGCTATCGAGTTAGTTGAATGTTGGTGAATATAGGATATATGCATATTATGAAATTGGGGGAGCATCTTTGTAAATATTGTGCATATAGAAATGCCATGCTAGGATGAAATGTGTATGAAGCATTGGTGGAAAAATAGTTGTAATAATTTTTGGAAGATGTTGATGTTATTATTGCTTAATGAGTATGATAATGCATGCTTGTGGAGTTATATTTTGGAGAAGTTCTAGAAGAGAAAAATTATGAAGTTTTAATCTCTTATTTACTTTATATTCATGTTTGGATATTTTGGAGAAATAGAAGTATGGGTATTGGGAGAATGACATGTATGGGTTCGGGTTCACCTAGATCGTTCAAGTAGTACCTTAGTGGAAAGGCTAAGAGAAGAAAACGTTAAGGCTTGAGGACCTTATAGGTTTCGGGTTTGACCCTACTAAGGCTAGGAAACTATTTAAAAAAAAAAAATTTCGAATTTAGGCGAAATGGTGTTAGGGAGATCAAAGGAAGAAGAAAACATCAATAGGAAACAAAGTAGGGTCTCGGCCCAAACCCTAGGGGTGAATGCCGAGCACCCCACCTCCCCCTAATGCTTTTGTTTAGATATTTTTCCCATAAGTACGAGTCTATGGTATAAGGATTTGAAAGAAATACGACTATACGTGTGTACTCGGGTTCGTCTCGAGTTCTTGCATCCACAAGGTCAAATGTTGCATGTCACATGCATAAGCACGAAAAACCTATGTTTTTAGTAAAGAATGTTTTCGAAAGAAGAAAAATAAAGTTTTAGAAGAACCCCAAAGGCTGGGACGGGGAAGTGTCCCAGTGGAACTCTCTGTTCACTCAAGAGTGTTTAAATTGAGTGAAAACCCCTGGGTCGACGAAGAACAGTCGGCAGACCATGTATGGCTCCACATAGGTGTCCGGAGCATGGTCGCACCTAATGCTAGTGGGTGCCCTATAAGCGGTGTTGGCCTCGGCCTCGCCATCTGATAAGTTTGTAGTCGCTTGGAGAGAAATCCCCGAGCGACGAATAGCGTGAAAGGACTCGAAACGTATTCACTTAGGTCGACTTGGTCGCCGGGTGTGACGGTAACTAGCGGGGAGCACACGGTGCATAGGGGAACCGTGAGGTGTCCAAAATAAGAAGTCATGACGAAAAGAAAAGGGCCTTCGGGCCATATATGATGAGATATGATAAGCGGCGCCTAAGATAAGAAAAGACGAAAAGTTTTCGAATAAGAGTTTTCCCGAAAGAATATGCATCAAAGAAGTTTTGCTATGCGTTTTGAACAAGTATGATTTTGGAAATTGAGAATAAGAAAAGAGATATGAATTTTCGTCACGAGCATGTGCATCAGTCTAGGCATAAGACCTATGTTAATGCATACGTAAGAAAATTTGTTTGTTATTCACCTTACTATATGCCTAAAATTGCTTCTGATAGAGTATAGATGTACTTGCTGAGATTTCTCCCGAAATCTCACCCCACTCTTTGTATCCCCACTATTGTGCCCTCTCGGGGACAATAGACGTACTTGCAGGTGAGGATGGATCAGAAGGGTACGACCCCGGAGATGACACGTCGGACCCTCGAAGGTCCGATTGAGGCCGCCCTTAAGGGGCCAGTACCACTAGACCGCCCGGGTCAGTGGGAGATAGAGTCACTGAAGGTGACTATGTACAGTTATGTTGGGCTACGCCCTTCAGGGTGTTGTTTAGTGTTAGGGATGGACGAGTCCCTCCACTTGGGGCGCGTTTTTGGAACTCCTTCTAGGGCGATATGTGAGGTAGGGCCTAGCCTGGATTTGGACCGGCTTCGCTGGGGCTCGAACCTTAAGAAAGTGAAGAAGGAACCCGTTGGATGAACATACGGGCAGTGTTAAGACCCGTATTGTATTTTGATGCCCTGTATTATTGTTTTTGGAAAAAGTCTTCCCGCCTGTGGGAAGCACTATTTTGGTTTCTTGGACAAGTGATGTAAACATTAAATCCTGGCTATGTTTAATATTATGTTTGGGATCCGTAGTCTAACCATGTGATGTATGTTATTGACGGCTTAGCCTTTTCATTCCGCTGCGAAAGAAAAAAAAAAAAAAACTAAATGCATGCTATGACGAAGGGTGAGTTTCCTTGTGTTGTTCGTCCCCGACGCTTCTATTCACGTGCGATCCCAAGCGTGGGTTGGGGCGTCGACAGCGGTGGTATCAGAGCAGTTTAGTCTCTGGGTAACAACCACAAGTCCTAGGAAAAGAAATCACATGGCGTAGGATTTAATCTTTTAGCATCAGGCTTGGAGTGTTTTGAGAAAACCAGAGGAAAGTGATGCTAGTACTATGAAGATCAGAGTAGAATACCGGAGTTAGGGTAACTCACGTGTAAATTTTGTGCTTTCAGGGGGAGGTATGGCCGGAGGAAAACGTCGTGCTCCTACCCCGAGGACCAGGGTACCCCCTGAAGAAGAGGATCGGGATGTCGGCAACCCTACGAGGGGCGAGACGCCCCAAATCACTCCCCCTAGAACTGAAGGAAGGGAAGCACGGAATGCCCCGATGGATGGGGGACAGGCCATAGCTGAGGCAATCCGTCAGATGACGGAGTTAGTAAAAACTCAGATGGAACAAGGCAGATGTCATCTACATACCGGCGGAGGGACGTCGGGCTGTACTTACGAAAAGTTCCTGGTCTACCGATATCCGAATTTCATGGGAACGGAAGGAGCTATGAAGGCGGATAGGTGGATCATGGACCTGGAACGTACGTTCGAGATCAGCGGGTGTACAGAGATCCAGAAGGTCCAATACGCGGGACACCTACTACAGGGGGAAGCTGGACTATGGTGGGATACAAAGAGGAAGCTGTTAAGGGAGGAACTAGGAGAAAATGTGAATCCCACCTGGGAACGCTTCAAAATGGAATTCGACAACCGCTTCTTCCCTGAGTCCATCAAACAGCAGAAGGCCATGGAATTCATCACGTTAGGACAAGGAACCATGACGGTGAGCCAGTATGCGGCAAAATTCATGGAAATGGCGCGATTCGCTCCTCACTTGGTGTCTACCGAGAAAATGCGGGCGGAGAAGTTCCAAGACGGGTTGCAGCCAAGAATCCGCAACCAGTTAGCTTGCCTGCGAATCGAAATTTTCCAGGAGCTAGTAAATGTAGCGGCTATTGCTGAGGTAGAACAAAAGAACTTGATCAACCAGGTACAAATAAATTGGAAAAGAAATTTTCCCTACTCTTCCGGGAAGGACACGGGCAAGAAGAGGGTTATTTTTCCTGCGGACAAAGGGAAGGACAAAATGAGCGGGCCAGGAGTGCCAGCGTCCTCGCCGCCTTGCAGAGCATGTGGACGACCACATCTGGGCGAGTGTCGAGTAGCGACAGGAGCCTGTTTCCGGTGTGGCCAGAAAGGCCATAGGATACGTGACTGTCCTCAGATGGTCGCCAGCGGGGCTACGCAAACCGGAGAAAAGGCAAGGACCCCAGTGAAGGCCAAAGTGTATGCCCTTACCCCGGGAGAAGTGGACATGGAAGACGAAGAGGCCATTAATGCAGGTATCATTACTGGTAAGGATTCAACCTTGTCTTGATTCAGATTTCAAAGGGTTTTTATAATTTTTAATGATGATAAGAAATCTTTATAGGAGAAATCATTCTGGGACGTAACATAGTATATGCATTGTTTGATTCGGGAGCAACGAGATCCTTCGTCTCCTATAATTGTATGCGTCAGTGTAAGCTAGAAGTAGAACCTTTAATTCAGAAAGTATTGGTAACCCTCCCAGATGGAAGAACGATAGGTTGCCAGCGGATAGCAAGGAACTGCCCTCTAGAGATTGCCGGGCTGTGATTGGATGCCAACTTAATAGTTTTCCATCTGTTGGGATTCGACGTGATATTGGGAATGGACTGGCTATCTCAGCATTTTGCCAAGATTGACTGTCACAGAAAGGAGATAACCTTCGAGCTGCCAGGAGAACCAGAGTTGCGTTATGCGGGAGAAACGGTTAGCTCGGTTCCTTCTATTGTGACGGCCAGAAGAGCAATCCAGAGTATGAAAGGAGAGGTGAGAGCATTTTTGCTGCTATCCTCAAATGTAATAGAAGAATTGAAAAATATTGAGGAGATTCCAGTGGTGCGAGATTTCCCTCAAATATTCTCGGAGGATTTACCTGGACTACCTCCGGACCGCGAGACAGAGTTTGCCATCGAATTGGAACCCGCTACGGCGCCGGTTCATAAAGCACCATATCGAATGGCACCAACGGAACTGAAAGAATTGAAAGTACAGATAGAAGAGTTATTAGCAAAGGGATTTATACGACCTAGTTCGTCACCATGGGGAGCTCCAGTTTTATTTGTAAAAAAGAAGGATGGGACTATGAGAATGTGTATTGACTATAGAGACCTCAACAAGGTCACTGTCAAGAACAAGTATCCGTTACCACGGATAGACGATTTGTTAGATCAATTATAAGGAGCGACCGTGTTTTCAAAGATTGACCTCAGATCAGGATATCATCAACTAAGAATCAAGGAACTGGATGTACCCAAAACTGCATTTCGAACTCGTTACGGACACTTCGAGTTCTTAGTTATGCCTTTTGGACTGACAAATGCACCGGCAGCCTTTATGGATCTGATGAATAGGATTTTTCGGCAGTATTTAGATAGCTTCGTTGTAGTATTCATTGACGACATCTTGATATACTCTCGGAGTGACGAAGAACACCGAGAACATCTGAGAACTATATTGAGTACTCTACAAGAGCATCAGTTGTACGCCAAGCTTAGTAAATGTGAATTTTGGCTTCGGGAAGTCAAGTTTCTGGGACATGTCATTTCCAGCAAAGGAGTGGCAGTGGACCCGACAAAAATAGAAGCGGTGACAGAATGGCAGAGACCGACAAACACTCATGAGATACGAAGCTTCCTCGGACTAGCAGGTTACTACAGAAGGTTCGTGGAAGGATTTTCTAAATTGTCCGGCCCTCTGACAGCATTGACCAAGAAGAACGCCAAGTATGCCTGGAACGACAAGTGCGAACAGAGCTTCCAAGAGCTCAAGAAGAGGCTGACTTCGGCACCAGTGTTATCATTACCAGAACCCCACAAACCGTATGTAATATTCAGCAATGCCTCAAAAATGGGGCTGGGATGTGTTCTAATGCAGGAAGGGCGAGTGGTGGCCTACGCGTCCCGACAGCTTAAAGATCACGAGCGTAATTACCCCACCCACGACCTAGAATTGGCAGCGGTAGTATTCGCACTAAAGATTTGGAGACACTATTTGTACGGGGAGAGGTGTGAGACATATACCGATCATCAAAGCTTGAAGTATCTGTTCAGTCAAAAAAGTCTAAATATGAGGCAAAGGAGATGGGTTGAAACGATTAGTGATTTTCAGTGCGAAATCAAATACCACCCGGGAAAAGTGAATGTGGTGGCAGATGCTTTGAGTCGGAAGATGAGGGTAGAAGAGTCACCCACGCTGACAACTATGCGGGGCATGCTGATTAAAGACCTACCCCAAAGGGTGATGCTACTGGCGACACAGGAAATTGTACCGCTGATCGAAGATGAAATAAGAGAAGAGCAACGAAAGGATGCTAAACTGGAAAAGATTCGGCAAAAACTAATGGAAGGGCAGGGACCACCTCACTTTGCACTATCAGATAACGGGACACTGTACTTTGAAAAGAGGACAGCGATACCAGAGAATCCAGAACTTAGAGAAAAGCTTATGAGGGAGGCACACTACACCCCTTATACAGCTCACCCGGGAAGTACTAAGATGTATCAGGATTTGAAGAAAAAATTTTGGTGGGAAGGCATTAAAAAGGATGTGGCTACATTTGTGGCCAAATGCCCAATATGCCAACTAGTTAAGGCCGAACATCAACGACCGGCTGGAACGTTACAACCCTTACCAATCCCAGAATGGAAATGGGAGGACGTGTCTATGGACTTTGTAGTGGGATTCCCAAGGACCTCGGCGGGGAAGAACACAATCTGGGTTATCGTCGATAGGTTAACCAAAAGTGCACATTTCTTGCCAATAGCCAATACGGATTCCATGGAAAAATTGGCCCGAACATATGTAAAGGAAATAGTGCGCCTGCACGGCGTGCCCCGAACGATCGTTTCAGATCGAGATCCCAGATTCACGTCCCACTTTTGGCAAAGTCTACAAAAGATGATGGGGTCGAATCTAAAATTCAGTAGTGCCTATCACCCACAGACCGATGGTCAAACAGAGCGGACAATTCAAACCTTGGAAGACATGTTGCGAGAATGCGTGCTAGATTCACGCGAAAATTGGGAAAGTCTCTTGCCTCTAGTGGAGTTTGCCTATAATAATAGCTTCCAAGCTACTATCCAGATGGCACCCTACGAAGCTCTGTATGGAAGGAAGTGTCGATCGCCTCTGTATTGGGATGAAGTTGGCGAAAACCGAGTGTTAGGACCAGAATACTTACAAGAAGTCCGCGCTCAAGTAGAATTGATACGGGAAAGAATGAAGACCGCGCAAAGTAGACAGAAGAGCTACGCAGATCGACGTCGAAGACCCTTGGAATTTGAAGTCGGCGATTGGGTATATATAAAGATTTCCCCTATAAAGGGAGTGACTCGATTTGGCAAGAAAGGAAAATTGAGTCCGCGGTACGTAGGTCCCTATGAGATTCTCGAGAAAGTTGGGTTAGTGGCTTACCGTTTGGACTTGCCCCTTAGTCTGCAAGGGGTTCACAATGTATTTCACGTATCCTCATTAAAAAGGAGTCTGAATGGAGGACCAGGAACGATCATGGATCCAGAAAGTATCGAACTACGTCCTAACCTGACTTACGAAGAATGGCCGACTCAAATTGAAGACTACAAAGAACAGGAACTAAGAAATCGAAAGATTTCGATGGTTAAAGTAGTATGGAACAATCCCGCCTCCCAGGAAGCGACGTGGGAACGCGAAGATCTCATGAGGACTAAATACCCTCATTTATTTATAAACAATTGATATGTTCGTAACTCTGTTGTATGAACTTTTGTGCCCTTTGGGAAAAATGATGATTGTGATATGTATGTACTTGTATGAATGCTTTGTGATGATATTGTCTATAATTGTCTAACTACCCCTTAGAGCAATAGTAACCTATGAACTTGAATCAGGAAATGACCCGGACTAGAAGAAACCCACGTATGTCGGTAGCCACTGTAGCTCAAATGAGAGAAAGAAGGGAAAATAGACAAAGAATAATGCGCAGGAGGCGTGAAAGGATGAGAGTACAAGGGTTAGCACGCTTGGAGCAATACGAGCGTCACCGCACCCACATTATGAGTGTGACTCGTGGGGGAGCACTTGTCCCTCGTCGAGCTTTACCTCACGAAGAACGACAACCACCTAGGAATTGGTTGAGGACTGAAAGGAGACAGTTACGTAGAATGATTCGAGGTCAGGTGAGCGAGCCAAATTTAGAGCCTCTAGGCTTATCCGACAACTCCGAAGACCGTGTTAGGTTAAGAGAGGAAGGAGTGCCCCAACTAGAGACCGAGGAAGAGATCACTCGTAGGATAAACGAGCTGAGGGTGAATATGTATTATGACCCTGACGTGGATGCAGCATTCTACCACTCCCAGGACTCTGTGACCGAGGAAGAAGACGTACCCGCCTATTCATCCTCGGAGGAGTCTACCACGACTAGCACCGGAGGTATATCTATCTCTATATATATAAAAAAAAAAAAAAAACCCACCTATTATTTGTCTAGCTGTGCATGCCGTAGCGATTTCGGGGACGAAATCTTTTTTTTAGTGGGGGAGGATGTGACGACCCCAAAATTTTAGAGTATTTTTCTGTGCCTAATTATACTAAGGTGGCTTAGTAATCTAGGTAAATGGGTAGCTAGTGCCTTAAGAAATGGACTTGAGAGTTCAAGGGCCTTAAGACCATGGCATGAGCTTGGGCCTAAGTGGGGGAGAGAAAGAGCCCATGGGTCCATAGGAGGAGGTCCATAAGACAACTCAAGCCCAAGCTTGGTGACACATGTCAAGCTAGGAAGAGTTTAGCAATTTGAGCCAAGACTAGTGGTTGAGAGAAGGAAGTTCTAGTAGGTGAGACTAGTTGACTAGTTGTTTTGTTGGAAGAAGAAAGGAAAAGCCATGAGTGGAATCCATCTTGTCCTACCTAGGTAAGTGTGTGAAGTGTAGGATTTTGCTAAATTAGTCAACATAGGATCCTACCATATCTAGCAAAATCATGTGGAAAGGATTTGAGAAGACTTGGAGATGGGAAGAGAGGGGAAGGGTTTCGGTGAGGGCCTTGGCCGAATGGCCTTGGGTTTTGCTTGCCTAAAACCTTTCCAAATCTAGGGGAAAGGACATGAGGGGATTGTGAACAATAGGATGAGACTTGGTGTGTAAGAGAAGTGACATGAGATGGGAAATGATGGAGCAAAAGTGGAAAGAAAGGGGTGAAGGTTTCGGTCAAGCCTTAGCCGAACCTCTCCCTTCCTTGTTTGACTTGCTTGCCACCAAATCTAGATGAATATTTGTGTAAGAGTGACATGACAAGTTTGTGTGAGGTGTGAGGTGAGTGATTGATGGAGGAAGCATGTGACAAAAGTAGAAGGGGAGTGAGATGAGGGAAGGATTCGGATGAGATGAGGAATGGAGGGATCCGAAACCTCCTTTGGGGGTTTTCCCAAAAATGGATCCTCAAATCCATTTGAATGACTTGTGAGGGGATAGTAGGGGAGACAAGAGGGGATGTGAAGTGATGGAAAGGGGTTGGAACCCTAGGGTATGTGGCCGGCCATGAGAAGGAGAAGAGAGAGCATAATCTCCAAAACCTAGGATAGGATGGATTAGGGTTGATGTGATCAAGTGATGGGAGTCACTCAAGAGTCTTTCAAGTCTATCACAAGTCACTCAAGCATAGGGGAATGAGTGGCCTAGAAGCTAGCCAAATGCCTTGGCCGAATGGCCTAGTTCCTTCACCTTTTGGACTTGCACTTTTCGGACACACACACACACCTCTCCCTTCTTGGCATCCCACGGCACTCTCCCATTTCTCTCCACTTGGTTTCACTTGTTCTCACCACCTAAACACCCAAACACACCAAACTAAGAAGGAGAAGGAAGTAGTGTGGGTGGAAGAAGAAGAAGCCTAGAAGAGGTAAGTAACTTAGCCATTTCAAAGCAAGAACTTAGAAGCATGAAAGAGAACCTTAAGATTATGCCTTTTAAAAAGGGGGCCTTTCTTTTAGAAATAATAAACTTTTAGCACAACCTAACTAAGCATTTCTTTTGTTTTCAGAAGTTTTATAAGCTAGCTAGGAAGACAAGTAAGTACCTCCTTACTATACCTTTAGCAATTTCCGTATATTTTAAAGTGAATGTGCTTGAATGTGTGAGAATATGTTTGAATATGTTTTATTGTTTGGTTACTTGCTCAGAAATGCCATGATGAATATTTAAGAGTACAAATGTTATCTTGATGAGGATTCATGTGTAAAACCTATAGTCTTATTGGGTAAACGATTTTGAGATGATGATTTTGATGGTTCGATGAGAAAAAGTATGCATGCATGAGGCTATCGAGTTAGTTGAATGTTGGTGAATATAGGATATATGCATATTATGAAATTGGGGGAGCATCTTTGTAAATATTGTGCATATAGAAATGCCATGCTAGGATGAAATGTGTATGAAGCATTGGTGGAAAAATAGTTGTAATAATTTTTGGAAGATGTTGATGTTATTATTGCTTAATGAGTATGATAATGCATGCTTGTGGAGTTATATTTTGGAGACGTTCTAGAAGAGAAAAATTATGAAGTTTTAATCTCTTATTTACTTTATATTCATGTTTGGATATTTTGGAGAAATAGAAGTATGGGTATTGGGAGAATGACATGTATGGGTTCGGGTTCACCTAGATCGTTCAAGTAGTACCTTAGTGGAAAGGCTAAGAGAAGAAAACGTTAAGGCTTGAGGACCTTATAGGTTTCGGGTTTGACCTTACTAAGGCTAGGAAACTATTTAAAAAAAAAAAAAATTCGAATTTAGGCGAAATGGTGTTAGGGAGATCAAAGGAAGAAGAAAACATCAATAGGAAACAAAGTAGGGTCTCGGCCCAAACCCTAGGGGTGAATGCCGAGCACCCCACCTCCCCCTAATGCTTTTGTTTAGATATTTTTCCCATAAGTACGAGTCTATGGTATAAGGATTTGAAAGAAATATGACTATACGTGTGTACTCGGGTTCGTCTCGAGTTCTTGCATCCACAAGGTCAAATGTTGCATGTCACTTGCATAAGCACGAAAAACCTATGTTTTTAGTAAAGAATGTTTTCGAAAGAGGAAAAATAAAGTTTTAGAAGAACCCCAAAGGCTGGGACGGGGAAGTGTCCCAGTGGAACTCTCTGTTCACTCAAGAGTGTTTAAATTGAGTGAAAACCCCTGGGTCGACGAAGAACAGTCGGCAGACCATGTATGGCACCACATAGGTGTCCGGAGCATGGTCGCACCTAATGCTAGTGGGTGCCCTATAAGCGGTGTTGGCCTCGGCCTCGCCATTTGATAAGTTTGTAGTCGCTTGGAGAGAAATCCCCGAGCGACGAATAGCGTGAAAGGACGTGAAACGTATTCACTTAGGTCGACTTGGTCGCCGGGTGTGACGGTAACTAGCGGGGAGCACACGGTGCATAGGGGAACTGATGAGTGCACAAAAATGCACTCTAAATACTCTATTTAAATACTAAAAGAAATGAGAAAACAATGGATATAACTCATGTTAATAAAATTAATGGTCATTTATCTTGAGATAGATATAAGCATGATTTAATATATTGATGAGAATATAAAATGCCATATTTTCCTCTCTTAATGTTTAAAACTTTATTCTTATTTGATGCCTAAATATACTCATTATTCTTATATTTTGATTTAGGACACAAATGGAGACATTAGGAGCAAATGAAGATAATTGCGGAATTTCAGACAGTTTTGACATCTTTTCGTAAAATGGGCATAACTCTCTCATCCAATCTCCGATTGAGCTGATTCAAGATGATCTAGAACCGCAAGAGAAATATCTATAACTTTTATGTTTTGTGTTTGAAGATATATCCACTCAATCTAAGAGAACATCGACCATCAAGTGGACGTACCTGCACTTGACGTTCCTGGATATTTTTCAGCCACTTGCATCAAATCCAAATACAAGATGAAGTGCACTCAAGTTTCTTCAAGACAAATTATTTGACCACAAGATATTAAGTCATACATTACAACTAATAGATAGAGAAGCAAAATTGAAACACTCAACCTACAAGCAAAATCCAGCTCATGCATGGTGGGAAAACAAATGATCAAAATGACAACTCACAAATCATTTGGATTCAAGAATGGCACATGGCAAAACAAGTTGAAATTGTGATGATTTTGTCATGACAACTTGCATGAAGGATGCTTATAAATAGAAGGGAGGGGTGTGTGTTCTAAGACCATGCTTAGTGTGCTTGGATGCCTTGGAAGATACATTGTTTGAGAGCTTGAGAAAAGAAAAGAAAAACCAAAGAAGAGAGAAGAAAATAATGGTTGGCTCTTCCATATTATCCCTTGAAGAATTTTTGTTGCATATTTTCAATATGTGTAACTAATTTTCTAGTAGAGCTAGGGATGAATTTGTATATATGATGGTATTTGTAATTGTTTTTTATTCATATATGTGTTCTTCAAATATTAAACTCTTTTGTTTAGTCATTCGAAATTTATTATAAATGTTTTCGTCACCAAATAATCTTAGAATTTATTTCATTTATAGATTCAGTCATGCTTTTTCTATTAAATGCAATAATCCTTTGATTATATTTGGTTCAATTGGTTATCTATTTTAATTTAATTCTCTGCTGCAATATTGCTCTATGAGTATATTGTCGACGTTGAATTTCTTTAATATCAATAACAATTCCTGTTCTTATATTGTGACGAATGATTTTTCGAAAGATTACATTTGATTTAAATCTGGTTATTAATGTTTTATTTTCCGATTGAAAATTTGGACATAGAATTTTCAATTGAGTTATTAATGAATCGAAAATAATTAAAATACCAATTATATACAAAGGATTCCCGATGCTTTACTTTTTGCACTCATCTAAATCTTTTTATTAATTTCGTTACTGTTCTTCAATTTCTCAATCCATCTCTCTGTGGAATCGACACCCCAAAGCTATACTGCAAACGACCGCGTTATTCTTTGGGCGTAATCAAATTTTGGCGCCGTTGCCGGGGAGACGGTAAAAGAATTTATAGTTTTTTTTAGTAGTTTGTTAAAAAAAAAAAAAGAGAGAGCGGTAGCTTCGTTCATTTTCTTTTTAGCTTTCTGCATCTTTATTTTATTTTAGTTTTATTTTCGTAATTTTTTTTTTCAGTATTACGCTTTTCTTTACTTTGCATGCGCAGGTACAGAGACGCTTTTGGACGGTTTGCTAGTAGACCCGTGCTAGAATCAGATTCAGAATCTAATTTTTCTAATCGCTTGTTTGATAATTCTTCCAATTCTGACGCGATGAGTGAACACGCGGACCAACCTGTTAGAACCCTCCAAGATTATCTTCATCCCGCACGAACAGCCACACCATCCTGTATTATGTTCTCACCTAATGTTCGTCATGTAGATTTTAAAACGGGAATGATACAATTACTTCCGACTTTCCATGGTCTAGAAAATGAAAACCCCTATGTTCATATTAGGGAATTTGAGGAAGTAGTTGCAACATTTCACGGTCAAAATACCACTGACGAAACGGTAAGGCTAAAGTTTTTTCCTTTTTCTTTGAAAGATAAAGCTAAGAGTTGGTTGTACTCACTAAGACCACGGTCTATTGGAACATGGAGTGAGATGACTCAAGTGTTTTTCAATAAATACTTTCCCCAACATAAGACTAATGCTTTAAAAAGACAAATCTCTACCTTTGCACAAAAGGATAGTGAGACTTTGTACCAGTCTTGGGAAAGATTTAAAGAATTACTGAGTATGTGTCCCCACCATGGATATGAGAATTGGCGCTTAGTGAGTTATTTCTATGAAGGCCTTACGCCCAGGGAACGTCAATTCGTGGAAATGATGTGCAATGGAGAATTTTTACAAAAAAATCCTGATGAGGCCATAGAGTACCTCAATGAGCTTGCTGAAAAAGCTCATACTTGGACTGGACCTAGTGCTACTGATAGCACAAACAGGTCACGACCTACAGGAAACTTGAGTGGTGGTATTTACCATCTAAGGGAGGAGGATAACCTTAAGGCTAAGGTTGAAACGCTCACCAGAGAATTAGAGTTATTGAAAACTAAAAACTCAAAACCAACACACACGGCTAATCATGCAGAATCTTTTGGGCCATGTGTTGTCTGTGGTGGGATAGATCATCATTCCCAAGAGTGTCCTACACATACTAACATGAATTGTATGTATGAGGAACAAAGTAATGCTCTAGGTATGTACAAAAAGCCCTTCACACCTTACTCTGAAACCTACAACCCAGGATGGCGTAATCATCCCAACTTCAGCTGGAAGTCTGAAAACCAGCAGCCTGCACAACTCTCTAGATCATATCCTGCACCATACCATGCACCTCAATCTTCTAGAAATTCTTTAGAAGATACTTTGCATACTTTTATTGAAATACAAGGTAAGACTAATCAAAAATTTGAATCTTTGATTATGCAGGTTGTTGAAGAAAATAAGGAAATCAAGAGCCAGGTGTCTAAAATAATGAGTTCATTGACTATGAATGAGAAAGGTAAGTTTCCTTCCCAAACTCAATCTATACCTCATGGTCAACATATGGCACAAGGAGATCTGAAGGACGTAAACGCCATTGTGACACGAAGTGGTAAGTCTCTACGTGATCCAATAATAGGAAAAAAAAAGGATGTAGAGAAAGATCAAGATAGCAGCAGTCCTGAGCTTCCCAAAGAACTTGAGGTAACAAAACCTGAGGAACCTGCGGTAACAAAAAATCCTGGTAAGGTACCTTTTCCTCAAGCATTAAAGTCAAGTAAACAAACTCTAGATCATAACAATGATATTTTGGAAAATCTTAGACAGGTAAAAATTAATCTTCCTCTTTTGCATGTAATTAAACAAGTTCCTACTTACGCAAAAATTCTCAAAGATTTGTGTACAGTTAAGAGGAAGCATTATGTGAAGAAGACTGCATTCTTGACAGAGCAAGTTAGTGCTCTAATTGAACAGCGGATTCCCCCTAAGTACAAGGATCCTGGATGTCCAACCATCACATGCAACATTGGCAATCATGAGCTTGGACATGCATTGCTAGATTTAGGGGCTAGTGTAAATTTGATGCCATATTCTATTTATTTGCAATTAGGATTGGGAGAAATCAAACCAACTTCTGTGGTATTGCAATTGGCTGATCGTTCAGTCAGAGCACCACGAGGTGTGGTAGAGGATGTTTTAATTCAAGTTGACAAATTTTACTATCCTGTTGATTTCTTAATTCTAGACACTAGTTCTGCTGTAGAAACCACCTCTAAAATTCCATTAATTTTAGGTAGACCTTTTCTTGCTACTTCTAATGCTCTTATCAATTGCAGAAATGGATTGATGAAACTCTCTTTTGGCAATATGACTCTTGACGTAAATATTTTTCATATTGCAAAACAGCCAGAAGAGGATGTCGAGTGTCATCAGACATACATGATTGACTCACTTATAGAAAGGGATGTTCTTACAACTCATGACTCAGATTCCCTTGAATACTTTATTGTTAATTCTGAATTTAATCCTATAAGTGATTCATCTGATGTATTTGACATTTGTGCTATTTTTGACAGAACTCATGATTATAGCACACAGGCATGGCAACCAAAGTTTGAGAAGTTGCCTGAAAAAAGAGAAAGACAGATTCCTTCAAGTAGGGAAGCCCCTAAAGTTGAATTAAAATCCCTACCTAAGGGTTTAAAGCATGTTTTCCTTGGTCCAGGTGATACTTTTCCTGTTATTATTTCATCTGAATTATCTGAGTCCCAATGTGAGAAATTAATTCAGATTTTATGCAAATATAAATCAACCCTAGGATGGAGTATTGCTGATATAAAAGGCATTAGTCCCCTAATCTGTACTCATAAAATAAATTTAGAGGAAGGAACTAATCCTCGAAGAGACCCCCAGCGTAGACTTAATCCCACAATGAAAGAAGTTGTGAAAAATGAAGTATTGAAACTATTAGATGCAGGAATGATATATCCTATTGCTGATAGTAAATGGGTAAGTCCTACGCAGGTTGTTCCTAAAAAGTCAGGAGTAACTGTGATAAAAAATGACCTTGGAGAGTTAGTCCCTACAAAACTGGTGACTGGTTGGCGGATGTGCATTGATTACAGAAAATTAAATGCCGCCACACGAAAAGACCATTTTCCGCTTCCTTTTATTGATCAAATTCTTGAGCGGGTGGCTGGTCATCCTTTTTATTGCTTTCTGGACGGTTATTCTGGTTATTATCAAATTGAAATTGCATTAGAAGATCAGGATAAAACTACTTTTACTTGTCCTTTCGGTACTTATGCTTTCCGCAGAATGCTATTTGGATTGTGTAATGCTCCAGCTACTTTTCAACGTTGCATGATGAGTATTTTTAGTGATATGGTTGAAAAGTGCGTGGAAGTTTTTATGGATGACTTGACTGTTTTTGGATCTTCTTTTGATGCATGTTTAATGAGTTTAGAAAGAGTACTGACTCGTTGTGAAGAAAAAGAATTGGTTTTAAATTGGGAAAAATGTCACTTTATGGTACCTTCAGGTATTGTTTTAGGGCATATTATTTCTTCCAAAGGAATGCAGGTTGATCAATCAAAAGTTGAATTAATCTCTAAATTGCCTACACCTAGAACAATCAAGGATATAAGATCATTTCTTGGTCATGCGGGTTTTTATAGGAGATTCATACAGAATTTTTCTGCCATATCTAGACCACTATGTAACCTCCTAGCTAAGGATGCCCCATTTGAATGGACACAAGCCTGTCAAGAGGCTTTCAAAACATTAATTGGCAAGCTTACTTCAGCATCCATAATGCAACCACCTGATTGGAATTTACCTTTTGAAATTATGTGTGATGCTAGTGATTTTGCTGTAGGTGCTGTTCTTGGACAACGAAAAGAAGGGAAACCTTTTGTCATTTACTATGCTAGTCGAACTCTAAATAATGCACAAATGAATTACTCCACCACTGAAAAAGAGTTGTTAGCTGTAGTATTTGCTTTGGATAAATTCCGCGCTTATTTGATTGGTTCTCCTATCATTATCTTTACAGATCATGCAGCCCTTAAGTACCTTTTTACAAAGAAGGATGCTAAGGCACGATTAATACGATGGATTTTGCTTTTGCAGGAATTTGACATCACCATCAAAGACAAGAAAGGAGTGGAGAACGTAGTGGCAGACCATCTTTCTAGACTCACATTCGAGGACACTTCTAACCACATACCAATCAAATATGATTTTCCCGATGAGCATTTACTTTCTATTACTTCTCTACCATGGTTTGCTCATATTGTGAACTATTTAGCTGCAGGTGAAATACCAAAGGATTTTAGCACCCAAGACAAAAGGAAATTCATGATTGAGGTACGAAAATTCTACTGGGATGACCCTTACCTTTTCAAATACTGCCCTGATCAAATTTTAAGGCGTTGCATCCCTGATGAAGAGATTGCAAGCGTTTTGGAATTTTGTCATTCCCAAGCTTGTGGTGGCCACTTTTCAATAAAGAAAACCGCTGCAAAAATCCTGCAGTGTGGATTTTATTGGCCCACCTTATTTAAAGATACAAATATCTATTGTCGCTCATGCGAAAGATGTCAAAAGTTAGGAGCTATGACCCGTCGTAATATGATGCCCTTAAACCCAATTTTGGTAATTGAAATTTTTGACTGTTGGGGCATTGATTTTATGGGACCATTTCCTCCTTCTTTTGGATATTTATATATTATTGTGGCAGTAGATTATGTGTCAAAATGGGTAGAGGCAGCACCTTGCAGGACCAATGATAACAGGACGGTAATTAAGTTTCTCAAAGAAAATGTACTATCTCGATTTGGTACCCCACGTGCTATCATTAGTGACCGAGGTACGCATTTTTGTAACCGTTCTTTTGAAGCTTTAATGAAAAGATATGGGGTGATACATAAGCTTTCTACTGCATATCACCCTCAGACAAGTGGACAGGTTGAACTTGCGAATAGGGAAATTAAACAAATTTTAGAAAAAACGGTCAACCCAGATCGGAAAGATTGGTCTTTGAGACTAATCGATGCGCTTTGGGCTTACCGTACAGCTTTCAAAACTCCCTTAGGCATGTCACCTTATAGACTTGTTTTTGGAAAACCTTGTCATTTGCCCGTGGAGCTCGAGCATCGAGCATATTGGGCCATTAAACATTTCAATTTTGACTTGGAAAAAGCAGGAAAATTTAGAAAATTCCAATTGACGGAATTAGAAGAATTGAGAAATGATGCTTATGAAAACTCCAAGATCTATAAGGCTAAAATGAAAGTATTTCATGATAAAAATATTTTGAGAAGAACATTTAAGCCTAATGATCGAGTATTTTTATATGATTCAAGACTCCATAAGCATCCAGGAAAACTTCGATCTAGATGGACCGGCCCTTTTATAGTAAAAAATGTTTTCACAAATGGGGCGGTAGAAATAGAAAATCCAAAAGATGGATGTATCTTCAAAGTAAATGGTCAACGCCTCAAAATCTTAATTGATAGACAAATTCCAGAAGTGGAAGACATTCCACTTATGGACCCAGTATATCAATCTTGACCATCTCCAGGTATGTTTTTCTTTTCTTTTATTTTCGTTCATTTTATTTTTGTTTATTGTTTACTTTATTTTGTTATAGGTTAATTTTATTTTGACAAATACCATCTTTGATGCCAAGCAAGTCGCCCACATCCCACATCAGGTGTATTCTACCCTGTTTAGTTATTCAATTCTGATTCTTAAACATTGAGGACAATGTTTCATTTAAGTTGGGGGGTGGGAATATAAATCTGTTATTTAAACTCTGTGGCATATTTCAATCAATATATAAAAAATTGCCAAATTTTTTCACACAGGCATCTTTTCACACATGATACTCATGCTTATTCATAACCATCTTGGTGAATTCAACAAACCCATTTTAAATCATTTTGCTAAAACATTAACAGAGCCATTTATGCACTTCTCCAAACTTTGTGGTAATATGGTGATTTGACACATGTAACTAAAGAATTATTTTGCTCAAGTATTCATGTGAATTTTGTGAGAATTGAGAGCTTACAAATACAGAAATTGTGATAAGTATCCATTGATCTGTTGAATTTGACACTTCTTTTGAGAATATCATTACATGGTTTGTGGTAAGATGGTGGATATACTTGGGATATGACGAAAGTCAACTTAGGATTAACGTTTGAGCCTTTCAAGCTGAGCCTTTTCATCATAGATCCCTAGCAGCCAATTTTGAGCCAATATACACATATGGCCTTTTCTTTTCATATCTACATCATCCATACCTCTCCACATTGGAGTATAGCTTATACACTATATTTTCCTACCATTTTACTTCCAAGTGTGTACTAGGTGTGAAATCATCATAAAAAAAAAAAAAAAAAAAACATGACAAAAATGGCATGGTGCTAGATGTGTCCATCAAATTATTCATGAAAGAGTTCATCAAATTGCGAAGACACCAGTGGCAAAAGAAGATGGAAAAGTGTACTTAATCAAAAATCTAAAAAATTGAAAAGTACATCAAAAGGAAAGTATAGTCTACTGAAAAATTTAACAGATTCCCTTTTGTGTATACTTGGAAGTTTTTGAAATCTCTTCACCTTTTCTTCTTATGAACCCCAACCCTAAACCACATTACAACCCTAAACCACATTACAACCCTTTGTGTTGATTTTTCCGATCCTAAGTATGCTTGTGGAAAGAATGGTGGAAATCTCATTTGTTAGTATTCCTATCATAAGATCAATGTTTACTTGTTACTTATATATAATTGGCTAAATTTCCATGAGAGTAAATGTACACCTTTGTCAACTCCATAGAGAGAACCCATACATGAAACACTTCTATACCCGTGAGTTATGGAGTTGAACCTTTTTGCTTAAGATATTCTAATTTTGCATGTGTCGAAACCTCTGATCTGATAAAAATAGTTTGGAACACATACACACTCTGTGGATTGCTATATTTGAATTACTTGTGAAAGGGTTATTGAATTTCTAAGATTGTTTTGATATGTAAATTTGAAAAATGTGTCTTGATGGCCCCTATGTGTGATTTTCTTTGGTCTTTCTCATCATTTTGCATGAAAATTGCTAATGAGTAAGTTGGGGGGTGTGATGAGTGCACAAAAATGCACTCTAAATACTCTATTTAAATACTAAAAGAAATGAGAAAACAATGGATATAACTCATGTTAATAAAATTAATGGTCATTTATCTTGAGATAGATATAAGCATGATTTAATATATTGATGAGAATATAAAATGCCATATTTTCCTCTCTTAATGTTTAAAACTTTATTCTTATTTGATGCCTAAATATACTCATTATTCTTATATTTTGATTTAGGACACAAATGGAGACATTAGGAGCAAATGAAGATAATTGCGGAATTTCAGACAGTTTTGACATCTTTTCGTAAAATGGGCATAACTCTCTCATCCAATCTCCGATTGAGCTGATTCAAGATGATCTAGAACCGCAAAAGAAATATCTATAACTTTTATGTTTTGTGTTTGAAGATATATCCACTCAATCTAAGACAAAATCGACCATCAAGTGGACGTACCTGCACTTGACGTTCCTGGATATTTTTCAGCCACTTGCATCAAATCCAAATACAAGATGAAGTGCACTCAAGTTTCTTCAAGACAAATTATTTGACCACAAGATATTAAGTCATACAAGACAACTAATAGATAGAGAAGCAAAATTGAAACACTCAACCTACAAGCAAAATCCAGCTCATGCATGGTGGGAAAACAAATGATCAAAATGACAACTCACAAATCACTTGGATTCAAGAATGGCACATGGCAAAACAAGTTGAAATTGTGATGATTTTGTCATGACAACTTGCATGAAGGATGCTTATAAATAGAAGGGAGGGGTGTGTGTTCTAAGACCATGCTTAGTGTGCTTGGATGCCTTGGAAGATACATTGTTTGAGAGCTTGAGAAAAGAAAAGAAAAACCAAAGAAGAGAGAAGAAAATAATGGTTGGCTCTTCCATATTATCCCTTGAAGAATTTTTGTTGCATATTTTCAATATGTGTAACTAATTTTCTAGTAGAGCTAGGGATGAATTTGTATATATGATGGTATTTGTAATTGTTTTTTATTCATATATGTGTTCTTCAAATATTAAACTCTTTTGTTTAGTCATTCGAAATTTATTATAAATGTTTTCGTCACCAAATAATCTTAGAATTTATTTCATTTATAGATTCAGTCATGCTTTTTCTATTAAATGCAATAATCCTTTGATTATATTTGGTTCAATTGGTTATCTATTTTAATTTAATTCTCTGCTGCAATATTGCTCTATGAGTATATTGTCGACGTTGAATTTCTTTAATATCAATAACAATTCCTGTTCTTATATTGTGACGAATGATTTTTCGAAAGATTACATTTGATTTAAATCTGGTTATTAATGTTTTATTTTCCGATTGAAAATTTGGACATAGAATTTTCAATTGAGTTATTAATGAATCGAAAATAATTAAAATACCAATTATATACAAAGGATTCCCGATGCTTTACTTTTTGCACTCATCTAAATCTTTTTATTAATTTCGTTACTGTTCTTCAATTTCTCAATCCATCTCTCTGTGGAATCGACACCCCAAAGCTATACTGCAAACGACCGCGTTATTCTTTGGGCGTAATCAGGAACCGTGAGGTGTCCAAAATAAGAAGTCATGACGAAAAGAAAAGGGCCTTCGGGCCATATATGATGAGATATGATAAGCGGCGCCTAAGATAAGAAAAGACGAAAAGTTTTCGAATAAGAGTTTTCCCGAAAGAATATGCATCAAAGAAGTTTTGCTATGCGTTTTGAACAAGTATGATTTTGGAAATTGAGAATAAGAAAAGAGATATGAATTTTCATCACGAGCATGTGGATCAGTCTAGGCATAAGACCCATGTTAATGCATACGTAAGAAAATTTGTTTGTTATTCACCTTACTATATGCCTAAAATTGCTTCTGATAGAGTATAGATGTACTTGCTGAGATTTCTCCCGAAATCTCACCCCACTCTTTGTATCCCCACTATTGTGCCCTCTCGGGGACAATAGACGTACTTGCAGGTGAGGATGGATCAGAAGGGTACGACCCCGGAGATGACACGTCGGACCCTCGAAGGTCCGATTGAGGCCGCCCTTAAGGGGCCAGTACCACTAGACCGCCCGGGTCAGTGGGAGATAGAGTCACTGAAGGTGACTATGTACAGTTATGTTGGGCTACGCCCTTCAGGGTGTTGTTTAGTGTTAGGGATGGACGAGTCCCTCCACTTGGGGCGCGTTTTTGGAACTCCTTCTAGGGCGATATGTGAGGTAGGGCCTAGCCTGGATTTGGACCGGCTTCGCTGGGGCCCGAACCTTAAGAAAGTGAAGAAGGAACCCGTTGGATGAACATACGGGCAGTGTTAAGACCCGTATTGTATTTTGATGCCCTGTATTATTGTTTTTGGAAAAAGTCTTCCCGCCTGTGGGAAGCACTATTTTGGTTTCTTGGACAAGTGATGTAAACATTAAATCCTGGCTATGTTTAATATTATGTTTGGGATCCGTAGTCTAACCATGTGATGTATGTTATTGACGGCTTAGCCTTTTCATTCCGCTGCGAAAGAAAAAAAAAAAAAAAAAAACTAAATGCATGCTATGACGAGGGGTGAGCTTCCTTGTGTTGTTCGTCCCCGACGCTTCTATTCACGTGCGATCCCAAGCGTGGGTTGGGGCGTCGACAGGTAAATTCTATAAGATGCTATTGTGGAGGTGTTTAGTTGCTATATGTGAAGGTGATACATTGCAAATGTGTTGTGAGGATGAACGACATGAAATGAGACAATTTAGTTAGTTAAAGTGCAATACGAACTATCGTTCATAAGGGATTTTAATAGAACAGTGTATTTTGTGTGTAAGGCAGTGTATTAAATGTGATTCTACAAGTGTAATACATGTGAAACGTTTTCGTTGTAATTCATATTCAACTATACAAACTAACTGGAATGAAATGAAGAGGTATCTCAAAAGTTTAATCATTTTCATTCCCTTGTCTCTCTAATTCTCTCTTCCTCTTCCTCCCTGCTCATTCTTCTTCTTAGAGATTGATTATCTCGAAACACTCATTGTGTGGGTTCGTTACAATTGGTATCTAGACCCAATGTAGAAGGAAATCATTCTTTTGCCCAGTTGAATGATGTGGTACTTCATTTGAGATAGCAACGCAACAAGAGTGAAAATAGAAACAGATTGAAGACACGATTTCTATTTTGATATAGCAGTAAGAAACAACAAGAATTGATAGAGAGAATCATGAAAAGAGATTCACCAAAGCTTTGCAGCAGATTTCAAGAATTTCAGTAAGTCATTCAATGGCAAATGGTGACCCTGGTGGGAATGTAAATGGCATGAATATTAGTGTCAATGGAAATGGAAATAGGAATTTGGAAGATGTGGTTGAAATCTAGAACCAAGATACGATGGAGAGAATCTTAGCTAAAGGAATAAATATTGATTTTCCAAGATTTTCTAGCCATAATCCCGCAGCGTGGGTGTATAGAGTGAATCAATACTTCATTTATCATCAAGTGGCATCTGGTTAGAGAATCTTTATAGCTGTTTTTCATTTGGATGATGAAGCCTTTGTTTGGTACCAAGATTCAAGTGAGGCTGGAGTATTCCATTTTTGGGAAGAATTCCTTCAAGCTTTAATAACAAGGTTCAATTCCTCTCCTTATGATGATCATATGGAATCTTTGACAAGAATTAAGTGAGTACAGTTACGGCTTACAAGAGTAAGTTTGAGTTGCTTTCCAATTGAAAATAAAAGGCAATTTTGAAAAAAGCTGAATGAGTTGTTTTCTTAGTGGACTCAAACATGAGATACATTTGCCAGTGAGAATGTTGAAGCTAGCCAACTTGAATGATGCTTTTGACTTAACAAAGATCCAAGAACAATCTCTAAAGCATCACATGTTTCTCGAGTACCATATGAGTAAATTTATAATGAAAAGATGCAAGAATGCAAAAAGAAGGGTCTTTGTTTCTTTTGTGATGATAATTGACATCAAGGCCACAAGTGCACTAGACTAAAGATATATCTCTTAGAAGGGATGGACTTTGGTGACAATGAAAGTGGCTATATAGACTCGGAACCAGATCAGTTGATGCAAGATGATCAAGATCAAACTAGTGGCCTTGCTCAAATTGCTTCCATCTCAGTACAAGTAAAAATGGGAACACCAAATCCTAGAACCATGAAGGTTATGGGCCAATTGCAAAAGAAAGAAGTACTAATACTCATTGATAGTGCTAGTACCTACAATTTTATGGATACTATGCTAGCTGTTAATTATGGGTTATTCTTTCAAAGGACTAATCCTATGCAAATTAAGATTTCCAATGGAGATATGATTAGAAGTGAATGTGTTTGTATTGCTGTGGAAATTCAAATGCAATGCTCAACATTTATCTCAGATTTTTGCACACTTGAGCTAGGGAGTTGTGATGTGGTTCTTAGGGTCCAATGGTTATCAACGTTTGGATCCATTTTTTGTCACTTCAAGAAATTATAGATGTAGTTTAGCATTGAAGGGAAATATGTTTCTTTACAAGGGTTGTCTTCCCCTCGTAGTCTGTCGATGCCCCCGCTTACGTTTGGAATAGGACGTAAACCGAGACATCGGGGATAAGTAACACAAGGATACTCACTTCTCGTTTATAACATAAATACACGAATACATCTAACTTAAAAGTAGTGTATAAAATTTTTGTAACTGAAAAGGTCAAGTTGAGTAAAATTTAGGCAAGAAACTTAAAACTTGCCACACGTCACATGGCATAACTAAAAACAACTTCCCAAACGATACTCCATATATACATATATCACCAAAAGTATCAGTTTCTACAAAATACTAACTTTCCCAAAACAATGGGAATCTCCAAAATAAACTAAACATAAAGAAAGGCAACATCCAATATTCTCTGGCCCCACAACCCGCCCCTAGAATAGGGGTTCCTTCTTGACCTCCTTGACCTTTGGTCCAAACAGGAAGCGCCCTAGGCCTAGACCATCACCACCCTGGATGCTCGTCGGCAGTCTCAAAGAGCACGCTCCAATGCATATCCGAGATGAGGACAAAATGGGGATCACAACGTCAAAATGAGAGGAAACCGCAGACCCTGAGAGATCTAGAGAGTCTCTCTGGGAATCAGATTCATCAAAGCCATCACTACCTGCAACCACTTCTATCGCCCAAAAGAGGAACGGTGATAAAAATTAAAGGGATGAGATTTCGATAAATCTCAGTAAGTATACATTTATCTAAACGAAAGTATCATAAGCATACATATAAGCGAATATCAAAACAATACATGTGTCATGAATATGAGACTTGTGACTCTAGTGATGCACATGCACTCTCATATAAAACTTGACTTTCTTTCAGACTTTGATTCATGCACGTGCTTTTTATAAAATAAAGAAAATGCTTTTTTATAACTCTGACTTATTTTACATAGACTCAAAATCTTTTTCATGACTTTTCATATCTTCTTATAATTTCTTATCTTAGGCATCATTAACATGTTCACATCATTCTTGGGGCTCAAAAGCTATTCTTGTCATGACTTTCTTGTGGATACCTCACGGTTTCCTTACGCACCGTGTGTTCCCTACTAGTTACCGCATCACTTGGCGACCACTCAAGCCCAAAGTAATTACATTACGCGGTATCGCATCACCCGGTGACTACTTAAGTCGGGGTGACTACGTTATCCGCTTTTCATCACCCGGTGACCACTCAAACCGAGGTGACTATATCATTGATTCTTATAATAGCAAGGCGCATTGCCTTTACCAGTCTTTGAAGACTAAAGAGAATTCTTCTAAGTGTGCCAAGTGTCCCTTTCCATTGCACAAAATCCCAAGCCTCAATTCCAATGGGCATGGCCGGCCATTCACCTTTCTTATGGGCATATGGGCCTTATCACACCATCTTAGGCCAATTCAGAAGTTATACTTCCAAGGTTAAAGTTCAAGTCCAACTCAAATATTCATAATTTAATAAAACACCAATATTATTCTTATTATAAATAAAATAAAATAGAATGAAAATTCCGGGTTGTCACATAGTCCTTTGGTTAAGGAAGGTGAAATCTCTAGTTTAGCTAGACTAGAACATCAAAGCATGTTCTTACATATGATTTAGATGCAACCTCAAAAAGGTATGGTTGAAGAACCTTAAAGGATTTCTAATCTCCTGAGCATGTTCAACAGTGTCTTTAAGGAGTCCGTTGGCATGCCACCTCAGAGATCTCATAACCATTAATCAACCTAAAGCAAGGGGCTATACTTGTGAGTGTAAGGCCATATATATACCTTTACTATTAGAAAACTAAGACAAGAAGATTGTGAAGGAATTGCTGTAGTCTAAATTTATAAGGCCAAGTCAATCTCCTTTTTCATCTCTTATGCTTTTGGTGAAGAAAGGAGATGGCTCTTGGAGGATGTGCATCTATTACAAAGTGCTAAATGAAGCAACAATTAAAGATAAGTACCTTATCTTGTTGTAGATGAATTAATTGATGAATTATTTGGTGAACATTTTTTTCTAAGCTTGATCGTAGATCAGGCTATCATCAAATTAGAATGAGGGATAATGACATTACTAAATTGCATTTAGAACACATGGATGGCATTATGAATTCCTTGTAACGCCCTTTAGTCTCACAATTGCACCCTTAACATTTCAAGGTCTCGTGAATGATATACTTGGGCCTTTTTAATGAGATTTGTAATCTTTTTTAATAATATCCTTTTGTATAGTAAGGATATGAAATCTCATTGCATGCATTTATTTACTGTGTTAAAGACCTTGGAGCATAACAGAATTTATGCAAAGAGATTAAAATGCCATTTTTCTTATGAAGAAGTTGAGTACCTTGATCACCTTATTTCAAGAGTTGGAGTTAAAGCAAATTGAAAGAAACTTGAAGTTATGACTAGTTGGTCTATTCCCAAGAATGTTAAAGGGCTAAGAGGCTTTCTTGGCCTTAGTGTTCGAAGTTAAGAAATCGAGGCCTTATCTCTTTGGTGGTCCCTTTGTGGCAAGAACAAACCACTATAATCTAAAGTATCTACTTGAGCAGAAAATTGAGACAGTGGCTCAACAAAGGTGGCTCTCTAAGCTTTTAGGCTATAAGTTCACAATTGAATACAAAAAAGGGGTGTAAGGACAAGTGGTCCAATTAGGTTAAGATAAGCCTAAGTCAACTCTAACGCAACTAAGTCTATTTGGAGGAGAATGAGTATACTAAAGCCTAAGAAAGGAGAGTTGGCACGGCAAGGTGGTAGACAAGTGTTTTTGGAATTTTCTTACACTCTCTTCGGCCTTGAGATGTCGCCTTGAGATGTCGCCAACACTAATCAAGAAAGCCTAAACCTTTTCTTCAATTCATCCATCTTTCTAAGGGGGGGCGGGTGGGAGTTCTCAAGTCAAGCTCTTTTCTAAGTTAAAAGTCTTAGAGAAACTAGTAAGTGCAGATTTGACATAATTTTTGTTTTTAATTATGTACATAGATATAACAAGTTACTAGTTGCTCTCCTTAAGTGAATATCATGCCTATTGAAGGAGTAGTTTCACCTATGATTATGTTAGGTTATCCTATGGAAAAATAAGGAAACATGTGGAAAAAATCTCTTGTAAAATAAGAGTTATTTTAGAACTATGAATGGAAGTTTAGAGAATTGATAGGTGAAATTTGTTGATGAAAGAAGTGAAATTTTGAGACTTGCAAGGGTTTCTATGGGTTCTGCCTTGGTGGAAGTTTATTTTTTAAAATTATTGATATAGTGATTAAATTAAGTTAGTGAGTGATTGAGGAAATTGTATCGTTAAGTCTCTTGGAAAATAGTGAAAGATATATTAATGGTGAAATGGTTATTGGATGAATGGAATAATTGAAGAAAGTATTTGCCAAGGGATTAGGTGTTTTGGCTAAGGGCTTAGTTTGGTTAAGTTGTGAAGTTTTCACCTAGTGTAAGAACAAGCTAACTAGGATTAAAAAAAAGGAAAAGAACTTCATAACTTATTTTATATTATATGGCCAAAAATATGTTAAGACTAGGATTAAGTTATTTTGTTATTTCTTTAAGTGAATTATTTATATTTTATTTGAATAAGAATTATTAGCATGAGTTGTTTTATATATCATATGACCCTATGAAAGCATATAGCATACATGAAGAGTCTAGTGGTACATGCATGTCTGTTTATGCAACAAAATTTCATGTCTTGGATCATACTGTCTTTCAAGAAATAAGATTATAAAACTTTATAAGAACAATGAAAGAGTAAGAAAAGAATAAAATTATGAAAGTCACGTCATGAAAGTGAAGGCGATTCGATCTGCCAGATGACTGATGTTCTGACGGTAAAAGCGATTCGATTTGTTGTCGTAATATGATGGCCGTGTCATAACGGTGAAGGCGATTCGATCTACCGTATGACTGACATGACTTGGTGATGAAGGTGATTCGATCTTCCGCCATAATATGATAAGTCTCGTCATGACAGTGAAAGCAATATGATCTACCATATGACTGACGAGAATATAAAAGTTGACAGTAAAGGCGATTGATCTTCCGTCATGCTAAGATACCTGACGATGAAGGCGATTTGATCTTCAGTCATGGTTAAGACTAATACTTATAAGAATAAGAATGAAAATGAAAATATGTCATTAAGATTTTGACAAAAAGATACGTCACGACACACAAAGCATGCACCTATGTCAACCAAGTCTTTTTTTTTTTCTTCTGGAAAAATGCATGTTTTTATAAAAAGTTGCACAATTCAAGTATAAGTCATGCATAAGTCATATATGAGTCATGATTAATATGTCCTATGATTGTATCATGTGCATTTACATGTTATTTGCATATACTGTTATTGCTTTTGTTATGCTAATCGTGCACTTACTGAGATTTCTTCAAAATATCATTCTTTGAATTTTCTTATTATTCATTTCAGAATGATAGATTTTGTTGCAGGAATAGATGAAGACCCAGGACACCCGAGAGACTCAGATGAGCCTTAAGGCTCACTAATTACCCTCTTTTTGACGACTATGCCTCCCCTTTTGTAGACTATATGTTGGAAGAAGTGAGACATCAGAATCTCATTCTTTTAATTTTGTCTATCATTCCTCTCAGAATGATAGATTTGGTTACAGAAAAGTATGAGGAGCAAGGAAGGTCAGACCTACTGAGAGATTCAGGTGAGCCCTTAAGGGCTCACTGATTACTCTCTTTTTTATGACTATGCCTCCCCTTTTGTAGACTATATGTAGGAGGAAGTGAGACAACATACATCTGCATCGTCTGAGGAGAATCTCCAAATGGGGTGTTGTCTGTTATTGAGCCAGGATTGTTTTTTGTCTTTGAGTGGTGTTTATGTAACGCCTTCAGGAAAATTTCTCCAACGTGATTTTGAAATCAGTGTGAATATGTTTTGCTATGGAAATGAATATAGGAGGGTTAAGAAAGAACCTGTTTTGTGAGAAGACATAGTAACGTGATGAGATATATATGTATTTTGGAAAACTGGTTTCTGTATGATCTAGTATTCTATGTTTTGTAAATATTAATCTATAAGCTTATGGTTATATTTGCCATGTGATTACTGTGCAAAGTTATATTTCTTTGCATACTTTGGATATTAACTTTATTCCGTTGCGTTACTCATTGCATTGCATATAATTAGTAAGTTAGGTGCATGCAAGTTATTTATGATAAGTACGAAGGATATGTAACCTAATGTTCCATGTCCTGAATATTCAATGTACATTAGTACTATGAATGTAAGTTGGGGACGTTACATAGTGATGTCAGAGCAATACGTCTCTAGGTAAATCCAATTGTCCTAGGAAAAATATCACATAGTATTATAATAGGCTTGAATCTTGAGGAGGATAAGATTAAGATGGTTTTTTTTATGTGTAAGTGGAAAATCTGGATTATGTGAGTCTTAGAAGTTGAAGTTGATAAGGCAGAAGTAACTTACAATAGGTTTGGCATGTTTCAGATGGCGGGAGGTCGACGTAGTACTGCTTCTCCAAGAAACGAAGAGTGAATAGTTGGGAATCGTCCATTGGAAGGAGGACAAGCAATAGCAAAAGATACATGCCAAATGACAAAAGTAGTAAGGACTCAAATAGAACAAAGTCAAAGTCATCGTTTTGAGAAAATTAGGAGTGAAATGCGGGGCTTTCCATATGAAAAATTTTTAGTTTATCATTATCCTCATTTTTGGAGAACTGAAGGAGCTTTTAAGGCTGATAAGTAGATGGTGGATTAAGTATGTTCTTTTGAGATCAGTGGATGTACGAAAGTACAAAAAGTTTAATACATGGGACATCTGGTTTAAAGGGAAGTTGGATTATGGTGGGATACAAAAAGGAAACTATTGAAGCAGAAATTAGGAGAGAATGTGGTGATATCGTGGGAAAGATTCAAGAATAAATTCAATGGTCGTTTCTTCTTGGAGATGGTAAAACAACAAAAAACATTGGAGGTCGCTATGCTGGTACAGGGCAATATGACAGTGGAGCAATATGCAGCATGATTTATGGAGTTAGGTAGATTCACCCCTCATTTCATTGCTACGGAAAAGATGTAGGAGCAGAAGTTTCAACTAGAGTTACAACTAAGGATCCGTAATCAAGTAGCCTACTTATGAATTGAGAAATTTCAAGAATTGGTAAATGTGGCGACTATTGTTGAAACGGAATAAAGAAATTTGATTATGCAAGTCCAAGCACCCCAAAAAAGTGGATTTCCCTATTCTTCAGGAAAGGATGTAGGGAAAAGAAGAAATTTCCACCTAACATATAAAGGAAAAGGAAAGATGTCTAGTCCAGGAGCACCTGTTTTATTTCCACTATGTAGAAGGTATGGGCGAAGACATAGTGGTGAATGTCGACTAGCTACTGGAGCCTGTTTAAAATGTAGATAGAAAGGTCATATGATTTGGGATTGTCCACAAAATAACCCTAGAGGAATGACAACTATAGGAACCGAAGCAAAGGCCCTCGTAAAAGCTAAGGTGTATGCCATTACACCAGGAGACATACACATGGGAGTTGATGAGGTTGTTAATGCTGCAATTATTACGGGTAAGGTTAAATTGAGACAGAATGTGGTATATGCTTTATTTGACTATGGAGCAATAAGATATTTTATTTCGTATGAATGTTCAGAAGTGTGGACTAATTATGGAGACTTTTGCTCAAAAACTTCTAGTATTAATGCCTGATGGATAAGCAGTTGGATGTCAACGAGTGGTGAAGAATTGTATTATAGGGGTTGCGGGTTTACAGTTAATCCTTGACTTGATAGTGTTCCATTTAATGGAGTTTGACCTAATTCTAGGTATGGATTGGTTATCTAAACATTATGCTAAGATCGATTGTCGTAAGAAGAAAATAGTCTTTGATTTGCCGACAAAAGAAAAACTTTGTCACATAGGGGAAATAGTTGAACCCATTTCCTCAATTGTAACAGTAAAGCAAATAGAAAAAGGCATAAAAGAATGAGCGATGGTGATTTTGGCAATAATGCTGAATTCACTAGAAGGAGTTAAAGGTGTTAAGGGAATCCCTATAGTTGAAGACTTTCCTCAAGTTTTTATGGATGATTTGTCAAGATTGCCTCCAGACCAAGAGACGAAGTTTGAAATTGAATTGGAACCAGCAATGATTCTAGTTCATTAGGCACCTTATAGAATGACACTTGTGGAATTAAAAGAATTAAAGGTGCAAATCGAAGAATTATTGAAAAAGGAATTTATCCGGCCTAGCCCATTGCCATGGGGGAGTACCAATATTATTGGCTAAGAAGAAAGATGTAATGATGTGTATGTGCATAGATTGAGATCTGAATAAAGTTACTATTAAGAATAAATATTCGTTATCTCGGATAAATGATTTGCTAGATTAGTTACGAGAAGCGACAATGTTTTCTAAAATAGATCTTAGATCCGGCTATCATCAACTTAAGATGAGGGAGCATGATGTACCCAAAACTGTTTTCCGAACTCAATATGGACATTTTGAGTTCCTGGTCATGCCGTTTGGGCTGACAAATGCACAACGGTATTTATGGACCTGATGAATCTGATATTCAGACCATACCTGGATGATTTTGTGGTAGTTATCATCGATGATATTTTAATTTATTCTTAGAGTAATGAGGAGCATATGAAACACCTAAAAATTGTACTAGAAACTTTGCAAAAGCATCAGCTCTATGCCAAACTCAGTAAGTGCGAGTTTTGGTTATAAGAAGTTAAATTTTTAGGCCATGTAATTTCAAGTGAAGGAGTTTCGGTGGATCCAGCCAAAATAGAATCGGTAATGGATTGGCAACGGCCAACGAATGCACATGAAGTGCGCAGTTTCCTTGGATTAGTAGGATATTACAAGAGATTTGTGGAAGAATTTTCCTAACTTTTTACACCCTTACGGCATTAAGAAGAAAGAATGCTAAATAGCTGGAGTGATCAATGTGAAAGAAGTTTTTAAAAGCTTAAGAAGAAACTAACTACAGCACCAATTTTGGCCCTGCTGTAACCTCACAGGCCGTATGTAATATATAGTGATACTTCGAAAATGGGTTTGAGATGTGCGTTAATGCAAGAAGGACGAGTGGTTACCTATGTATCCCATTAGCTCAAGAATAACGAGCAGAATTATCTTACCCATGAATTAGAATTAGCATTTGTGGTGTTTGCATTGAAGATCTGGAGACACTATTTATATAGAAAAAAGTATGAAATATTTACATACCATAAGAGTTTTAAGTATTTATTCAGTCAGAAAACTCCGAATATGAGGTAGAGAAAATGGATTGAAACTCTAAGTGATTTCCAGTGTGAAATCAAGTATCACCTTGGAAAGACGAATGTAGTAGCTGATGCACTAAGTAGAAAGACTCAAACAGAAGAACTGTCAATACTGTCAATACTGAGGGAATTACTTATATGTAGGATGACAAAAGAGATTGGATTAATGGTGGTATAGGAAATTATCCCATTGATCGATGAAGAAATTCGTGAAGGACAATGGAAAGATCCTAAATTGGAAAAGATCTGACAACAATTGCTAGAAGGAAAAAATTTCTCATATTTTGTAATATTTGGCGATGGGATATTGTACAATGGGAAAAGAAAGGTAATTCCTAATGATCCTGAGTTAAAAAATAGATTGATGAGGGAAGCTCATTGTATGCCTTATACGACTCATCTTGGAAGTACTAAGATTTATTGAGACTTAAAGGAAAATTTTGATGGAAAGGAATTAAAAAAGACATTACAACCTTTGTAGCTAAATGCTCAATATGTGTCAACTAGTAAAATCAGAACATTAGAGACCAGCTGATGAATTGCGACCTTTTCCAATCCCTAAATGAAAATAGGAGGATATATCTATGGATTTTTTAGTAGGATTACCAAGGACATGAGTAGGAAAGAATTTAATTTGGGTGGTGATTGATCGGTTGACAAAGAGTGATGACTTCCTGCCTATATCTAACATAGATTCAATGGAATGATCGACACGAATTTATGTTAAGGAAATAGTTCATCTGTATGGAGTGCCTAAAACAATTGTTTCAGACCGAGATTATAGAAAAATCTGATACTTTAGAAAAGCAAATACGTTAGTATATAGAAGGTCAACCAATTAAAGAAACTGAATCGGAGTTAATGCGCAAACTTCATGAAGTGAGTGTTAACATGTATTATGATCCAAACCTTGATGCAGTGTTTTATTTTTCTCAAGATTCTCTGACCATAGAAGAAAACTCCTCCTCATCCTCAGAGGAGTCTACTGCTGCAAGCTCACAAGGTATAAATTTTTTTTATTGAATCTATAAGTTTTAAAAATAGCATCTTAGCAATTTTGAGGACAAAAGTTTTTTAAGGGGGGAAGAATGTGACAACTCAATTTCTTTTCTTCATTTGATTATACTTAGAATAATTATATTTATCTTGGAACTATCCTAGGCTATTTGTTGAAATTTCTTGGAAATATATTTTCCATGTATCCTTGGATTTTTTTTTTTTTTGGCATTAGAAGAAGAGAGAAAGGCTTAAACAAAAGAAAATTTCATGGAAGGTTTCGGTTATAGGAAAATATTTGGAGACGCATAGCATGATTCAAGCTATTGTTTAGGCATTTGTGAGTATAGCTAAGGAAGTGATTTTTGACCAAAGAAGAGCTACGGTTTGGACTTATAAAATTAGAATTTCCTTCTATAGGTGGTAAGTGGTAATTGGATGAAAGGAAGAAGGAAAATCATTGGAGATTCTTTTTGACGAGTTCGGCTATGATGAGTACAAGGAGGAAATCTAGTTGGTTTCAAACTAAAAGAGGACACTTGGCATAAGGAGAACTAAGCCTAGAACTATCAAGGTAAGTGGAACAAGTGACTTAGTCAATAAAATACAAAGGTAGCCAAAAATTGGAGTGAAAGGAACAAATGAGTACCAATTTGGATTGTCCACCAACTCAACCTAAGATCAAATCCTTGGAATATCTTCTCAATCATTCTATTATATTGACATGTGCATGGACATGTGGCAAGATAGGATTTTCCATCTAGAAAGCTTCGGATGATACAAACAAACCAAGGTTAGCCAAAACCTATTTTTGTTTTCATCTTAGACATTGTTACTCAAGTAAGGAGAATCTGCATATCTATTTGTTTGACCTTTCTCTTAGGTGGCACTAGATTAGCCATTGGATGATTTTCTTGCCAACCAAGCCTAAACTAAGTGGCATGATTAACCTAAACAAGAGGGTAACCGACTTAAGCATAAGGGAGCCTCGGTTTTAGCCTTGCACACCGACTTAGTGTTTTGTGTTTTAGAAAAAACCTTGTAACAATTATAACCAATTGACATGTGTAACTACAAGTGGTCCAATTAGCTTATGATAAGTCTAAGTTATCTCTAACACAACTAAGTCTATTTGGAGGAGATATGAGTATACTAAAGCCTAAGAGAGGAGAGGTGGCATGGCAAGGAGGTAGACAAGTGTTTTTGGAATTTTCTAACACCCTCTTCGGCCATTTGACATCATGATATGTGTAGAAGGATAGATGGCAAGTGGGGAAAAAATTCATCTAGAACTTGGTTAGCCAAAACCATGAAAAACCAAAAGAGATGGAAGATAAATTAGAAACCAACTAAGGAAGTGATAACCGACTTTTTCCCCCAACTAAATCTTAGAATGATCTTTGAAATTGCTTATGTGTCCTAATAAGATGATAACCAAGTGGCATAAGGGGGGATTGCTTTTAGGAAGTGTCAGATGACACTAGAGAATGGATAAGGGCCGAATCATGCATATGAGTTGTTCCAAGTTGTATTTCTCCATGTGATGAAAATGAGCTAAACCCTTGATCAAGATCCACTTTAGGTGGCTCAAAGATGATCATTGGATGAGATTTGAGCCAACTAAGCCTAAACCTAGATATGATGATGGGGCTAAATTAGGTAAGACATACACACATGGCTCTAAGGGGGAAACCAGTTACTATAATTCATTTGCACTCTTATGGGCCTCGTATGTCACCTCTTGTATATATATATATATATATATATATATATATGAGAAGAATTCATTCACTTTTTCCCTTTGAAAAACCCACGGCCATACTAAACCAAAATAGTTCAAAAATCCTTCCTTCAATCCTTTCACCTCCCAAACATTAAAAGAGAGCATTTTGGATATATTGAAGGAGGAATTTGCAAAGGCTTAGTTCACTCACCAACTTAAGCTTTGGAAAAATCAATAAGTACACCAAATAATCTAACCTTGATATTAAATTACTTGTATGATAGTTTTATAGCCATGGTTATTTTCTTGAAATAAAAATATTAGTGATTGTTAATATGAGATGAGCAGGCTTTGATTCATGTTAGTTTATGAGGAATTAAAGGAAACCTTATTCAAGAATAGTAATTTATCTTGTTAAGATATGATTGAGAGATTAGGTAAGATTATATGGGGTTTAGATGACAAAAGAAAGTGGGAGTAGGGATTTAAGGGTTTCGGTTCTATGCTTTTGAATTATGAAATTATTTAATTTGCACTCTAGTGGAATTATCTATGTTCTAAGAATCTTGATCCAAGTGGAAATATGGTGGAATTTAGTGGTTTCGGCTTTGAAGGTCATCGACTTATTTTATGAATTTTTGAAATGTATTAAATAAGAAATTAGTGAATAAAAAGAATATAAAAGAATTCTTGTAAAACTTGGGAGTTTTGGTCTCCACTTGGTTCACATATGATTTTGTTTGTTTATGTTTCTTTTAAATAATTTAATTATGTATTATTTGATATGTGGTCTATGGTGTGAATTATTCATGCTATGCATTGATTAAGCATGTCTCATATATCATATGATTTATGTAAGTACAAAGCATGCATGCAAAGAGTCCAAGAGTACATGCATGTCCCATTACATCATCAATTTTTATTTCAAAAGGCATGGCATGCATTTTTGAAAAAAACAATTATGAGAATAAGAAAGGAACAACTAAGAATAAGAGAAAAAATTAAAAAGTTAGTCACGTTATGACGAGGACAGCAATACATAACACCTGTATAATTAACGTGTCGACAGGGACAATGATATGTAACACTCATCATATGATAAGAAGTCATGTTATCATGAAGATGGCAATACGTAACGCCTGTATGACTAACATGACTAGCGAGAACAGTGATACGTAACACCTACTATGATAAAAGTGTTTACGTCATAACGGAGACAGCGATACATAATGTCTGTATGACTGATACAAATATGATAAGGTTCGTCACGATGGGGACGACGATACATAATGCCCAGATGACTAAATAGAATATAAATCCGGTAGGGACGGCAATATGTAACGCTCGTCGAGGTTTAGAAATAGTGATATGGCTCATCCAAGGATAATAATAGTGGATATGGCCCAACTACGAGTAATAATAGTGAAGAATGAAAACATGAAATGACTAGAGTTTTAAGAAAAAGATTTTCTTACGTTATGAAAAATTTTGCACCCATTTCCATGAAAAGTTTTCTTATGAAAATATGTACGTTTGAAAGGGTGCATCTGTCTAGCATAAGTCAAGTATAAGTTATGCATAAAGTCATATATTTATACAAGTTAAGAAAAGATATGAATACGATAAAAGCTTTAAGAAAAGTCATTGCATGTCACGAAAGGTTGTGTACCCATGTTTATATAATTTTTTCATGAAAATGTATAAGTCTATGTAAGAAGGGTACATAAGTCATGCATAAGACATGCATAAGGCATTCATGAGTCATGTGTTATGTTAATTTATCATAATAAATGCTATTTTGTTTTATTGAAATATATCGATAATACCTTTGCAACATTATTTGTGTACTTATTGAGATTTTTAAGAAATTTCACTCTTTAAAATTTTATTATTCATTTCTTATGGAATGATAGACGTTGTTGCAGGAATAGGTAAATCGTCATGAGACTCAGACGTCATAAGAGATTTTGAGATACCCTGAGGGTCCTACAGAATACTCCATTTTTTTATGGGATGATCTCTCATGTACGTGAACAAGTGGGATAGCTAGATTACTAGATGGTAGTGAGATATGTTATATTTTTTAAGAGAACTAACTGGGTTATGTAAATATTTGATACAATATATTATTGTAAATATGAAGTTATGAAAGTTATAGTTTTACTTCTAACATTTGACTTATTTAAGCAAGAGTTAGATCTCTCTGCATAATCACGGATATAGATTCTATTCCACTATTAATTGCATCGCATATAATAGTAAACTTAGGTGCATGCATAAAATTTTTTACACGTACGAGAGTATGTAGCCTAGTGCTACCTATCCTGACGCTTCAGTTTACGTTAATATCCAAATATAAATTAGGGATGTCATAGAAGGCGATTCGATCTACCGTCGTAATATGATAGTTGTTTCATGATGGTAAAGACAATTCAATCTGCCGTATAACTACCATGACTTGGAGGTGAAGACGATTCGATCTGCCGCCATAATATGCTAAGTCTCGTCATGACGGTGAAAGCGATTTGATCTGCTGTATGACTAACGAGAATATGAAAGCTGATGGTAAAGGTGATTCGATCTGCCATCATGGTTAAGATGAAGATTTATAAGAATAAGAATGAAAATATGACATTAAGATTTTCACGAAAAGATACGTCATGACACGAAAATGTGCACAATTCAAGTATAAGCCATGGATAAGTCATATATGATTCATGATTAATAGGTGCTATGATTATATAATGTGTATTTATATGTTATTTGTATATACTGTTATTGTTTTTATTATGCTCATTGTACACTTACTAATATTTCTCAGAATTTCATTCTTTGAATTTTATCTATCATTCCTCTTAGAATGATAGACTTGGTTACAGGAAAGTATGACGATCAGGGAAGGTCAGACCTACCGAGAGATTCAAGCAAGCCCTGAAGGGCTCACTAATTACTTTCTTTTTTACGATTATGCCTTCCCTTTTGTAGACTATATGTTGGAGGAAGTGAGATAACATACATCTACAATATCTGAGGAGCGACTATGAATAGGGTGTTGTCTGTTATTGAGCCAGGATGGCTCTGTCTCTGAGTGGTGTTTATGTAACACCTTCAGGAAAATTCCTCTAACAGGATTTTGAAATCAGTGTGAATATGTTTTGCTATGAAAATGAATATAAGGAGGTTAAAAAAGAACATGTTTGGTGAGGAGGCATAGTGACGAGATGAGTTATACATGTATTTCGGAAAACTAGTTTCTGTATGACTTGATTGCTACATGTGAAGGTGATGCACTACAAATATGTTGTGAGAATCTACGGCATGAAATGAGACAATTTTGTTAGTTAAAATGTAATACAAAATGTCATTTATAAGGCATTTCAATAGAATGGTGCATTTTGTGTGTAAAGCAGTGTATCAAATGGGATGGCATCACTGTGAGTCTGCAAGTGTAATACATGTGAAACGCTGTTGTTGTAATTCTTCTTCAACTATAAAAACTAACTAGAATGAAATGAAGAGGTATCTCAGAAGTTTTATCATTTTCATTCCCTTATCTCTCTAATTCTCTCTTTTTCTTCCTCCTTACTCATTCTTCTTCTTAGAGATTGACTATCTTGAAACAGTCATTGTGTGGGTCCGTTACAAATTCCCCTCTCTCTCTCTCTCTCTCTCTCTATATATATATATATATATATCTCACTCTCTTCCTCTCAGGCTCTCACTTTCTCTCTTTGACTTACTCTTTCCCACCCTTGTTTACACTACGCCATTGCACCCCACCAGTCAATGGGCTCTTTTGCCCCCACCTCTCTCTCATCCCTTTCGGCCTATTTCTCTCTCTTCCTTTTTCTCCACTATTTTTTCTCTCCCCACCTCTCCCACAATTTTTATCACCGTCCTGGATCTCACTACCGTCTTCTATTGTCGAATATGCCGTATGACCAAGACCATTTGTAAAATTCACTTATTTCCTCTCCTCTCCATCTATTTCCTCCCTCTCTTGATCTTAAAACTCAAATTCATTAGGGGCTTGAAATCTCCATCCTCAGTCGCGCTCAACTACTGCCAGGTCATCCCCATAATTGTCACCTCACCATGCATGTCAGACACCACTTAGTGATTTTCTCCCTCTTTGGCTCTCTTTGGTAAACTCACCCTTTATCTCTCTCGAACTTCTCTTTAATTCTTTGCACCTCTATATGTCTCTCGCTAGCCCCACTCTTGATCCACCAACTACCACCACAAGCCTTGTTTGTGTTACCGGACGTGTGTCATCACCACAAGCACATTGCCAGCCACATGCCACCATAAATAATAAAGTAGTAGATTTTAGTAGATGAACAACCAAACATCGGGAAGCTCGGCCTTGGGTTCATCTGACTAGATTGTAAATCAGCCCCTTTCTATTGTCAACCACTGCATGGAGGCAAGTGGCTCTCAAACTAACCTTGAAAATACTATCAATGGTATTGTGAATCGTGAACTTATATTGTTGTGGTGATTTTGAATTGTATACTGAAGTGATGAGATAATTGTGTAGTTGTGAATGTGGGTGTGTTGATACCTCTAACTCACGCTTGGGATTTAACGTTGACTGAAGTGTCATGGATATGCAACATAAAGCTACATACCTATCGTATATGACAATTAATATGCAATACACCTAATTTACTAACAGTGTGCAATAAAAATTGTATCGAAAAAAATTATTTCTAATAGTCTAGACAAAATAATAATAACAATAATAATAATGCCTCAGTCACATGGTACCATAAGTGCAAATATCCTAAAAGCTTAATACAGTTGCACTACCAAAAGAGTTATAAGTTCCATAATTTCAAAACAACTGGGAATCCAATTTAAACTTAGAACTTTAAACATTGTCTGATGCCCAAGGAAACTAAGACATAAAAGTCTTCAATTTGAACTATAGATCTTGCTAGGCTAGTCCTACTTAGCCCTTCTTTCCTACTGGATTCTTCTAAACTTCTAAAAAGTTTCATATTGAATAAAGAACTGGTCCACCTCTTGCCATCTATCATAAGCGGAGGACTCCAAGGGATATTGTTTGCATATAATGTGTGGACTTGTTTGCTTGTTGTTTGCTTGCTTGTTTGATTATATTTTTCTTAAGAATATGTTAAGGTTTTTACCTTGTGATTCTAAGGATATATTGATTGGATTGTTGGTGGTTATTTAATGAAATATTGGAGAGGGTAAGACTTGGTAGTTTCGACCTAAGTGGTTGGAAGGAGATGGATTGACTATTTGATGAAAGTTATGAGATTTTGAGATCTACGTGGTTTGACCATGATGATATTTTGGGTTTAATTTTAAGTGTTCAACTTATACATGGAAGCATGATCATTCTACTAGATTTCCTATATGATACATGGATTAAATTCATTAACTATTGTGGCATATGTTTCGAGTATACATGGTATAAGGTCTTAGAAAGAGTATTTGATATTTTGATGAAAAAAATAACATGAAAGAGGACCTTAGGGTTTCGACTAAAGCCTTGGAAAATAGCCTAAAGATGTTTTGATAAACATTAAGTAGATGCACGAGTTGGTAAGGAAGAAGATGAGAAATTGTAACGCCTTCAACTCCTACTTATGGAAACATGGCAATCGAGACGTCGGGATGATAACAATACAGGTCACGCACCCTAACGACAAGTGCTAAGTTCGTGTACATGTAACATAAACAAAATAAAAGACGTAATGGATAAGTTAAATCGATAACTAAATACCAGAATTTTTAAATATTACAAAGCAGTTTAACTCAAATTCTCTATCAGGAAATTTAATACAGTCATCCTATAGTCAAATTATTAAAATAAATAATTATCACAAGTGGGAAAAACATTTCTCAAGATAACAAAATATGTCGAATCACTCCTCCAGTGAAGTTGCATCGTCAGCCTCAGCCTCATCGCTATCTACATCAAAATCTACAGTACCAAAAATGTTATTACAGGTAAGTAATAAATCAAACAAATAACAAGATAAAAAAATATATTCATACAACAACAAAAATACATGAACATGATACCATAAGCATGAAACTCAAAAATCATATTTTCCCATAAAGTCTCATTTTGGCCCATAATAAATCTATTGAAAATATCTACCATTTCTCCATAAAATAGTTGAAATAAATCAATTTATTAGAACCCGCAATTTTCCCAAAAAATGGCCCACAAATCCAATTTTAACCGCATGTCATATGTAATAACTCTTCCTTTTTAAAAATTTCCTTAGGTTATATATTTATTTAGAAATTGATTTATTATTTTAATAAAATTTTTGAAAATTTATAATATTTAGATTTGAAGTCTAAATTTGAGACACTTAAGGTATTAGATCATATGGTGAATTTTGATCAAATTTTTAGAAATTGAGTAAGGTGTAAAGTAGAACATTTTGTTTGAACTTGGAGAATAATTATATCAAGAAGATTAAGGAAAAAATTGAGAAAATTAGAAGTGGAATAGAAAAATACATATGAATTCTACAGATCACTGTAAATTATATCAATGTGTTTCAGTAAAATGGTTCTCTCTCTCTCTCATATGACCTTATAATTAGGTGATTCAAAATTCTATAAATCACTAAGATAATGATCTAAAACTTTCTTGTTTTGAGTTTTTGGAGAATCGAAGTGGATCAAGGGATTATTTGGGCTGGAAGTGGACTGACCTGAATTGGACGAAAATTGAAGCCCGAAAATAAAATGTGACACCGCTTTACTCTAGGAGCTTGAAGCTGAATGGTTTTTTCCATTTATATCATTTAAACATGTGTGGGGAGGTAGGTGTCATGTGGAGGAAGAGTTTCTAAAAAGATAATTATCCTATAACCATGAAGGAATTAAGATAAAATCCGATTAGTGAGGAACTAGCTAAACCAGGCAAACCATTCCTTTGTTCCTAACCAATGACTAACTAAATATTGGAAATATCTTTCCCGTCACCCCAAGTGTGCTAATGAGGGTTGAAACATGTGGCAAGAGGAGGGAAAATACTCTAGAAGTCGTGGGATACAAGAATGGCCAAATGGTCAGATAAATCTCACCAAGATTTCTTATACTTTTATTTTTATTCTTATAACTATGTGTTGTAATTATTTGAGTTATTGATCAAAAGAAGTTTATAGGTGGAATAAGCAAAACCCTTGGATGAAGATTAGAATCAAACAAACTTAGATTAGAGGTATGATTAGGCCTAAGTGAGGAGAACAACTGACATGATCGGCCAATAAGCAAACCGAAGGCCTTAGGATATTCTCACCCTTGAGCCTTTATGCATGGCATATATGAAAGTTGTTCCAAACTTCCCTTTAGACAATTCCCACGATCACACAAGAAAAGAAAAGAAGAAAAACTCACCAAAACACACCCACACCACTAGAATACCAAAAACGAGGTAAAACACACACACACACACACACACACACACACACACATATATATATATATATATGAAAGTTGTTTCAAACTTCCCTTTAGACAATTCCCACGATCACACAAGAAAAGAAAAGAAGAAAAACTCACCAAAACACACCCACACCACTAGCATACCAAAAACGAGGTAAACTAGAGGTATTGGAGGGAGAAATGCTTAAAACTCAATCCTATTATCCAACCAAGTTTTGAGGAATTGGTAAATACACTACTTTACCTAATCTTAGGATAGTATAAGTAGCTTAATGATTGGATTAAGTTTGATACTTGTTTGAGTTTAATCATTATTTATATATTAAATTGAGATCTATTAAATTTTTGGAGTGGTTTTGGTCATGAAAAAATGCTAGGAAAATTATAGGACTTTAAAAGTATATTCTATGATAATATATTAAGAGGATTATGTGAAAATATAGAATCTTGATTTGAAAAAAAAGAAAAGAAATAAACCCTAGAGTAATTCGTCCATAATAGGGTTTTAGTGAAATTTTTTTATTTCAAACTTTATTTAATTGATTTTTAATTATTTGAATGATATTTTGATAATTATAATGAGTTTAGAAACTCTAAATTACTTAGAAAATTTTTAAAAATCATTTTGCTAAGAATTATAGAAGAAATGTTAAGAAAAATAATTTAATATGCATAAATTATTGAAGGAAAATTTGATACACTAAATATGTGAATTTTTGGCTTGAGTTAAATAATATTTAGTCTCCCATGAATTTCGGCCAGCCTTGGTTTTGATAATATTTTCATATTTTATATAATTATTTAAGCATTATTTGTTAGGTTTTGATATTATGAATTTGTGTGACGTAAATACACATACATTTGATGTATGTTCTTGTGATATGTTTTTATATATCACATGAATTATGAAGATATGAAACATGCATGTCATAAATCTAAATTTATGTGTATATTGTATTTCATCACATATATGTGTCGTCATAAGTCATGACGTCTATTTTAAGAAAATAAATTAAGAAAAATTAAAAAAAAACATAATAAAACAAATAATCGTGTCACGACAGGGACAATAATACGTAACGTCTGGAAGATTGACATAATTTGAATACGTTAAATGTCGTGTCACGAAAGAGACGATAATACGTAACGTCCACTATGATAAGTATTTCTATTTTAGGATGAGGATAGCAGTATGTAACGCCAGGAAGATTGACGAATTTATGTATGGTCAAGCTGACGCGTTATGCTAAAAGAATCCAGCAGGAACGACGATATATATCACCTGTCGAGGTTAAGAAATAAATAAGATTCACAAGATTAAGTAAGAAAATAAAAGATATAAATATATATACGATGGGTCCATGAAAAGTATAAGTCAACGTAAGAAATAAAAATGTGAGTCATGCATGTGTCCCATTAAGCATTTCATAAGTTACATGTTGCGAGAATTGGTATGTATGTTAATATGCTATCTTGTCTATGTTTTATTAAGTTAGTTGTGTATTTACTGAGATTTCCTTAGAAATCTAGTTTTTGTGTGTATCCACGTTTTTGGGCATATAAATCATTATTGTAGGGAATGACAAGGTAAAAGGGCAAGGCCCCTATGTTTCTAGAGACCCAGAGGAGCCTGAGAGGTCCTCTGACTTATCACTTTTTGATTATTTTGACTCTTCCATTTACGATATTAATGATTATCCAATGGAAATTTGGAGACATGGTACCTCCACATTCTCAAAGGAGTAACGACGTATTGGATATTGCCTGGCGTTAGGTTTAGATGGCTTGTTGTTCATATGCGTGATCCACACGAAACCGTATGGACAAATACCTTCGTCGAAATTTTTGTATTTGTATGGATATGTTTCATTATGGAAGATAATTTCTAGAAGTTAAGAAGGAGTCGAAGAGACTCTAAAGTTGTATTTGGATAAATTATGTACGTATATGACAAAGAAAATTAACTGGGTTATGTACATTGGTACAATGTTATATTATGAATGTGATGATATGAATATTATGGTTATATTCTACCATAGATCATTAGTTTACTCTGTGAAAGTTTTTATTTAGACTTTCTACCGCTGCAAATTTCATTGCATTTGATAGTAAGCTTAGGTGCATGCATTTAACTTTCGATATGTATGGAGGATAAGTAGACTAGTGTTACTTATTCTGACTCTTTGATTTATATTAAAATCCCAAGCGTAGATTGAGAATATCAGACCATAGCCTTCCCTAGGGACCATCCATACATCCTGCCTCTTTAAACCACACCACAGGTAACAACCGTGTATGTACATTTAAAATGAGCGATGCCCAGCTAACCGTGCTCAACGCATACCATGACCAGGTCATCCCCTAACCCCTACCATTAGAAGAGCCACTAAGTCGGCACGAAAGTATTACCATCTCATTCGATCCCGTTTTCGCCAAGCTACAACTCAGGAGACGTCACTTAGTATATTCCGCTCCCGAGTGACCAGAGAAGCTCCCCCAAGATAATGTTCCATTTTGACTTAGAGTCGTGATACACGCACCCGAAAACTATTTTCACATGAAAATCCAGTTTTCATTCCCAATGCATGAATATGTATAAATTTATGCAAAAACTCAATTTTCCTTTACAAACATGAAGATGCTTATCCTATGCAATGTATACAACAATACACAAAAATAACGAACAATCAATAAATCCCAACATTAATCAATACACACAACTCCATTCTCCAACCCGACTGACCCCCAAATTCCTCGGACTCAGTTCGATACAACCAACAAAAATACAATATTTGTTAATGCAAAATATATTAAAATTTCAAAATTTATTTGAAAAATACTTACAATACATTCGATAAAATTTCCAAAGATAGTGAAACTGTCAAAAAGCGATCTCGTACCTCCACCAGCGAACACGTTGCTATTACAGTGCCCAACTCACCACTGAAAATAAAACACCATAAATAAATAAGTATTATTATCGAAAATAACTAAATCGATTAAAATTAAATGTAAATAAAATTATATATATAAAACACTACAATTAACAATAAATATTATGAACAAATATTTAAAACACTTAATCGGAAATAAATAACTTAAGTGCAATTATTATTATCTAATCACACTAAACACTTAACATAAATAAAATAAAACAACATAAATAAATTAAAAACATCACATAAATTAATTAAACACTAAAATGGTAAAGGAGCTTACCGAGGATAACGCAATGCGATAAAAACGACAATTTAAATGTAGAAAAACAAGAAGAACAAGGGCTCTCAAAATTCAGCTTCGAAGGAGATTTAAAGAAGGGAATCTTAGAGTTGAGTTGTGTGGAAGAAAATGGGTCAAAACTGAGGTCTAAGGTAGGATAGAACACGATTTGGAAGTGATTTTCGAAGGGAAAAACACATCCTATTTATAGATCAAGGCTTCCGTTTTATCGCAACAACTGCTGCGATTGGAGGAAAAAAAAATTTCGAGGCCTCCATCAGGCCACCGTGTGGCACATGGTAACATGGCGTTGACCCACAGTGAACTGCCATAGCTGTACCTTCAGTTTTTGCAGATGAAAAGGGAAAGAAAACTGGAGACACAGCTCACGGGTTGGGAGAAAGAAGTGGGTTTTCTGGGTGCGTGACTCCGGGGTTGCGGATGAAACCGAAGGTGGTAGGTTTGGCGAAGCCCTAGGCTGCTCACTAGGCGACTCGTGGTGCAGGGAGAGGAGCGGAGGTGGGCAGCGTTGGGCTGGAAGTTCACAGGGTAAGAAGAAGAAGAAGAAAAGGAGAGGAAGAAGAAAGAAAGAAGACACGGAAGAAGAGAGGGGCTTACGTTGCAAAAAAAAGGCTTGAGGTGCTTTAAACAAAGATACCAAACGGCGTCGTTTTAAGGGCATGAAGGCTGGGTTTAAGTCTACTCATGGGCCAGGCTCAAGGGTTAAACGGGCCAGCTTCAATAATCAACCTAACTTAAATCAAGAAACCCAACTCAATAACAATATATATAAGCCCAAACCGAAATTCATTCAGAATAAATAAAAAAATTAAAACACAACATATTAATTTAAATACTCACACAATAAAAATAAAGGGATATTAAATCCAAGTATTAAAATAAATGCATCACATTAAAATAACAATAAGAACAATGTAACTCAATAATTAAACATAAAAACAATGTAAGACTAATATTAGTAAAGTAAAAGCTCTAATATTAATAATGCGCTTAAAATACGAGATCTAGTAATTTAATAAGTTAAAATCAATTAATCAATTTGAAAATTTCCAATAAAATGCAATGCTTATTAAATAAAAAAAGGCAACAATTTAAACCATAATGAAATTAAAACTATTAAACCAAAATAATAAAGTTAACTATTAAAATGAGAAGACCAATATCAATAATTAAATAGGATAATTAAAACACTAGAATTAAAGATCTCACAAATCACCAATAACCATAATAAATAAAACAACTATAATAGTAAGATAACATAACCTTTAATAATAAAATAAACCATCAAGTAATAATACTAAAATTAATACGTAAAGTACATGAAATTTAGGGTCTTACAGAAATTGTCTTGGAAATGCATGAAGTGGTTCGGCCATGACCCCTTAGGGTTTTGGTAAAATTTGCTTGTTATTTTTCCAAACTTGAATGATTAAATCCGAAACTTCAAGAAATAAATGGTGTTTGGCTTGAAAGAAAATCAATCTTTTTTTCAAAAAACCCTAGGCCGAATCTCCTAAGGAAATAAAATTCTAGTTTCATTTTTCTTTCAAAATCCAAACTTTTTTTTTTTTTTTTTGAAATCTCCCATTTTTTTTATTTAAAAACTTAAGAACACCTAACATTCCATTTTAGAGGAAACAAGAACACTAATTTTTAAGTGAATGTGTGTATTCGTATAAAGAACCACTAAGGCAAAAAATAACAAGATAAAACTACCTTCAAACTCGTGTATGGTGATTTGAAAATAAGAAGAAATCGTGCTCACTTTGGTGTAGATTGAGTTCCTTAAAAAATTCACATAAAAATTATTCGAAACAAAGCAAATATAAGGCATTTGATTAGTGAGAAAGTGAGAGAAAATTTTGACAGTTTAGATAGAATGAAGGAGCTGAATCCTAAGAGAATAAAGAGGCAAAAATGATGTGGAAAAATCCCTTGAGTTTTGGCTACCTCTCATATAATCTCTTTCCTTCTTAAACAACTTTCAATGCATGTGATTGAGTTAAATTATTGCATATTTTATATATTAGAACTAATATATTATTTGATTATTATATGATATTATTATTAATTTTAGATGAAAAATTGGTTATGAAGTGTAAATTTAAGTTGTGATTTAATTTGATTAATAATATAATTTATGCTTAATTTTATAATTTGCGATTTAATTGAGTAATATTTCTTCACATGCACAACACACTTTTTTATGTTTTATTCTTTATTTTTAATTTTCTAATATTTGAAACAAAAGAAATGAAAAGAAAAAAATGAATAAAAACACGAAAAACATAAAAAGAAACAAAAGAAAAGTAAGTAAAGTAGTATTTTTTTTTTTAGATGATTTGATTTAGTTGGTTGTTAGTTGTTTTCAAGAAAGAGTCAACAAGTTAAATTTTAAGAAGATAAAGGATGCAGACTTATTTTTGAGACTTTCCCTTTTTGAAGGCACGTTGAGGAGTTCTTTTTTAGAGAAAGAAAAGATCAAGGTCTCGTTTAAATTTAGATTAGAGATGACGTGAATTTAGTTTATTTTTTAATATTATTATTATTTTAGAATTTAAAAAAAGTATATTAAAATTTGAAAAAAATATATTAAAATTTAAAAAAAGTATATTGAAGTTTATATTTTATATAAAAATATAAAAAAGTATAATGAAGAATTTGAGATGAGTTAAACCCACTCATGAATACAAACGGGACTCAAGTGAATAAGAAGTATAAAGTCAATTAGTCTGCAACACGCAGAGACAAGACTGGAGCTACGTTGGGGCGGGGGGTATGGCCCCCTCTCCATGGGTTTCAGCCCTCTTAAAAATAAAATTAAAAGTAAATATAACAAAATATGTTTATTTTTTATTATTTTATAAAATTGTATTAATTTTATTTTATATTATTTTTCTCTTTAAAAATTATTTTAGCTTTTCTTTACAAATTTAATCTAATTTAAAAATAAAATACATTTCGTATAAAATAAAATAATATAATAACTTCATTACATATTTTTATTATAGACAAAAATACAAATAAAAAAAAAGTTATATAATTTTTAATATATTTTTATTATGATGATATATTTTTGACATATTATATTTTTTTAATACATAAATTATATTAAATATATTATATTTTTATTATAAATTTTACTATTAAATTGTTTTATATCATATAAAAAATCATGTTTATAAATAGAATTAAAAATATTTTATATATTTTATTTTAATTTTATTTGATCCTCTAAAATAAATCTTGACTCTCTTACTGTGCAGAGACATGCAACTCAATAACGCAAGAGACTACACAGCAGGCTTTACATCAAACACAACTCTGACAAATGCAGTAAAAAGATTGTTGAAGGGGCAACATGCAATTGAGCAACCCAAAGCAGTTTCCATTGATTCTTGACCGCTGGGGTTGAAGGAGAGCAGAGAGGCTTGGTCTTCTTGGTTTTACAACACGCACGCGACATTCTTTGGACATCCAACATAGCTACAGGCCAATAGCAGGACAAAAAGAAAAAGGCCGGAGAAAAATAGAGATACGCAAGAAAGAAAATGATAGCACAGTGAAGAGCAAAGAGGCTTGGTCCGTTCAGTTTTACAACACACAAAGGGGTCCGTTCGACTCCATGCTTTCTTTTCCGGACAAATAGTAGAGACACACGGACAAAGGAGTGTTTTGGTCTCTCGACTTTGTCTTTAAAATAAGCAGCTAATCTTGATTTTGCAGGAGGAGAAGAGAAGCAATAACTCCTAAAGCTCTTATAAAGTCTAAATTGTAATTACTCCAACCTTCACTTATCATCTCTATTTTTGTTTATCTATTTTTTCTTATTCTTATGATTAGGGTAGGAACATGAGTAGTATAATTTAATTTTTTCCTTAGTTTTATTTTTCTGTAACTTTTAAAGTGAACTTAAGGGAAAAAAGAGAGTATGATAGCAAGGTTGTAGAACTTTCGTGCCCATTGGAGATTTCTTTGATTTTTTTATTCCTACAAAATGAAAGCAAAACAATAATATAAAGAAAAAAATAAATAAAACATAAATAGTAATATAAAAAACTTAGGTCGCCTCCTAAAAGCACTTTATTTAACATTTGTAGGTAGATGTTATCATCTCATCCTTTATCATTGGTGAGAAAGATGGAACAATTTTCTGAGTTAAATAATAAAACTTTATGCCCGATTTCGAATTCTCCTTTCAGAATATGCTTATTATTCCATCTTATAGTTTTATCTTTGTAATTTCAAGCATTCTCATAAGTATCATTGTAGAACTCATCAATCTCATTGAATAGCAATATTCTCTTCTCTCCAGTCCCTTGTAAATCCAAGTTTAGCATTCTCATATGTTCCTGCAAAGTCCTCAGCAACTTTTCTTCCTTTACATCACTCAGGAAATTATTAGTGATAATTGAAAATGTAGAATCTTGGCCTAAGTGAGTGTACCTTAGATTTGATGGAAGCGGATTAAGCTCAAGTTTGGGTGATTCCTTACTTGGAGATATAGACCGAGATAAATTTAGCTCTTCCACTTTCTCAGGTGGTAGCTTTAAAGATTTCATTCCATAAGTCTTGCTGGCCACATCTTAATCACTTATTTGAAAACAAGAATGTACCTCAGAAGGGACCTCTATATACTATACATTAAAAGTGATCTATTCCTCGCCAATTCTCATAACGAGTTTTCCTTCCTGGACATCAATTCAGGTTCTCCCGGTTACAATGAAAGGTTAACCCAGTATCGAAGGGATGTCCTCGTCCTCCATATTAAGCATAATGAAGTCAATCGGGAAGATGAGCTTATCAACTTTCAATAGTACGTCTTCAATGACTCATCTCTGGTATTTAATAAACTTGTCTACAAATTGTAAAGAGATGGTGATCAGCTTTACTTCTTCAAGACCCAATTTTCCTAAAAATAAAGATAGGCATTAGATTAACACTTACTCCTAAATCATATAAAGTTAGATCAAAATAAGATTTTTCTATAGTGACGAGATAGTGAAACTCACTAGATCTTTCAACTTAGATGGCAACGTGTTTTGTAAAATTGCACTACTCTTCTCTGTCAGTATTACCGTCTCATGCTTCTCCAACTACTTCAATTGAAGAGAAGGCTAGGATTCAATTATGATATCATTGAATAAGACAATTTTCCCCTTTGGCAGCAATATGCAGAATGTGATGAATGACCAATGAATGTGTCACGAGTTAAGATGGATATCTGATAAGTATAATGTATCCCAAAAAGTGTTAAAACATTTTCCTTTGATTTCTTGATTTAGAGGATTGTTTTATGTCTTGCTCAAATGCGAGTTGGTAAAAATGAAAACTTTATTTTGCATCCTACAGATTCTTCACAATGGAATGAATTTGATATCGAGTACCCATGGTTTTCCAAAGAACCTCACAATATATGTCTCGGGTTAGCAATAGATGGTTTTAATCTATTTTTCAACATGAGCACTTCTCATAATATTTAACCAGTCATATTAATGCCCTATAATTGGCCACTTTGGAAACGTATGAAGGATCTATATTTTATGATGACTCTACTTATACCAAGACCAAGACCAATAGGGAATGAAATAGACATATATCTTCTACCATTGTTTGCAAAGTTGATGAGTTGTGGGATCATGCTTTCAGTACATATGATGCCGCCTCATCAAGTAATTTCACCATGCATATCTTGTTCTGGGTATGGTGATGTTGGCCCATTATTTGTGGTAGCGAACCAATTAGGGATATGATAATGGAAGGAGATGACACACGAGTTGCTTTGTGCTTAGGTGACATATCTATTTCAAACTATAATAAACTAGTATTCTCAAAATAGTTAATATTTTTACAACAATGATACTTACATAGAAGTAGCTATCATTTACTATTAGTTTTGTTAGACTAGTTGCTCTCATCCTCACTAGACACTTTTGTTGACTCATGTTCTTCTAACAAGTTATCATCAACTACTTCTGGTTCAACATATTCTCCATGCAATGTAACCATGTTATATTGGTTGGGATCAAAAAATAAATTGATGTTTGATTCGTTTTCTTGATATGATTCTTCATTTGTTAGATAATAAAAATTTTTATGTTGTCCAACCGTATCTGAAATGTAATCATATACATTTCTTGGTGAAAACTTGTCTATTACATGCCATGGGTTTTCATACTATTCATAATCTAAATAAAAAGCTTAATTTGTTTGGTAAGCAAGAACGAAATGATGCTTTTCATACCATGTGCAAGATGTATTGACACTCACAAAATATTCATTATTACACACTCACAACCAGACCATATGTCTCCCACATACTTTAATCTAATGATAGCTTCAACAACTTTGTAGAAGTTGATATTCTTGTCCTCGTGGCTTCCTTCGACACGATTCCAAAATTTTGAATTTTTATATATCATTCTTTATCAAAACAAGCTAAGTATTGAATAGCACGTCTGGACAAGCCATATGCCAAAGCAAACAATTCACCTCTTTTAGTACAACCAATGATAAAAGAAATTTATTCCAGCTATATCAATATTAGATTGGAAAATATCTATTTTATTAGTATGAAATTCACAAATAATAGGACATTATTTACTAATACTGCTTATTCAATCCACGAGGCGAGCTCTTCTTCGTGCTTCTTTTTTACATCAGTTACACAATCCATTCAAAGTAATTGACTATGTTCACTGCATATGTTCAAAGTTAATAATTAGTTCATATGAATTATATTTTATTTATAGAACTTCTAATTTATTTTTATATGCACAAAATACTAACCTCAAGTAGTTGTCAGTCTCTGTGTAGTTATTCAATACATACCAGCAGGCTCTTTCAAACTCTTATCCACATAATTCATAGCCCCATTGTGCGTCTATGGGATGTACAGTTTGAGAAAATATTGAAACTAATGAATTAACTCCCAAATGTTCATCTTCATACTTTTAGTCCGGTCACGTGAATCTAGTATTAATCCCATGTACTGAAATACGTAGAACAAAATGTATGTTATTCATTTTCAACATATGATTCTGCAATCAAACCTTTCTGTAACATCCTGATCCTAAATTTGGAATTTATTTGTTTATTTATTTACTATTTTTTTTAAATAATATCTTTACGTTTACAATTTTATATATTAATATTCTTTTTTTTCTTTACGACTTTCATTAGTCTTTTAAATATGTATTAAGTTAGGAAAATTCAAGTTTTAAAAATAAATCCGTAGTCGATCGCATTTGCAAGGTCCTATAGTATTTCCGTTCACCAAAGTACATGCGTTATCCTCTCAATTTGGCGGTTTGAATAAACATCTCTTCCAAAACTAACTCACCCACCTGATGATCAGAAACATTCGCAAATCTTGAATTTAATTCCCCACCCAATTTAGTCTTCGATATCACCCCATTTTCGGTTTTCTCGGTATACAAGTAGATTTCAAATTTCAACTTCAAAACCAATCCAATCAAAATTCAAACTTCGATATTCAAAAATTTTTCACATAACCTAGCCCCCTCGTCTATAAATTACCCATGTTGTCGGCAAAAAACATCAAAGAAGTACCCTGTTGTCGGCAAACCGGAGTTCCTAGCTTTCAGCCACCGCCGACCACTTCTAGGTCACCAAACAGCCTCTAGCCAACACAAACAATGCCGGCCAGCCTATTTTTGAGAAGCCCCACTCTTTTCTGTTCATTCCGCCAGCCACCCACATCAGACAACGCCGCGAACCCCTGACCAATCGCTTGAGCTCACCGTTGATCTTCCCTTCTCAATGGCCTTTCTCTCTATTTTCTTATCTCTGTGACCAGCTGGGAAGTGAGTTACAGGAAGCAATGCATTGAGGTAAGTGAACTTGATTATAAAATTAGGATCCTCACATTAGTTTATATTATTAATAAAGCTAGTTCTTTGATAGCGCTTTTTCAAATACCGCTCACGTCATACAAGTATGTCATTCAGCACAACACACGATCATGTCATCAGTATCATATTTAGACTCAGCGAATTTTAGTTATTTATTTTAGTATGTAAATTATGCATCTCATGTTGCATAAGTCACATAAGTTAGGTTAAAATTGAGTGTAAGGTTAAATCATATCAGAAATTTATTAATCAGTTATCCAGTTAAATTAGTTTAGTAAATCTATTATTTCAGATGATCATTCAAATGCATGGTACCAATGCATATCAAATCAAGGTGGATTTGCAAGCCATGGACCTAAGCGTGGTCTACCGTAGTACACTAGAATACTATCAGTGACTCCCCTTGCCACATCGGGACGTGGGGCTGGTGCATAACCTTGCACATAGGATTAAGTGTGTTGGCCAAACAGTTCAGTTAAATTAGTTCAGCTAAAGCAGTTCAGCTAAATCAGTTAGTAAGTTTGGTTAGATCAATTAGTTAATTCAGACTAGTCAATTAGTCAGTTAAATAAGATAATCCAGTCATGCATATCATGAGCATTAGCATGTATAATCATATTTTCAGAATTCAGCATTTATTTTATGAAAATTTCTTGTAATATTATCTTACGTTGTGGTGGATTCCTTACTGAGTCATCGACTTATTTTATTTTATTTCCTGTTTTTATTTAAAACCACATAGGCAAAGAAAAAGACCAGTGCGAGTAGAATGAGCAGTTATTTGAATTTTCAGCATTTCTAGAAGTAAATGTTTTTATGACACAAGTTTAAATTTCAGTTATTTCAGTAAATATTTTTATTTAGAAACATATTTTATTAGAATTTCATTTCTTTGGAGTAATGTTATATATTTTAATATTAAAATCAAGAATCTTGTGCCGAATTAAAGTTTTAGAAAAATCACGTGACACTCCTTAGCCTATGAAAATGGGGTGTTACACTTTCAGATGAGTGTTATTCTTCACAAATTGCCTAAGTTTTTCAAAAAATCATTTAATAGGATACATCCATCTATACTACATCAGGCCAGCAACTAAAGTCTTACAAGGCAATTGCAAAACCAAATAACCATTATATCAAAGAATGATGGTGGATACAAACTTTCCAACTTACACAAAATCAACGCAATATCAGCTTCCATCTTTATTAGTGGATCAACTTTCAACGTTTTACTACAAATGTTCCTAAAAAACCTCTTAATTGTATCCAAGCTGTATGAAGATCTTGAGTAAGCTTCCCACATATTCTAATTGGTAACAAACGCTGCAAAAACACATGACATACAACTAAAAATTTTCTTTCTATGTCTAATCAACTCCATTGATTGTCATTTCCTGTTTCGACCACTTGCATCTTTGCCAAAATAGATTTTTTGAAAAATCCATCAGTTGTGTGATAAAATCTAGCCCATAAAACTAGTGATGATGACCTGCACTCAACCTTTTTATCAAACATTGTTCTATTTGAGCACCATCTATGATAATGGAGTAAATATCGATGATGTCCCATTAAACATAATTTTCTACCATTTGTGAACCATTGAGACGGACTATCTTTATTACATATAGGACAAACGATTTTACCTTTTATGTTCCATATAAAAAGGAGTGTAACATGTCTAATTTGGTCTAGTTTTAGACAAAATCTAGGACCGAACTAATATTACCGGCTTTGCATTTTTTAAAATCGATAACACAACAATTATCCCCCAACACAATACTTTTGGATTAATTGGTTCTGGTCCGAATTTCCTATTTTTAATATATTTAATATATATATATATATATTATATTTAAAATATATGATCATATAAATATTCATGTTTAAGATTCAAATGTTATGTTATAAATTATAATATATTATTTCATACATAATTATATATAAAATATTATATATATGCGAGTTGATGAGAAGAAGACACATGCGATGTCTTAGGTACACCAACTTGTATTTTTTCTCTGATGAGATGGCAATTCAATTCAATATATTTTGTTCTCTCATAACAAACAGGGTTAGCTACAATATGTAGAGCAACTTGGTTATCACAAAACAATAACGAGAAATGAAAATGATGTTTACAAAGATCAGATAGTAATGACTCAAGCCTTCATGATAAAGGGTATGGTTAGATAATGAAAAATCATATAGACATAAGGCGTTGTTGTAAACTAACCCCAATTTGCAAGTGATACAATCATACAAGTGAGAGTTGACATGTGGCCAACTTCTCATTAGTACCAAGATAAACACGATCAACCATAGTCGTTACTGCTTTTATATTCAAGTGGATGATAAAAATGGATGGGATGCAACACCCGATTCCACCGTTACTCTACTTTCTAAAGTCTTGTAGATTTATTTGCACAAAACCTGCATTTGACTTTTGAACTAAATTCTTCTTTTAAAAATATATTATGGGCCTAAAATCTCCATTTTTGGTGGACTATAATTTTTCTCGTTGGATTTGATAATAATGTTAAAAATATTTTTCATGGGCTGAAATATTTTTACAACAAGTTAGGTGTGATGACTCAGAAATTTTATCCCTTATTATTTTATTTATTTATTTATTTTAAGAATAACAAAGGGTATTTTAGGTTAGTAAAAATTGGAGGCTTAGGCTTGGAATTGAGTTTTGGGGAGTATAGACTAGGATATGGAGTCAGAGTAGTGTATTAAAGCCCATAAGCCTATGAGAGTGATCCATGAGTCAACCAAGCCCATGCATGGAGACTAGGGGTGTCAAAACGTGTTAACGGGTCGTGTTCGTGTCGTGTCAGAACGTGTGCATAATACTTAAAGGGTCAACACGAACACGACCCGTTAAGGATTTCGTGTCAAAAGCTTCAACCCTAACACGACCCGTTAAGATAACGGGTTAACACGACACGACCCGTTAAGACCCGTTAAGACCTTTGACACTATATGACACGATATGACACGACACGATACAACACGATTTGACCCGTTTCAACCCGCAAACCCGTTAGTGACCCGTTTGAATTTAACTTAATTGATTTTATATAAATATTAAAACTTAAATAATAGTTATAAACCATAAAAAATTAATTATAAATTACAATTTTAAAATTACAATTCAATAAGTAGTACATTATAAAATATGATAAATACACAAATATGATCTACATATTATAAAATATTAAAATTATAATCCAAACATATTAAATAATAATGGGTTAACTTGTTAATGACTTTTTAATAAGTATTTAAATCGGATAGTAAAGTGTTTAAAAGTATAAAACTAATTTTAAATTAGGATTTTTTGAAATTTAGCTCAAGGATATAAAAGTAAATTCAAATTTCTTATCGTGTCTTAACGGGTCTTAACGGGTCATAACGGGTTTAACCCGTTATGACCCGTTATCAAATCGTGTCTTAACGGGTTGACACGAATTGACCCGAAACCCGTTAAGGCTAAACACTAACCCGCTTTTATCGTGTCGTGTTCGTTTCGTGTTAACGTGTCGTGTCACAAATTGCCACCCCTAATGGAGACACATGTCACTCTATGAGAGTTTTAGTAAGTCTCCAAAGACTACTATGTGTGAGGAGAAAATATTAGTAGTTGGAGGGTTTGACTAGTAGGTTTCTTGGAAAAGAGTGAAGGAATCAAGAAGAGATTTTCATCATCTGGGAAGCATGGGAAACATGGTTTCTAAGAGAGGAAGAAGTGAGGTGACTATTTTTGGAGAGGAAAAAGTTTTCAAAATTAGTCTTTCTAGGAGCATACTAAATCTAGATGATTGACACATGTTAGATTTGTTGAAGATGGAAGTGGTAGAGTGGGAGATGTGAGGAAGCATTGTTCAGGTAGTTTGGAAATGAGAATGCTGAACCTTATTGGGTTTCCCTAAGGGGAAATCTAAGTGAGAGATCTTGAGGAGACTTGTTAGAGAGTGTTGGATGATTGATTGAGTGATGTGTCAAAGGGGAGTATCATTGGAGAGAAGAGTGACCAAAAGGAGGCAAGTGAGATTCGGGTATGGTGTTGCCAAACACCACCTATTGTGTCTTTCTAGGCCTTTCTCAAATATAGGTGATTTGGACACAAGAGATTGTGTAGGAGTGGTTTGTACTTGTGTGTAAGAGTGTAAGGTTGAGTGGTGATTCATGGAACACATGAGATGAAGGAAAAACAAGGGAGGAAGAGAGATGAGTTTTGATTAGGCTTGGAAAAAGCATAATCGAAGGTTGCATGCACCATTTCCCAAAATTTGATCTTGCAATCTTGGAGAATGACTTGTGAGGTGATTTGGGACTGTGTGAGGAGTGATGTGAAAGAAGGAGAAAGACTTGGAATCGGCCATAGGAAGAAAGGGGAAAGGGTTTTCAACCTAAGTACAAGCTAGTTTTAGGCATGAGTGTGTCCTAATGATGGAGGTCAATCAAAGGGGTCTTTCAACCCATCAAGTGTCAATCCTAAACTTGGGAAATGAGTACCTAGAGGCCTATAATTTCCTCTTGGCGAATGGCCTATGCCTTGATCTTTTCCCACTTGTTTGCTTCACTTGTACATACACACCCCACCCTACATCACACAGCAACAAGCTTCCCTCTCTACTCTCACTTTTCTTTGCTTTCTTCCACCTTCTAAACACTAAAATATCTTAAGTCTAGTGAAGCTTGAAGCAAGTTTTCTTGAGAGGAAGCACATTTGAAGAGGTAAGCAAGATCCTAAGCTATTTCAAGAATGGAAACGTAAGTTAGGTCACATGCACACACCAAGGTCTTATATCCTTAAGAATTTCTTTTAAACTATAGGCTTATAAACTATGTTAATGGACTATTTTTATATGTTTTCGGAGCTAATCTTTTCTACTTGGAGTATTGTAAGTACATCTCTATTTTAACTTTAACATTTTTTATATATATTTGAGTGAATGTGGTTGTGTTGTTTGATTGATTGCTTGGTGATGCTATGCTTGGTTTTCTTGAAAGAAATACTTTTGTTTATTTAGTGACAAATCCATGCTTAGTCTATATGTTACCTTAGGCTTGAAATTCTATTTTGATTGATGGATTTAGCTAAGTAGTAGCAAAGAGAAATGAAAGCATGAGGATACAAAATATATATGGTGATGATGGTAATGCATGCATAACTAAGAAGATATTGTTGGGTATTGTTGGGTATTGGTGATGCATATTAAGCTCAAAAATCCTTACTTGATTAATGTATTGTTTTAGGTTTGATGTTTATATTAAATTGGTGGATTTAGTCATTTGTTGCAAAGAAAGATGGAAGTATGAATAACATGTTTTATGGTGACAAATGCATGCATATTAAGATAAGTTTTAAAGTTGGAAAATGGATGGATGAGGACATTGAATTTTCGGGTTCTATGGTACCTAAGATTAAGTTTAATAATTAAGTTATATTTCTTTTCTTCATGGAATGACATCGTCTTAAGCTTTTGGGAAAGATTAGTGATATGAAAATTCAAATGAGCTAATGGTAGGATTTTATTTACATAGGATTAAATGTATTAACTTTGGTTAAGAGAAAAGTGAGAAAAATACTCATCTAAGAGGCTATAGGGTTTCGGTCAATTATATGTATGCTTGAGATGATTTTCCTAAGATAATTGTGTACTTACTGAGATTTTTCAAAATCTCACCCCTTTATATTTTCACTATCGTTCCTTGTTGGGGCGATAAAAGTGATTGTAGGTGAAAATGTCGTCAACAACTTTGACGCTCAAATAGACTCTCCAGACCATTGATGGTCTAGTGATCTCCCCACCTTTTGATGCGGTTACCCATATCTTTGTACAAAGGTTAAGGAGGTTAAGGACGAACCCCGTTGTAGTGGATGGCCGTGGGGTCAGCACATAGATGATCTCGCGGGTTTATACTCCGTTATATTTTAATGGTTCCCGATGTTTTGGGAAAATATATATTTTGTGGGGACGGATACTTTTGATGATATTTATTAATATGAAGTTTACTTTGGGATCTTAAAATTATTATATCATGTAATATAAGGCAAAAATTTTAAGTCTTTGCCTAGTTTTAGAATGGCTTGACCTTTTCCGCTACGAAATTTTCTAATCAATACTTTTATTATAAACGCATATTCGAATCTAAGTTAAGAACGAGGGGTGAACTTCCATATGATGCTCATCTCCGCCGTCTCAGTTTACGTGTGATCCCAAGAGTAAGCGAGAGTATCGACATTAGGTTTTTTTTTTTGAGTAATTTGAGTCATGTCCCAAAATTTAGAAGCGGCCCACTTTTTATTATTTTATTTCACAAACCAAATTTTCTTCTGAAACAAGCCTATGTACCTAAGACCATTACAATTTGTCCACTCCATGATTGTGCACGTCACCACGAGTCGATTTCACCTGCATGCACCACGTTACCTACCGTTTCCCGTTTCTCTATTTAAGCACACCTTTATTTTACCTTAGTCTAAGTTTTTACTCTCATCACTAGAGTTTTTGGTCCTTATTGACTTCCACTTTCTTCATCTAGAGTTAAGGGTTGCCATTTAGCTTCTACATCTCAAAAACCAGACACTGTAAGCGACCACCACCGAAACTAGTGACTCATGATTGAGCAGTCATGCATGGCCACTAGTAGAATTGCCCAGTTGTGATATCCCAAACTTTCATGAGAAAACCAATTATCCATGATAGCATTAGATGGGTAATTCTTTTACTTATTTTGAGATATTTAGAGCTAAAAAAAAAGAGGGGAGAGGAGAGAAAGCCTTTTTGAAGAAAACCCTAAGTTTGGTGGATTTGGATCCTTTTGTCTTATTTAAAGTGTAGTGGAGATTCGCCCAAGAGTTGGAACAAAAGAGTCAAAAAGGTTGGCCATGCTATGGTGTAGGCGTGTAGGGACTTTTTGAATTATTGTGGACAAGTGGCAAGGTAAGGCACATGGTCTCTTGCCCTTCCAAAAAAGCTTCTTATATGGGGAAGACCAAAAATTGGATTTTTATGAGAATTGAGGCCATGCTAGGCATGTAAGAGAGAGGTGGAGTGGGAAATTAGAAAGGTCACATTGGAAATGACAAGCCACCTACACCCATCTCATGACAAGTGGCAAGTTTAGAGGCTAGGGTTTTGTGAGATATTCAAAGAGCCGTTTTTAGATTTTTGTTTTAGATTTGAATTGAGGGCTAAAATGGAAAATTTAAGGAGATTGAGTTTCAGATTTGAGAGAGAGAGAGGGAGCCAAAATTGCCTTTTGAAATTCCCATGCAAATCTTATCATTTTGGAAAGAATGAGAAAATTCTATCACATGTCACGCATGCATTAGAGCAAGCTTGAAGAATGAAGGTTCTATGTAAGGGATTGCCAAAATTTTGGGGCTTTTCCCCTACCCTTTTGTCTTCCTACTTTCCTAGAGAATTTCGGCTAGAGCATTTTTTTTTGTGCTCTCATTTTTTCTTCATTTTCTCACTAGTCAAACACTCTCATTCGTGATCATTTTAACTGTTTTTCAACGTGAATCTTTTAGAAACACCTTCTACAAGAGGTAAGCATCATGTGACGACTCGATATTCTTACCATTGGATTTATCATACTTAGAATAGTTATATTCACCTTAGAATTATCTTAGCCTTTTTGTTGGGACTTTTTGAAAATATATATTTTCCATGTATCTTTGGACTTTCATTGGCATTGGAGGAAAAGATGAAAGCATCAATAATAAAATTTTCTTGAAGAGTTTCGGTTATAAGAAAAATATTAGAAATATCTATGTAGATAGATGGAGATACATGGCACAAACCAAGTTATTGTTTTGGAGTTTGAGAGTGAAGTAAAGGTAGTTACTTTTAACCAAGGGAAGACCACCGTTCGGACATGGACGACTTTCGTTTAGATTTTTTTTTTTTTTTTTATCTTGCTTGGAAGACAAGGACCTATGTGTGGCAAGTAAAGATTGGATGAAATTAATGATTCACCAATTGGATTTTTCTTTTGCATGTTTCGGCTATGGTGAAAATCTAGTGGTGTAACATCCCAAGCAGATGTTTTTAGAGATTACATGCAAATATTTTGACCTTTTAACTTTTAGTAATATTTTAGAATTCTTTTCTGTTATTATTCATATCAGCAATTTTTTTAATCCAATTATATGGGATCAATAAGTAGTGTATGTTGTATTTGTGGATTTTTATAGAATCTTATTATTGTTATTATTATTAAATTTTATTATTATTATATTATTATTCCTATTCTAATTATTGGTATTTTTATTATCTTTATTATTAGTATTCTTTTGAATATGTATTGAGGACCTGAGGTGATAATTTATTTTTTTATTAAATTTTAAAATTTTTACGGGCCAGATTAATAATTTGTGTAGTTACTTTCCTTATCATTTTTTTTCCCGGGCGTATAACCCTCTTGGATTTCAGTTTGAGTCATATTTAAACATCGAAACCAACTTTGTCTACTCCAAAATTATAGCCCCTCAGAAATTCAGAATTAACCTAATTTAGAAGCCAAATCCTAATTCAAAATCCCTCAACACTTGCGTATCCTCGTAGAACAGAATTGCCATCAAGTTTCAAACTTCTTCAAAACTCAAATTTCAAATCTATTCCTGCTTCGACTATAAAATCCCTGAGACGTCTCTAGAAATTCACTCAAGAAACTCTTCTATACAGCGAAAGAACTATCACTCGAGAGCCACCAAAATACCAGTCCATCGCATAGCAAAATCAATCGCAGCAAGCACTACCAAACTTCAAACCAGTCAACCCAAGCCTTACCTTGCTGGAAAGCAGCCACGGAAAACGCCGACCAGCCTCCCACATCGAGCTCCCAGACTTCCGAAGATCTCCAAGCTGCCGCTGCCATTTTTATTTCCTTAACCCGTAAGCTCTTCATGGATGCCAGCAGCACCCCTGCTCAGCCTCCATGTTAAACCCACCTCCATCGCATGGCAACTAGCAGCCGTTGCAGCAAGCATCGTTGTCGAGGGAGTTCTGCCACCACCCCACCCGAAATAGAGCACCCTTCCTTTCATTGAACCACAGCCTGACCACCATCCAGACGTCAGACCTCCTTGTACACCACACCACCGAGAAGCCTCCACGCACGCCCATTAGTCATCGCGTCTCCTCCATGGACGAGTACCGATGAAACCCATTACTCCAAACATACGAAACTGCCGGCGGCCTTTCTGTCATGACCCAGAGCCACTGCACTGAGGAAACGACTGCATCTACCATCAACGTGGAGTCAAGGATTTGCTTTAAACACTTTTAAGTTCATGACTACTATGTAAAGAGAATGTTACTTATTATTATTATTGATTTTGATACATTTATGTTATTAAAGTTTTTCTTTTGAATTAAAGTAATATGTTAAGCAATGTTCAAGTGATATTTATTTAGTCTCTTGTAGTAGTAAATGAATATGTTAGGGATGAGAATGATAACTTTTCTTGAGAATTTAGGTTTTCACGCCTCATTTTAGTATAATTAAATATAGACCAAGTACTTTTACTAAGCTATATTTCAAAGGTGCAATATATTATGATGTTAGAATTTATTAATTTTTCTATTATACAAAGTATTTAATTGATTAAGTCTATAGTATGAATTTAATCAAATGGATTATTAGGACCTGTTTTCGAGATAGATTAGTAAATGTTTAATATTTCGAATAGGTGGTGAACTACGAAGTGAGATTCAAGAAGCAGTGCAATGAGATAAGTAAATTTGATCACAAAATTAGAATCTTCACATGTAGCTTATATATTAGTAAAGTCAGTTTTTTGATAGCCATTTTCATATACCTCTTATATCATACAAGATGTTATTTAGCACAGCACACGATCATATCATTCAGCATCATATTTAGATTCAATGAGTTATAGTTATTTATATTAACATGTAATTATGCATCTTATGTCGCATAAGCTAAGTTTAAGTATAAGATTATGTCAGATCAGAAAATAATTAATCTGTTATCCAGTTAAACCAGTTCAGTAAATATGTTAATTCAAATGGTCATTCAGATGCGTGGTACCAATGCATATCAAATCAGGGTGGATGGGCAAGCCACGAACCTAAGCGTGGTCCACCATAGTATGCTAGAGTACTATCAGCAGCTCCCCTTGCTACAGCGGGATGTGGAACTTTGCATACAGGGTTAAGTATATTAGCCAAACAGTTCAGTTAAATCAATTCGGCTAAATCAATTCAGCTAAATCAATTCAGTTAGATCAGTTAGTAAGTTTAGTCAGATTAGTCAGTTATTTCAAACCAGTCAGTTTATATCAATTAGTCAATTAAATCAGATAGTTTAGTCATGCATAGCATGAGCATTAGCATATACAATCATGTTTCAGACTCCAGTATAAATTTTATGAAAATTTCCTATAGTATTATTTTATGTTGTGGTGGATTTCTGACTGAGTCATTGACTCATTTTAGTTTATTTCCCATTTTTAAAACCACCCAGGTGAGGAAAAAGACCAGTGCGAGCAGGTAGACTATGAGTAGATTGAGTAGTTTATTTAAATTTCATCATTTTTAGAATTAAGTATTCTTATGCCACAAGTTTACTTTCATTTATTTCTGTTAATATTTTTGAAAGACATTTTATTAGAACTTTAGTTGTTTTGAAAAAAATGTTATTTTATATTTTTTTATTATTAAACCAAGAATTTTGTGTCGGATTAAAATTTTAGAAAAATCACGTGACACTTCTTAACCTACGAAAATGGGGTGTTACAAGTAGAGTTTCCAATTGATTCAAGGTCAAAGGAGGACACTTGGTATATAGTGAACTAACCTAGAACTAAGCAAGTAGGAGAAGAATAAGTCTTGTCATCTAGTTGCAAGAGAGTACTGAAAATTGGAGGGAAATGAGTGAGCACCGACTTAGGCATGCCTAAGGTAACCGACTTTGACATGTCTCATCTTGAGAAATCTATATGACCAACCTATCAGCTTGATATGTGTATGAATACATGGCACTTTAGGGACTTAAGCTTGAGATGATTTTCGAATGGTATCAAGGGGAATCAGAGATTGCCGAATACCAGTTTTGTCTTACCCTTATATTTGTTGTTCATGGGAGATGATATGGATATCTAATTTTTTGGCATTTTCTATTAGGTGTCACAAATGAGTCCTTGCTCCTTTCCTTGCCAACCAAGCCTAAATAAGGTAAAATGATCACCCTAAACATAGGAGGGACAAGTGGCTCACTGTAAGAGGGACTTGTGTATGTGTTTCTAGATTTTTTTTAATCAATACTATATAAGGTTGTAGATCAAGTTTATAGGAAGTTCCCTCTCTTTTTCCTATTTCAAGCAGTAACACTCCCTTCTCATAGGCTAAGGGATAGCAAGAATTTTTCTAAAACTTTAATTCAACATAAAATTCTTGATTTTAATAATAAAATAACTAACAGTTATTTCAAAAACTGAAGCTCTAATAAAAATGTCTTAAAAAAAATATTAATTTAACTAATTGAATTTAAATTTGTGTCATAAAAACATTTATTTCTAGCTGAAAAATTCAAATAATTGCTCAATCTATTCATAGTCTGCTCGCACTGGTCTTCTTATTCACTTAGGTGTTTTTAAAAACATGAAATAAACTAAAATGAGTCGATGACTCGGTAAAAAATGCACAACAACATAACATAATACTATATAAAATTTTCATAAAATTTATGCTGAAATCTAAAAATATGATTGTACATGCTAATGCTCATGCTATGCATTATTGAACTATCTGACTTAACTGACTGTTCTAAATTAACTGACTGATTTGACTAAACTTACTAACTGATTTAGCTGAACTGATTTAGCTGAGTTGATTGGCTAACATACTTAATCTTGTGTGCAAGGTTGTGTACTGGGAGTCACTAATAGTACTCTAGCGTACTATGGTAGGTCACGTTTAGATCCATGGCTCGCACATCCACCCTGAACTAATATGCATTTGTATCATACATTTAAATGACCATCTGAATTAACTGATTTATTGAACTGATTAACTGAATAACTAATTGATTTATTTATTATCTGACCTAATTTTATACTTGAATTTAACTTAATTTATGTGACTAATACGACATGAGATGCATAATACATATTAATAAAAATAACTATAACTCGCTTAATCTAAACATGATGCTAAATGACATGTTCGTGTGCAGTATGCTGTGTTGAATAACATGCTTGCATGACATGAGAGGTATATAAAAAGGGCTATCAAAGAACTAGTTCTACTAATAATATAAGTTAACTGTGAGGATCCTAATCTTGTGATCAAATTCATTTACCTTATAGTGCTGCTTCCTAAATTCTCATTCATAACTCATTACCTATACGAAAAAATAAACAAACTAATCTATTTCGAGAACTTGTCTTAATAATCCGCTTGATTAAATTCATACTATAGACTTAATCAATTAAATATTCTGTTTGATAGGAAAATTAATAAAATCTAATATCATAAAATATTTAAAATATTTATAACATATTTGTACCTTTAAATATAATGTCATAAAATACTTGAACCATATTTAGTTATACTAAAATAAGTCGTGAAAATCCAAATTCTAAAATAGATTCACTTTCTTAATACTTAACATAATTATCTGATCTTACAATAAATCTAATAGAAAAATGCTATTTCACTCAGAATCGGGTGAATAGCATTTCTCCCCCAATGAGATTAAATTTTTTTTTTTTACTAAATGATTAAAAAATATTTTTTAATAATGATTTATATTTTTTTTTATTTTTAAAAATTATTTAAAACTATCAAAAAATTGATTAAAAATAAATCAAAAATAAATATAATAAGAAAATTGCCATTTGAGACAAATTTGGGCTACCCTCTCAGTCTAATAAATACCAACACTATTTAAAATATTCCTAACATATTTTATTTATTTTAAATGTACAAATTTAATATATCAAAATCTATAATAGTAACCTTAAGATCCATTCCATACGATGGACTTAAAGTGTTCAAGTTAAAATATTAACATTTACTATTTATTACTGAAATTGTAAAACTAATAATAAATAATATAGTTTAAATTACTTAGTTGTTTACTACTGAAATTATAATTATAAAAGAATTCTAATATTAAAATAGCATAGAGTACTCATCCCCGTAAATATGTTGTAACATAAGTTTCTAAGCCAAGCATAAGTAATTTGAGTAAGAAAAAAAAAGCCAATCGGAAAACAATCTAGCCCAGTATAAAACTAAGGAAAACCCGAGTTTAAAACAACCAGTCACGGCTTCATACTAAAGCTAGTAAAATAATAGTTAGAAATATAATCTCTGGAAGTAAAATACTTGATATTTAAACAGGGCCCAAAATGATTAAGGCCAACTTAAAGAGTCCAATTAAAATGTGAAGGCCATTAGGGCTGCAGATGTATAAATACCACTTACTCCACAGTATCACACATGAACAAGAGAAAGGGGCTGGCGGCAGTCTTACCAAGCGGACCACAGACACCGCGGGAGGGAGAGGCGCGACGGAGCTGGCCTACAGGGGGTCTGTGCGACGTCGGAACGGTGGTAGCGACAGTGGACTTACATCCAACGGCGGCAGCTACGAGTTGGGTGATGGGTCATCCGTGGAGAAGGTTGGTCGTGCGTGGGGTGGAGAGGGAGTTTCACGGCGGATTTTTGGGGCTGAGGGCAAGGGGTTGCGTCGGTGCTTGTCCATGGAGGAGACGCGGTGGCTTGCTGGCATGCGTGGAGGTTTGTCGGTGGAAAACTCGGTGGCTAGATGCTCCGTTTTTGTGGTATAAAACAGAGGCTGCATTCACGTTGGTCTCTCGCTGTCCGAGGAGGAAGTGGCTTCGCTTCTGTAGTGGCTGAGTTTGTGATGAGAGTGGTGGCGCACGAGGAGGGGCTGGGCAGTTGTGCAATGCTGGGACTGCCATGCTGAGAGGTTTCTGTCGTGCATGAGGGGCTCGGCATTGGGTTATTTTCGTCGAGCGGAGAGTGGCTACGGCTTGTGTGGACTGGTAACGGTGGTGCTGACATGGATGATTCACGTGGCTGGGGGGAGGTTTCATAAGGGTTCTGGGCGGTGGGTGAAGGAGAAGGCTGCCGTTTGTAGCTCCTTTCATGCAGAGGAATAATAGTAGATATATATAGGTGATCAAAGGAAAACCTAAGAGGGATAACTGCATAACGTTTGAATCTATACAATGACCCACTCACCCGTGAATGTAGTGATTGTGGGAAAAATATAAATAAAAAGATAAGGGCATGATGTTGGAATTATTGCAATGAGGCGCTGCATGGAGACGTGCGACGTTCAAACTATAGAATGAAAATCTGTTATCTTGGAAAAGAAGTCTAATTAAAAAATTTTCTGTTTTAAAACAAATGATAATAATATAATAATGGAATATTAAAAATTATAATTAAATAATATCTATGATAAAATCCATATTTAAAATATAAAATATTTTTTAATCTTATATAAACCGATTAAAAAATAATAATACTAATAATAATATAAGATAATTTTTATAATAATACAAAAAAAAATCAAAAGTTCAAATTATTCGCATTTAAACTCTAAATATTTGGGTCGGGATATTATTACACAAGCTCTCGGCCAAGCAAGAACAAAACCCTTATCAATCTATCTTCAAGACTTTTAGGTGTGGTTTCAAAAGATTTTCAAAGACGAAACTCTTTCACAAATAGAATATTTTGGAGAAATTTGTAAGTGCACTTTTAACTCACTCTTAGTGTTTACTTGCGTATATTGAGTTAACATATTGAAATATATTTCATTTGAATGCTTAATATATTTATAGGATATATCATGTTGTGCTAAGTTGTTTTAATAGAAAGTAGTGTGATAAATGGAGGAAAATATTCTCAGAAGTAAGGATTTATGTTGGTAAATTATGGATTAAAGATTGAATGGTGATGTGTTGGAATGACAAAAAAATCAAATTAGAGAATTATATGGTTTTCGATTTTAGTTGGGATACTTTAGAGTATTATGAGTTTATTTTTTTAGTTAAATAATATGATGATTAAATCAAGTTAGTGAGTGAATGAGGATAATTTTATGGATTAATTCCTTTAAAGAGTAGTGGAAGAATTAAGATTATTTGGTGGTGGCGGAAATTGGAATGACTATTTTGGATAAGGAAGAAATTGAAGAAAAAATGAGTTTATCATGGAAGGTGGGTTTCGGCTAGGACCATTTTACTTAGTTTGAAAATTTTCAAGGTATAATAATAAGAGAATAAGTTGATTCCAAGGAAATGAAAAGAAATTAGAAGTTTATTACATGGTGATTTTCAGCCCGATACCTAGAAGGATTAAGGTTGTATGATTTCTCTTCAAGTGAATTACATATGTTTTAATTGAAAAAGAATGGTTTTTATAAGTTAATATATATACGTTTTGTGTTGATAAGGCATGTTTTATATGTTACATGATCCTATAACATGAAGCATGTATGAAAAAGTCTAGTGGTACATGTATCTCTGTTTACATCACAAGATTTCATGTTTTGGGTCATATCATTTTTCAAAAAATAAGATTACAAGATTCTACAAGAACAAGAAAAGAACAATGAAAGAATAAGAAAAAAAATTAAGATTATGAAAAGTCGCGTCATGATGGGGAAGGCGATTCGATCTGCTAGATGACTGACATGTCAACGGTGAAGGTGGTTCGATCTACCGTTGTAAAATGAAAGTTGTGTTATAGTGGTGAAGGCGATTCGATCTACCGCTATGATAAGAAAAATCACATCATGACGGCGAAGGCGATTCAGTTTGCCGAATGACTTACGTGAACATGAAAACTGACGGTAGAAGCGATTCGATCTATTATCATGCTAAGAAACTCGATGGTGAAAGCGGTTCCATTTTCCGTCGCTGTTAAAACAAAGATTTATATAAACAAGTCATTTTTCTTGTTTATATAAATCTTAGTCTTAAGAATTTCATGAAAAAGATACGTCACATCACGAAAAGTTGTGCACCTGTGTCAACTAAGTCATTTTTCTGGAAAAATGAAAATTTTTGCAAAGAGGTGTACAAGTCATGTGACGCCCCCAATCTATGTCTAGGTTTAAATACAGACTAAAGCGTCGGGACATATAACACAGGATTACATATTCCTCATTCGTGCAGTGGAAATTATGCATGCACCTAAACTTACTAGCAGTATGCAATGCATATTGCAATGGAATAGGTTAATTAAATATATATTTTTTTTCTTTCCAAAACATGCAAAGAAGTCTAACTTTGCAACAGAATCACATGGCCAAACATAACTATAACCTTTATAACTTAATATTTACAAAATCAGGAGTATCAAGCTTTACAAAACAAAGTACTTCAAAATACAAACATGTTCTATTTTATGACTACCCCTTTTACCATTGGGGCTCTTTCTTTACTTCCATCTACTCATTTCCAAAACGAAATAGATTCATTCTAATTTCGTAGTCCCGCTAGAGGTACTTTCTCATTGGTATCACATAGACACTATATACGGATAGTGAACCATCATGACTCAAAACTAAACAATAGCCAAAACGCAGCCTTCCTTTGGATAAGGGGGAGGCATGCTGCCTGATGACCTCCAGTAGGTGGTCATATGCGGGAATAGTTAGATCATCAAAATAGGAGGGATCTAAAGGTCCCTTAAGGCTCAGCAGATCCTCCTAGGAGGTCGGGATCCTATTTAACGTTATTATATCTTACAGATGTTTCTATCATTTCAAAAGAAATGATAGTTAATTCAAATAATAAACAAACAAAGAGTGAGATTACAAAATCCCAGTAAGTATTCAATTAACCATAATACAAACATCTATTGACACATAAGCAGATAACCAAATATATATATCATGAGACACATGTACAATTACATATACCATGAGCATGAGACACATGAAATGACTTATGCATGACTCATGTACCATGCTTGTTCACAAAAACTTGTATCTTTGATAATCATTGACACGTAAAATTTGATAACCTTTCGCAAACTTTTCATAACTTTTCTTATTATTCATAAATTTACATATCATTTATTATCTTGCTCATATTTTTCTTAGGCTAGTCTTTCTTATCATAGCTTGTCATACTGGATACATCATGGCTCTCTCATACATCGTGTGTTCCCTACTAGTTACCGTATCACACTGAGGTGACTATGCCATAATCAAAATCATAATTCTTACGATAAGTGATAACACCTTTGTCGTCCTTGGCACCCACCAACGTTAGGCGCGATTACGCTCTGAGAGCCTTTAAAAATGAGTCATTCGTATCCCATCGACTGTTCTTCATTGACCTAAGAGTTTCCACTCTATTCTTAAGCACTCTAGAGTGGATACATGAGTTCTATTGGGACACTACCCCATCCCAACCTTTAGGGTTCTTATAAAAATATTTCTTATCTTATTTTTGTTTTTGAAAAAAAAAAACGTTATAACCCAAGGGGTATGAGACCTTCATGCAAAGTATGTAAATCATAAAACATATGAGACATACATTTTCAAAGCTTATCTCAGCCATACCACATCATGCAAACTTAATTATTTTCCAAGAATAACATAGTCATATATCAAAAGTAGCTTGTAAAAAACCATAACCTAAAAGGCTAAGGCCGAATACTCCATGGGTCTCAAAACCTAATTTTTTTTCCTTCTCTTTTCTTTTATCGATTCATATATCTCTTAGAAAAATAATTAGATAATTATTCAACCACCAAGAAGCTTGACCGAACCCTAGGGGTTCCTTAGTCCCATCACTCATTTGTCAACTTCTATACTAATAACTAAATCTTAAATTAGTATTTACTCTTGATCACACATGAATTCAAATCACCATCATATCTATACTCATGAGATGATTCTCTAAAATATTTATTTATTTATTTCCAAACCTCTATGGCCGAATTTCTACAACCTTCAAAGAAAATATTTCTCTTACCCCAAAATATGCATGATCAAATCTAATCCTAACTGAAATCATCAAGACATACTAGTATTGTTTAATCTTCACATAATCACCAAACTCCACCAAGTATATCTTAAGTTCAAAACCTAGTATACAATCTTAACAAAATATAGAGAAACATAGCTTATCTAATCAACAAGTATGCTAGACAATCAAATGGAATAACCCATGACATATCTATATAAAGAACACTAAGTTTAGTTAAAGGAGTACTTACCACTAGCCAAGAGATAAGCAAGGAAAACTTTATCTAAGGAAGTTATCCACCAAGTTCTTGAAGAGAACCTTCACCAAAGTGTTAGAGAAAGGTGTTTAGAAGGTAAGAAAAGGGAAATAAAAGGGGGTGAAGAAATGAGAAGAGGTCTGGCCAAGAGTTACCAATCAATGGAGGGATGTTTTCTTCTAGCCCTTAGTTGACATATTCATGTTTTTGTTTAGGAATTCCTTCTCCATCAACCGGCCATGTGTCCATCTAGGGGTTAGATTACATCATTCCCTAACTTAGACTTAGCTGTAAGATTAGACTTAGCTCTTATCTAAATCCCTTTGATGTGAAGCTAACCCAATAAGACAAGGGGTCATTTGGCCACCCCATTTCTTTTCTTTCTAGAATCCGAATCCTACCAAGAAACTCATGTTTTATCTTTCATTCTCCACTTTCCAAGTCTCCCAAAATTCCTAAGAGAGGCAAACTAATATAGAGAAGTTAGATAACAAAATCACAAGTTGGTTCTTACTCCAGAAGGTTCAGTATGTGGGACACCTACTTTAAGGAGTAGCTGGTTTATGGTGGGATACAAAAAAAAGACTTGTTGAAGCTAGAATTGGGAGAGAATGTAGTACCCACTTGGGAACGATTTAAGAAAGAGTTTGATGATCGATTCTTTCTAGAATCGGTGAAGTGGCAGAAAACTCTGGAATTTTTCATGTTGGTGCCAGGTAATATGATGGTGGAACAGTATGCAACCTGATTTATGGAACTAGCAAGGTTTGCCTCACATTTAGTAGCTACTGAGAAGATGAAGGCAAATAAATTTCAAGAAGGGTTGTAGCCACGAATTCGTGTTCAAGTGGCGTGTCTACAAATAGAGAACTTTCAAGAGTTTCTAAATGTGGCATCTATTGCAGAAGCAGAACAGAGAAGTTTATTGACGCAGACAAAGTATTCGGGAAAAGAAAATTTCCTTATTCTGCTGGAAGGGATGTAGGAAAGAAAAGGAGTTTTCGCCCCATGAATGGAGGAAAGGGAACGGTAACTAATTCAAGCGTACCAATTTTGTTTTCCTTATGTGCTAAATGTGGATTTCGGCACAAGGGAGAATGCCGAGTGAATACTGGGGCTTGTTAAGGGAAGCGGCCAAACAGGGCACATGATAAGGGACTGACCTCAAAATGTCTCCAGAGGAGAGGTACCATCGGAAGGAAAAATAAAAGTTTCCACAAAAGCCAAAGTCTATGCAATCACATCTGGAGAAGTGGATGTGGAAGCTAATGAGGCAATTAATGCCGGTATTATTACTGGTAATTTCTATTTTCCCCTCTTTTGATTAATGCATGGATTCTTTTGAATACGAAAGTAATGGTAGGATAATTTTTCTAGGTAAAGTTAAGTTGAAGAAATATATGACTTATGCTTTATTTGACTCTGGAGCAATGAAATCTTTTATTTCATATGATTGTGTCCAAAGGAGCGAATTAGAAGTGGAACCTTTAGTTCAAAAGGTTTTGGTGGCTATACCCGATGGTAAGGTGTTTGGATGCCATCAAATTGTAAGAAACTATCCTATAAGAGTTGTGGGTTTACAACTAACTGCTAACCTGATAGTATTCCATATAATGGAATTTGATTTAATCCTAGGTATGGACTGGTTAGCCAAGTATTATGCTAAAATCGACTGTCACTGGAAAGAGATAGTTTTCGACTTGCCAATGAATGAATTATTATTATAAATAGGAAGTATTTATTCCCATTCCTTCTATAGTAACTGTCAAACAGATAAAGAGAAGTATTAGAGAAGGAGCAAATGTGTGTTTGGCAATAATGTTAAATTCTTTAGAAAAAGTTAAAAGTGATAAGGGGATTCCTATCGTGGAGGATTTTCCCCAAGTTTTTTCAGATAATTTGTTGGGATTACCCCCTGACCGAAAAACGGAGTTTATCATTGAATTGGAACTAGCCACAACTCTAGAATGGCACATGCAAAATTAAAAGAGTTGAAGGTGCAAATTGAGGAGCTTCTGAATAAGGGATTCATCAGGCCTAGTTCGTCTCCGTGGGAGCACCAGTGCTATTTTTATTGAAGAAGGACGGGATGATGTGGATGTGTATAGATTATTAGGATATGAACAAAGTCACAATTAAGAATAAGTACCCATTACCTTGGATAGATGATTTATTAGATCGGTTAAGAGGAGCGTTGGTATTCTTTAAGATAGACTTTAGATCTGGGTATCATCAGCTAAAGATCAAGAAGCAGGATATACCTAAGACAGCTTTTCGAACTCGATATGGGCATTTCGAGTTTTTTTTCATGCTGCTTGGGTTGACAAATGTACCAGCAGTATTCATGGACTTAATGAATCGGATATTTAGAACCTACTTGGATAACTTTGTGGTAGTCTTCATTGACGATATTTTGATTTATTTTCAAACCGATAAGGAACATGAAGAGCATTTAAGAGTTATATTGGAGACCTTGCAAAAGCACCAACTTTATGCCAAACTCAGTAAATGTGAGTTCTGGCTACGACAAATCAGATTTCTGGGCCATGTAATTTCAAGTAAAGGAGTGTCGGTAGACCCTGCTAAAATAGAAGCAATGATGGATTGGCAGCAACCTACAAATGCCCATGAAGTGCATAGTTTTCTAGGATTAGCTTGATACTATAGAAGATTTGTAGAAGGTTTTTTCCAAATTTTCTGTGCATTTGACAACATTAACAAGCAAAAACGTTAAATATGTTTGGAGCGAACAATGCGAAAGGAGTTTTCAAGAGCTTTAGAGGAGATTGACTATAGCACCAATCTTAGCCATACCGGAACCTTATAATCCATATTTGTATTTAGTGATGCCTCAAAGATGGGTTTGGGATGTGTATTAATGCAAGAGGGAAGAGTAGTTGTATACGCATCTCGACAACTTAAGGATCATGAGCAAAATTATCTCACCCATGATTTGGAGTTAGCAGTCGTTGTGTTTGCTTTAAAAATCTGGAGGCACTATTTGTATGAAGAAAAGAGTGAAATATTTATGGACCATAAGAGCCTTAAGTATCTATTTAGTCAAAAAACTCTGAATATGAGACAAAGAAGATGGATATAAATTATAAGTGACTTCTTGTGTGAAATTAAGTATCACCATGGAAGGGATAATGTGGTAGCCGACAATGAGACCGCGATTAGACTGGTGGAGAAGCTGTGTGGCATCAGGCTAGGGTAGAGGGCGATGTTCTTGAGGGTCAAGGCGAGGTACTCTCTAAAACAAAAATCGAGGCTGGGGCCCCGACTGGCTGGGAGGATGAGGGAGACCAGACCAGGGTCTTTGATGATGATGAAAAGGCAAGGGGCCAGGGCAGGGTCCCTTCTGATAGTGAGGCTGGGGGAGATAGTTCCCAGAATGATTGAGGTGGGCCTTCAGGAGGTGGTGCCCACAAAAGCACATCAAGAACCAATAGACGTATGTGGAGATCAGCAATGATGCCATTTCGTAGCCTCAAGCCGAAGAGATGGGGTCCGATTTTGGAGCTTGCCATGAGAGTCCTCCCCACACTCCCCTTGCTCCCTCGGATTCCTTCACCTCCTTCCTCCTCTGTTTCTCTATGAACTCCTTCGCCCTTCCAATCTTGTTGCAGGGCCCCTTTGCTTGGGGAGGCTTTTACAGACGGGCAGCCTTCCTTCAGCTACGAGTGGTCTCGAGTTGCGACAACCAAGAGTGCAACTAGCCTGCTCCAGCCTCTCCTCATTTAGGTAAGTCCCTTACTCCCATTCGGTATGCTTCTTTCACCTTTCTTTTCTTTTCTCACTATATTTTCTATGCATAGGTCACATGTTAGATTGTTGAGGCGGTCATTTTTGAGATGGCTGTGCTCATTGAGTATAATCAAGAGCTTAGCTCGACGTGCCGCCTTAGTCGTTATTTGCTGAAGAAGTCTAAGGCGCTATGTAAGGACCTCAAGAGGAAGTATCAACAACTGGTCGATGTTGCCGTCACCTTTTTTGACGAAAAGGAGGACCTGACGAAGGCGAATGCTGTCCTGGAGACCGAGAAGGTGGCCCTAGAGGGGGAGAAGGTTGCCTTGGAGACGAGGAATGCCGACCTGGTTGAGAGCAATGCCACAATGTGGCGTGAGGTGGCAGCATTGTGGGCGAGGACACGATCCCTAGAGGCTACCCATGATGAAGCCAATCGCAGTCGAGAGCTCACAGAAAAAGAGCTCGCTCACCGCGAGGATGATCTTATTGTCGCTGCCTAGAAGGTTAGGTACTTGCAAACCACCTTGGAGGTCTCTAAGTGGGAGCGGTCTTCTAGGGAGGATGAACTCTAGACCTTGAGGCTGATGCCCTGCTGCTCTAGGTGAGACCAATGCCCAATCGGAGGCACTTAGGCCCCAAGTAGTCCAGTCCCGTACCATCAGTATCCCGACATAGGGTTACAGCTACTTGGAGGGCCTCAGAAATTAAGGATTGAGGTCTTTGGTAATCCCTCTTTTCACTTGGGGAGTATGGATCCCCGTGATCTCTCCCTTGATGCCATCGCCCGGTCTTTCGTCAAGCTGATCGGGACCCTGGGTTATCCTCCTTTCGGGAATTGTGACTCTCGTGCACCTCCGCCTCCCGAAAGATGATCCTCCTTCTCCCCATTTTTTTGTAAGTTTTTCTTCACTTGTAACATACCTTTTGTATTAATGAAATACCTTGTTCTTTCTTTTTTATCTGTGTTGTCTCACCTATCTTGTTCTTCTTATGTCTGATGTATCCTTAGTACCCCGCAAATCTCCATCGAAGTACTTTTGATAGAGATTTTAATAAGGGTCTGTAATAGCCCGAAATTTCTTAAGATGAAGTTTTACTTGAATTTCTTTTTAAAATAAAATTATTGGATATATATTTTCTAGGAAAATAGAGTTGGAGACTTAAATGAGAATTTTGAGTTAAGAATAAGTGAAATAATGTATTATAGAAAATATTAAAGAAGGAATTTTTGGGATTTGGAACAAGGTATCAACTAGAGAAATTCAATTTAAACTTAAAAGGGGTTGAATTATCAAAAATTAGGGTATAAATACAAGAGGTAGTGATAGAACCAAAGATTAAACACTGGTGCCCAGAATATGCATTCTTGGATTAGTCTGTCAAGTTTTAGTGTAATGAGCATAAGTTATCCATATGAGGTCCAAATTAAGTGATCCTAATTCTTATAGAATGATAAAACACATATCTAAAACTTTCATGTTTTGGATTTTCGAAGATTTGGACGGAATCAATGACTTATGTGGGGAATAAGTAGACAATTCTGGGTTGAGCTCAAGTGGAACTTGAGTAAAATGAAATAGACCAATTTGGGGCATGTGACGAAATATGTAATTGGTTTTGAGGTTTTCAATTATCTTGAAAGGTGTAAGAATATTTGGCAAGTGATGAGGAGTTGGTCTGGAAGTTTAGTTAGTTTGTTTTTGTGATAGAAATACAAGGGAAACAAAATCTGCTAACGGGGAACTAAGTGAGTCAAAATTTGATTTGATTCTAACTAAACCAAGAAGCGGCCTTCTAGAACTTGTCAAGTAGAGTCTTAGGAGGGTTAAAGAGTAACCAAAGGGGTTAGGAGAAGGCTGGGGGCGTGGCACACCAGAAGAGGGCTGGAAAGGGTGGTTCATGCATGGTTAGGTGAGATGCCACCTCATGGCTTATCTCATAAGCTCCTTTCTCAATCATTGATCAAATTGGCTACAAAAATATTTCAAATGTTAGCCATTGGATGATCATCTTAGCTACAAAGCCTAGGATCTTGGAGGATTAAGCTTAATAATGAGATTTTTTAGGATGGACACCCCATTCCCCAAATAGGTAGTCGGTTACCCCCATCCACTTTCACCTATTCTTTCCCTTCATGTGGGTCGACTACCACCCCTATAATAGGCATTGGAGAGTCGTCTAACTCTTTTTGTAAGCATAGCACACGTTCCCTTTGAAAGAAGACTAAAAAAAAACCCTCCTTAAGTCTCTAAACTTCCACACATCTCCTAAGTGAGCTAAGTGAGTGTTTTTTGGGCGAAAGCTTGCAAAGGTTGGTTTGATCATCTCCAACAAGTTTTACAGAACTTGTAAGTCCAGATTCTAGGTTAACTTTAGCATGGAGATGACTTATTTAAGTGGTTGAACTATGCATGCTAGAATTGAACCCTTAACTTCTTGTTTAAGTGATAAAGTATAATCTAAGTATTGTTTGAATTGGTTTTGTCATGGAGATGTGTTAAATAAAGTTATAAAAATCTAAATTTATGTTTTAAGAAGTAAAATTAAGGTTTATGTGAAAATATTGCATGTTTTAGGTTAAAAAACCATCGAACCCGAGATTTCACTCGACTCTCGCTTGACATCTGGCTTGAGCGAGATATAGGGAGAGATTTGATGTCTTTTGGTAAAATAGTCATAACTTACTCATATGATGTAGTATTTGAGTGATTCAAAAGGCTATGAAAATCTAAAAGAAAGATCTACAACTTTTATGTTTAAGGTTTTGAGAGATAAGGACTAAATAACAGATGAAATTGGGATTGAAGTGGAAGACCTAAGCTTTAGGTAGAAATCTAGCTTGACTCTCGCTCGATGTTTGGCTCCCGTAAGATTTAGGCAAAGACTTCGCTCGACCTTTACTCGATATCTGGCTCAAGCGAGATTTCCTTATTGCCTACATCTGAGATTTTCTTGTATCTAATGCATGTATTTTAATATATAAAGATTATGTGGTAAATTTTTAAGAAAAAGGGGCATAACATGTTTCTAAGAGAATAAGAAACATTCACAAGAATAAGAAAGGAACAACTAAGAATAAGAACTATGAATAAGTTAGTCATGTCGTGATGGAGACTGTGAGACATAATGCCCGGATGACTAACTTGTCGATAGGGACGGCGATACGTAACGTTTGTTGTATGATAAGTGTTTAATGTCATCAACAGGGACGGCGATACATAAAGCCCGTGAGTATGACATGATTAGCGGAGATGGCGATATGTAATGCCTGCAAATGTTAAGTATGCTCCGTGTCAAGATGGGGACGGCGAGACGGAAAGCCCAAATGACTGACACGAGACTCATCACAATGGGGACGGCAATATGTAAGGTCCGGAAGACTGATGAGTTATATGTGATGGGGATGACGATACATAATGCCCTTCAAGGATAAGAAATAAATAAGTTTTTAAGAAGTGAAGTTTTTTTTTTAGAAAATGGTAATAAGTCCTCCTAATAATGCACACCTGTTTAAGTTAAGTGAAATATAAGTTATGCATAAGTCACATGGAATATATTTGAGATATGTCCTTTTCTTTAGGATTATAAATGGTTGCTTATGTCTATGCTCTTTTAAGCTAATTATGTACTTACTGAGATTTATAAAAAAATCTCACTTTTTTGTGGTTTTATATTTTTTTCTTGTGCATATAAACTATACACAGGGTTGGATGGCCGACAAGGGGAAAGCTCCAATGATGCAAGAAACTCTGAGGAGTCCTAAGAGACCCTCTACTTATAGTCCCTATGTAGATTTCGCTTTTGCTTCCTTGGGACCTCCTATCTATGACCAGTAGATGAGATTTTGGAAGAATGATGCATCCGCTTTTTCTAAAGAGGAGTGACGTACGGGATGCTGCTTAACTTTAGAATTAGACTGTTCCTTGTCTATACGTGGGGTTCACACGAAACCATAGGGACAATATCTCCAGCGAGACTTTTGTCTTAGTTTAGATATGTTTCACTATGGGAGGGAATTTTTTGAAGTTAAAAAGGAACCCAAGTGGCTATAAGGATGGTATTCTGAATGTTATAAATATTTTTGTTAACCCTGATAACTATTTGGGCTTTGTATATATATGACAGTACAATAAAGTTTATGAATGAATGGTGTGATGTTATGAGTATACTTTTCTCCATTTGATCTTTAAATTTTTTTTTATATTTGAGACCTCATCCGCTGCGAATATTATATCTTATATAATATATTTACTAAGTTCTTGATACGTACGGAGGTGAGCAGTCTAGTGTTACTTATCTTGACACCTTGATTTACATTAAATTCCAGACGTAAATTGGGGTTGTCACAGGGTCTGGGTTTCACTAATTTTTGTCCCATCGCCCTTTATCATCCTTCGATAAAGATTTTGACAAGGGTCTTGGTTGAGAGCCCAAGACTCAACCCTGCGATTAGAACGTGTGCTCAAACTAAGACCCTAGCCTTGAGTCTCGACCTTTGGGTGAATCGTGGTACGAGGGTTTAGGAGTGGGTGAAAGCCTAGGACTCAACCTTGCGATTCGAATGCTTCGTTGGTGAAGAAGCAAAAAGGGTTTATGAGTGTGCTCGGATTAGGGCCCTATTCTTGAGCCTCGACCTCTGGGAAAATCGTGGTGCGAGGGTTTAGGAGTGGGCGAGAGCCCATGACTCAACCCCATGATTCGAATGTGTCATTGGTGAAGAGGCGAAGCAGGTTTATGAGTGTGCTCGAATTAGGACCCTAGCCTCAAGCCTCGACCTCTGGGTAAATCGTAGTGTAAGGGTTTAGGAGTGGGTGAGAGCCCAAGACTCAATCCTGTGATTCGAATGCTTTGTTTGACTTAACCTAGGTCGAAGAATTGAAAAATTCCTCATCCCAATTTTATTGATAGAACAACAGGGTTACACAAAACGTGAAGTCACTCTATGACACATAGTACTTCTTCAGGTGTTCTGTGTTCTATAAGTGGAGGAGTTCCCTTCCTTGGCCAGTTGCTGGAAGTCATGATATAAAGCCTTCCCACCATAGCCCCAGCTTCTGTTCCTCTATTATGGTTACACTTGTCTGCCTCAGGACTAAATCACCAAGTTTGAATGCTCATGGCCTGACTTGCCTGTTGAAATATTGCTCAGCCTTCTACTTATAGCAGGCTATTCATATTGTAGCGTCGGCCCTCCTTTTGTCAAGGAAATTGAGTTACTCCGCCAGCCTATCGGTGTTGGCAGTTGGCTCGAAGTGTTAGATTCAGAAAGTGGGTGCACCTATCTCCGCTGGTATCACTGCCTCGCTCTTATAAGTAAGAGCGAATGGTATTTCTTCAGTTGGGGTTCAAACCGTCGTCCTCTATGCCCATAGGACATCTGGGAGCTTATCTATTCACCTTCTTTTGTGTGATCCCAGCCTTTTTTTGAGTATGGTTAGGATTTACTTTGATTTTTAGCTCCGCACACCACTCTCGATAGTGGGAGCAGTTAAACTGCTTCCTGTTGTTTGATATGAAGCTCTCGGGAATTCTAAATCTACACACGATCGACTTCTAGAGGAACTTGGTGATTGCATGTGAGAAGATGCCTGCCAAGGCCTCTGTTTCGAACCACTTGATAAAGTAGTCGACTGCGACTAGGACGAACTTGGCCACCCTTGGGCAGTTGGAAAGGGGCCTATGAGGTCTAGTCCCCACTGGACAAAAGGCCACGACACCGTGAGGGAGGTCAGCTCTTCTGGCAGGCAGTGGGGCACGGGGGTGTGCTCCTGGCACCAAGGATATTTTCTGATGAATTCCTCTGCGTCCCTCAGTGTGCTCGGCCAATAATAGCCTACCCAGGCCACCTTCGTGGCCAAGGCTCGTGCCTCTAGTGTGGCTTCCACAAATTCCTTCATGTATTTTGGCAAGCACGTATTGAAATTTCTTGATGAACAAGCATCTGAGGAAAGGCTTGGAGAAGCCTGTCCTATATAGCACTCCCTCTAGTAGTGCCAACTTTGCAACCCTGTTTCTAACCTTTTGCGCCTCGCCCGGGCCTGGAGGAAGCTTTCTATCTCGCAAGTATTCCATGATTTTTCTGGCCCATTCAGGAGGGAGACTGCCACATTTGACACTTTTGCTCCTATTGACGGCTTGTCAATCACCTTTGCTTTGGCATGTTCTATAAGGGGAACGCCTTCTTGTCCCGAGGCGGCCCTCGCCAATTGATCGACTTGCTGGTTGTCAACCCTTAGAATTTGTTGGATGCTGAAGTATTGGAAGTGGTTGTGGGCTTCACTCACCAGCTAAAGGTATTTATTCAGTCACTCTCCTTTAGTAGCAAAGACCCCTAGAACTTGGTTGACTATGACTTAGGAGTCTGCGTGCGCCTCTACCTCCTTTGCTTCCAGGAGCCATGCCACTATTAGCCAGGCCAGTAAGGCCTCATACTCGACTTCGTTTTTAGTGATTTTGAAGGTGAGCTTGATCGCGTAATCGTGGTGCTTCCCCTCACTAGTCAAGATATTCACCCCTATGCCCTCGTTGATTTTGCACGCTGACCTGTCTACATAAATCATCCAAGGTTTACTTTGCAGCGCGAGGTGGGTTATTCTGGGAAGCTTGTGAATTCTACGATGAAGTCCACTAGTGCCTGCCCCTTGATTACTATCCTCAAGATCTATCTTAGGTCAAACTCACTAAGCTCTATTGCCCACTTCGCTAGCCTTCCCGAAGTATCTGGTGTCTACAATATGCATTTAAGGGGCTAATTCATGAGAACCTAGATGCTATGGGACTAGAAGTAGGGTTGGAGTCTCCTAACCGCAATGACCAGGGCGAAGACCAACATGTCTATTTGTAGGTACCTAGTTTCGGTGCCACGAAAAGCTCGGTTGACATAGTACACAAGTTTCTGGCCTTTAGTGGTGTCTCAGACTAGGACTACTAAGACTGTGCTTGGGGAGAGTGCCAAGTAGACTGTCAGTACATCGCCCAGCTCCATTTCGCTGAGTAGAGGGGGACGTATTAGGTACCTTTTTAGTCCATTGAATGCCTCATCACTGGTTGAGTCCCATCCCTAGGCCTTCCACACCATTTTGAATAAGGGCAGACACTAGTCAGTCGACTGGACGATGAAGGTATTTAGGGTGGCTACCTTGCCTGCCAGCTGCTATACCAAATGGTGGTTGTGTGGCATGACCATTCAAGTAATGGCCTCTATCTTTTTTGGATTTGCCCCAATCGCTTTCTCGGGGACAATGTATCCCAGAAATTTGCCCGACTTCACACCGAAGGAGCACTTGGCCGGGTTAAGCTTCATCTTGTATTGTTGGAGGACGGTGAAGGCTTCTCGTAAGTTGTCTAGGTGCCTCTTAGTCGAGCTGCTTTTGACCAGGAGGTCATCGATGTAGGCTTTTACATTTCGCCTGATTTGTTGTTTGAACATGTAGTTGACCAAGCATTGGTAAGTCACCCCCGTATTCTTCATCACCTTGTAGCAGTAAAGCCCTCTGTTGGTGACGAAGGCTGTCTTTTCCACGTCCTCCGAGCTCATCCTTATTTGGTTGTACCTTAAGTAGGCATCCATGAAACTCAAGAAAGTGTGGCCCTTTGGGCATGCCTTGTTGAGGGGGAAGCAGGGTAAGGGAAAGCTGTCCTTTAGGCATGCCTTGTTGAGGTCGGTGAAGTCAACACACATCCGCCATTTTTCGTTTGCCTTCTTCACGAGTACTACATTGGAGAGCCACTCTGGATAGTGGACTTCCCTGATGAATCATGCCGCCAAAAGGTGATCGGTCTCCTTCGCTATGGTCGCACCATTTTCTGCATAGAAGATTCACCTCTTCAGCTTGATTCTTTAGGCATTAAGATCGATGCTTAGCCTGTATTCGGCTATGGAGTTGTCTATGTTAGGCATGTCCTCGTGGGTCCAGGTAAAGATATCCCTGTGCTCGGTCAGGAGCTGTTTTAGGCCCACCTTCAAATCGGCGGCTGGGCGTCTTCTCCTACAGCCTCCCAAGAATTGGGTCAGGAAGAGACGAGCCAAACAATCGAAGTTATTGATCGTTCATGTGGGGATGGTTCTGAACCACCCCTCGCTGCCCCTCGCCGCCCATTTCAAAGTGAGAGGGAAGGCCCTACACGCCACTTCACTAGGGTAGCCATGTAGGCTCATAGGCGTCCTAAACGCTTCCAAGTGTTCGAACAGGTCTTTTTCCCTGTCATACAGATCCTTCTGAGACACCTTGAACTTTGGCAAGAGGGGTACGACCATCACATTTGCATTGTATGATGTTCCAAAACTGCTGTGGAGCTGGCCAATTTTAGATGGCACCTCGATCAGCTTAGCCATTTCTGCGTATTTGTCCCCAAGCTCTTTGAGCACTAGGTGCAGCTTACACCTCTCTTCTTACGCCTGGTCGGGGATCTCTTCTTCCTACCGGGAACTTGCATACTTACTGGCGAATGGTTCGTGGTGGGTTGTACGCTCCTCTTTGTTTTTCCTTAACTTGTTATTTTCTTCTATCAACTTCCTGATGGTCTCTTCCATTGCTACGAATCTGGCCTCTATTATGCTGTCATTGGGTTCTTCTCTACGGGTTGTTTGGAACAGTGTCATTGCCAGTATGTGGAGTACACATTATAGGATCCCACAGACAGCACCATTGTTGTTGTCATGTTCCGTAGCCTGAGCTACTTGGCGAGGCCTAAATGATTCCCGTCTGCACAAAAGATCAATGAGTGGGCGAGCGGTGCCCAGAGACAGCTTTGATGCTTAAATTAGTGTGAGTATGAGGGAAATACGAAAGATACAAGAGTAGATAGTAGAGATGGAATACTTAACCTTCGGGTGGTGGAATTCCTAGCTATTTATAGGGCTTGGCATGCCATTACTAAACTACCTGGCGGCGTGGCAGTTGTCCTCCCACCCTGTCAAACCATCATTCCCTTTACTAAGTTCGAGTAGATCATCCTGCCCTCGAGATTCTATCCTAACGTGTTGTCCTTTCTTCCGTAACATATCAACCTTCCTTTCTGCCACAGGGGCATGTTTGAACTCTTGATCTGCATTTAATGTGGTGAGGGAGGGCTTACATGAAATTGGCATGCCAGGGGTCTCAAGCACCCCTGCTAAATATATATTTAATGGTCGTGGGGTTTTTGCATTAAATGCAGAGTGGGTGCATCTGTATTTTTGACTATCCAGATTGTGACTCGATTCTCTATGTTGGTTGGCTCTCGCTCTCCCTCTTGTGTCTCACATGCTCTTGTCGGTCACCTCTCGCCTCTTGTGTAGGTTGCCTCTCGCCAGGCTTCTTGTCGGTCACCTCTCACCATTTACGGGCTTAGGCCTCTCTTCCCTTCTGGTTCTTATTACCCAAAACTAGGGCCCAGTCTCTAGTAGGAGGGCCTCCCTTCACACATATTATGGTGACGATTTCCCATGGTAATGATTTTCCCCTAGGGATGCATGTAAGGAGGGGCACATATGTTTGGTTACAACTGACATTGTGTGATCTCTTCTTAACCGTTACTATTGAGTGTATAAATAAGAAGCCTCGTGCAAATTTTTAAACACTTTTACATTCTTCTTATCACCACCCGTGAAGCCAATACCCTAATCGAAATATATCATATTTGGTTCTTAATTTTTCCTTCATATAGAACCCCGAAGTAATCGACTTGAGACATTTTCAACTTGGCGCACGCATGGCATTTCGAGGACGGTTATATATTCTCACTATCACAAAATGATAAGGTCCCAACAAGAGAATATTACAGAGTCATAGTACTAAAAAAATCTATTGATCATCATCTTATTATGTGACATTAGATATATATATATATATATATAGGAATTCACAAGTGAAACATTATAAAAAATAAAGCCGTAATTCATATTCACATTGATCTATTTTCTTCTCACTATATAAAATGTGACATATTCATCTTAATTAAAATATCAAAAATAATTATCTAACAAATGATCATCTAGTTTTGATAAATAACATATCTTATACAGTGGGATGGTAGTGTAGACTTCTGTAATCTAATATCACATTATAAAATGATGAGAGAATAATAAAAATTGAGATATTGATGAGTATCATTACTCATAGTGCTAATAGACTAATTTTTTTAATAAAAAATGATAGAATCCAAAACTGAAAAGAAAATAAATGCATCTTAATAGATTATTTAAGATGAAAATAAACTTATTTTAGCAAGAAATAGTTATTTTGATAAGAAATAACTGACTATGGATAAGTAGTTTTTTTTATAATAAATTTCTCTTTTTGTTTTATTTAAAATCATGTAGAAAAAGAAATACCACAAGAATAAAAAAATATGAATTCTTGTACTCATTAATCCTATATAATTAATAATCAAAGAGAAAAAAACAACAAGAATAAAAAATAAAAATAGATTAAATATTGTCATATGTATGATTAATAATGAAAGAGTTTGTTCTTATTTTAAGTCCCCAAATATTTTTCTTCTTATCAAATTTTGATTGTATATGGCTTGATTTAGTTATAAAGGTAAAATAAAAGTTGAATAAAATATATTAGAATAGAAATTTTTAATAATATTTTTATTTTAAAATTAAAAAAAAAAATTATTTATTTATTATTTTTATCTGATCTAACCGAACCACCAAATTCCGTTACCGCGTAGTCGGAAGGTTCAGCTATCACCGTTTGAATTGTCTACTCAATAATGCATTGCGTGTCGTGATTTATTATTATTATTATTTAAATTAATGTTGGACGGCATATATGCAATATTATACTCGCAGCTCATTTCATCGAAAGGTGATCAGCTGAGTACCCTATATAAATTTTAATCAATGGCGGGCCATATATTCGTATTACATGCCCATGGAATTACAGCTCTATTTCATTAGAAAATGGGTGAAGAACCAGCCAACTGCCTTCCTGCTGTCGACTAGGTCTAATTAATAATTAGTATCCACTTCCCATATATAGTTTTCTGTGCTCTTAGCTCTAGTACTTGACTTTGTATTTAATATGGAAAAAAGTTATGCTCATATAAAACTAATGTCTAAAACCACGCTGCAGTTACGTGCAATAAGTTTGGATTAATTTGCTGGTGGTTTCTGCTTCTTCAACTTCGAGGGATCAAAGCCCTTCACTCTTTCTTTTCAGTCCAATACGTACCGGCCGGCCACATGATTTATACTATAAATCTCTCAGTTTACAGGTACTTTTCTGCATCTCCAATGATTATGATTAGCAAAATGAATAAAACTTTTCAATTTAGATTACAATTTTCCTAGTTATTTCAATAAAATTATTACTTTGCTAGCTAGTCTAATTTATACTATCAAAATGATATTATCCCATGCATGCATGCGTATGAAATCCCAATGATGAAATTAATAAATCGAATTACTGTTGGAGTCATATATTATATATACATATATACCGAGAAATGAATATCATTATCATTTCTATTAGATTTTTTACAGACCATCTTATTAATATCTCACCTCATTCTCCAATCATAGATATCCTTTACACCAAATAATTTCTGAACATTTTTCCATGACAAGCTGCAAAAACCAAAATAATTTCTATAGAGATATTTAAAAGAATCCGAAAAATCTTATTCTCTTCGTGTTTTGAAACCATAAATTGATAAATCATTGAAAAATTTCTCAAAAGTTTATTAAAAAACTAGATCAAAATCTTATGCAAATAACCGTAATCATAACTTATCGCTACCTCACCTTGCGTCAATCTTTTATGCAAAGTGTCAGTGTGAGATTTAGACTTCATTTATATTCATAATATTTTTAATTTATCTTATTTTATCTCATTTAATTATTATAATTTTATCAAATTTTCATATAAAATTATATAAATAATTCAACTTATTTAAATCTAAAAACAAGAATAATATTACAAATTTATTCTAATAATATTTTATTTTTATCTTAATTCATCTTATCTCATTTTATCTTATTTATAAAAATAAACAAATACTTACTATTAATTCAGGAAGATCAGCAAATAATGCCTCGATCAAGAATACAGCACCAATCTTATCCGGTAAAGGATATTTACCCTCTGTAGCATCCCACTCCGGCGCCACTCCCATTTGAATGCATTTATAATCCATTTGAACATTTTGAATATTTAGATTTCGGATTGAGTTTATTCAGTTTTATTTTTTTTTTACAGATTACTCCAACTCCCACTCCCATGCACGTTTCCAAATCCCACGCCACTACTTTCACGGCAACAGTTTGCACATTCAGTTATTTCCTCTTTCATCTCCACGATTTTATTTTTTTGGTTTGACATTCATCTATTTATACCTCCCGTTAGCCGCACTCTCACGCATTTATCTACAATCCTCAACCTAGACTAGGCTACCGCCGCACCACCTTCAAGTAGCCACCGGGTGAGTCTGCCCATCTCCGTGCATTTCAGCCCCATCGTTGCACCTCCGTTACCAGTCACTGGATTTCTCCCCGCCACACGAAGTCTCAGCCACCCCAAGCGGTGTCCACTCATCAGGCGATACCCCACCGAGGTGACTCTGTTTTTGACTCCCCGAAACAGTGCATCAACAGCCTAGTACCATTTCATTCGGAGCCACCTGCCAGTGGCAGCCCCTCCATGTCGCCGTCCTAACACCTTCACAGAACCACTACTATCCATCACCGAAATTGGGAGCCTCTGTTTTTGGCAACCGGAAACAGAGTAGTCCCATGCTCCTGCCTCCGTTCACACTTCACCTCAGCCATTTACCTCACGCCGGAACAAGCGGAAAACACTCAGATGCAACCGAATGTGCCACCCCTGTCCGCCGTATCCCTTACGTACTCCATGATCGAGATAGCCGCCTGCCACCAAGCACGGTCGCGACCCCTTCATCTCACGCTGGGCATGATTCATTTGCCACATGGTCTTGAACTAGAAGCTAAGCTTTCGAATCCCAGCTTTCCCTTTTTCATGTTTTCGCCATGCACCTTATATCGGTTTTTACTATAACACCAAATTTTAAGTTGGTATTTACATTAAGTATGATTCGGTTTTGCTCAAAAGTCTAATCCTTTTTACGTATAACCTATAAAGAAAATAGAGTTTTGAACTATATTATTATAGCATTAATATATTGTTTTAAAAACATAAATTTCTTAATCAACAATAAGGATAAAACCTTATTTTTGAACCTCTCTAAAAAGAAAGCGACTAAGTCTTTTCTTTCCAACCTTAATAAATTTTGTGGTGGTTATGTTAAATTATAATTTATGGAGTTGAATATATATGTTTTTTTTAGGTTGTCCTCGGGCTTTAAGTATTTTAGGGTTTTGGAGGATTTTGATAAATTCAATTATTAAGGGTTATATTCAAGATTCGGGGACTCTTAATGTAAGATAAGATATTGGCTTCTATATCTCAGGTTACATTTGCGAGGTTGGTGATCAATTGGAAAATTTATGAAAGTACGCGATTATCTTATAGGTGGTGATTGAGTTTGTGCAACTTTATCGAGGATATTTTTGAAAAGTTAAAAGATTCAGGTAAGCAGGGTTTCTATGCTTGACTTTGTACTAAATATAGACTGAGGTTGACTTTTTGAAAATTTATGAAGTGAGAACTTGAGAAAAATCAACCGTAGTCATTTCTTTGCATTACTCATAAAGCTTATATGAAAGAAAGAAAAATATTTATATCATGCATTGTGCAGACATGAGCTTAGTTTTTGTCATGTTGTTTTTGAAATGTGATAGAGCGATATTAAGGATCTGAAAATTTGTGCATTAATTTTATAAAGATGATCTAACTCTGTTTTGTTTATATAAGAATGTTTATGAAAATAATTTGGAACTATGTGTTATTTTGTTGACTCTAAAAAACTCTTTGGCATGGTATACTGGTTTCTATCTGACTCTGGCTCTGCTCTGTTTGGGTTGGTACCAACTTCTCTGTCTCTGAGTGCATCTATTTTGAAAACAAAGTGGTTTATTGTGGACTTTCCTGTGTGCACACTCGGGGCTCCGAGAATGATTAAGGGAATGTTTCACCTCCGTCTCTGCCTGGTTTGGCCACCGGGATTAGCACAACCCTACCACGGGGGTTAAATATGGTCTTTGCTCTGTAAGATGCTCTGTTTGGATATGACGATGATGCTCAGTTTTGTTATGCCAAAGTACTCTGTGTTTTATATGATTTAAAAATGGTCGCTCTGCTACATTTGAAAATATGTTTTATTCTGTATATTAACTCTGATGAATTATTTCTGTTTTGTATACAGTATTTTGTAAATGCTCATGTTTGTACTCTGGTATATGTCCTTCGCTTACTGAGTTGTGGTTAAACTCACCCCCTTATCTCTGAATATTTTTTCAGATGAATTTGGATATTTCAATGGAGGATCAAATTATGAAGCATTGGGTGAGATGATTTTAGGAATGATAGATTAATCATAAAAAGTTTAAATGAGTATTGACAAGATTTAGTAAGAACGTATTATTGTATTTTTGTAATGTAGTATTTCCAGAATTGATGATATTGAGGAAGTTGATTTTGGAATCAAGTTTTATAAAATATTGGAGAACTTTAAGTCTTTAATTATTCTGTTGAAATATGAGTTTTATAATAGGAAGTAACTCTCCGACCCTTGCGGGACCGGGGCGTTACACCCTCCCCATTCACAATCAAGTACAAGTACTCAGATAAGCTCGAAGGATCAGCCAATAACGCAAAGAATTGGAGACACTTGGAGTCGAGGCATTGAGGGGCAAGTGGCTCCTTTGAGTCGGGGCGTTGAGGGTCGAATGGCTCATTGGAATCGGGGCAATGAGGGGCAAGTGGTTCCTTGGTGGAGTAAGGGCGTTGAGGGGCAAGTGGCTCCTTTGAGTCGGGGTGTTGAGGGTCGAGTGGCTCCTTGGAGTCGGGGCGTTGAGGGGCAAGTGGTTCCTTGGTGGAGTCAGGGCGTTCAGGGGCAAGTGGCTCATTTGAGTCGGGGCATTGAGAGGCAAGTGGTTCCTTGGTGGAGTCAGAGCTTTGAGGGGCAAATGGCTCCTTGGAGTCGGGGCGTTGAGGGGCAAGTAGTGTATGGCAATCACAACTCGAGGAATAAAAAAAAACACGAAGGCAATCAAAGCCACCAACCAACTTCCGGGCAGAAGAGCCGAGACATTGACGGGCAAGTGTACAAGAGTAACACCCCGAGTAATCATAAAAATCCCACAGGAAATCAGAGCCGCCAATCATCTATTGACATTGTTCGAGCTGACCAAGTTCTTTCCTTCCGATCATCCATTGTCGTCGATAGTGGCACGGTAAAAGCTTTTATCTTGGGTTGTGTGTTTGTTTTTGCCATTTGGATTACTAATAAAATTTGATATAGATATTGATCAAGCAAAACAAGCAGCATCATACAAGTGTTAAAACCCCAAAATAATACTGATTCATGTACCCTGCATCCTACGATTGCATGTAATGAGACCGTATCTTGTGTTGTTTCCTTGTATCAATTCTAGTTAGCTTCCTCACAAACCCCCGCCCCTTCCCTTTCGTCAGACTTCCAATGAAAAATTTTGTCCTCCTATCACGTAAATGGTTATGATATATATGGCCTTTGTTCAAACGGCCTCCTCATGTCTATCTCGAAATGAAATAAAATGTTGCGCGTTTAGTTTGGTGATGAGTTTATTTGCATTAATGGTTCTTTTATGACCCTTTGATAAATATTTATTTAAAAAAATTAAAGGTTGATAGATTATTTCACCATATGATCCAATCTCATTACATAATTTTCTTACAAACTGAAGAATTCGAAAAACACAGAGCAATTATCTACAGTATAAAACACTCGCAGGGGATTGCATGGATTTGAAAATATTCTATTTAGGTACTATTACATGATGACTCTCTTGCCCAAATCCTTCCCGCCTTCTCATGACCAAACATATATATTTCTTAAAAAAGATTTTAGGAGAAAATAATGATGGGGAAATACATAGCTTTTAAGAAAATTGATGAGTTAATTGGTCTTGATCAGGATTTTTCACCTTTTTTAGGGTCATTTATTTGATCGGAAAATGGATTTTAAATTCACAATGAATGGAAGTGTATAAGTTCATCATGTTAATGCAACAACATTTACTAATGTCGGTACAAAATTACGGAGTAACATAATTTCTATTGCAAGCGTTGATGCCGTTTTTCTAACCTAGGGAACGAGACCTCTCTACTACTTTGTCTCTGCAAGATATGATGAGAGGGGCTCGGTGGGTATGGGATACCTTCAATGTTCAAGTAATAATTCTTATTCAGGTGGGAGTGTAATATGAAATCAAAGAGAGAGAGAGAGAGAGAGATTACCCTTCTACTTGCGTTCTTGGTGCTTATTTGTAGTTGGCCGGGGTGGTGATCTCTATTGCTGCCAAGGGTATGTGTCAAGCCGTATTCTGTACCATTCTGGTCATGGAGCCCTTCTGACGTGCCTGCCATCACCATGCTATGCCGCAAATCTTGTTCCTGCATGTCCATGTTGGAATGTGAGGGATAATGCTCCCACTACCCTAGTGAGAGTAGTAGTATGGTTCATTTAATGCCGTGTATAGGTCCTTGCATAACAACTCCTCTATTTATTTAATGTGGCATGCTCATTATCTAGCCGTGCAGCCTGTAGGTCTTGCTGGGGGTGTGACGCTTATACCTGATGCGTGGGTCATGTCTTAGGTTAAACCCAACCTTCCGTTTTCCGTCCATCCTTGTTGGGTATTCTTGATAAGTTTAATTTTTATTGTTTTTTTATTTATTAAAATTGTTATTTTTATTTTATTTATTTTATTAATTTTTATTTATTAATTTGTTTATATTAAAGGAATGAGAAGAAAAGAAAGGGAAAATTTACAACCAAAAAAAAAAAAAAATGGACGGCTGCCACCCCCTGTCTCACTACTAAAATTATGTGAATGACTCTATCATTATTATTTTAAATATTTTCTAGTAACTTGTATAATAATTTCAAGGCCTATAAATAGGGGATTCATTTGTAATGAAATTCATAAGAAAATAAAGAGAGAGAAGAAAGTTTCAATTCTTAAGAGTTTCAAAAGAGTTTTTTATATATTTCTCTCTTGCAATAATAGTTTCTTTCTTTAGTTTTATAACACGTTATTAGCACGATGGTTCTACCAATTCTGAAACTAATGGTCTTATTCTTCTGTAAGTTTTTCAATATATTATTTGCAGTCTTTGATATATTTTATTGATAATTATCTGTGAGAATTTATAAATATATTTTCTGAGATACACATATTTATTTCATTATTTATATGTGTAGAAAATGACAAATCTTACAAAATTAGAATTTGTTACTCTTGACATATCTGGAAAAAATTATTTATCCTGGATATTTGATGCTAAAATTTATCTTGATGCGATGAATCTGGGTGAAACAATTAAAGAAGAAAATCAAACGTCCCTGCAAGACCGTGCTAAAGTAATAATTTTCTTTGCCACCATCTTCACGAAAAATTAAAAACTGAATATCTTACAATAAAATATTCTTATATTTTGCGGAACAGTTTAAAGGAGAAGTATGAACACCAGAATACTGTCATCCTCCCAAGAGCTCGTTTGGTTGGTTGCACCTGAGGTTGCAAGATTCTAAAAGTGTTAGTGAGTATAATTCCGCACTTTTTAAAATAAGCTCAGTATTAAAATTATACGGTGAGAAAATCACCGATGATGATATGCTAGAGAAAGACTTATACTACATTTCATGCCTCGAATGTGCTCCTGCAGCAGCAGTATCGAGAGAGAAAGTTTAAGAAATATTCTGAACTTATATCATGTCTTCTAGTAGTTAAACAGAACAATGAGCTCTTATTAGCAAACCACCAGTTACGCTCTACTAGCTCAATATTATTTTCTTGAAGTGAATAGTAATAAGTTTGCATCATTCCCAAAAGTGAATGGTGCATCCTTTAGAAGAAATCGGGGGCGTGGATGTGGTAGGAGAAATTATAGAAATGTTGATCCCAGAAGTGACAACATTAAAAAATAACACCATCTAGTTTTAGTTCAATATTCAAAACAATTTCCAACCCTCACAAGGGGTCAAACCCTAAATCTATAGCTCTCAATATGGTGTTTTCTTTCTTAGCCTTTCAAAGCTATGGTCCTACTTGAATACTCTATGTGAAACCGAATACATACATGTCATCCATCCAATATATATATTCCTACTTCTCCAAAACATCCGAACATGAATATTAAATAAATAGTAATTAAAACTTCAAGGTTTCCACTTCACAAATATCCTCCGAAACATAACTCCATAAGCATGCATTTTTTTTGTAACCATCAAGCAACAATATCATCAAGATCTTCCAAGATCAATATAACTAATTTCCATCAATGCTTTATACATATTCATCCTAGCATGGCATTTCTATAGGCAAGATATTTACCACTAAAATCAAGATGCTTCTTCAAATAACATATATGCATATATCCCATATTCACCAATACTCAAGTAACTCAACATCTTCATGCTTACATGCTTTTTCTCACCAAACCATCAAGATCATCAATCATCTCATAACTCATTAACCAAAAAGATCACAGGTTCTACACATAGATCCTAATCAAAATAACATTCCTACCCTCAAACTTTTATCATGGCAATACTAAGCAAGTAACCAAACAATATGAGCACATACAAGCATATACACACATTCAAGCACATTCACTCCAAAATATACAAAGAATGCTAAAGGCAAAGTAAGGATATACTTACAAATCTTCCTAGTTAGCTTATATAACTTCTGAAAATAAAAGAAATACTTAGTTAGAACATGATAAAAATTTACATTTTCAAAAGAGAAGGTTTTCTTTTTGGAAAGCATAAACATAGGGTTCTTCCTTATGTTTCTAGGTTTCATTTCAAAGTAACTAAGTTACTTACCTCTTCTAGGTTTCTCCTCCTTCCACAAACACTATCTTATTCTCCTTTTTAGTTTGAAGTATTTAGGTGTCTAAGTGGTGAAAAGAAATAAAGCAAAGTGGAGGGAAATGAGGAGTGCTGCCGTGAGGTGCAAAGTGAGGGATGTGTGTGTGTGTGTCCGAAATGAGCAAGTCAAAAATGTGAGGAAACTAGGCCATTCGGCCAATGCACTTTGCTAGACTTCTAGGCCACTCATTCCCCTAGGTTTGAGTGACTTGTGATGGGCTTGAAAGACCCTTGAGTGACTCCCCTATCACTTGATCACATCAACCCCAATCTACCCCATCCTAGGTTGGAGATTGTGCTCCTTCTTTCTCTTCTCATGGCCGGCCACTCATTCTAGGGTTTCAACCCCTTTTCATCATCTCACATCATCTCTTGTCTCCCCAACAATCCTCTCACATGTCATTTCAAAGGATTTGAGAATCTATTTTTGGGAAAACACACAAATGGGTTTCGGATCCCATTGCCTCCATCCGAAACCTCTCTTCATCTCACTCTCATTTCCATTTTATCACATGCTCTTTCCATCAACCAATCACCTCACATCTCACACAAGTTTTTCATGTCACTCTTACGCAAATCCTTATCTAGATTTGGTGGCAAAAAGGAAGTCAAACAAGGGAAGGGAGAGTCGGCTAAGGCTATACCCAAAACCCTCATTTCCTTTCCTCCCACTTTTTGATCCATCAACTCACATCTCATGTCACTTTTTCTTACACCCTCTTACACATCATGCCTCATCCAATCTTACACAAATCCTACATGTCCTTTCCATCTAGATTTGGAAATGTTTAGGTTAGAAAGCCCAAAGGCCATTTGGCCAAAGCCCCCACCGAAACCCCTATCTCTTTTCTCATCTCCAAATCTTCTTAAATCCCATTTTCATCATTTTACTAGATATGGTAGGATCCCATATTGACTTATTTGGCAAAATTCCACACCTCACACACTTATCTAGGTAAGGAAAAGATGGAAGATTCCACTCATGTCTTCTCTTTTCTTTCTCCAACAAAACAACTAGTCAACTAGCTCACCTACTAGCATTTTCCTCTCAACTACTAGTCTTGACTCAACTTACTAAACTTCTCTTAGCTTGACATGTGTCATCAAGCATGGGTTTAGGTTGACTAGTGGGCTTCCTTTCATGGACCTATGGGCTTGTCTTTCCCCCACTTAGGCCCAAAGCTCTTGCCATGGCCTTAAGGCCCTTAAACTCTTAAATCCATCTTCTTAAAGCTTTAGTCACCAATTTCCCTAAGTCACTAAGCTATATATATATATATATATATATAAATAAAAGCAAGGCATGATAATTTTGGGGTCGTCACATTGAATCTCCATCCTTTTTACAAAGGATTCACGGAGATATATGTGGGCTTATTCATCTATCAAGTGGACCATTTAGATATTTTATGGTTTTGATTGATGCATCTAGTTGATGGTCACATGTTTGTCTGCTTTCCACTAGAAATTTGCATTTGCTAGACTTCTTACTCAGATAATTAAACTACGAGCACAATTTCCTGAGTATCCAATTAAGACCATTCAATTAGATAATGCAGGTGAATTTTTATCTCAAGTTTTTGATGATTATTGCATGTCAATAGGAATAGATGTTGAATATCATATTGGCCATATACACATACAAAAATGTTTAGCTGAATCTTTGGTCAAAAGGTTTCAGCTAATCGCTAAACCTTTACTTATAAAATCAAGACTACCTGTTTCTACTTGGGGACATGTTATACTTCATGCAACATCTTTAATTCGCATTAGACCATCTGCATATCATAAATATTCTCCATTACAGCTTGCATTTGGTCAACAACCAAATATTTCTCATCTTCGTACTTTTGGATGTGCTGTATATGTTCCAATTGCACCTCCACAACGTACAAAAATGGGCCCTCAACATAGACTTGAGATAAATGTTGGTTTTGATTCTCCATCTATTATTAGATACTTTGAACCCCTTACAGGAGATATGTTTAAAGCATGTTTTGAGAATTGTCATTTTGACGAATCCAATTTTCCATTAATGGATAAAGAAAAGTCGGTGCCTGAGGTATGACAAGATATTACTTGGGATAATAAGACCCTTTCTCAATTTGATCCTCCTACAAATGAACGTAAACTGGAAGTTCAGAGGATTATTTATTTACAAAATGTTGCAAATCAATTATCAGACGTATTTACTGACACTAAAGGTGTAGTAAAATCTTATATTCCTGCTGTTAATGTTCCAGCAAGGATTGAAGTCCCTGAAGCACAAATTGTCAAAACAGCAATAGGTGAGTGTAAAGCACGCCTGAAGCGTGGAAGACCTATTGGTGCAAAATACAAAATTTCCAGAAGGAAAAGAATAAAAAATGAATTTGGTGTTTCTGAAGAACACGTACCCACAATACAAGCTACAAATATAATTGGTGCTCTTTAAGATATTAAATCTTCTATCCCAGAACCTCCTGAAGAAGAAACTTCTGAAGAGTATAAATCTCCTGAAAAGGGATCTTCTGAAGAGGTGTGTCATGAAATGTTTTCCCCTAAAGAGGAACAAGTACCTAAAAATAATGAGATCTCAATATATTTCATGAATACTGGAGAAATTCTGGATAGAAATAAAACTGTTATTGACAACATATTTTCATATAAAATGACTTTTGACATTACCAGAAGTAATGAATAAAGTGAGCCAAAAACCGTCGAAGAATGTCGACGTAGAAATGATTGGCCAAAATGGAAAGCAGCTATTGAAGGTGAATTAAATTCGCTAGTAGAGCAAGAAATATTTGGACCTGTTGTCCAAACACCAAAGGGTGTAATGCCTGTTGGATATAAGTGGGTATTTGTTGAAAACGTAATGAGAAAAATGAAATTGTGCGGTATAAAGCACGGCTTGTCGCACAAGATTTCCTGCAGAAACCCAGGATTAATTATGAAGAAATATATTCTCCCGTTATGGATGCAATCACATTTAGATTTTTGATTAGTTTGGTTGTTACAAAAGGATTCGGTTGATGGATGTGGTCACTGCATATTTATATGGATCTTTAGACCATGACATATATATGAAAATCCCTGAAAGATATAAAATACCTGAAGCATCTATAAGTACATTTAGAAATATGTACTCTATCAGACTACAAAGATCTTTATATGGGTTGAAACAATCCGGACGCAGGTGGTATAATCGCTTAAGTGAATATCTATTGAAATAAGGATTTGAGAATAATCCTATATGCCCATGTGTTTTTATTAAGAAATCAGAATCCAGAATTGTCATTATTACGGTTTATGTTGATGATTTAAATATTGTGGGAACTCCTGAAAAGATCTCAAAAATCGCTATATATTTAAAGAGATCTCGAACACTTGCCAAATGAAATTTTTATTCATCAGTCCATGTATATTGAGAAAGTCTTGAAGCATTTTTATATGGACAAATCTCATTCCCTGAGTACTCCAATGATTGTTCGAATATTTGATGTGAAGAATGATTCATTCCGTCCTTGTGATGACGATGAAGAAATTATTGGTCCTGAAATACCATATCTCAGTGCAATTGAAGTTTTGATGTATCTTGCAAATTACACTCGACCAGATATTACATTCTCAGTTAATCTGCTTGCAACATATAGTTCTACACTAATTCGAAGGCATTGGAATGGTATTAAACATGTCCTTCATTACCTTTATGGTACGGTTGATATGGGATTATTTTATCAACGTTAATCAAGTCCACAATTGATTGGGTATGCAGATGCAGGTTATCTTTCAGACCCACACAAAGGTAGATCTCAAACTGGATATTTATTTACTTATGGAGATACTGCCATATCATAGAAATTTGTTAAACAGACACTATCTGCTACTTCTTCAAATCGCTCAGAGATCATTGCTATTCAAGAAGCAAGTCGAGAGTGTATTTGGATGAGATTAGTAATTCAACATATCTAGGAAAAGTGTTGACTTTCCATGATCAATAATAGCCCAACAATTTTATATGAAGATAATATTGCTTGTATCACTCAAATTAGAGGAGAATATATCAAAGGTGACAAAACCAAACATATTTCACCTAAATTCTTTTATACTCATGAACTTCAAGAGAAATGTGAAATTGATGTCAAGCAGATACCATCTAGTGATAATCTAGCAGATTTATTCACAAAGGCATTACCAACTTCAACATTCAAGAAGATTGTGCATAACATTGGAATGCGAAGACTCAAAAATCTATTGTCATGCACTTTTCAGGAGGAGTAAAAGACTTATGCTGATTGTACTCTTTTTCCTTCGCTAAGGTTTTATCCCACTAGGTTTTCCTTTGCATGGTTTAATGAGGCAATCGTAAAGCACTTATGAATACATAAGAAGACTGTACTCTTTTTCTTTTGCCCTTGGTTTTTCTTCTCACTAGGTTTTTCCTTGGCAAGGCTTTAACAAAGCAGATTATTTATGGGTGGTCATTCAAGGGGGAGTGTAATGAATGTAATGAAACGAGAATATAAGTGGATGGATGGCTGCCGCCTCCTGTCCCACCACTAAAATTATGTGAATGACCCCACCACTATTATTTTAAATCTTGCATAATGACTTGTATAGTGACTTGCATAGTAACTTGCATAGTAATTTCAAGGCCTATAAATAGGGGTTTCAGTTGTAATGAAATTCATAAGAAAATAAATAAAGGGAAGAAATTTTCAGTTCTTAAGAGTTTCAAAAGAGTTTCTTATATATTTCTCTCTTGCAATAGCAGTTTCTTTCTTTAATTTTATAATAAAATGGGCTACATTTGCCATTTCAATAGGGAGAAAAGAGGGGGAGCACTTCAGGCCGCGTGGGACTTCACTTACTCTCAACAGGCTGCAATTTTATTTAACCCCACATGCAATAACTCATGGGCCCATGTCTCACTTAAAAGCCACAACACAATAGCTGCATGATAGCATTTTTGGTGGGCCACGGCAATTCAATTTATTGGGACACAAGCTTGACTTTAATTCACGGCAGGAGAGCTTTAGACTTAAGCAGCTGCACGTTTTCTTCAATGAACAATAGCAGGACTTCATTGGTCCACACGTCTGTTGGAAATTCATTGAGAGCCGCATAGTTTTAGACAACGTTTGGATGTCAACAAATTTTGAGAAACTCTGAAAATATTTGTGAATAGTTTGAATAGACTAAAAAATTTTTGTGAGTTTCACTGAGAGTATTTTAAGTTATTTGGATGTGTAAAATATTTTAAGAGTATTTTGAAATAAATGATATTATAAAAACTGTGGGTCTCATTAATAAATGATATTTTAAAATATTAATATTTAATTCTAAAGAAATTAAAAAAAAAAGTTCAAAACGGCAAACGTCGAAACCCATAAATGCCAAAGCATTGCAGGTGCGCGTGGGTGGTGGGACCAGCGTTTCCAGAGCTGAGATTTTAAGGGGTTGGTCGCTGGCGTGAGTGGAGTCTAGTGAAGGGGCAGTATCGTTAGTGGTGGCCGATGGTGGGTCAAGCGAAACTTATAAACATTGAAATCCATTTTCGGTGTTGGAGTCATATGTGGGAGATGATAGCAGACTTTCTGGCAGTGGGATTGTCTGGAGTGGTTCGTCGGCGCGAAAGGATACCAGTGATGCCGACAGTGTCGTCATTGGTGGCCGGCAGTGGGTCAAATCTTGGGGTCACAGCGCAGGATTGACACTTCTACTGTAGCCAAAAAAGAAAAATATGTGTTTGAAGTATTTTAAATAAAAGAGAAAGCGGGAAATAAATAAATTTTGTGTGTTTGAAGTATTTTCAAATGTGTTTGGCAGCAAAGTATTTTGGGTCGTATGAAAAGCATTATGAAGTCTCGAGGATGCTTTGACATCCAAACCTGGGCTTAATTTTATGGGGACACAGATATTCACTAGAGCGAATATTCAAAAATCGACTCTTACTAGGGAACAAAACGCACGGCACGCATATGATATATATATATATATATATATGAGCTTATACATTCAGCGCCGCATACCTAAGAGTAGAAAAGAGAGAGAAAGTCGAGAGGCAAAACCAGCATTGGAGACTTTTCTTAGGAGTTTTTTTAAGGAGGACGATCCAAAAGATAGAGGCGAGAGCTTCATGTTTCATTGACCGACTCCAATGAAGAACATAAGTTTTATTTGTTTTCTTTTTAATTTTATCATGAGCTAAATTTTATTTTCTAGAGTATTGATGTAGTCTAGCAGTAAACACAGTTTATATTTCGAGTTATTTTATTTTTAATATTTTCATGAATGAGTGTTTAATTTTATTTATTAATGCTTGCAATTTTTTTTTTACGAATTATTGTTTGATCAATTGAATTACAGTGAGAACGAGATGTGATTTGTGGTTTTAGCTCTACAATTAAACACCATTAATTGAGTGAAAGTAGATCTACTTTATTATGACTAGTATGATTTTTCATAAATTTCAAATTACGTAATGAGTCTCCAATTAATTAAATTCGCATAGAGATATAGAGTTGTTAGTTGAAGATATTTTTGATATTATTCGAGAGAAAATATTGAATAGTTAGAGAACTTTTAATCATCAGCATGTGATTATTGGAAATTAATAATTAGGAAAAATGATTAGTGAATTTTGATATGCGATAGCGTAATTAATCCATGTATCTGTTTTCTATAAAACATTTTACTACTTATTGCGATTCTGTACGCTTGCAGATAATTTTACGCGAACAAGTTTTTTGTGCCATTGCTGGGGATTACTTATTTGTTACTGATATTGCTGGGGATCCTAATATTCATATTGTAAATTTTTTAAAAATTTGTGATATTTTTAAACACAATAGAGTGACAGATAATACGATTTGACTAAAACTTTTTCCTTTCTCACTTAGGGATAAAGCAAAAGCTTGATTGAACTCTTGCCACCTGGCATCAAAACTACAGGGGAGAAGCTGGCACAAAAATTCTTAGCAAAATATTTTCCTCATGTGAAGATAGCAAAGTTGCGGAATAACATTACCACATTCATCCAATTTGAGGGTGAATCGTTGTATGAATCATGGGAGAGGTGTAATAGCCCTAAAATCTTCATCCTAATTTAATTATCTAATTAAATGCTAATATACAAGATTAGTGGTAATTTGTAAAAACAAGCCCTAAAGAGATGGGCTTGGGAATGAAGTTTTGGAGATATGGATTAAGTGAATGGGCCAAAAGAGTAGTGGTGAGCCCATAAGCCCATAGAGTAAACTCATGACCCATCAAGCCTATAGTAGAGACACATGTCACTTGAAGAGAAACCCTAGAAAATCACCCAAGGCTTGTAGGAAATTCTAGTTGGTAAAGATTGACTAGTAGGTAGCTATGTGCCATGTAGGATTGAGTGTGGAATCTTATGGAGGGATTTTCCTATCATGGAATCTTGGAAGTACAATGCACCATTCTTTGACTTTCCAATAGAAGTCATAGTGTAGAGGAATGTGACAAGTGGCATGAGGAGAAGGATGGAAGGAAGGAACAATGGGTTTCGGTGGGGGTATGCAATCCATGAGCCACTTGGAGGATTCCATGGGGTATGACTACCAAAACGTTGATGAGACAAGGGAGGAGTGTGTAAGTGAATAAGGTATAATGTGTAAGAAAGTATGGTGATGTGAAGAAAGGTATGGTGTGGGTATAGGTGATGGAAATGACAAAAGCAAGGAGATGAAGCAAATGGGGTTTCGGTGGAAGCAAGGGCTTGGCCGGATCATGCATTGCTCAATTCCCAAAAAGCATGGCCTTGAGATCACTTGGATGGACACATGAGATGATGGAGGGATGATGATTGAGTGAAAAGCAAGAAAATGAGGACTAAGCACTCAAGGGAGGCGCCGGCCATAGCAAGTGAGGGAGAAAGAAAACCAAATCTTCCAAGGCATGGCCAAGATTTGATCTTGGAATGACTTAGTGTTTTCAATCTTTCAATCCATCATTGGACATACCTAAGAATGGTAAAAAGTGTACCAAAGACCCTAGAGGAAAGGGATTGGCCGTGTGACTCCATACTCATTCCCTTAGCTTGTTTCATTTGGACACATGCAAACACATTCCTACCTCACTCTCTCCTTACCTATCAGCCAAAACCATCCAAATTACCTCCACCTTTGTTTCTTCTTCTTTCACCACACAATTTGAAGAATCCTAAATTAGTGGAGCTAAGATCAAGTATTGAAGTAGATAATACCTTGGAGAATGTTAGTGCCTAGATTCATGCAAGCTCAGGAAGAACACACACACACATAGCACTATTGTTTTGGCTAAAAGGAAATAAGGTTTCTTTTAAACCTTTATACTTATAATTAGTCTAATAAGAGATTCTATGTGTATATTTTCAGATTTTAACTAAAAATCTAATAGGAATATTGTAAGTATACTTTCACCTTTTCTTTAACATTTCTTGTATATAGTTTGGTGATCATGCTTGTTGGATTAATGATTGTATTTCCATGTTTGGATTAAATTGATTGTGTTAATACTTGTCTTTGATATGAATATTCATGTGTAAATCTCTATGTTAGAATAAGATTAGAATATGAGTATAGATGATGGATCAAGTCTTAGTAGCAAAAAGAAATGAAAAGCATGAGTATCATATGAAATGATGAAATTGATGCATGATGGATCTTAGTATTAAGCTTATAAAAATTTGGTATTGTTAAGATAAAAATGTATTTGAGGAAATTAATAGTACAATTGATTTATTTAAGGAGGATATTGTCTTGAGGAAATGAGAAATGGACATGGGAAGAAAATATATGATTAATACGAATTGTAATGGTGTTTACATGCATATGGAAAGAAATAATCACTCATATATGAAGACTAGTAGTATTTAATTGGAATCTTGTGATGGTTAAGGTTAAGACTAGAGGATTAGATTATATTGCTTGTTTGTGGAATTATTTAGTTTAAGCTTATGGAAGAGACTTGTTGAAAAGGAAACTTTGAATGAATTAATAGAAGGAAATTTCCCCAAGTTAAAAAGGTGAATGAAGGAAGTTGGAATAAATTAAGTTTGGATGTAAAAATGTTTATTTAGTGGATAATAGGGTTTCGGTTACCCCTTTCTAAAGATGGTATATGTTTTAATTAGACACATTTAATTCTTAAAGGATAATTAGAGTGAAGTGATGAAGAAAAACCCTAGGAATTACCCTAGGAGGTTTCGGCCTTGACGGGTTGGAGATGGGCCGAGCACCCCACTTCAATCCTAGGCCTAAATTTAGATGTTAGAGCATGATGAAATAGTAGGGAATTATAAAGTTTATCCCAATGAGAGAAAAGAAAATGAACTATGAATGCACTCGAGCTCGCCTCGAGTTTTGTATGAAAATAAGTAAGTGTTGCATGTCACATGTATAAATCGTGAAAAGCATGTTTTTAAGGTCCAATATGTTTTTAAAGAAAATAAAAGGAAAGATTAAGCTTTTTTGAAAGAAAAGAAAAGAAATAAAGTTTTATAAGAACCCCAAAGGCTGGGACAGGGTAGTGCCCCAGTGGAACTCCCTATTCACTCAGGAGTGTTTAAAGTCGAGTGGAAGCCTCTGAGTCGACGAAGAACAGTCGACGGACTGTGTATAGCTCCAGAAGGTGTCCGGAGCGCGGTCGCACCTAACATTGGTGGGTGCCAAAGACGAGTAAAGTGTAAGGACCTGCCGTACTATAAGCTACGTAATGTACTCACCTTAAGGTGATGCGGTAACCAGTAGAGAACATGCGGTGCTTAGGGGAACCGTGTTGTGTCTCATATATGCTACACGATAAGTCATGACAAGATGGGCTTTCGAGCCATATATGATGTGATATAATAAGTGGCGCCTAAGAAAGAATAAAAGATATGAAATGTTTTAAAAGAAATGATTTGAAAAGCACTGATATGAAAAGAAGTCTGAAAGAAGCAAGTCTATATGAAAGTTTACATGAGCATGTGCATGAGTTCAGTCATTCATTTGTATACGCATTAGTTAAGATTGTTTGGTTCACTTATTTGTATATTTGAAATGCTTTGGTTAAAGTGCTAGTATACTTGCTGAGATTTCTCTCGAAATCTCACCCTCTTTTATTATCTCTAATATCGCTCATTTGGGAATGATAGAAGTTATTGTAGAAAATGATGGATCCCCAAATTACAACTCTCGAGAAGATGGGTCGGACCTTCAAGGGCCCGACTAAGATAGGTTCTGCTGGGCCTGTGACCCTAGACCTGTTGGGTCAGTGGGCGGCAGAGTCGTTTCCGATGGCGACCTTTTTTTTTTGACGACTTACACCCTACGGGATGCTGTTTAGTTTTAGGAGTGGACGGGCTCCTCCATATGGGATGCCTGTTTACCTCATCCTCTAGGATGATGTGTGACGTAGGCCTAGGTTTGAGTTTGGACAGTCTTCGTTACGGTCTTTACTTTAAGAAGATAAAGGAAGAACCCGCCTATTAGTATGTTTGGCGGAAAAGGAGGGGTCGCTGACGTATTTATTTTGTATTGCCAGTATATTTTGAGGAATTCTTCTCGCTATTTTGGGAAGTGCTTTTGTATAAACTGTTATCACTGGTGACCTTGACTTTTGATGTATATGTATATAATGTTTAATTTGGGTTTTATTTCATTAACCATGTGATGTGTGACAAGCGTAAACGTCTTGTCGAATGTTTTTGGTTTGACCTTTTTCAGCTGCGAGATTAAAAAAAAATGTTAAATAATGCTTTCACATGTAACGATGAGGGATGACTTCTTTGAGACGCTCGTCCCCGGCATCGCAATTTGCGTACGAACCCAAGCGCAAGCTGGGGCGCCGACACGAGGTATCAAGATTTATTGCGAAGGTATCCTCATCATGACCTTCTAGCATGACTTCAAGTGCAAACATTCTACAGTGTTCTAGGAGCTACAAGCAGGTCTATGGTTGATGTAGCAACTAGAGGAGCTTTGATGAGTAAAACTCGTGAAGCAGCCTATGAATTTCAGGAAGAACTAGCATCCAACAACTATCAATGGCCTACTGAGAAAGCAATGCTAAGAGAATCGGTTGGAGTCTTTAAACTTGATTCTATTACCGCATTAGCAGCACAAATGGAAACTTTATCTCAACAACTACATAGGATGAATGTTAATGCTAGTCAAACTAATGTTCCTTGTGATCATTGTGTAGGAAATCATTCGAGTGTTGATTGCCAAATGGGCAATCCTTTTGCCCAATCGAGTTATGGACAAGAAAATTACGTGTCAAATTTTCAACATCAAAATAATTCATAATTGAACACATGCAATTCTGGATAGAGAAATCACCCCAATTTTTCATGGAACAATAATCAAAAGCTGGCTAGAACACTTCAACAACTTCCAAAGCAAGAGAAGAAGCTAACAGTTAAGGACATGTTCATGCAGAAGACAGATATGGCGATCCAAACAACTCGGCTTAAATCTGCAATCTTGAGGTGCAGATTGGTCAGCTCTTAAACATGCTTACAGAGAGGACCGCAAGGACTTTACTGAGCAACACTGTCACCAATTCGAAAGAACATGTCAAAGCAATATCATTAAGCAGTGAGCGGACATATGAGGAGCCTAAAGTAGAAAACGCCAAGCAAGATGAAACTGTGGATAACGAGGAGTCTAAGATGAAGGAAGTCGAGTTAACGATGAAAGAAGTGGAGCAAGCTGAGAAGACTAAGAAGAATGAAAGAGCTTCAAAATCCAAAAAGTCTAGGGAAGTTAGTTTTGAAACTTATTCTCCTTCAATTTATAATCCACCAATTCCTTTTTCACAAAGATTAAGAAAAAATAATATTGATAATCAATTCTCCAAATTTTTGAGTATATTTAAACAATTGCATATTAATATTCCTCTCATTGAAGCTTTAGAGTAAATGCCTAATTATGTTAAATTTTTTAAGGCTATTATATCAAAGAAGAAGAAGTTGGAGGACCATGAGACAGTAATTGATAAAGGAGAGTAGTGCAATTTTACAAAAGAAGCTGTCGCCTAAGTTGAAAGATCCGAGAAGTTTTACTATCCCTTATACTATAGGAAAATCTTATTTTAATAAAGCTTATGTGATTTAGGGGCAAGTGTTAATCTAATGATACTCTCTATTTTCAAGAAATTGGGTCTTGGAAAAGTAAAGCTGACCACCATCTCTTTACTTGTGATGCAATGAAAGAAGCAAGGATATATGGATGGTCCCAATAGGAGATCAGCGTACGCACTTAATAAATGGTTTGTGTTGCGGGCCAAAAACAAGATTTTTGGTGTGTATGAGTAAATGTGTTATTTTTGAAAAAAAGAAGTAGATTTGTCCTTGGATGTTTTATTGTGTGTGTTGTGGAATGTGTTTGGTTGCTTAAATAAGTTTTAAACTTCTTGGATGTTATTTGGTTGCTTACTTACTGAGATGTCAAAATCTCATGTGGTATTTCCACCTGTGGTTCCATTTCATGGAGCTGTAGATTTGTTGTCGAGGTCGAGTTTGAGCACTAGTCCAGCTCCACCCGATGAGTGAAATTTTGTAGTATTGTAACTGTAAGCTAAGGGTTTGTATTCACTTTATTTATTAGTTGGGTGATTATATTAATTTTGTTAGGAGCATTTGATTGGGTTATAGATTTTAAGTTTTCTAGTACTAGTTTGAATGTGTTTTTTATTTATTCATTGTGATAATTTTTTCTTTTGTGTAACATTTATGCTTGTTTGCATACACTTGCACTTGACGATGGAGTGTGTGACCCATGTGGCATCATCCAAGTGTCTCGACTTTCACCTATTCACAAGTGGGGGTAAGGGGTGCCACAATGTCTGTGATGTGATGTAATCCCGACAAAGTACACAACTATTACGGAGTTTTGGAGCATCTGCAATTTCATGTTTAATAAAAAAATGTATATGTTGAACAAGGTCTTACATTCATGTCATGTTGTGTTAAGTTCAAGTCTAGCTCATGTTATGATCCATTCCAAATCATATTATTTTCAAGTGAAGTACATTTTATGTTGTGTCCCAAGTCTTGTCATGCATCTTCATGTCCATGTCATGAAGTATACAAGTCCTTTATTTTCATGCATGCCTATTCATACTCTTGGTAGCATCGGAGCCTTGCTAAGATTTCATAATCTCACTATTTATAGTCAGAACTACCATTCTCTCCAAAAATGTAAGTGATGTGTGAGGATTTGGAGAACTTACGCATGACAAATTGGAATAAGGTTGAATAGACCACATCGCAACAACAAAGGGTTGATAGCTTTGATTCTCCATTTTTTGGATATGATTTTAGATATCATAGTCGTGTTACGTGAGTGGCTCAACAGTCTAAGGCATTGTTTTTCTTATTTAAATCCTATATTTATGAAGCACTATTTTCAGTACTTGCTTTATTACAAACATGTTGGACAAGTGTTGTAATATTTTGGATATCTAATTATTATGGAAATATGAATTGCGATTCCATTTTTGGGATATAGTACTTTTGGTGCATTGTGTACTGTTCAAAATTTTTTTATCCGTTGTGAATATTATATATTGTTATTTGCATGCTAGGTGTATTGCATCATTCATTATAATGAACAAGAGTATGTATTCTTGTGTTGCATGTTTCGACACTTTAAAACTTTGTCAAAACCCAAGTTGAACGTGAGGGTGTCACTAGTGTGAGCTTTGGCTAGAAGAAGTTAAGCTTCTCAATCACAAAATATCCAAGGATGTAGTGGTGGTGGACCCGAGCAAGATCAAAGTTGTGGTAGACTAGTGACATCCTATAATAGTTCATGAAGTTGGAAGTTTTCTCTGACTTTTCAGGTACCAATAGAAATCCATGATAGGATTTCTATATTCTCACATCCACTCACAATCTTGACTAGGAAGAATGCCAAGTCCGTGTGGACTTAGAAATGTGAGCAGAGTTTTTAGGAATTGAAGTGGAGATTGACCACAACTCTTGTGTTAGCCTTGTCAGAGCCTCACAAGCCATTGGTTGTTTTTAATGACACATCTAAGTATGACCTTGAATGCATTTTGATGCACGTGGGATGGCTAGTGGAGTATGCATCCTACCAATTGAAAGACCATGAGAAAAACTACATACCTTACCCATGATTTCGAGTTGCAGCAGTGGTCTTCCCCTTGGATATTTGGTGGCATTATCTCTATGGCAAAGCATGTGAGATAAATACAAACCAAAAGAGTCTGAAACGTCTCTTTACCCAAAAGAACCTCATTATGAGGTAAAGGAGGTTGTTGGAAATGATAGGTGACAATCAATGTGAGTTCAATATCATCTTGGGAAACCTGACTTGGTCATTAATGTGCTAAGTTTGAAATCTCGAGTTGAAGAGTCAATTAAGTCTTTGGACATAGATTCCTTTCTTGGTGAGAAGAGCAGGCTACTGCTAGATAGTTCTAAAAAAGAATAGGTCATCACCTCAATACAAGAAGTGAGGGTAATGGACTATGACGAGCTAAAAGTATAACAAAGAATAGATCATAAGTTGATGGATTTTAAAAGGCCACAACCTTGAAAGCACTATTTCAGTCTTAGTAAGAATGACACCTTACTGTATAAGGATCAAAGAGTATTCCGTAGGAATTCATAAATTAAAGAAAAGATACTTGCGAAGCCCATGGAGCACCTTACTCAGTACATCTTGGGAATACAAAGATGTATCTAGATTTGAAGAATGATTTTTGTGGAAAGGAATGAAGTGGGATATAGCTCAATTCATCAAGAGATGTCCTACGTGTGGACTAGTAAAAGAGGAACACCCAAGAACCACTAGAAATTTGCAATCCCTACCAATCCCTGAAAGAGAGACACTAAAAAAATATTTATTTATTTTATTAATTATCTCCAATCATCAAATTTTTTAAAAGTCTAAATATTTTTTATTAGATTTCCTCTCTAATCAAATCTCCTTAAGCAGTTCCTATTCATATCAGTTTGGTCTCCAAATCTGAGGGTATCTTGAATTCAAATATACGCCCATATCCTCAATCATCTTATTTATTTCAAATTTCCTAATTTTCCGCCTAAATCTCCTTTGTGCTCTTCGGAGGAAATGTGTATGATTTCCCAATTCCAAACTCAAATCTCTCTTTATCAATCACGTATCTTCCTTCCTTCTCTATCTATAAAATCCCGAAGACCCCTTCTGAAATTCACCCAAGAAATCCTCAGTGAAAGAATCATCACTCTTGGAAACAATCCACTCACAGGCAACCAAACTCACTCTCACTAGCACCGCTTGATATAGCCAAGGGATTACCCAACCACCACCGACCATCACCCAGGCTTCTGATTGAAAACTTAAGTAAAGCAATATTTGATTGAGGCCAAAATGTCTGGCTCTAGTTGATTGCATTACCATAAATAAAGTTTACAAGATAAGTTTGTTACATGATTTGAATTCAAAATAAGGATAACATGATTTACAAGGAATTCGAACTACTAATCTGACAGCTACAGTTAGTTACAAACTAGATATACATGAACAAATATTTGAATTATAAGTTGCCACAATCCTTATCTTCAATAGATCTACAAGTATCTTGTGAGATTGGATCTTGTATCTTAACAACCCCCCTCGAACTTATGGGTGGTGAGACCATGAGTTTGTCTCTGAGAAAAAGGAATCAAGAAGAGGATAGCCCATTAGTAAAAATGTCTGCACATTGATCAATGGTGGGGATGTATTGAGGTGAAATGTCCTTGTGCAATACCTTCTCTTAGATGAAATGGTAGTCTATCTCTATATGTTTGGCCCTAGCATGAAAAATTGGATTAGAGGCAAGAGAAATAGCTCCCATATTGTCACACCAAAGTATGGTTGGAGCTGAAAGAGGTAGCTGGAGTTCTTGAAAGAGCATTCTTAACCAATACAACTCAGCTGTGGCAAGAGCCATGGATCTATACTCGGACTCAGTGCTTGATCTAGACACTACCGGTAGTTTCTTAAATTGCCAAGAGATTAAGCAATTACCAAGGAAAATGCCAAAACCACTAGTGGATTTTCTATCAATGGGATCCCTAGCCCAATCAGAATCACAATAGGCTTGAAGTGTTAATGAACCAGGAGTGAAATGGAGTCCAAAATTTGCTGTGCCTTTCAAATATCTTAGAACCTTTTTTTCTGCTGCAAAATGAGCTGTGTTGGTGAGTGTAAAAACTAGCAAAGCTGATCTACTGTGAATGCAATGTCAAGTCTAGTAAGAGTGTAATATTGAAGAGAGCCAACAATGTATCTGTAAAGAGAAATTTCTTCAAATGGTTCACCATCAAACTGAGTTAATCTTTTTCTTGAGGTAAAATGTGCATAGTAAGGTTTGGCATCAATCATGCCATCTCCGTGAAGAAGATCTATAATATATTTTTCTTGATTGAGATAGAAATCATTATCTGTCCTATGCACATGAATACTCAGGAAATAAGAAAGATTGCCAAGGTCTTTTAGCTTGAACTCTTGTTACATATTACGAATAAGTTTATTAATCTGGTTGAGATGAGTGCCTATAACAATAATGTCATCAACATAGACTAATACAAATAAGTGAATAGATCCCTGATGTAACATGAAGAGGGATGTGTCAACTAGGGAGGCTGTGAACCTAAGAGACAGCAAGGCTTGAGATAACGTGTGAGACCCTAGGTTTCGTGTATTTTTACGTATTGACTTTATTTTTATTGCTAATTATTTTAATTTATTTTAATATTATTATTGGTGGTTTATCCTATTTATTATTTGGAGATTATTTATCTCATTTTATTTTACTGCTACTATTGTCATTTTATTTATTATTGTGATTGAGTTAATTGGGAGATATTTAATTTTAGCATTTTTAGTTATTCAAAATATTGTGGGTTTCAAATATACTTTAAATATCTGATTTGAATATATGGTTATACTCTTTTCAATAATTAGAAGTTTTATCATTTTCATTAATGATGGAGAATATTATGTTATAGACTAAAGTTAAGTTGAAATAATATTTTATTTTAATTCTCTCGAGTGTTTTTAAGTTCAATTAATTTTACGTATTTTCTGATTAGTGTTTTGTGAGCATCGTTTGTCAATTTAAAGATCTAATGCGTAGGGCCTATAAATATCCCGATGGAGCTCAAACCCCTCACTTTTTTCTCTCAAGTGGTCTGCAACCAATATGGTCATTCGGCCTTTGTTCCCAACCCAGCTGTCACCCACCTCTGGTGACATAGTGATGACATTGCCTATCCCACCAAAACTGCCATTTGCTGGCGTCGCACCACCGGTGAACCTAACCCCGTTAGCCATCCCACCTCCTCCATGCAGCCACCTACCCGATATGGGTTATTTTATACCCATACATGCAACTCCGACTACCACCAGCCACCTAGCCTTACCACCCCTCCCATTCTCTTCCCCATCGGCTGGCAAACACCCTTCTTCAATTTTAGTCCAGCCTGTGCAGTCGTTTGTCCCCACGCACACCTCTAAGCCATGGCCCTTAGGTGCTCTAGCGCCGCCGTCGCTCCACCATCGGCCACCACCTCTTCACCACTTTACCACTAGCCTTCTCGCAACTTAATCCACCCATCCTCAGCCCCAATCCGCCACCCTTGAAGTCCATTGAGCTACATCTCCAATTTATGCTTTTTAGCCTCTAACCACCACCCACGACCAACCACCACCACCATTAATTTCACCAACACCCTTTAGCCCTTTCATAGCCATCTCAAGTCTTCGTTTGTCCCCATTCAAAAGTTGGATTTTTGAGACCCACGACCCTTGTCCATTTTGCATTGTTACATTGCTTTGCCATCGTCTTTTGCACCTTTGTGGTCCTTCACAAATTATATTATAGCACTGTAACTATATTCCAAATAAATTTTGAAATTTAAATATATTTTTCATTAACAAATCTTTGTGTTTGGTTGGTTGTACCAAACTGAGTCCGAGGAGTTTGGGGGTTGGTTGGTTACTTTTGTGTATTGTCGTATATAGTTGCATAGCGCACGTATGTTCATGTTTGTAAAAGAAACTGGATTTTCACATGATTTATGCATGTTCATGTGTTGGGAATGAAAAGTGGGTTTTCATGTGTAAATGATTTTTGGGTGCGTCTGTATCATGATCCCAATTCGAGATGGGGCATTATCTTGGCAGAGCTCTTCTGGTCACTCGGGAGTGGAATATACTGATTGAGGTCTCTTGGGTTGTCACCGAGAAACAACGGGATCATACAAGATGGTAACGCTCTCGTAACGACTCCAGGCTAAGGGATGCCTGGTCCTGTCACGCGCTGGGCGTGGTTAGTTAGGCATCGCGCGTTCTGAAGTTACATGGACGGTCATTACTCGTGGTGTGACGAAGAGAGCCAGAGTGTGTGGATAGTCCCTAGGGGACACCATGATGCATACGGTTAATAAATTGGATTTGTGGACCATTTCTGAGAAAATGACAAATTTTGATAAATAGATTTATATGTACTATTTTCTGGGAAAATGATAGTTGCTTTCAATGGATTTAATGGGATTTTGGCATGTGTTGAAACTATTCCTTTTTGAGAAAAGATGATTTTCAAGTTTCATGCATACAGTAGCATATTCATGCATTTTGTTGTTGCATGAATGTATTTTGATTTTGTAGTTTGTTTGGATTTTACTTACTGGTAGTATCATTTTTGGTACAGTAGTTTTTTATGCAGATGACAAGGAGACTGAGTCTAAGGAGGCAGCTCTGCCGTTGGAGTGATTTGTTGTAGTTTGATATCTTGGAAAATGTTTCTTGCTTTTGATAATTATGTATTTTAATGTTTTGACTATGGGATGACTGCATTAAATCTCCCGTTAGAGAATTTGTATTAAACTGATTTGTAATATATTTTAAAAATTCTTGTACTTAATTATTGACCTGACTTATCCGCTGTGACTATTATTTTATACATGTTACATGTACACATACTTAGCACTTGTCTTTCGGGTGTATGACCCGAGTTTTCAACAATCCATCGCCTCGATTTTCGTGTTTCTGTATGTGGGAGTTAGGGACGTCACATAACCTATGGAACTATGCCTTTGAGACTTGTTTAAGGCCATAGAGGGCTTTATGTAATTTGCAAATATGATGTGGGTAAGTAGGATCAACTAATCCCTTAGGTTGTTCCATATAGACTTCTTTAGAAAAATGGCCATGAAGGAAAGCATTTAAAACATCTAACTACCTTAGAGGCCATTTAAATTGAAGTGCTAGTGCTAAGAGAAGTCTAATTGTGACTGGTTTTATAACAGGACTAAAAGTCTCTGTAAAATCAATCTCATCTCTTTGTTCAAATCCTTTGGCAACTAGTCTTGCCTTGTATCTGTCTATGGTTTCATCAGACTTTGTTTTCAGCTCATAAACCCATTTATTGGCAATAATGTTAATGTTTGATGGTCTTGGATAGAGAGACCAAGTTTTGTTCTCAATCAAGGCATTTAATTCACTTTCCAAAGTAGCCATCCAAAGGGGATTTGAAGAAACTTTTAGAAATGTAGTGGGCTCAGGAGGGAGTGTGGTTGTTGTCAAGGCTTTTAAGGGGTGTTTGGTGGAGTAGAAAAGTTGATAATCAAGGAAAGTTTTTGGTTTCAGATTACTAGTCTAGGATCTGGTGACTACTCGAGGTAAGGGATTTTCATTGGGTAAAATATGGCTATGGGAGGTATCATCTTATCCTAGGGAGTGGGACTTAAAGAGTGAGGTGGAGTAATTTCACTAGTAGGGTTAGAGTCTTGAGATTGAACCATAGTAGGAATCTTAGTAGCACGTGGGTCTTTATGAGTTGAATTAAACAAACACTGAGAGTCATTAATGAGCAAAGTACCTGGAGAAGAGCTGCTGCTAGTGGGAGGTTCAGGAGTGGTCTTACCAAGTGAAGGAAATAATTGTTCATAAAAAATCACATGCCTTGAGATGAACATCTTGTTTGAGGAAGGATCAAAGCATCTGTAACCTTTGTAGTTAGAGCTGTACCCGAGAAATATGCATTGCTTGCTTCGAAATTCAAGCTTGTATTTGGTGTATGATCTCAGGTACGGATAGCAGGCACATCCAAAGGCTCTAAGATGTGTGTATTCTGGTTCACGTTGGAACAATTTGGTATATGGTATGGAAAAGTTGATTAAAGCTGATGGAAGTCTATTGATTAGATACACAATAGTTTGACAAGCTTCAACCCAGTAGCTTTTAGGAAGTTTGGATTGATCTAAAAGTGTAAGAGTTGTCTCTATGATGAGCCTATGTTTTCTCTCGGCAATCCCTATTTTGTTGGGGGGTATGTGGACATGAGATTTTATGGTGAATACCATGGGATGACAAGTAACTAGTGAAGGCATGAGACAAGTATTCTCCTCCTCCATCTGTTTGCATTTGTCAAATTTTAGTGGAAAGCTGATTTTCAATTAGACATTTAAACTTGACAAAATAGGCAAAGTGACCTGATTTGAGTCTCAAAGGGAATAACCAAGTGAACCTTGAACAATCATCCACAAACACCACATAATATTTGAAATCATTTATTGACATAATTGGGAAAGTCTAGATGTCACTATGTATCAACTCTAAAGGAGAGTTTGTTACATGAGTGGAAGTTGAAGAAAAGGAAAGTTGTTTGCTTTCGCTTATTTGACAAGAATTACATAAATGAAAATTAGAACTAGTCTGAGTGGTGGGAAGGTGATGAGTTGAGCTGAGGATCTGGTCTTGTGGATGGCCTAATCTTTAGTGCCAAATGGTTGGTGTGGCTCGAGCTCCAACAAAGGCTACAGAGCTTTCCCCTTTATTTTTGAATATTTGCTACTTCAACTTCACTGGATAAAGGCCATTCTCACTGGGTCCCTGCAACAGGATCTCCCCCGTGGTATTGTCCTTCACAAGAAATAATTCTCAGTTAGTTTAAACCAACAATTGTTGTCTTTACAAAACTATTGTATTGAAAGAAGATTTGTGGAGGCATTTGGGTAGTGCAAAATATTTTTAAGGTGAAGGATGGATTTTCTAGTTTTGAAAGAAGAGGTTCCTATGTGTGCTATGTTTAGACCACTACCATTTCCAATTGCAACTTGTTCATTCCCTTTGTAAGGCTGCTAAATGGTGAGGTTGTGCAATGAGGCTGAGATATGGTTGTTAGCTCCACTGTCTGCCAGTCATTCTTCTTTTTCATGAAGTGCATTACTTTGAGCTACCATAGCTACTAGCTCCTTAGGTGGATGGCTGCCTTGAAAGGCATAATCCATCCTATGGTAACAGTTTAATGCTTGGTGATTATTTCTGCCACAAATTTGACAAGAGGGTCAATTTGCATACCTCTGTTCTGTTGGAGCAGAATCAGATTTACCTTGACTCGAATTTCCTTCATTGTTGTAAGGCTTTTTGAATCCTTTTTGAGCATTTGTATTTTTGAAAGGAGTGCCCTGCATATTGCCACCATTTTTCTTCTTGTAGTTTGAAGCCTTGTGAGAGAAGAATGCAACAGAAGTACTGTTGTCTACTATTGCATGTTGCTGTTCTAAAAGTTGCTTATGAGTGATCAACTCTAATCGAAAATCCTCCATTTCTAGGGAACTATCTCTTGTGGCAAAAGAAAGGGAAGTAAGAAAAGCAGTGAATTGTGGATTGAGTGCTCCACATATATAAGAGATGAGATCATCATCTATTACTGGCTTTCCAACTAGAGCTAGTTGGTCAGCAAGGGACTTTGGCTATATGTAGAAGTTATGAATAGCTCTTGTTTCCTTGTCTGAGATTTTGCAATTGTCTACGCTGATGGTTGATGCGAGCCCTGGAGAGTGAAGCATACCTGTTTGACAATGCAGTCCACACCTCTCATACACCTAATGTGAGGTGTTCAATCCACACACAACGGAAATCACCTTCTCATATAGTGTGGAAATAATCAAACTTAGGATATATTGATCCTTTCTTTACCATGAGAGAAAAGCAAGATTAATAGCAGGATTTTTCTTATTAGAATTGGGTAGGTATTTTGGTGGAGAGGGTTTTGAGCCATCTACAATTCCAAGACCGCCATGGGTACGCAAGATAGGCATAAACTGGCACACCCAAATGAGATAATTATTGTCATCAAGTTTGATGGAAACTAGATAAGAAATGTTGGGAATCAAAAAAGAGTTTGCGGAAGCAAGAGATGATTCAGCCATAGATGATTGGTGTGAACCTTAAGGCTTTGATGCCATGAAAACTTAAGTGAAGCAATATTTGGGGGAGACTAGAATGTCTGGCTCAAGCTGATTGCATTACTATAAATAGAGTTTACAAGATAAGTTTATTACATGATTTGAATTCAAAATAAGGATAACATGATTTACAAGGAATTCAAACTACTAATTTGATAGCTACAATTAGTTACAAACTAGATATAATGAACAAATGTTTGAATTATAAGTTGCCACAATCCTTATCTTCGACAGATCTGCAAGTAGCTTGTGAGATTGGATCTTGTATCTTAACACTGACCACTCTTCATCAGCCACAGAAATCGCCGACCAGACTTCCCCCATCGTCTCAAGTATTTTTTGGGGTAAGCTAACTGCCGTCGGCATCTCTCTCCCTAGTAACTTTTGGTTTCTAGCCATATTTCTCTAACTCCCTCGCTCTTTTCTCACAACATCACACCATGCCAAAGGGCCTCTTATGCATCTCCAATCATCCCAGCTAGCCCCTGAGTCTCTAGCAAACTCCACCATCTCAGTCAGCTTCTCGTTTCTCTCGGTGAGTTGCTCGACTTCCCTTGGTGTGCTTTGTTCCCGAAGCTTCACTTTGCCAATTTGTTGATTTTGTTTCGGATGTTTATCTTAATCCCCACACTTATTTCTATAATTACGTGTATAGCCCCTTAAAAGCCATTAAACCGATTATGCTAAACCTTTAAATTTTAATTGGGCATTGGGCCTCCTTTTTTTCTCAAAGGTTGCTTATTTACTATTTTTAAACTGGGCTTAGTTTCATGTTTAAATAAATGTGTTGTAAAATCATTAGGTCCGATTCTTTATTTTAGAAGCTATTTGTGAATTGATTGCTTTAATTGAGATAGGGCCTAGTTTTTAAACGAATCTGTGTAACATCCTGATCCGAAATTCGGATTTATTAATTATTATTATTATTATTATTGTTATTATTATTATTGTAGCGTTACTATGCTATCAAGTTATGCTTTTGATAAGCTTTAAAATAGTATTTGAATTGTTTTAAATTTCTCTGGTAGCCGTGTCCCATCCTTTAGTTATGATCAAAACTTCAAAAAACAAAAACAAAACAAAACAAAACAAACTAGCGTAATCTTAGAACCATTATCCTAGTTTGAAACCATCTCGAATTTGAATTTAGTTTCCAGATTAAAAACCAATCTCAATCTCCTATCATATTTCAAACACGGTTTGCTCATAACTCACTTTTGTTCTTTTCTTCTTCGTCTATAAATAAAGACCCCTTCACGTCGCAACCTTCCCTCATGCATATGAAAACTCAAACTACCGCAGCCCTTCCTTCACAGCGCCAAAGCAGCAAACCCAGAAACAAAGCCCCACGTCGCCAACTAGCGACAACCCCACCCATGCACATTACCTCATTCCTTCATCTATAAAATAGCAAGCCGAGACCTCTTCAGAAATTAACCAAAGCCTCCCACGCAGCCTCCCTCGACCGTGAAGCCCACTGAATTAAATCGAGCCACCATCAATCTCCTCAGTGACCACCACCGAAACAACAAAGCAACGCCCCTGCTTTAGCCACCCGAAACAGAGCATCGTCTAGCCACTTTCTCCTCCCAACCGAGAGCCATAAACCAAGAAGAATCCACCACCTTGTTGGAGCACCAACCATGGGTATAGAAATCGCCGAGAAGCCACTGCATAAAATCAACCACCGACCTACACCACTGCATGGCTACAAACGACCGAGTTGCACCAACATAGTCCCTGTTTTCAGCCCTTAAAACAGAGTATTTTTGCCCAACGTCGAGCCACTTCTTTCCCCAAACCGAGATTCTCTTCTCACCTGAAACACCACCTCAGTTACCAGAAACTTCCGGCCATCCTTTTCCGCTGAACCCAATCCTTTTCGGTGAGCCTCGATGGAATTTCCCTCTCCATCTCAGTCTCGGCCTCTCTTTCTCTCCCGAACTCTCCTTCACCTCCTTCGCACCACCACCACTGGAGAAGCCTAGTGATGCTACCGGCCTCCTCCGACGAAGCTAGTGGTGCCGCCGGTCACCCCTCAGCTCCTGAGTTGCCAGCGATCTTCTTCCTCCTTCGGTAAACTCTCTGCTCCGCCTTACTGCCTCTGGTTGGTTTCCTTTGACACTTATTTTAGTTCATCGAGCCATGCGGTAAGCCTTTTACGGCTTTATTTTGGTCCCTTTAGCAACTTATTTAAATGTCCCAGATTTCTTATTTTTAAAACGGGCCTTGGGCCTTAAAGCCTTTCTCTAGAGGATTTGGATTATCTTCCAGTTTAAGTGTTTTGATGGCCCGATTCTAGTTTATTTCGAAAACTGTTCGGCTTATTTTGCGTGAACTTGTGTTTTAAAATTTGGCATAAGCTCAAAGATTTGTTTTTATTACAAAGTATTTAAAGTTTAAGGAATATGTTTTTTATATTATTAGTTTATTTATGATTTCATATAAGTAGAAGGTTACAATACGATTATTTTAAAAAATTAGTGACGTTTAATATCTTGTATAGGTTACTAGGTACAACGTGAAATCAGGAAGCCATATTAAAAAGTAAGTAGCATAATCATATTTTTCATGCACGTACGATAAACCTGTTTTTATAAAATTATTATATATGTATAGCCATCATTTGGAAGCTCATTTTTATGTATCCCAAACATGAAAAATTATGAAAATTCATATGCATGATTTAGGAAAAAGTTTATGCATTAAAATTATTTATGAAATATCATGATTTTATGCATTAAAATTATTTATGAAAAATCATGATTTTATGCATTAAAATTATTTATGAAAAATCATGATTTTATATTAGAGTATGCATAAAATTAGTTATAAAAGATCATGAATTCATGTGAAGAAGCATGCATCACTCATGTTACGAAAGTATGTGATTTCTTTTAAAATCTATATTATGATAAGTATGCAAGTATGATAAGATATGTAAGTGACCTATGTATGATATGAAGTCGGTACCTATCTATGGGCATATTGCATTGTCAGGTCGTACATGCTGGTAGTGCACCCAGTATGTCTTCCTTATGTATGGATTCCACAACTCGCGACCACGGGTAGAATCAGAATCATTTTAGATTCGCTAACCCTAACTCACAGGGATCAATAGTAACGGCCTATAATACGAAAATATATGATATGATAAGATAAACCCAAGTTATGTTCATATTTTACGAAAAGCTCAAGTATAACAACCCTAAAATTCTCGTCTTAATTTAAATGTTTAATTAAACACTAATATAAGAGATGAGTGATAATTTATAAGAACAAGCCCTAAAGAGATGGACTTGGAAGTGAAGCCTTGGAGGCATAGATTGAGTGAATGGGCCAAGAGAGTAGTAGTAAGCCCACAAGCCCATAAGATGAACTCATGACCCACTAAGCCCATATTAGAGACACATGTCACTTGTAGAGAAACCCTAGGAGTCATCCAAGACTAGTAGGAAATTGCTAGTGAATGAGGGTTGACTAGTAGGTGGCCATGTAGGATGGAGTGTGGAATCTCATGAAGAGATTTTCCTATCATGGGATCTTGGAAGTACAACGCACCATCCCTTGACTTTCCAATAGAAGTCATATTGCATGAGAATGTGACAAGTGGCATGAAGAGAAGGATGGATGAATGGAGGAAAGGAATTCGGTGGAGGCATTTCCGTGAGCTCCTTGGAGGATTTTCATGGATTGTTGCCACCAAAAGTTGATGAGACATGAGAGAAATGTGTAAGTGGATAAAGTACAAAGTGTAAGAAGGTATGGTGATGTGAAGAGAGGTGTGGTGTGTGTAAGTGATGGAACTGACAAAGGAAGGAGACAAAGGAAATGGGAGGGTTTCGGTTGGAGCAAGGAAGGCCTTGGCCGAACCATGCATTGCCCAAATCCCAAAAAGCATGGCCTTGAGATCATTTGGATGGATACATAAGATGATGGAGGGAAGGTGATTGAGTGAAATGTAAGAAAATAGAGACCAAACACCCAAGGAGGGCGCCGGCCATAGCAAGTGAGAGGGGGGGGGCGGGGGGGAGAATCAAATCCTCCAAGGTATGGCCAAGACTTGACCTTGGAATGGCCTAGTGATGTCAATCTTTCAATCCATCATTGGCCATACCTAAGAATAGTAAAATGTGTACCAAAGACCCTAGTGGGAGGGTTTGGCCGTGTGACCCTATGCACACTTTCCTTGACTTGTTTCATTTGGACACAAAGCAAACACATCTCCACCCCATTCTCTCCACCTCTCGGCCTAAGCTATCCATTTGCCCTCACCATTGCTTCTTTTTCTTTTACCACATAACTTGAAGAGTTCTAAGTTAGTGGAGTTAAGATCAAGGGTTTTGAAATGGATATTGTTTTGGAAAAGGTTAGTGCCTAGACTTATGCAAGCCTAGGAAGAACACACACACACACATGATACCATTGTTTTAGCTAAAAAGAAATAGGGTTCCTCTTTGAATCTCCATGCTTATAGCTAGTTTAATAAGAGGTTTTATGTGTATATTTTCAGATTATAAGCAAAAATCTAATAGGAGTATTGTAAGTATACTTTCAACTTTTCTTTAATATTTTTTGTATATAGCTAGGTGATCATGCTTGTTGGATTAATTGTTGTATTGCCATGGTTGGATTAAATTGATTGGTGACAATACTTGTCTTTGGAATGAATATTCATGTGTAAATCTCTAAGTTAATATGAGGTTAGAATATGAGCATAAATGATGGATTAAGTATTAGTAGCAAAAAGAAATGGAAAGCATGAGCATTATATGAAATGATGAGGTTAATGCATGCTTGATCTTAGTAATAAGCTTATAAAATTTGGTGTTGCTAAGATTAAATTTACTTAAGGAAATATGTAGTATGATTGACTTATTTAAATAGGATATTGTCATATGGAAATGAAGAATTGACAAATTACTCATTCACGTGAAAGGAAAAAAAACGTATATGTTTAATATGAATTGTGGTGGTGTAGGCATGCATATGAAAAGAGGTGATAACGTATATATGATGACTAGTAGTTTTTATTTGAGATCTTATGATGTTTAGGGTTAAAATTTGAGGAATAAATTATATTGATTATTTTGTGAAATTATTTGGTTTAAACTTATAGAAGACACTTGTTGATGTGGGAATTTTGAAGGAATTAATAGTAGAAAATCTTTTAAGTTAAAAAGGTGAATGAACGAAGTTAGAATGAAACAAGATTGGACGTAAAAATATTCATTTATTGGATAATAGTGTTTCGGTTAACCCTTTTAAGAAATGGTATATATTTTAATTAAACACCTTTAAGGCTTGAAGGATACTTGGAATGAAATGATGAAGAGAAACTCTAGGAAACACCCTAGATGGTTTCGGCCTCATTAGTTTGGACATGGGCGGAGTATTTTATTTCCATCCCAGGCCCACATTTGGGTGTTAGGGTATGACTGTTAACTAGGGAATTGGAAAGTTCGCCCTAATGAAAAAAAAATGGATTATGAGTGCACTCGAGCTCGCCTCGGGTTTTACGTGAAAATGAGTAAGTGTTGCATGTCCCATGCATAAATCATGAAAAGCATGTTTTTAGAGTCAAACATGTTTTTAAGAAAAAGAAAAAGAAATTTAAGTTTTAAAAGAACCCCAAAGGCTAGGACAGGGTAGTGCCCCAGTGGAACTCCTTGTTCACTCAAGAGTGTTTAAAATTGAGTGAAAGCCCCTAGGTTGACGAAGAACAGTCGACAGACCGTGTATGGCTCCAGAAGGTGTCTGGAGCATGGTCGTACCTAACACTGGTGGGTGCCAATGACGGGTAAGGTATAAGGACCTGCCGTACTGTAAGCTACGTGCCGCACTCACCTTAAGGTGATGTGGTAACCAGTAGGAAACACGCGGTGCTTAAGGGAATCATGTTGTGTCTCATATATGCTACGCGATAAGTCATGACAAGATGGGCTTTCGAGCCATAAGAAAAGATCAGTATCCGATAAGTGGCGCCTAAGAAAGAAGAAAAGATATGAAATATTTTAAATAAATGATTTGAAAAGCAAGTATATGAAAAGAAGTCCGAAAGAAGCAAGTTTATGTGAAAGTTTACATGAGCATGCGCTTGAGTCGGTCATCCATTGCATATGCATCAGTTATGATTGTTTGGTTCACTTATTTGTATGCATAAAATGTTTCAGTTAAAATGTTAGTGTACTTGCTGAGATTTCTCCTGAAATCTCACCCCCTTTTTATTATCTTTACTATCGCCCATTTTGGTACGATAGAAGTTACTGCAGGGGAAGATGGATCTGCGGATTATGACTCTCGAGATGATGTGTCGGACCCCCAAGGGCCCATTAAGATGGCTTCTGCTGAGCCAGTGACCCTAGACCTTCTGGGTCAGTGGGCAGCAAAGTTGCTTCCTATGGCAACCTACCTTTTTGACGACTTACGCCCTATGGGGTGTTGTCTAGTTTTAGGAGTAGACGGGCTCCTCCATATGGGACGCCTGTTTACATCATCCTCTAGGATGATGTGTGACGTAGGTCCAAGTCTAAGTTTGGACCGTCTTCGTTACGGTCCTAATTTTAAGAAAATAAAGGAAGAACCCTCCTACTAGGATGTTTGGCGGAGAAGGGGGGGATCGTCAATGCATCTATTTTATATTACCAATGTATTTTGAGGAAATCTTCCCGTTGTTTTAGGAAGTGCTTTTTGTGGAACTGTTAACATTGGTAACTTTAACTTTTGTTGTGTATAATGTTTAATTTGGATTTATATTTCGCTAACCATGTGATATGCGACAACCTTATATGCCTTGTCAAAGATTTTGGCTTGACCTTTTTCCGCTGCGAGATTTTGTTAAATTATTGCTCTTGCGTTGGTTAAAAAAAAAAAAAACATAAACATGAACATAATAACAATATATATATGTGTGTGTATAATGCCTTTACGTGTAACAATGAGGGGTGAACTTCTTTGAGACGCTTATCCCCGGAGTCACAATTTGCGTACGATTCCAAGCACAAGCTGGGACGCCGACATCATGATTTATGAAAATATCATGTTTTCAGCATTTATAAAAAAAAGGTACATGTTCAGCATTTATGAAAAAATTCATATTCTTGTTATTATGTATGTATCTATGAGTATGCATGTTTTGAGAAAATCGATGAGTATTATTTTTATCGTATAATGTGCTACTTATTGAGTATTCGACTCATTTTATTTTTATTTCTATGTTTCTATATTTCCTTTTAAAAAAAATCATCACTGGTGATGAGGATACACAGCTCGCAGGATTTGACTCAGGGAGGTGATGCAGAAGCTTAGACAGAGTACTAGTTTTATTTTGTAGTTTCCAGTGAATAAAATATTTTTGTAAATACGAGTGATATCAACATTTATTTTAAGCGAATGCTTCCGCTGACTTTCTTTAGTTTTATAAAGAATGTTTTATTTATTTAAAAAAAACGTTCGTATCTGGTGCATTTTTATAAAGAAAAGTTTTAGTAGCACACTGGCTTCCTAAAATATTTTCAAAATGCTATATTCGGGAGTGGGGTGTTACAATCTGATTGGCTTAGTTTTTAACTAGACATGCATGTAAATCATGTGGCTCAAATTACCTAGTTTTCAGAACTGTTTGAGGGTTGTCTCCTTTAATTGAGTTCGGGCCTATTTCTTGTAACATGTTTTATAACATTTAAGCTAGCCCGAGGTTCTACTTGAGCAATTACAAACCCTTGGACACATTTTCATAGACTAAGTTTAAAGCATGTGTTTCATCTTTCCCTTTTATTGCTTTACTTCATCTTTTCGAAAGAGCCCCTCCTATAATCATGTAATTACCTTTATGCCTCTACTAACCCTTTTTGCCGTAGCCTTCCAATATATTTAAGTCTTTTAATGTAAACTTGCTTTACTACCATGCTTAAAGTCATGGCAATATGATATCTTGGCCTGTTTTTATGTTTATACTACACTTATTTAATTGGAGATATATTTATTTATAGAAAACCATTTTATTATGTTTTACTCATACTTTATTTTAATTAAATGAATATATCAGCTTAGAGTTTTACTGTTTATAGAAAATATTTAGGGGTTTTGAATTAAATTATCAAGTATTATAGTATTATTAAAACTATGGTAATAGTTTACAAGATTTTTATATAAATACAATTAAGTACTTTATCTTTACGAATTGGATGTTTCCACCAGTTATTTTTAAACACGTAGATACAAATATATATATATTAATTGATATTTTAAAGGTTAGATTATTAGTAGTAACAGTGAGTGCTTAATCCTTATTTTGAATGCTTTCAATCATATGAAGAAGATTTTACTGTTTATGAAAATAAGTTTTGATATATTTATGCTATCAAAGTTTTACTTTTAAAAATAAAGAAATATGATAAGTACTTACTTTTAAAGTGATATGTGCTAGCATTTATTAAACTATTCTCCACTAAATGTATTAATTTAGTAGATTATTACGACACGTTATTTTAGAAATGGTAGTGACAGTTCATATTTTATATAGGTAACATCGAGGTATGGATGAGAACTTAGGAGATAGCACAGCATGGTAAGTAAATTTGATCACAATTAAAATTCTCACAACTAGCTTATATTATTAGTAGAGCTAGTTTTTTTATAGCTATTTTCATATACCTCCATGTCAAGTAAGTATATCATTCATCATAGCACAACACAGGATCATTTCATTCAACATTATGTTTAGATTCAACGAGTTATAATTATTTATATTAGTATGTAAATTATGCATCTTATGTCACATAAGTTATATTCAGTTCAAGAATAAGATTAGATCAGATCAATAATCAGTTAATTTAGATGGCCATTCAGATGCATGGTACCAATGCATATCAGATCAGGGTTGATGTGCAAGTTATGAACCTAAGCGTGGTCTATTATAGTATGCTAGAGTATTATCAGCGACTCCCTTTATTGTAGTAGAACGTGAGGCCGGTACACAACCTTATATATAGGGTTAAGTATGTTGGCTAATCAGTTTAGTTAAATTAGTTAAGTTACATTAGATCAGTTAAGTTTTTCAAATCAGTTAAGTTACATTAGATCAGTTAGTTAAATCAGTTAGTTAATATAGATAGGCCAGTCATGTATATCATAAGTATTGGCATGAATAGTCATATTTTAGATCTCAGCATGAAATGTAAGGCCCGGCCAGCCCAAGCCCGTTCAAAGAAGACCCGGCCCAGGCTCCCCGAAACGGCGTCGTTTCGCCCAGGTTAGTAAACCCCCCCCCCCCCGGCCCCTTTCTCTTCTTCTTTCTTTCTTTTCCTTTCTTTCCTCTCTTTCCCCTGGGCGGCGGTTTTCTCCCCTGTTCTTCAGTGTTTTTCCTCACGCCCACTTCACCCCCCACGTTTTCAACAGTTACCGAATTCATCTGAAACCGCAACGAAAATATTTTCCTCTCCCTCTCATTTTTTTCGGCTTTTGCAGTTGGGTCTGGTTCTCCTCTCTGCGCCGAACTCCTCTGCTCTTCACACCGTTGCGTTTTCACCGGTAAGTTTTCTAGTTTTTCTCTTTTATCTCAGCTTTTCCATCATTCAAGAGTTTTTGTTTCGGATTTTTGGTTCAGTTCGAAATTTTTAGTTGTGTTTGCACCGGTGGATTGTAGGCAGCACTAACCGGAAGCAAGAAAATCCTGTTTGTTGCCTCTGTCGTCGGGTTGTTTCCCATTCTCAGGTAAGCTACTCTGTCATTTGGATAGATGATTTACTCATGTGATTTTAGTTTAGAGGTTCTATAATTTTTTGGGTCTTTCCGAGACGTTTGTTGTGGTTTATTTGCTGGTTTCATTTTCCGTAATTGTTGCCGAGGGTGTACGGCGGTTGTTGGAAGGTTGGGGTCGATAGCGAAGTTATTTATGATGTGTGGATGGATAAATTTACTGGATAGATTTCTCCCCGTAATATTTATGGAATATTTTCCTCCAACTTCCGAATCCATTTTCGAAGTAAATTTTTGGTGGATGTTCAAGGGTTGGTTATCTAAACTTTCTTTTACTGATTTGGTGCTGCCGATGGGTTGTTTGGGATGTTTTGTGTGATGTAAATGGATTGGGTTTGGTAGTTTTGAACGTATGGGAGACTATACAATTTTTGGGTGTTGAAATTTTGTAGTTTGTGAAGTGCTGTTGAAACGCATATAATAATACTCGGTTTGGTGGCTAACGGAATGTATTGAAGAAATTATTTTTATGGTATTTTTGGGTTTTGAAAAAAATACATGGTAAGCTGGAATGATGAATAGTTGCTGAAATTTTGTGGGATTGGAAAAATAGTCGTTGAACGTTTTCGATACTATATTTGTTGGGTTGCTGGAAATTGTAAATTTTTAGACAGACATTATAGTTAATTTATAATTTATGATTTTAGGCCTTTGGAGTGGTCATTAATATAAAGGGAATTATTTTCATGTATAGGTGACGAAACTTTTAGCGTTGAGACTCAAAATTTTGATTTTTCGCTACAGCAGTCAGGTAAGCGGGGTTCGTATGCTCGGTTTTATACCAAAAGAGGACTGAGGTTGACTTTTGAAAATTTGTGCTTTTTGTTAGTTATGAAATGAAAATTTGAGAAAAACCAACCTCAGTCGATTGTTTGCATTATTCATGACGCCTATATCAAAGAAGGAAAAATATTTCAGACATGCATTGTGTAGACATGAGCTGCTTTTTGTCGTGTTATTTTTCTGAAATGTGAAAAGAACATTTTTGTCTATCTGAGAAAAATTATGCTTTTATTGTGTTGACTATGTTTTATTTACATAAGTTTTATTCTGAAAAATAGTTTGGATTTAGGTGTTTTTATTAATTCTGAAAATCTTTGGCATATTATTCTGGTTAGTATTTGACTTTATCTCTGCTTGACTCTGCTCTGCTCTGTATTTGCTCTGTTTGGATTTGGTACTAAATTTCCTATCTCTGAGTGCACCCACTTTGGAAACAAAGTGGTTTATTGTGGGCTTTCCTATGTGCACACTCGGAGCTCCGAGAACGAATGAGGGAAAGTTCCACCTCTGTCTCTGCCTGGTTTGGCCATCGAGATTTGCACAACCCTACCACGGGGGTTAAACATGGTCTTTGCTTTGTGAGATGTTCCGATTGATATAGTGATAATACTCAGTTTGTTTATGCCAAAGTACTTGATGATTTAAATTGTCTTGAAAATCAATTGTTTCTTTTATGCAATATTATGTTTTGTTCCGTATTTTTATTCCCTGGTAAATGCTCATGTTTACACGCTTGTATAGGTTCTTCGCTTACTGAGTTGTGGAAAAACTCACCTCTCTTATCTCATATATTTTTCAGATGATCTGGATGTTCCATCAAAGGACCAAAAGTAGAGTCTTGACCAAGTTTTAAGCTGCTAGGGCCTTAGGCTAGATGGGAGAAAACAAAAATTTAATTTATTTATTTATTATTTGGGTTCTAGTTCATTGGATTTATGAAATGTTAGTTATACTTTATCGTTAAAAATTTTTGGGAGGATGTGAACCCTCTCAGTTATGATTTATTCATATTCTTTTATTCATGACTTGGTGGACATTGTTATTTGGATTGGTTCGTGGAAAATATTATATTTTTTTATTTTGAATATGGTCGGAGACCTATTATTATTTGTAGTTGAGGATGGAATATACCAAACAGGTGGAGCTTCGTGACCCCCTACGAGTACGGGGCGTTACATGAAAACTTTATGAAAATTTGTTATAGTATTATTTTATGTTGTGGTGGATTTCTTATGGACTCATCGACTCATTTTAGTTTATTTCATGCTTTTAAATCACTCAGGTAAGAAAGATGACCAATGCGAGCATATATGCCAGGATTAAACTAAGCACTTATTGAAATTTTAAGAATTTCTAGAAATTAGTGTTTTCTGACAAAAGTTTAAATTCAGTTATTTCAGTAAATATTTTAGAAAGACATTTTATTAAAACTTCATTTTTATAAAATAAATGCTATTAAGTTTTGTTATAAAATGAAATTCTAGTGTTGAATTAGAAGTTTTAAAAAAATCGCGTGACACTGGAAGAGGGTGTTACATATATATTACTAAATCTAGTCATATATGAAAATTTAATTGAAATCTTGATGGAAATATTCTATTTCCGTCCATCCTAGTGCAGAATCACTTTACTACCTTTAACAATACCCCTTCCTTTTCTTTTGTCTTGCATTTTGGATTTTCTGCAAGTCAATTGCCTAGTTGAATTCTTCCTAGAAAAGTCTGCGTTCATGTGGTCGGAAAAGAAACCTAGACCTAAACGTTGAGCGGAATATATCAGCCCAAAGTCTATAATGTAAAATAAAAAATAACGTAACTGGGATACCAGCCAGACTTATTATAACAATCGGAATACTTGCAATTTCACTATCATATACCAGAAAGCAAGTTGCGCTGAATGTTACCAACATGCCTGTTATAGAGATGAAGAGTGCTGTCAGTCCAAACAACAACCTTGCTGGTAATGATTGACGGAAATCCTCTTCTGCGTAACGTGACGTGAGAATTGACAAGAATATCAATATCGCAGTCGAGGAAGAGAGCGATGTAATTGCATCTGATATGAAGAATACCATAAACCATTTATTTCTCAAGAAAATAGGAGTGCCTAGGTCTTGATTGTTGCCACCTGGTACAGTGAAGGCCGCAGTAAAAGCTACGGTAGCAATCAATGTCGCCACAAGCATGCTATAGTTTGCTGTGTCCTTCATCCATTTTTCACCTTCTTTTTGTAAATTTTCATGTGTCTTTGTAAATAATTCCCTGGGAGTATCTGCAAGTTTCTTGTTTTCATCTAAATTCACCATCTCTGTGTATGAAGGTTGAACAATCTTTTCTATCTCCTGTAATGATCCAGGTGTAATTAGCTAGTTGTTGGCAAGTGAAAGTGCAATGGATATATATATATATGTATGTATGTATGTGTCTATAATGCTAGAAGAAAAGAAAACTTCAATAATGTAGAGAACCTTAAACCACAACAACTCTCGTTGCACTTGGAGTGCTGTTCCTGATATGGTATTTAGTCGATCTGGAGGAGCTATTTCAGCAGCCAAGTGCAGCATATTGTTATTGTCTTCGTCGATAAAGAGTGCTATGATATCCTTGATAGAGCCTATCTCATATATTAGATTGAATACACTCTCTTGCCTATATTTGATAGCAAGGTGCAATATACTTCGATTTTTCTCATCTACTCTCCATATGAGATCTGGATAGGAGCGTATGAGTATAATAAGATATTCAACATTCCCTGTTCTTGCAGCATCAAAAAGGAAAGAGGAGTTGCCGCGAATTAGCTCTGTGAAGTCGATCTCTGGCAATCGTAGAACATTTTCCCAGAGAAGATCAACTAATTGATGTGCTATTGTGCCCATCAAAGCTTTGTTGTAGATCCCTTTGAACCCTGAGATGACATATTATTAGTCATGAAAAGTAAAACCAACTTTTACAAAACTGTATTTGAAACAAGAAAAAAATAGTCTCGTTACCTTTAATTCAATTTTTGATATTTTAAGGTAAGTTATACTTCGGGTTCGATGGAAATATATCATAGCCACGTTAATCACTCAACTACGTATGCATGACTACGATCATTCTTAATCCATGAGGTATATGTGTTTGTTCTACAAATTAATTGTAATGCCTCAATGGAAGATCTAAATTACATGATTTATACTCTAAAAATATTAGTCAATGATATAATTAGAGTCTAATTAGAATTTTATCAAGAGCAAAAACATCTCTACCCCAAGCAATGTAGGATCTCATATACCACATATCCTTAATGGAGTATCACAATCTATCCCCCTTAAATACTCGACGCCCTTATCGGGTCTATTCGTGATAGGTGACAGAACTCAAGTCTCATATTTTTTATTGGGATAGGCTCTAATACAATTTGTAATGCCCCAATGGAAATCGCAAATCATATGGCCTATATTTCAAAATGACTAGTCAATAATATAATTAGAGTCCTAATGAAATTTTATAAAGAGTAAGAACTTTTCATTTCTAAGCAATGTGGAATCTCAAACACCACTTTTCCTTATCAGGGTATCACAATTATTTGTAACGTCTTAATGGAGGGCCTAAACCACATTGCCTATATTTCAAAATGACTAGTCAATGATATAATTAGAGCTTCATTGGAATCTTAGAGCATCTACATTGGTCTCATCAAAAAAATATCAAAATTTGATGAGATGAACATATCATACTCATCATAATTCCACATTAGACCCATTATTAGACTCATCAAAATAATAATATAAAAATATTTTTTTTCAATATTTTATAATTATACTAATTATATGTATATTAATAATTTAATTTGATACTTAAATTATTATTTTCAACAATGTTTAATAAAACTAGAATTAAAAAAATGTAATAAACACATTTATTCTATAGAGAAAATAAAAATAAAAAGAGAAAAAAGTGTAAGAGAAATAAAATATATTAAACTAATAAGATGAAAGGTGAATAGTAATCCTTTAAATTTGAAAGATTTGTCTATTTTTATTGTAATTCAAAGTTTAAGAAATATAGTTTGATGAGACTAATGTGGAGTAGTTTTTAATATAAATCATCAAATTTGTGTTTAGTGATTGGTTTGATGAGATCAATATGGATGGTCTTATAAAGAGCAATAACTCTTTCTTCCTAAGTAATATGGGATCTCATACAACATCTATCCCTAACAAGATATCACATTAATAATTAAAAACTTAAACATTTTCAATGAGGTGGCATATATAATACCATTAGTTGATTGTAAGAGGGTTTTATATAATACATGTAGGTTTATCTTTTTTTGTTAGTATTAATTGGTAGTTATTTTATAAAATAGTTATCTTATCTTTCCCCCACAGCGTTAATTAGATGTAACGAAATGTCTAACATTTTGGGGCTAAGAAGGTCACGTAATGCTATTTTGTTGAAAGTCCTTTTTTTTTTTTCTTTCCCCTTTAACAAAACTACCGAGAAGGGAACTGTGACTTGCATATAGAATAGAGGATGATTTATCTCATAATAATAGATGTGATCGAGTAAGACGTTTTTCTCATACCAAGAAAATCTTAGTAAATATGTCATCATCAAATCAAAAGAAAAATCAATTAAATTACGGTAATTACAATATATGTATATATATATATATATATATATTTCTTTATAGACATGCACACACATCATATATATTCGCACACGTACGCATGCATGCCAGTAAATTAAGAAAGATACTTGGGTTGGAGGCAAACTGACAGGCCGACTTTAAGCATCTTTCCCAGACGGATAGCTGACTTTTGCTGCCGATTGCATTAGGCTTTCTTGCTAACTCTTGCAATGCTATCTTCCCATATGTATTCTTCATAGTTGATAGTTCTGGATAATCTTTTAGAATTGTCAATGCTATATCTGTCCATAAAAGCATCCAGCACAGTTGATTTGATCATAGTCAAAGGTAGGTTAAAAAAAATCCCCATTAAGTAGTCCATTCAGTGTTAATAAATTCGATCCTAAATATGATATTATACGAATTACAATAAAGAAATTATTAGAATATAAGTTAAATATTTGGGTCACTTTGAGCTCAAGAGCTCTGCTTTAATACTATGTTAAATCACTATTTATCATAGAAAAATTAAAAATTAAAAGAGACAAATTTAATCATTTAATTTATATCTAACGGTCATCAAAACAAACATAATAATGGGGCTTTTAGGACATAGTATAAACGATTAAATCTAACTCTCCTAGTATGCTTAAATTTTTATGAAAAGTGTTAATTTCATGTGGTATCGAAATAGAGATATTAATTTCGAATTCCAACTCTACATCTTATCTCATTTAATTAAATAATATTCAATAAGTTGGACCTACTCCCATTAAAGAAAATTCTAGGCCACACGTGAGGGATTACTTGGACAAAGTATAAATTTTGTTTCAGACTAAAAATAAGCGAGATGAAGGATGTGCGTACCGTACAAATAAGTGGAAATACAACCAACCAGGATATCAACGCGTTCAAGAGGATTCAAATCTTCAAAAACAGTGACAGAGTAGAGATAAGACACCATGTTTCCAAGTCTTTGCAAAACTGCCATGTAAAGCGGTGTCCATTCTTTCCTGCCACGGATCATTGGCAGTTGGCTGTTCTTGTTTACCATCTCCTCAGCAATTGACACGATTCCTGATGCAGCAGCGAAGCAAGTGGCCGTATTTCCATGTAAATTTTTCTGTGCTAATTCGTCCCGCTGCATCCGTCTTACCAGTTCTTTTACAAAACCTGTGTGCTCCGTTGCAGCTGCAATGTGAAGAACATTATCGTTCCGTCTTGTTATCAGATTTGTAACGGCATATGGATATTCGTCAAGTACATCTTTAGCTGCTGGCCAATCACCTTTTAGGGCGGCTTTATAGAGAGAGACGGATAATTTGCTTTTCACTGGAAAAATTTTGGGCTTCATAAGTAATCGCAGTATTTCGTTGATAAATTATGCCTTTATTTTTCTATGTAAGAAGCTGGAAGATTAGAAAATATATACCATAAGGCATATTTTACAAGTATTAGATTTATTATTTATGAAGCATATTTTAGAAAGTATGCAAGACATCATTCAAGATCACCGAGTGATGTCAAAAAATAAGGTAAAATTGTGCGTTGGATATTAGATTTATTTGATATATATAATGATTTTAAAAATTATCGTGGCTCAAGGTGTTGAGCCCTTAGATATGCACTAGACAGTCTGACAAGCTCGACAATTAAAAGCACTATTATGAAAAGCTGAGCTATTTCTTACCATAATCCCAATTCCCCAAACAAGAACTAACACATTAACCACAACGTTGAGTGCTAGAACTTACTGCAATTAAAGCATGTATAAGATTCACAAACTCGATCTCCCAAACATGTCAACCTTGAGAATTAAGGGTAACTGCTGGAGATAAAAAAAAAAGGTAGGTAGTGGTTCCTGTTGAGGATAATCCCATATTATCTATAGACATGGTACTTCTCTTATGTGCAGATTAGTATTTTTTCTACTCCTTATCACGTGATAAGTTATGTGGGTTCCCATTCGTCATGTTGTAGGTTTTGATATCATGAAAAAGTCCATGTACCCTTCTCTAAATTATTTTTTAGAGAAATGTGTATAAGCTTCTTTATGATATGAGAATTAAACCTTTCATAATTGTACTTTACCTATTAATCCAATGAGATCCACTTGTAAGAGCACGACAAAAATCGACCTACCAGTGAGGGGGAGTAAAGAGAATTCCACATTGTCTAAAAAGGAAATTTTCCTAGGCTTTATATGAGGTATCTTCTCCCATTTCTATCGAGACTTTTTTAGAAAATGGTGTATAAAATTTTTTATTATATTAGAATCTGTCACAGGACGAATGAAAGCTCACACTACTTACTCTGTAATAATAATAAAAACAAATTCTGGCCTGCACGTGAGAGAAGGTGTTGAGGATAATCCCATATTGCTTGTGCAAACCTCTCTTTTTGAACCGATTTTATAAGATGAGTTAAGCTCGTTAATTTCTTCAGTCCCATTCACAACCCACTACATGCCACACTATATGACAACCATATAAAGCCACTTCTTAGATAAGAACAATATTAAGGACAAACGCCACAGACAAGCAGCGAACAAATGCCAACTGATATGATATAATAAACAAAACATTTTGGATCCACTTCATTCATCAATTAAAATAAAAAATAAAATAAAATACATAGAGAAATGCTTGGAACAAATGTTAACCAAGTGGTGAACAAACAACTAATATGGAATAATTAATAAAACGTTTCGGATCCATTTTTTTTAGTTTCAGATCCATTTTTTCATTTTTCAACTCACAAATATTGTACAGTACACAATAGGCACCAAGTACCACAAATTATCAATTGGCATTTATCCGCCACTTGTCTCTAATATTTGTCCCTATTCTTAGAGAATAACTAGTTACTCTTAACTATCTAACCGATCCAAAGTTAAAACATGACAAATATCCATGGTGTAAGGCCCGGTCCAGCCCCAGCCCAGCCCCAGCCCCAAAACGTCGCCGTTTTGCCCCAGGTATTTTTAAACCCCCGCCCACTTTCTTCTTCTTCTTTCTTTCTTTTCCTTTCTTCTTCTCTTTTCCTTCTCTTCCCCTGGGCGATGGTTTCCCTCTGCTTCTCCATTCCCTTTTTCTCGCACCCACCCCCACATCCTCGGCAATCCCGATTCCACTATAAAGCTCAACAAAAATACTTATTTTTCTCTCCCTCTCTCTTTCGGCAGTTTGCAGCTCTGTTTGGGTCCTCACCGCCGGCTCCCCTGTTCCCTTCACCTATTTTTTCGCACCGGTAAGTTCATCTAAAATTTTCCCTCTTCTCTTGCGTTTTACTTTTCATGCAAGGATTTATTTTGGGTTTTAAATCACTGTTATTTTCGTGGGTTTTTCCGATGGGTGAAATAGAGCATAGGAGGCGAAAATCCGGTCACTCTCCGCGTGTTGTCACCGCCCGTTTCGTGTGATTGTTTCCATTCGAGGTAAGATTTATGGATTTTCTTCTTGGATGCTCATCTCAGATGTTTTAGTTTAGATATTTTTCTTCAAATCCTGGGTCTCTCCGTGATATATATATATATATATATTTTTGTTTGTGGTATTTTCTGTTTCAATTTCCGAAATTTTTGTTGCCATGAGTGTTTCGGTTGTTGCTGGAAGGTTGGGGAGGTCAGCAAATAAATTTATGATGTTTGGATTTGATAAATTACTGGATAGATTTTTCTTCCCGTGATATTTATGGAAATTTTTCTCCAGCTTCCGAATCCATTGTTTCGAAGGGATTTTGGGGGGATGTTCGAGGATTTTCTTTGTTAAATTCTCTTGCTGATTGGTGTTGCCGATGGGTTGTTTGGGATGTTTTGAGTGATGTAAATGGTTGGGTTTGGTAGTTTTGAACGTATGGGAGACTATACAATTTTTGGGTGTTGAAATTTTGTAGTTTGTGAAGTGTTGTTGAAACGCATATAAAAATACTCGATTTGGTGGCTAACGGTATGTAGTGAAGAAAACATTTTTATGGTATTTTGGGGTTTTGAGAAAAATACATGGTAAGCTGGAATGATGAATAGTTGCTGAAATTTTGTGGGTTTGGAAGATAGTCGTTGAGCGTTTCGATACTATATTTGTTGGATTGCTGGATATTGTGAATTTTTAGATAGACATTGTAGTTAAATTTATAATTTATGATTTTAGGCCTTTGGAGTGGTCATTAATATAAAGGGAATTATTTTCAGGTATAGGTGGCGAAACTTTTAGCGTTGAGACTCAAAGTTTTGACTTTTCGCTACAGCAGTCAGGTAAGCGGGGTTCGTATGCTCGGTTTTATACCAAAAGGGGACTGAGGTTGACTTTTAAAAATTTGTGCTTTTGTTGGTTACGAAATGAAAAACTTGAGAAAAATCAACCTCAGTCGATTGTTTGCATTATTCATTAAGCTTATATAAAAGAAGGAAAAAAAAAAAATATTTCAGGCATGCATTGTGTAGACATGAGTTGTTCTTTTTGTCGTGTTATTTTCTGAAATGTGGAAACAACATTTTTGTCTATCTGAGAAAAAATTATGCCTTGATTGGGTTGACTATGTTTTTATTTACATAAGCTTTATTCTGAAAATAGTTTGGATTTATGTGTCTTTAATAACTCTGAAAATCTTTGGCATAGTATTCTGGTTAGTATTTGACTTTATCTCTGCTTGGCTCTGCTCTGCTCTGTATTTGCTCTGTTTGGATTTGGTACCAATTTTCCTATCTCTGAGTGCACCCACTTTGGAAACAAAGTGGTTTATTGTGGGCTTTCCTATGTGCACACTCGGAGCTCCGAGAACGAATGAGGGAAAGTTCCACCTCTGTCTCTGCCTGGTTTGGCCATCGAGATTTGCACAACCCTACCACGGGGGTTAAACATGGTCTTTGCTTTGTGAGATGTTCCGATTGATATAGTGATAATACTCAGTTTGTTTATGCCAAAGTGATTGATGATTTAAATTATCTTGAAAATCATTTGTTTCTTTTATGCAAATTTTATGTTTTGTTTCGTATTTTATTACTTGGTAAATGCTCATGTTTACACGCTTGTATAGGTTCTTCGCTTACTGAGTTGTTGAAAAACTCACCCCTCTTATCTTATATATTTTTCAGATGATCTGGATGCTCCATCAGAGGGCCAATAGTAGAGTTTTGATCAAAGTTTTAAGCTGTTAGGGCCATAGGCTAGATGGGAGAAAACAAAAAAATTTAATTTATTTATTATTTGGGTTCTAGTTTCATTAGATTTTTGGAATGTTAGTTATTCTTTATCATTAAGCTTCTTGGGAGAATGTGAACCCTCTCAGTTATGATTTATTCATACTCTTTTATTTATGACTTTGTGGACATTGTTATATGGATTGGTTTGTCAAAAATATTTTTATTTTGGAATATGGTCAGAGACCTATTATTATTTGTATTTGAGGATGGAATATACCAAACAGGTGAAGTTTCGTGACTCCCTACGAGTACGGGGCGTTACACATGGTGTAACACTCCGCTCCAACGCCATACTTCCTTCTAAAATTATTGGTTTTATATGCATCTATAGTCCATTTGAGATTTTCAAATATTTAGATTTTGGGGCTGAGTTTATTTAGTTATTTTCTTCTATATATATATATTTTTAAAACGGATTCTAGAATTCCTTTTCCTTTAAAATTCTTTAATATATAGGTTGGTTTTGTTTTCTTTTTGTATTTAAAGATATTGATATCATGTGTTTAAAATTCTATTCCGATTCGCATCTCACGTAGGATTTCTCTCGATTTTCTTTCTCAGTGTATTTTTCACATCCATGACTTGCACGTTCCTATCTTCCGTTCTTCACGGCAATAGTTTTGTGCTTAATAGATATTTATTTACATTTCTTTTAGTTTATTTTTCCTGATTTTTGTTCTGATTTTCTATTAATAGATATAACTCCTAAACCCACGCCATACACACCTGCCATCTAGTAACTTCTTCATCTATTTTCGGTGCAGTTAGAAGTTTCCTTTCAAACTGCAATTTCTTTCACCGTCCGTATCCTCCGGCATGCACATTTTCCACTAGGGCTCACCACGACACCTATATAGGTTTACACATTAATTTCGCAGGACACACATTCAGACCTTTGCACGGGTGCTTTGTTCGTCACTTTCGCAGGTTTTAGCACAGCCCTCAAACCCATGCATACGTCTCTCCATCCCTCATCTCTCTATGGTTTCCTTTTGGCCTTTCAATCACTTTTTTTTTTTTTATGCATATGTACACGGTTACATATTCTTCATCAAGAATCCTCAAGCCGCAAACCTCCATTGATGTCACCCTCCACTGCGCGGCGTTAACTTGCTTTTAAACTAAGACTGCGTTTTAATTTTAGCCATCCCCGTCGTTGCCTCCACCAGTAGGTTGTCCTCATCACCACATAAGGCCAATCCGAGAACCTCAACAGCCACTTTAATACACCATACTCGACCAACAGGCCACCTGTCGCTGCTAGAAATCCCCTGTTTTTGATTCCCGAAACAGAGCATTCATCAATGTGCTGCCCCACTTTACGCCCATATCAACCGAGAGCCATACACCCACCGGAAACCACCCATGGCAACCCAGAAAATGCCGACCGTGCTCCAGGTCCGTCAGTTTCCTCACGGTAAGCCACCTTTCCATTTCTCTTTCCCTCGAATTCTCTCATCACTCTCTCTCTCTCTCTCTCAGTGTTTTCGTACTGTTGAACGTCTCCGACCACCGCTCGCCTCTCTGCTCTGCACGTTATCTCCTTCTTTCGGTGAGTCTCCATTACTCAGTCTAGTTCTCTCTCGTTGAGTGTAAGCTTTACATCTTTGTTTCGTATTTTACTGACAGTTTCAAAGGTTTGTTTTATAATCTAGCCGTTTTGCCCATGTTTTTAAAATAAGCATGGAGTTTTAAAGTTTTATTTAGCGAGTCTATTTCTTATTGGTGTACTGTTTATTTTTAAATATGTTACGATGAGCTATTTTGAGGTTAAATACTTTGGGTTGGTTTCACGTTTTATTTTATTTTAACTACCAGTGTTAAATTATTTCAAATTGGCCTTTAAACTATTTTCGAATTTGAGTTATAAATTATTTTGAATCGGATACTGGGCGTTACATTATCTTTAGTAGGTTAAATTTTGATTTTTGTTTTAAAAAGAGACTTAGTTTTGAGTTGGAAATTGAGTTAAGTATTTATTAAGTAAAAGTTGAGGTTTTAGAGATTTTCTAATATTTTTAGATTTTGAAAGAATTTACTAGTTTCTAAGCATTTTGGAGAGAGTCGATACTCAAGTTTTGGAGGATTTTTAGATGTTAAGAGAGGTATTAGATTTTATGTCTCAGGTTCTATTTTCGAGATTTGTGATTATTTAGAAATTTATGAGTTACTTGATTATTTTATAGGTGTCGATTATTTTTGTTCAGTGTTATTTGGAGAAATTTTGGAAAAGCTAAGAAGTCCAAGTAAGCGGGGTTCCTATGCTTGACTTTACACCAACTCTGAGACCGAGGTTGACTTTCTGAAAATTTTGCATGTTTTTGTTATAAATGAGAACTTGAGAAAAACCAACCTCAGTCATTTATTTGCATTACTCATGAAACTTATATGAAAGAAAGAAAAATATTTCTATCATGCATTGTGTAGACATGAGCTTAGCTTTTGTCATGTGTTTCTGAAAATGCGAAAAAGAGCGATATTGATTATCTGAAAAATTGTGCGTTGATTTTATAGAGATACTTTGACTTTGTTTTATTTACATAACAAGGATTCTGAAAATATTCCGGAACTATATGTTATTTTAATGTGACTTTGAAAACCTTTGGCATGGTATACTGGTTTGTATCTGACTCTATTTTTGCTTTGCTCTGCTCTGCTCTGTCTCTGCTCTGTTTGGGTTGGTACCAACTTCTTTGTCTCTGAGTGCACCCATTTTGGAAACAAAGTGGTTTATTGTGGACTTTCATGTGTGCACACTCGGGGCTCTGAGAATGATTAAGGGAATGTTTCACTTCTGTCTCTGCCTGGTTTGGCCATCGGGATTAGCACAACCCTACCACGGAGGTTAAACATGGTCTCTGCTCTGTAAGATGCTCTGTTTTGATATGATGATGATGCTCAGTTTTGTTATGCCAAAGTACTTTGTATTTTATATGATTTAAAAATTGTCGCTCTATTACGTTTAGAAAGAAAATGTGTTTTGTTTCTGCATATGAAAAAATTTAAGAATATTTTGCTCTGCAATTTTAGAAAATGCTCATATTTGCACTCTTGTATATGTCCTCTGCTTACTGAGTTGTGGTTAAACTCACCTCTTATCTCTGAATATTTTTCAGATGAGTTTGGATATTTCAGCCAAGGATTGGATTACGAAGCATTGTGTGAGATGACTCAAGAATGGTTGATTAAGTATAGAGAATTTATATGAACATTGATAAGGTTTAGTAAGAAAATATTATTGTAGTCTGGTGACTTAGCATCTCTGGAATTGGTGATATTGAGGAAAGTGATTTTCAAACCATGTTTTATATGATATTTGGAAATTTGGAGTATATAATTATAGTGTTGAATGTGAGTATATGTGATAGGTAGTAACTCTCGGACCCCTCCGAGACCGGGGCGTTACACATGGACTAGTCTAAAACTTCTATAAAAGGCCACTCCATAAGATGGAAAGGAATGGTGAATATGATGCACAAAATGACTGAATGACAAGAACACTAATTTAATCATCAGTGTCCCTAGTCCTTCAGGACCCGGTAGAGTAGTCTACTGACAGGTTTTTTTTTTTTTCTTTTTACAAGAGTTCAAATGACCGGTGTGAGAAAATGAGAGTCATCCAACAGAGCTATGGGCATTTTTCCTTGACAGAAAAGCTTACGAAGAGATGGGGTTAAAATCACAAATTATTCCAAAATTCGGATATACTTAATATTGAAATGGAGGAAAAATCGTAAAGTACCGTGAAATCAACGTTTAAAGTTATAATATATCTTTGCTCTAATATCATGTTCTATAATCAATTGTCCCAAAGCTTGCTCTCTAGTTTCATGCCAAAATGCCAATATGGGTGAGCTAGAGAGAAAGAGAAAGAACATACTCTCAGGATCCATTGTGTCCCAGTAAACTTCCGACGTTTGAGGAGATGATGGAGCAGGAAAGAATCCTTGTTGATCCATAACGTTTCCATCGCTCATTTTGGAAAAGCCTAGCTAGCTAGCTCACGTACTCCTTCCAAAAAGCAAATCTCTGAGGATGCATAATTCTTTAAAAATGGAATATTTCTTTTGTTCTTTAATTCGTAACTCGTAAGAAATACAAACCGATAGAAACGGATAATAAAATTATATGCTGATCAATATGATGCACATTGTCCTTAGCATATGATTAATTAGTGATGACCCAAATATTTGTGAAGTATGATCAGTACATTAGTATAAACTTCAATGCAGAAAGGGGAAAAGTTAATTCGCTATTTGCTGAAAGAGAAAAAGTGCTAAATGCATGATCACAACACGCAACTATATTATACACTGTAGATCTATTAATAGAGATTGTGAATACTTACTAATTCTGCGGTTGCAAATTGAGCTTCAGAGCAACCGAGGCAGCCAAATGAACTGAGGTTTTGGATTTTCAGCCTTGCAGGAGCGCCCTTTGACGATCAAAGTCAAACATATGGTGTAGAAGACAAGGTTCACCGTAATTATATGGACAAATACACAACATGGATGAGACGATATTCACTTATTAAATTACACCTTTTTAAAACCTCGCGCGACGTTTGTTTGAATCAAAATTTGTACAGTTTCAAGTACTATTATTCTATCATAGCCAGGCTGTCCACAGATGTATACAATGATATCCGAATCTTTGAGCGTGGTGTATAGATGTATATATATCTATATATATATATATATTGTTTTTTGAACTACTACGTTTGATTCGCTTATTTTTTGAACGATAGTTGAATATATAAATTAAAACTGGCCGGTGAAGTCAGTACTTTAGAAAAATAATACCCAATGATTAAAATTCTCACGGGAGCAAGACTAGTACGTCATTTATGTTCAATTTATGCTGCATGTTGCATTGAGATTTTTGTTTTAGGGAAGAAAGTCTTAATTAAGAATTTTTGAGATCATGTTCAACCAATTAGATTCAAATTTAGTAGTAGGATTTTCGCATGCACATACTTTCAAATTTCAGATATTTAACATTTTACTGGAAATATCATACTTAGGTACATTCACTTGATTTTTTTTCCCTAATAATAAAAAATGAGACTTTATATTTAAGGGGTAGTTTTAAAAAATAAGGCGGAATTACTGAAGTATTTTTAAAACTTTTTATTTCTCCTTGGGATATAAAATATTCTATAGATAAAAATTTAAATCTGCTTTAAATTTAAAAGGGAGTTTGCAACATATCATTGAATTAACTTAGAAGGTAACTTTTTTACAAAATAAGGATTCAGACATTACATAAAATAAACCTCAAGCTTCTGTCACATTTTACTTCACAGAAGTAAAATATACCTAAGGATTCATAACTAATTTAGAGACACATTTGCAGGTGCAAATTAAGAGAGATCAAAAGGAAAGAATACATATCACTACAAAAAATAACCTCTTTTCCGACGATTAAAGTCGTGGGAAATACCTCAAGAAATCGCTACAAAGGCTTTATTCCAGCTAAAATGTGTCGCCCCAGAGTAGCCGCAATTAAGGAGCCAAGAAAAGTTTTCTGCGACTATAGTTAAAATTGACAGAAATACTTTTTTTGCCACAAATAAACAAAAGCCGGTCACAAAAGAAAGCTTGTTAAAATAATGAAACAAGGCCATATTAGATTCTGCTGAAAATGCTTGAATTTTTTTTTTCTTTTTAGTTTTGTGGTATGTGGTGGTTTTTTTTTTCCTGCTATTTCTCTCTGTTATGATAGTTACTTGCTTGGTAATAAATTAAAAAAAGATAGATTTGGAGAAATTTATATTTACTTGTCAACATACATGTCATAACATCGTTCAGATATCCTCAATTACATATTTGAAATTCACACTTTATAGTCTTTAAATTTACACAATACCATCAAACATATCACAATTGAATATAAATTTACAACTTGAATTTTTTCTAATCATTGTCGTCTAGCTAATATCAAGTTGTCCTCATGAATGCTCTATTGCATTTTCAACTACAAAATGATAGCCACCAATATTGTTGTATGCGTCCTGCACTATTCAAAGAAATCTATAAACTAATATTTCAACTATCAGAAAAAAGAGAAACATATAAAGAATACAAACATTAGGAAAGGAAAGAAGACAATAAAAATGTAGGAAATTATAGGTAGTCCATAAAACACACATAGTAAAATGTACTTCAACATAATATTTCCAACTCATATTGAGGTGCTTTCCTTGAGTCAGCAGAGTTCATCAAGTCAATGGTGTAGTCTTTAAAGATAGAATTTAGAACCAGTTAAACTATTTCTGAATCATCTAAATTTATCAGATATCAGTTTCAAATTTATAGCGCTAAGTAATGTATTGAAAAAATGATTAGGTACCACACTGCACATGCGTGTGATGGGAATCTAAGACTATCTAATAATCAAATGTGGTATACAATAAAATATTATTTCTAGGGTCATGAATTATTATAGTCTCACGAATGAATCAACCAATACTCAATTTTCTTTGATTTGGCCTATTTGAAATGAACACTAATGCAATGATTCCATAAAACACATGGTAAAATGTACTTCAACATAATAAATCAAAATTGTGATACTTATCTCAAAATTTAAAACTGATTAATTCTTAAAATTACGTAAATTTGAGAATTATTATACCACAGTCTTGAATTCATACAAAAGCGAAGTGTGGTTTGGATCATATTCCCAGTTCGTACTGCTAAGCATAAAAAATATATAAGCGATTAAGGTGGACATCAGAGCAGTTAAATAAATGATTTGACAAAGAAAAGACGCTAGTATAAACCCTCAGTAAACATCACTATCAAACATATGGTTATATTTAGAGGAATACTTTGAAATAATGTCAGATCTCCCAACTTAATTGCTAATAGGGATAACTGTAGCATAGATTAAAATCCACGAATACATTTTGAGAAAGTAAACCAAATGAGTTAATAGTACAAACATAAATAAAAAGAAACTAAAAACCAATATGTTGGGACTAAACCAATATTAGGGTATCGACAGAGGTATATATATTATATACTGTGACAGCAAAAAAGCATTAATGAAGAAATGTTAATTTGAGTACTAAACCAAACTGAATGGAGATAGATACTACTAATTTGTAATATATAGCAGTGAGCGGGTTATGAATTATGTCAAGATTCAATGATAGTTTTTTTGTTAAGCATGCATTAAGAAATTATCACAACTAACATGGCAAATAGTGAAGCTTTTGGATTTTGTCTCACCAAAAATGCTCTAAAAGCTACATACCTTCGTATAACTCCTATCTCATTATTTCTCCATCTTGGATTGTTTGAGCTGGTTTAAATGTGGATATTGCTCCAAACCTGGTTGCCAATCAACTTAATGTTTGGAATGGAGCACTTGTCTTATTGATGTCCCTTCAGAGATTTAAATTTCATATTGTTTGAATTCCCGTTCGTCTATTCTCTTATTCCCCTTGTGCTATTCTTTATTCTTGACTGTCTACTTTCTAATTTTTCTCTTCTTCATTTTTCTTGGGTGATAGATGGAATTTAAGACCTTGAAGTTTAATCAAATCTAGTTTCCCATATTGTGGGTTTTCCACCTTGGATAGGAAAAACTTTCCTATACAATCTGTTGGAGCATTAAGTAATTTTAATGGTGCCTATTAGATGAATTTCTATCTATATTCAAAGCCTTAATTCAAATGATCGTAGCAATGGATTCTAAAACTGAAGAGTCTTCTAAGTCTGGAGGTGCTAAGATTTGGTTATGGTAGAAGGTTAGCAAGGTGGTTTTGAAGAATAGGCATATGTAATCATTTTAATTTCAAGGGATTAGGAAAGATCTATTGCTTGACAAGTCATGACTAGGAATGTCATAGGGAAAATATTATTGTTGCTTAGTTTTGTACATCTAAGAGTAGTTGGAGAAAAAGGAACCTTGGACACATTTTTAAATGTTGCCTCCATCATTAGGATCTTATTGTTGTTTGTAGTTCAAACTTATATATTCCTTTAAATTTTTCTAGTAGAAGTGCATAGTAATGCATATAATGAAATAATTGAAGTTATTTATAAATTCCATTAGATTAACATAGGATCAAGCAAAGATCTTACATACAAACTCTGGCTCTACACTTCTGATCTTAACCTATTAATTCCATGAGTGTTTATAGTTTCTGAATAATTAGACATCCATAAGGGAATGTAGAAATTTTGTAAAAGCCACCTCTAGCAGTCTTGTCTATATGTGAGGCAAATAATACGAGGCAGAAATGAAAGGAAAAAGAGAGTAAAAAACAATGCTAGATGAAAATGATGTTCACACTAATTCCCACTTTGGTTTTATAAGTGATATATAATGATTAGCTATCAGTCTTGTAACTTTGAATTGGTGCTAGCTAGAGATATTGTAATGTCTTATAAAGAAATTTGAGACGGACTTTAACTGTTGGTCTGCTGACACATGAGAAAAGTGACGATGTTGGAGTGTGTTTCAGGGTGCTGAGCGTTTCTTTCTCTGGGCTTTATAGGCAGATGACTAGACCAAGGACTAATGAACTCAAAAGTAATTCATTAGTGTTTGAAAAACTAAAACCTATAACCATCTGCCTAATTAGTTCAAGTTCCACTACTCCTTGGTCTAGCCATGTAATCAACATCTCCTCATCTTCTTCTTCTTCTTCTTCTTCTTTTAATAGTATTATAAGGCTTATTACGGCCGGCTAACTCTTCCTATCCTCAGTTTCTATTATTGACAAAAAAAAAAAACTTAATAGATATTAGATAATGAACCTATCTGTTTATTAATGTACTAAACGCACCACTAATATGTAATTAATAGCATAAAAATAATATGATAACTAGTCTCGCTATTATGAAGGGTATATATATTATATAAAAGTTATCAAAATTGATGGAAGAGACCCCAGACATTATAGCTGTTCATCTTACAATCTTGTGTGGAAAAAAAATACAAGGAATCCTAGGTTTAAGCACAGTATCACCAATAAAGACAACCCTAAGACTATCTCGACCCAATATTATTACACCCCCATTCATCTGAAATGCCCATGCCCGTGACTTGAAATCCCAATAATAGTTACCAATTGTAACACTAATGATCATATTTTCTTTTCTTTTTTTTTATTCATTTTGACTGATATTTTCCGTTTGAATCAAGCATCTGGATATTTGAGATAGATGTGGCATCAAGCATACAATCTGTCAAGGAAAGGGAGCAATATGTAGGGAACTCTCTCCAAGAACTCAAAATCCAAATGATCTAGTGCTACTTCATAACAATGCCAAGCTCTTCTTAAAATTGCAGATTTGCAGATAATTATCACAGGTTCATGGATGACACCTTTATGCTTTCACTGTCTTGGTGAAGCTTGAATTAGAAGGAGCAACACAGAACCAGAAAGGTAGAGGACGATAAAACCAAACAGTCAAAAGCTAGTTCAAGGAGTACAGAACAGAAGGGAGAACCTAGAGAGTTCCTCCAAACCATGTAATGACAAACTGATCGAGGGAGGCTATATATTTGAAACCATGGAGATTGATTTCTGCAAGCATAAGAATTAATAGAGTTTTAAGTTATTACAATGAATCAAGGAACCAAGATCCATACAATATACTAAAATAAAGAAAGGAGAAATAAAATAAAATTTTTATAAAGATAACAGCAAGGTCCATGGTTGCAAAATATGAAGCTACTTCAGTGGCACTTACAAAACTGTAATGAAAACTTAGATAAAGCTATAATATTAGATGCGGATAGGCACCAATGGCCAGGTCATAACAGGGTAATAAAACTATGATAATGGTATTAACATGATGGAGTTCATGCTAATCTCCCAAGTTTAAACCCAACACCATGAGATCACTTTATCTATTCAATTGCGAATCATCTTCAACAAATTGTCAGTATTTTTCTACCCCAAGTATAGAGGCATCAACCTGCTTAGGTTTCTTTTACAACAATCTATATTTGAAAACTAAAGTTCAAGACATTGTTGATCCAGGAAAAGCACTGTTTTTTGGAATTGGAGGTGATATGGTGCCAGACACATATTCTCTCTATCTAGAATAGCATTTCATTGAGAATAAGTGGTAATTGCCCAAGCAAAAGAATAGTGACTATATATTTTTTACACATAATGATATGAGAAAACATTTGTGACAACCCCAAAATTATTAGGCCTTGCTTTTATTTATATATATATATATATGGCTTAGTGACTTAGGCAAATTGGTGCTAAAGCCTTAAGAAGATGGACTTAGGAGTTTAAGGGCCTTAAGGCCATAGCAAGAGTTTTGGGCCTAAGTGGGGGAAAGATAAGCCCATAGGTCCATGAAAGGAAACCCACTAGTCAACCCAAGCCCATACTTGATAACACACGTCAAGCTAGGAGAAGTTTAGTAAGTTGAGTCAAGACTAGTAGTTGAGAGAGGAAAATTCTAGTAGGTGAATTAGTTGACTAGTTGTTTTGTTGGAGAAAGAAAAGAGAAGACATGAGTGGAATCTCTTCCATCTTTTCCTACCTAGATAAATGTGAGGTGTAGGATTTTGCCAAATAAGTCAATACGAGATCCTACCATATCTACTAAAATGATGAAAATGAGATTTGAGAAGATTTGGAGATGAGAAAAGAGAGAGGGGTTTCGGTGGGGGCTTTGGCCAAATGGCCTTAGGGCTTTTTCACCTAAACATTTCCAAATCTAGATTGAAAGGACATGTAGGATTTGTGTAAGATTGGATGAGACATAATGTGTAAGAGGGTGTAAGAAGAAGTGACATGAGATGTGAGTTGATGGATCAAAAAGTGGGAGGAAAGGAGATGAAGGTTTCGGGTATAGCCTTAGCCGACTCCTCCTCCCCTTGTTTGACTTCCTTTTTGTCACCAAATATAGATAAGAATTTGTGTAAGAGTGACATGACAAACTTGTGTGAGATGTGAGGTAATTGGTTGATGGAAAGAGCATGTGACAAAATGGAAATGAGAGTGAGATGAAGAGAGGTTTTGGATGGAGGCAATGGGATCCAAAACCTATTTGTGTGTTTTCCCAAAAATGGATTCTCAAATCCTTTGGAATGATATGTGAGAGGATTGTTGGGGAGACAAGAGATGATGAAAAGGGGTTGGAACCCTAGAATGATTGGCCGGCCATGAGAAGAGAAAGAAGGAGCACAATCTCCAACCTAGGATGGAATAGATTAGGGTTGATGTGATCAAGTGATGGGAGTCACTTAAGGGTATTTCAAACCCATCACAAGTCACCCAAATCTAGGGGAATGAGTGGCCTAGAAGCCTAGCAAAGTGCCTTGGCCGAATGGCCTAGTTTCCTCACCCTTTTAGCTTGCTCATTTCGGACACACACACACACATCCCTCACTTTGCACCTCACGGCAACACTCCTCATTTCCCTCCACTTTGCTTCATTTCTTTTCACCACTTAAACACCTAAACACTCCAAACTAAGAAGGAGAAGAAGATAGTGTTTGTGGAAGGAGGAGAAACCTAGAAGAGGTAAGTAACTTAGTTACTTTGAAATGAAACCTAGAAATAGAAGGAAGAACCCTATGTTTATGCTTTCCAAAAAGAAGACCTTCTCTTTTGAAAATGGTAAATTTTTAGCATGTTCTAACTAAATATTTCTTTTATTTTCAGAAGTTATATAAGCTAGTTAGGAATATTTGTAAGTATATCCTTACTTTGCCTTTAGCATTCTTTGTATACTTTGGAGTGAATGTGCTTGAATGTGTGTATATGCTTGTATGTGCTCATATTGTTTGGTTACTTGCTTAGTATTGCCATGATAAAAGTTTGAGGGTAGGAATGTTATTTTGATTAGGATCCATGTGTAGAACCTATGATCTTTTTGGTTAATGAGTTATGAGATGATTGATGATTTGATGGTTTGATGCGAAAAAGCATGTAAGCATGAAGATGTTGAGTTACTTGAGTATTGGTGAATATGGGATATATGCATATATGTTATTTGAAGAAGCATCTTGATTTTAGTGGTAAATATCTTTCCTATAGAAATGCCATGCTAGGATGAATATGTATAAAGCATTGATGGAAATTAGTTGTATTGATCTTGGAAGATATTGATGTTATTGTTGCTTGATGGCTACAAAAAAAAAAAAATGCATGCTTATGGAGTTATGTTTTGGAGGATCTTTGTGAAGTGGAAACCTTGAAGTTTTAATTCCTATTTATTTAATATTCATGTTCGGATGCTTTGGAGAAGTAGGAATATATATATTGGATGGATGACATGTATGGATTCGGTTTCACATAGAATATTCAAGTAGGACCATAGCTTTGAAGGGCTAAGAAAGAAAACACCAAATTGAGAGCTATAGGTTTCGGGTTTGACCCCTTGTGAGGCTTGAAAATTGTTTTGAATATTGAACTAAGGCTAGATGGTGTTAGGGAGATCAATAGAAGAAGAGAACATCAATAGGAGATAAAGTAGGGTCTCGGCCCAAACCCTAGGGGTGGAGGCCGAGCACTCCACTTACCCTAATGCACTTGTTTAAGTGTTTTCACATAAGTATGAGTCTAGAAAATAAGGTTATGAAGGAAGAACGATCAAATGTGGGTACTCGAGTTTGCCTCGAGTTTTGCATTCACAAAGTTGAAAGTTGCATATCCCATGCATAAGCACGAAAACCCATGTTTCGAGTAAACCCCTGGTGTTGATGAAGAACAGTCGGCGGACCATGTATGGCTCCAAAAGGTGTCCGGAGCGTGGTTGCACCTAATGCTAGTGGGTGCCATATAAGCGGTGTTGGCTTAGGCCTCGCCATCTGATAAGATTGTAGTTACTCGGAGAGAAATCCCCGAGTGATGAATAGCGCAAAAGGGCGTGAAACGTATTCACCTAGGTCGACTTGGTCGCCGGGTGTGACGGTAACTAGCGGGGAGCACACGGTGCATAGGGGAACCGTGAGGTGTCCACAATAAGAAGTCATGACGAAATGAAAAGGGCTTTCAAGCCATATATGATATGATATGATAAGTGACGTTTAAGATAATAAAAGATGAAGGTTTTTGAACAAAGGGTCTTTTGAAAGATTATGCATTAAAGAAGCTTTGCTATGAAATTTGAACAAGTATGTTTTGGAAAATGAGAAAAGGATGAGAAAGATGAATTTTTATCACGAGCATGTGCATCGGTCTAAGCATGAGTCCCATGTAAATGCATACGTAAGAAATTGTTTGTTATTCACTTGACTGTATGCTTAAAATACTTCCGTTAAAGTATAGATGTACTTGCTGAGATTTCTTCCAAAATCTCACCCTCCCCTCTCTTTATATCCTTACTATCCTTCCCCCTTGGGAACGATAGAAGTACTTGTAGGTGAGGATGACTCAGATGAGTACGACTCCTAAGATGACACATCGGATCCTCAGGGACCCGATTGAGGCCGCCCTTAGGGGGCCAGTGACTCTGGACCGCCCAGGCCAGTGGGAGGTGGAGTCACTAAAGGTGACCATGTACAGTTCTGTTGATCTATACCGTTTGGGGTGTTGCTTAGTGTGAGACCCCGCATTTTTACGTACCGTTAATTTACTCATATTTTGTTATTGGATATTTTAATTTATTTTAATAAATTAAATTGTTATCTCACAAATTTTATTTCGGGTACATTTTATTCATAATTAGAGTTAGTTATTTGTGAGATCTACGATTTTAATAATTATAATTATTTAAAGATTATTATTGGTTTTATCATTTGGTGTGTTATCGATATTATTTGGATTTAGTGGTTTTGATTTTAGTATAGTTATAAGCTTTTGTGAGATTCTTAAATAATAGTACTTTTAATTATTGTAATTAATTGTTGCTACTGATCTTTCCATCTGAAATGATATATTTAATATTTTTAGTTTTAATTATTATAAAATATGGTTTGATTTGCTGTATTTTTATTATGGAGCATTGATTCTATTTTATCTGACATTATCTGGTTTATTGATCTTAAATTTATTAAATTCTTAAGTCTTATTATGTTTATTCTATTTTGGTTGGGAAGCTTTTGAATAGCTCCAAAAAATACTAGGTTATGCAGGATTATTTTATTAAATTGATTTTAATTATTTGAAATAGTACAAGATTTTAAAAGTGCTTTAAGTATCTGATTTAAATGAATGGATTTATTCCTTTTGAGTAATTGAATAAAGTTCATCATTTTAAGTATTGATGAAAAATATTATGTTGAAAAATAAAATAAGTTGAGATAATATTTTATTTAATTAGTTTGAGAATTTTAAGTTAAGTTGATGTTATACGCTTTCAAATTAGTGTTTTAAATTCATCTGTTGACCATTTGAAGACCCAAAAGCGTCGGGCCTATAAATAGCGCGAAAAGGGTCGAAACCTATCATTTTCCCCTCTCCCTTTTCCTTCTCTCTCTCTCCTCTCTCTTTTCTCTCCCACGTGCTATAGTAACCGTGAGATGAGCAGTCCGGTCTTCAGCTCGTGGCGGCGCCACCCCCGACCGCCTAGCCTCACCTCCAGCCCCACCTGAACTGCCACCCTCCGGCGAGTCCAACCCCACTGGTGGTGTCGACCACCGCGGCCCCACGTCCCGCCGGCAGTCCCAAACCCGAAAGTCGTTTGATCCTCTATGCCGCACCCTTTCGCCGCCCATATCTCCGCCACCAGCCACCGTAACATGACACCACCCACGCCATTTGATCCGCCACCCATCGACGACCTACCACCAGAAATCGTAGCCCCAACGGAGCACCCACTCTCTCTCTCCTCCCTTGGAACCGAAATGGGTCTCCAAATGAGCTTTCCATCGCCGCGCCGCCGTCCGGCCACCGTGGCTCTCACCACCACCACCAAAAGCTTCCCCTACCTCAGTTTATCACACCCCTAAAACAGTTTTCCCATCCATGGCCGCACGTCCCTTGTACGGGGGAAAATCCGAAAATGAGCCTCCACCACTTTGAGCTAGATCTGCCGCCTTCCGGTGGTTGCACCGCCTCACCGACACCGCCAAGAGATTCCCCATCTTCCAAGGAGAATTAACCTAAATTTTGGTGTCGAAAGGAGTACCCAAACCCAACCCGTCACTTCGCCGAGCCTAAAGATGAATAGTGCACAATTTACCCGCTTGGAATCGGGGATTACCACGATATTCGATCGGCATCCGTTTATGCACTGTAAGTAACAGATATTTGTTTGACTGTCTGATTGACTGTTTGATTGACTGTTAATCTCTGTTTGGTTTGCTTGATGTGTGTGTTAGTGATGATGAGTAATTTGAGAGTAGATTGGTTGGGCCTGAGGCCATTTAATAGAGATTGAGATTATTCCAAGTCAATCTTATTGTGGTTGAATACTGGGTGAATGGTAATTGTTGATGGTATAATATTTTGGTTGGATGACTCTAGTATTTTAGTGATTATTGGAGATAAAATGTTTTGAGTTGGACGACTCGACTATTTTAATGATTATTTGTGGTAAAATGATCTGATCGGACGATTTGACTACTTTAGTGATTATGAGTGATAAAATGATCTGATTGGATGATTCGGATATTTAGTGATTATTGGTGATAAGATGATCTGATTGGGTAATTCGATTATTTTAATGATTATTAGTGATAAAAAGATTTGGTGGAATGACTCTGTTACTTTTTAGTAACTATCGATGTGTATTCTTGGATTCCCTTGATGTATAGATTGAGAAATATTTGGGAATAGAGAAAATAGTATATGAGGATCATCTGTTGAAGAGAATAACTATACATGCAATGTAAATGTGGTGATTAATTATTGGTTATGATATGGTTATTAAGTTATGAAAAGATCTTAAGAAAATATGCGTGTTTTGGGTAAAGAGAAAGGAGAAGAAAAGTTAGGTTTGATCCTGTTATAAGTTGCATCCTTAACCCCTATGAGATAGTGTTGCTTGGATGTGATGTGATTTAAGGTCTTGACTATGTCTTCATTAGAATATGCACAATGTGTGAGATAGAAGATAAATTCAAGATGAGTGTCTGTTCATATGTTAATATGTACGAGATATGTTTTGTGAATGTATGATCATATGTTTCATGACTCACATGTTTTGCATAAGAAGTCATATGTCACATGCATGTCCCATGCATGAGCACGAAAATCATGTTTTGAGTCAAGCATGTTTTTAAGAAGAAAAAAAAGAAAAGATTGAGTTTTTGAAAGAAAAGAAAAGAAGTAAAGTTTTATAAGAACCCCAAAGGTTGGGACGGGGTAGTGCCCCAGTGGAACTCCCTGTCCACTCAGGAGTGATTAAAGTCGAGTGGAAGCCCCTAGGTCGACGAAGAACAGTCGGCGGACCGTGTATGGCACCAAAAGGTGTCCGGAGCGCGATAGCACCTAACGCTGGTGGGTGCCCAAGACGGATAAGGTGTAAGGACCTGCCGTTTTGAAGTTATAAGACGCACTCACATTCAGTGATGCGATAACCAGCAGGGAACACGCAGTGCTAGGGGAACCGTGTTGTGTCTCATACATATTAAGTGAAAAGTCATGACAAGAAGGGCTTTCGAGCCATAAAAAAAGATCTGTATATGATAAGTGGCGCCTAAGAAAGAATAAAAGATGCGAAATGTTTTAAAGAAATGATTTGAAAAGCAATGATATGAAAGAAGTCAAGTTATATGCATATGAAAGAAGTCAAGTGTATGAAAGCATTTTTATGAAAAGCAAGTACATGAAGCAAAGCATTGAAAAATGTCAAGGATTTCGAATGTTTTTACATGAAAGTGCATGTGCATACATCATGTTGCAAGTCTCATATTCATGGTACATGCACCCATTGAGTTTATATATGCTGATGATATTCTGTTATGTGAAATGATTGTATGTTGTTTGTTGTCTGTTGCTTACTGGGATTCACATCTCACCACGGTGGATCGCACCCACCCTACGGTCCCCCATTTTACGGGATCGTAGTTTGTGATTGCAGAAAACAAATTTGGCTCAAGATACAGACTTCACAGGAAAGGAAATTTGTTGAGAGGATGAAGATCGAGATTATGATCTCGAAAGCAGTAATTGCTTATCTTTTTCTTTTGAAAGATTGTATAATCTCCTGTTGGAGAAATTGTTTTAAATTGATTTGTAATTTTTTTAAAAATCTCTGGTACTAGAACGGCTGACTTTTATTCATTGCCCGCTGCGAATATATATGGTACACTTAGTGCATGCTTCACACACTCTTCAAACACTATTCGATGGGATGATTGATCCATGAGATGATCGTCTTGATGTCGCGAGTCCTTCTAAATCCCAGGGGGGATTTGTGGGCGTCACAGGTGGTATCAGAGCAGTTTAGCTCTGGGTAAACCCATACGTTGCCTAGGAACTGTACCAGAGAATTTTGTCGTTTTAAACTTGGCTGTTTGTTTTATTGTTTGCATATTTTATGATATTTCATCATCCTCTAGTTCATTTCTACCCAGTTATATTTTGAAGGTTTTAAATACTTGTTTTGTTGTATTTTGTTATTGTTTTAATGAGCCTTTTGTTCATTATCTTTGGATTTATGTTGGTTTTGGTAGATCGATTTAAAGTGTTATATTTTGTAGTTATGCGATAGTTGAGTTGCCTTTGGTTTCGGTGAGTATCTTATGTTAATGGAATTTTGTTTGGAATTTCATTCCATGAGCTACTTGTAAAATGACTTTGGTTTGAATGATTATTTTGTTTTTCACGTATTCTTACTACAACCCCTTTCTTTCATATGATTCTGGAGATTTGAATTTCTTTGAGGGAAGAATTTTAAAAGATACTATTACCCTCATAAATTTTCTTGAGATGCGCTTTGAGACGAGTTTATGATTTTATTTGTCATATTGTTTTCCCTACCTATTTCTTTTTAATTCAACCATTGTCCTTTCAAGGATAAGCTTTTGTTGACATGGTTTTCGACCAGAGTGGGCTTGTCTTATTGAGTTTTTTCGACCAGAGTGGGCTTGTCTTATTGAGTTGTTAAGATTTATTTATTAATTTAATTATTTATTTACCATGGTTCTTTTCTCTTAAATTTTGAGATTTCTAAATCTTTGAGATTTCAAAAAAAAAAATGGTGATAAGAAGAAATTCTACAATTATGAGATTTCTACAAGAAACTTTTTATAGTTGGTTTTGAAGTGAATTTCAAAATTTTATTTGCCATATCACTTCCTTTCCTTTCTTGTAATTTAAGATTCTTGTCCTTTAATGAAAACTTTTAGTGAAGTTGTCTTTGATAAGCGAGGTGGACTTGTTTTATTAAATTGCTACTCCATATTTATTTGTTTATTAGAACTTTCTCTTTGTATTTTCATGTGATATTTACATGAATTACATGGATTTCACTCAATGTTTAAGTATATCCTAATTTTGGTATAAAGTGGTTTCGTTTGGGAGAAATTGTTGATATTTATTAAATTATTCATATTTCTTCATCAGCATTTTTATATGTTATTTGCGTGTGATACTTGGATCTCATGTAGAGTTAGAGTTTTAAGTTCTATTGTCATTCTGAGGAGGTTGTTGAAATTATATTTTGGTGGAACTTTGTAAGTGTTGAACCCTTAGCGTTTGGTACAACAGCATAGTTTCTTCTTTTATAATATTGAATGTAGTAGTTGATCAAATACGTGGTTGGGAGAATTTTGGTTTGTTGATGGATATTTGCTAACCAACTGGTAGTAGTTGGAAGAGTGTATAAAATTTTGGAGAGTGTGTGTGTACCCTTATGATGATTCCCTAGGATGAGTTGAATATTGACTCGATGCATTGATATTGAATTTAAGTGATCTTAACCTTAGGTTATTTGATGAGTTGATTGGGTGGAACAATCTAAATGTAGATACTTGGCTAAGTTGTTGATTGACAAGATTGTGATAGTATTTTCAGGAATTAGTTATGACTTGAGATCGCATAGGAACTGAAAATTTTAAGGCTATTCCTTCCTTGAGAGATTGGATGAATGGTCGGAAAGATGTGGATTTGCTCAATCCATAAAAAGAGTGATGAGTCACCATAAAATAAGATGTGCATTAAAGGGTTGGAGATTCTCATTGCAAGACTTGTCGTGAATTTTAGACGAATATATTATTTGAAGACTTAGTAACGTTAAAATCGGAAGAAGTTTAGCATAGAAGTTAGACAGGAAACGTTTAGACTTTAGGCTGATTTTAAAGATATAAGTGGAATGACTTAAGATTGAGACCTTCTTTCCTTGGAAGTTAGTCCTATGAAATGGTAGCATTATAAAAGATCTTAGTCTTGGGTTTCTCTTTTTGGTGAGTGGATTGGAGAGCATAGTTTGAATGTGAAAATCGATGAATTCATTGATCAGCACTTAATAACGATTGTGGTGGTTATCTTTAGGGATCAGTTGTAACTTGAAGTTACCTAGGAATCTAAAATATTAGGGGTTATCATTTTACTGGAAATTGAACGTCCAGCTGGGAGAATATGAATCTAGGTAGTTAATCTATTATGAGAGTGATGAGTCATACAAATGATAAAAGTAATAAGGTTTGGGAGTGTGGTACTTAGCACTTGGCAGATTGGATATTTGAGTTTCAAGGATTGTCTGGCAGTTTTAGACATGAGGTAGTATTGGAAGACTCATTAATATTAACATTGGAAGAGGTTTCTTAGTAGTGAGTCTAAGCTTTAAATTTATCTTAGGAGATTATTGTAGAAATACAATGATTATTTTATTGGAAGAATGTAAGAAATGTGCCATGGTAATTTTGGTAAGTATACTTTCACATTTTCTTTAATATTTCTTGTATATAGTTATGTGATCATGTTTGTTGGATTCATGATTGTATTGCCATGTTTGGATTGTATTGATTTGTATTAATACTTGTCTTCGATATGAATATTCTTATGTAAACCTTTATGATGAAATAAGCTTAGAATGTGAGTATAGATCATGGATCAAGTATTAGTAGTAAAAAGATATGGAAAGCATGAGTATCATATGAAATGATGAAGTTGGCGCATGATGGATTTTAGTATCAAACTTATGAACTTTGGTGCTGCTAAGATAAAATTTATTTAAGGAAATTAGTAGTATGATTGATTTATTTAAGGAGGATATTGTCTTGAGGAAATGAAAATGGACATGGGAAGAAAATATATGATTAATATGAGATGTAATGGTGTATACATGCGTATGGAAAGAAGTAATCACTTATATATGATGACTAGTAGGATTTAATTGGAATCTTATGATGTTTAAGGTTAAGACTAAAGGATTAAAATATATTGCTTGTTTGTGGAATTATTTAGTTTAAGCTTATAGAAGATACTTGTTGAAGAGGAGACCTTGACTGAATTAATAGAAAGAAATTTTCTAAGTTTAAAAAGTGAATGGAAGAAGTTGGAATGAAATAAGTTTGGAATGAGTGGTTTAGTAAGCAAAATATTAGATATCGAAGAGTGAAAGGGCATAATAGAGAAATGATAAAAAAAATGTAATATGGTATACATGACCACCAAAATATGTTGTAATGGTGGAAAGGTTTTCTATTTTAAGTCGATAAAGCTTGAGCATGTGGTGATTTGCTTAAAGGGGTATATTTTTGGGATTTATTTCATGTCACATTAAGGGTTTGATTAACTCGGATGAATAAGCATGAAATGTAAAAAGGCAAAGTGTGTTGAGATGGTGATGCATATGTGTTTGGTGGAAATATCATGATATTGAGGGAATATGTTATTTTGTGACATCAAATCTATGGACATTGTTGTTGAATCTATAAATCAAGAGCATAATGTTTGAGTATTATTATTAAGTTTAGATGGGTGATGATCCGATTTAGATAAGATGGGTGCTATGGAATTTAGAAAGTTAAATAAATTATTAGGTGAAGTTAAATATAGGAGGATATAATGGTATGATTTTCGATTTCCTCATAGAGGAGTGAGCATGCTACTTGGTCTGAAGGGAAAGGACTTAAAACTATGATACCCAAATGCCACTAAGGTTCCGGTCAACCCCTTGTTGTGAAGCTAAAATTATGTAAACAGTTTTATTTAGGTTTAGTGAAGTATATGGAAGAGAATAGAAGGAGAATAGATGATAGACAAAGAGGATCTCGGCCTAACCATGAGGATGGAGGTTAAATACCCCACTTAACTGATTAGATCCAACTATGTGCTTATACATAAATGACTAATCGAATGATGTGGTGTTTGTGTGAAAATGGCTATGAATGCACTCAGGTTTGTCTCGAGTTTTGCATGGTTAGCGTTAGGATTTTTTTTTAACTAACTGTAATAAGGTCCAGATAGATATAGGGACTTCGTACCACACGGCTATTCTGGGAATTCTAGACTCATGATGTCAATTTGAGATACGCGACTATGATGAAAGCACTTAGTGGAATGAATATGTCGGAACGACAACATCCAAGAGCAAATGATGAACGGTACGGTATGTGCATTGCGGAGATCTTCAACGCTGTAGTCTAGCAAATTTCGAGGACGAAATTTCTTTTAAGGGGGGAGGATGTGAGACCCCGCATTTTTACATACCTTTAATTTACTCATATTTTGTTATTGGATATTTTAATTTATTTTAATAAATTAAATTGTTATCTCACAAATTTTATTTTGGGTACATTTTATTCATAATTAGAGTTAGTTATTTGTGAGATCTACGATTTTAATAATTATAATTATTTAAAGATTATTATTGGTTTTATCGTTTGGATTGTTATCGATATTATTTGGATTTAGTGGTTTTGATTTTAGTATAGTTATAAGCTTTTGTGAGATTCTTAAATAATAGTGCTTTTAATTATTGTAATTAATTGTTGCTACTGATCTTTCCATCTGAAATGATATATTTAATATTTTTAGTTTTAATTATTATAAAATATGGTTTGATTTGCTGTATTTTTATTATGGAGCATTGATTCTATTTTATCTAACATTATCTGGTTTATTGATCTTAAATTTATTAAATTCTTAAGTCTTATTATGTTTATTCTATTTTGGTTGGGAAACTTTTGAATAGCTCCAAAAAATATTAGGTTATGCAGGATTATTTTATTAACTTGATTTTATTTATTTGAAATAGTACGAGATTTTAAAAGTGCTTTAAGTATCTGATTTAAATGTATGGATTTATTCCTTTTGAGTAATTGAATAAAGTTCATCATTTTAAGTATTGATAAAAAATATTATGTTCACAACACGAAGAACAGTCGGCGGACCGTATATGGCACCAAAAGGTGTCCGGAGCGCGGTAGCACCTAACGCTGGTGAGTGTCCAAGACGGATAAGGTGGAAGGACCTACCGTTTTAAAGTTATAAGACGCACTCACATTCAGTGAGGCGGTAACCAGCAGGAAACACGCGGTGTTAGGGGAACCGTGTTGTGTCTCATACATGTTAAGTGAAAAGTCATGACAAGAAGGGCTTTCGAGCCATAAAAAAAGATCTATATATGATAAGTGGCGCCTAAGAAAGAATAAAAGATGCGAAATGTTTTAAAGAAAGGATTTGAAAAGCAATGATATGAAAGAAGTCAAGTTATATGCATATGAAAGAAGTCAAGTGTATAAAATCATTTTTATGAAAAGCAAGTACATGAAGCAAAGCATTGAAAAATGTCAAGAATTTCGAATGTTTTTACATGAAAGTGCATGTGCATAAGTCATGTTGCAAGTCTCATATTCATGGTACATGCACCCATTGAGTTTATTGGTATATGCTGATGATGTTCTGTTATGTGAAATGATTGTATGTTGTTTGTTGTCTGTTGCTTACTGGGATTCACATCTCACCACGGTGAATCGCGCCCACCCTACGGTCCTCCATTTTACGGGATCGTAGTTTGTGATTGCAGAAGACGAATTTGGCTCAAGATACAGACTTCACATGAAAGGAAATTTGTTGAGAGGATGAAGATCGAGATTATGATCTCGAAAGCAGTAATTGCTTATCTTTTTCTTTTGAAAGATTGTATGATCTCCTGTTGGAGAAATTGTTTTAAATTGATTTGTAATTTTTTAAAGAATCTCTGGTACTAGAACGGCTGACGTTTATTCATTGCCCACTGCGAATATTTATGGTACACTTAGTGCATGCTTCACACACTCTTCACACACTATTCGATAGGATGATTGATCCATGAGATGATCGTCTTGATGTCGCGAGTCCTTCTAAATCCCAGGGGGGATTCGTGGGCGTCACACTTTGTATTAGGAGTTGAAGACTCCCTTCACTTGGGATGTATCTTTGGACCGCCTTCTAGGGCGATTTGTGAGGCAGGGCCTAGCATTGACTTGGATCGGTTTCGCTGGGGCCCAAACCTTAAGAAGGTGAAGAAGGAACCCGTCAGTTGAATTTATGGGCAATGTTAAGACCCATGTTATTTTGTGATGCCTTGTATTTGACAAAGTCTTCCCGCCTGTGGGATGCGCTATTTTGATTACTTGGACAAGTTATGTAAATTTTTAAATCCGGACTATGTATGATTTTATGTTTGGGATCCATAGCTAACCATGTGATGCATATTTATGTAGAAGGCTTGACCTTTTTATTCCGCTGCGATGATCTTTACTTGACGTTTTAAAAAAAAAATGTAAACGTATGATGTGACGAGGGGTGAACTTCCTTGTGTTGTTCCTCCCCAATGTTTCTATTCACGTGCGATCCCAAGCGTGGGTTGGGGCGTTGACAAAATCAACAATGAGGACCATTTATTGGGAGACTATTCTGAATGTAGACCAAACATTTTTAATTACAACCACTTTGAAACATATTGATGCAAAACCAAAGAAAATAATGTTCCATTATCCGCTTATTAGGATTTATTAAAAAAATTAGAAAAAAAAACAGAGGAATCTACATTTAAGGGTTCAATTGAACCACTAGACTCCAAAAATGAAGATGAAAATGATTCAATAACAACACTGGATATTAAGGGGCAATGATCGGCTTATAATTTTAGATCACCTACATTAGACTAAAATGGATAAATATCTACATATATAGTACAGAATATTGACCAGGCCAATAAATCATATCAAAAACTAAAAGCTAATCAATATAAAACAGCTGACATCATAAATCATATCATAAATGTTGAAGCCCTAATTAGATATTAGTATACAAAAATTTCTTCTAAATTCTCGTGCAATATAAACTTCCAAGAGGAAGAAGTTTTATAACTTCAAGGGAATTCAAGATCATATAACCTGTTAGTGCTTTATAATTTTCCCTCCCATTTGAGAAAGTAAGCTTTAAGCTGGACACTAATTAAAAAAGCAAAATGTGGAATGCGACGGAAGGAATACTTTATACTTCAATAGGAGAATCCGCCATGGAGGGAGTAGGAATGCGACGGAAAGAGAAAGAGCGGAATCAATTGATGCCTTGTTCGAATCAGGAAACCGATGAAATTAGGCGGGGACTTAAATCAAGAAACCAATGAAATTAGGCGGGGATTAAATCAAGAAACCGATGAAACTAGGCGAGGACTTAAATAGGAAACAAAGAGATAACACAATGCTGACAGTGGAAACCATCGTGAGAAGCAGAGACAGAGAGAGATAAGGGGGATTTAGGGGGAATTAGGTGGGTACTTATTTAGGTTTTACTTAGTTTGCAACGACTTTAGTAAGTTGATAGGAGGGGAAAAGTCTAATTGGCAAAAGTGGCTTTTTGCCACAAAATTACTATTGCCGGAAATAAAATATAGCCCTAAATAGTATATTTTCTTGTAGTGTAATGAAGTCCAAGAACTTGGGCAGAGAGATGCTATTGCAGATGGAGCATATTATGTCATTGCAGCAAGATCATAAGGGGTGAGAAAAGAAGAAGAAATAAGTCTTATCAATATTATCATTGTTTATAACTTTTAATATATAATTTTGCAACTCTATAAGACCATATTAGTTGTCAAATTTATGATGTAATATGATACAATTTGTATATTTTCTAATTATATGAAATTAGTATTATGATCTATACGTTCGAATGTAAATAAGAAATTTTCAAACATTGATTAACATTCAAACCAACGTCCGAATATAATGATACAAAATTTGAATAAAGTGTTCAAACTTAAGAGACAAATGCTCAAACGTTCTCACCCTCAAACGGATGAAATGTTCAAATGTTTAAACACGATTAAAGTTTGAACCAACATCCAAATGTTACACATGTTTTGTTCCAACGCTTTTGTGTTGACATTCAAATTGACATCTAAACATTATATATGTTACATTTGAATGCTTCTCGGTTAACATCAAACTAACATCCAAACGTAAAAGGTAGTTAACGTTCAAATGGAAATATGATACATTCGAAACATAACCAACAAACTTCATCTTCTATAGTCCAAATGTCAATCAGTTAGGTTTACGTTCAAACGTTCAAGAGGAAGTTCAAACATCATTTTTTGTGACAGATCTCAATTGTCACAAAACAAAATGTACATTTAAACGATGCATCACCCAAAAGACTTCCAACCATCGCCTAATTTTTTTTTTGTGATGGTTGAATAGTAAACCATCACCAATTATTTTCTATGATGCCCTTTAGGTAACAGTCATGATGACGGTTTCAATCTATCACAAAACATTTTTAGGGACAATATGGTTATTTTTAGTAACAAAATGGTTATTTTGGCCATCATAAAAGGCAAATGTGTTGTAGTGAATAATAATAATAGTATGGTATAGTATATATTTTTAATCATTTGAATTGTTTACTAATTGTGCATATTATGACATTTAGATTAGTCCATATAAACAAAAATAAAGTGATTAGAATATGTAAAAGTAGATTAGTACCACGAGTGAACTTAAATGAATTTGATATATGTGAACTATGTACCAAAGGCACGCTAAGAGTAAATCATTTTGAGGTAGTTCATTTTGATAGTTATAGACACTTCAGAATAAAGAGACATAGATGATTATAGTACTTTATTACTTTTAGTGATGGCGATTCAAGGTGTAGGTACATCTACCTACTTACGCATAAATCTATGGCAGCGGAAAAATTCAAAGAGTATAAGGTAGAAGTAGAAATGCAATTGGGAAAACATGTGGCACCCCCGACCCCCATGTGCGAATAATTTGAAGTCGAGATATCTAGATGATGACCACACGAGTCACACACTATTTCGTCATGTGCAAGTGGGTGCAAACAAGTAATGTGTGCAACACAAAGTATCGCAACAGAGAAATAAAAGGCATTCAAACTAGTACTAGAAAATTTAAGCCTACAACCCAATCGGATACTCTTTAAAAAATTATGATAGTTACCCAAGTGATAAAGTAAAGTGAATACAAACCCTCAAGTTACAACTATAAATATTCGTCTTCATTCTCAGGTGGTGTGAGATCCTAGATTTACTTGTATTTTTACACGTTATTTTATTTTCGGTATTAATTGATTTAATGTATTTTAATAATATTATTAATCGTGTTTTATTTGTTTAAGATATTTATTTGATTTATTTGATTTATTGATTAGTTAATATTAGTTTTATGTTGTTCTTATAATTAAATATTGAGTTACGTTACTTTTCTTATTAATTTTAATGTGAGGTAATTATTTTAATAATTGCAATTAAATTCCTTTATTTTATTATGTGAGTTTATTTGATGTGTTTTATTGATTTTAATTAAATGTGTTTTGGAATGGATTTTTATGTACATATATTTATGTTGTGATTTTAAGTGTTTTTGTGATCTAAGTGATAGGAATTGGATTGTATTTCTTTCCCTTCCTTTTTTCCTTTTTCCTTTTTCTTCTCTTTTTCTTTTCTCTTTTTCTTTTTCTTTTTCCCCTTTCTTTTTCCGGTTTCCCCTGCATTTCCCCCCCAAGCCCGCACGACCAACGTCCCCCCCTCCTCTGTTTTCATTCGGCCCTTAACCAGCCCAGCTACCACCCTACGCCAGCCGCCTGTCCTTACAGCCCCCACCACCAAGACCGCCACCTGCCGGCCGGCCTACCTCAGTGATCTCAGCCCCGAACCTCCTCCCACCTCCCCTCCATGGGCTGAAACCCAGATGGGTATTGTAATACCCATTCGTGTGTTTTTCGGCCACCACCAGTCACCGCCCGCCACCATCTCTTTACCACCTCATCACTAGCCTCCTAGCTACCTAACCCACCACCGGTAGCCCCCCCCCCCCCCACTCCTCCCACACGATCAAGCCACGAAATGGGTTTTAACACCCACAGGTTGAGCAATCTAGCCGTCGCCTGCCGCCACCATGAGCCTCACCACCACCACCAAAATGTTCCCCCACCTCAGCCGACCACCCCTCTAGATCAGCTTCTCAAACCCCGGCCCCACCTTCCCGGTACAACCCCAAACTCGAAAATGAGTTTTGACCCATTTTGAGCCCAATCCACCACCTTCCGGTGGTTGTGCTGCCACACCACCACTTCCATAAGATTCCCCACCCTTTAATGAGTATCTTCCTAAATTTTGGTGTCAAACCGAGTATTTTAACCTAACGTATCGGTGACTGCTACGAACGCAGTGGATTGACGTTCGCTCAAAGGATTTACGTTTTTACCATTGTAAGTACTTTCCAAATGAGTTTTAAGATTTAAATATATTTTTGGCATCAACAGTTGTTGTGTTTGGTTATTGTTGGAATTAATTAATTGTTGGCTATATAGTGCATGGTTGTCTGTATTATGTATTTACACGCATGCTCATGAAAATATTTAGAAATTGAATTTTTGCATGATTTTGGATATTCATGTATTGGAAATGGAAACTGGGTTTTAAATTGAGTTTATGGATTTTAATGATTTTTGGCTGAGTCATAACGGGGACCGTGATATGTAACGCCCGTTGTGATCAGTGTGGGTGTGGATGACATAATGGGGACGGTGATTACGCCCAAAGAATAACACTATCGTTTGCAATATAGCTTTGGGGTGTCGATTCCAGAGGGAGATGGATTGAGAAATTACAGAATAGTAACGAAATTAATAAAAAGATTTAGACGAGTGTGAAAAGTAAATTTTAGAGTGTGACGTAAATTAAAACTAAATGAGTAATCTGAAAAGTATAAAAATGAGACAAAAAGTAGAGCATGGGGAGTTCCTTGCGTATTTATGGTATTCAAATTTATTTTTAATTCATTGATAACTCAATTAAGAATTCTATGTCTAAATTCTTAATCGGAAGATATAACATTAATAACCAAAATTTAAATCAAATGTAACTCTTTAAAAAATCATTCTTCGTACTTAACTCTCATAAATTGTTATCGACATTGAAAAAATTCAATGAAAACAATATACCCAAGAGGTGATATTGGAGCAGAGAATTAAATCAATATAGACAATCAATTGCTCCAAATATAATTATAGAACTAATCCACTCAATAGAAAAAGTAGACTGAATCCATAAACGAAATAGATTCTATAATTATTTGAAGACGAAAAACATCACAAATAAATTGAGAATAATAGAACAAAAGAGTTTTAATATTTAAACACCAAATATGTGATAACCCAAATTTTTAGATATCCGTTTAATTTTCATATGTGGGATGATTATGTTTCTCCAAAACTATTTTTAGGAATTTTTGGGATATATGTATAGGGTTTTTTTTTTTTTATATTGAAAGGTTAGGAGTAGGGCTGGGTACAAATGTGGCTTGTTTTAAGGTGAAAAAGTGCCTGACCCGAGATCTCGCTCGACTCCCGCTTGATGTCTGACTCGAACGAGATATAGGGACAGACTTAACGTCTTTTGGTAGAACGGTCATAACTTGCTCGTTTGATGTTGGATTTGAGTGATTCAAGAGGCTATGGAAAGCTAAGATAAATATATACAACTTTTATGTTTTGAGGTTTAATAGATATGAACTTAATCAAATAAGAAATAGAGACTGAAGTACCAGATCTAAATTGGAGATAGATAAGCATTGACTTTGAAGTTGACTAAGAACTTTGGATAAGATTAAGCCTTTGGATTATTTTCTCAATTATCCTAAGATATGGACAAGTGTGTAGAGATGTGGAAAATGAGGAGATTTTATTTATTAAATTTCTTGTGAAATAAGAGGAATCATCTATTCACTACTTGGTATGCCTGGATTGGTGTTATCGGGCTCATCTGTCGAGTTTTATTAGAAAAATCATAACTTAGTCATATGAACTCCAAATGAAGTAATTCCAGTTCTTATGGAACTTGAAGACATAGATCTAGAACTTTTATGATTGAAGGTTTTACAGAATCGAAGTGTATCAATGGATTAGCCGGGCTGGAATGGGACTGATCTGTTTTAAGTGCAAACTGGAGCCCGAAAATAAATCACTCCACCACCTCACTTTAGATGTTCGAATTTGATTGGTTTTCCTCATTGTTAGCTGCTAGATACACGTACGTATAAAAGCATGTGTAAAGTGGGGGAAGAGTTTCTAGAAGAATAATTAGTTTAAAACCAAGCAAAAGTGAAGAACTAATCTGATTGGCCAAAACAGCCAACTATCCCCCTTGTTTCCAATCAATTGGTAACCAAACCTTGGGAATTAGGTGATGAGATATTTTCCAGCCACTCTAAGGGTATTAAGGAGGTCTGGGATGTGTAAACAAGGGTGAAGAAAAGGTTCTAGAAGTTTTAGGGGTGCAAGGAAGGCCAATAGCCTGTTGAGCATATCTTAGATATTTTAGACTTTTTGGAGTTTAATTTTATACCTATATTTAGTAATTATTTGGGGCCATTGATCTAAGATGATTTTAGATAAGGAAGAAGCATAGCCATGGGATGAAAATCCTTAGAGATCATGAGAGATATGGAGGATCATTAGATTAGGCCAAGGCTGGACAACATGTCATACCCATACACGGTTGGATCTAACTAATTGCCTTGATTGGTTTTCCTTCCTTCTTCCCAAACCATCGATCCCTCTATATATATATAACCATCTTCAGTCCATAAGGGACATTTTGGGAGAAGAAACTCACACCCACTTGGAGAGAAAGCCAAAGAAGAAGTCTCTCTTAACCCTTGAACCTCCAAACATCACCTAAGTGAGCTAAGTGAGTGCTTTGAGGAGAAATATTGCAAGGACTAGTTGGATGATTCAACCAAGCTTTGGAAAAACTTGTAAGTATACAATTTAACTTAATCTTGGCATAGAATAAGTAGATTGTTGATGGAGTTAAGTTTGTTGTTAGTTGGAGCTTAAACTAGGCTTATATGATGTGTTTGGAATCTATGGTGTTTTGGATATGATTTTGTGATGGTAAAATGTTAGGAAAATTATAAGAACATAGATTTATGTTTTAATAAGTAAAAATAAGGTTTATGTGAAAAGATTGCTTGGCTTAGGTTGAAAAACCCCATGAGCCGTGATCTCGCTCGTCTGTCGCTTGATACCCCACTCGAGCGACTTCCAACCCGTGATTTTGCTTGACTTTCACTTGACACTCCGCTCGAGCGAGATGCCTTGTTTTGCTTAAATTCAGGGTTTTTCCTGGAATAAAATTAGTGTCTCAGATGAAATGAGTTCTAGGTGGAAAAACTCATAAGAATAAGGAAAGACATAGTGGTATGACCCAACTACGAGTAATAATAGTGGTATATCCCAACTACGGGTAATATTAGTGGTATGGCCCAACCACGGATAACAATAGTGACATGGCCCGACCATGGGTAATAATAGTGGATATTAGTAAAGACTTGTGAGAACAAGGGTTCTAAGATAAGAATGAAAAGCATATGCATGTATGAATATGTTAGTCACGTCATGAAGGGGACGGTGATACGTAACGCCCGTATGACTGACGTGCCGACAGGGGCGGCGATACATAATGCCTGTCGTAAGAGTAAGAATTATGTTACTACGGGGACGGCGATACGTAACGCCCGTAGGATTGACATGGCTAGTGGGGACGGCAATACGTAATGCCCGCTATGATAAGAATGCTTACGTCATTACGGGGACGGCAATACGTAACGCTCGGATGACTGGTAAGTTGATGGGGACGCCTGTGATATATGTTAAATATGTTCCGTGTCATTACGGGGACTGTGATATGTAACGCCGATAAGATTGACACGAGACTCATCATTACGGGGGCGGCGATACGTAACGCTGGGATAATTGATGAGTTATATGTGATAAGAGATAAGTAAGACCCGATAGGGACAGCGATACGTAACGCCTGTCGAGGTTACGTAATAAGTAAGACCCAACAGGAATGGCAATACGTAACGACTGTCGAGGTTATGCAATAAGTAGATCCCGATGGGGACGGCGATACGTAACGCCCATCAAGGATAAGTAATAAGGGAAACCTATAAGGTTAAGAAGTATAAGTATAAGTATAAGTATTAAGTATGTGATGATTGGTCTAGCTAAGATCTAAGCTTGTATGGGAAGACGGGTAATTGATCTGTATAAGTCTCATAAAGCATTTTTATAAGTGATATGTTGGTGAGTATGGCTATGTATGATGATAGTTGTTGTTATCTGTGCCTTATTTCGTTAACTGTGTACTTACTGAGATTTCTTGTAAATCTCACTCTTTTATGTTTTATCTATCATTCCTTATGGAATGATAGATGTTGTTGCAGGGATAGATAAATTGCATTGAGTCCCGATCAGCACTGGAGATTCTGAGATACCCTGAGGGTTCTATAGAATGCTCCTCTCCGGTTGAGATGATCCCATGTTCGTAATCAGGTAAAGAAGTAAGAATACTGAATGATGGTAGGATATGAGATTACTACTTGGGTTATGTAAGAATTAATACAGTATGTTTTATGTAAATACGATGTTATGAGAAGTGTAATTTTAGGGTGCCATGTGATCTATTGATGCGAGAGTTAGATCTCTTTGCATATATTGGGAATTTACTTCTTTCAGCTGCGATTGGCGTTGCATTTAATTAGTAAACTTAGATGCATGCATGCTACTTTTTATATTTACATAAGATAAGTAGCCTTGTATTACTTTTCCGGATGAGTCGATTTACATTGTAATTGATGCGAAAAATCGGGGCATTACAAAATACATGAATCAAAAATAAATTTCAAACAGCATCACACACACAAGCTCATCCCTAACCCTCCTAGAGAATTTAGTTACACATATTGAAAATATGCAATGGAAATTCTCCAAGAGATAATATGGAAGAGCCAACTATTATTTTTTTCTCTCTTCTTTGGTTTTTCTTTTCTTTTCTCAAGCTCTCAAAACAATAGCTCTTCCAAGGCATCCAAGCACACTAAGCATGGTCTTATAAGTATCCTTCATGCAAGTTGTCATGACAAAATCATCATAATTTCAACTTGTTTTGTCATGTACCATTCTTGAATCCAAGTGATTTGTGAGTTGTCATTTTTATCATTTGTTTTCCTACTATGCATGAGCTGGATTTTGCTTGTAGGTTGAGTGGTTCAATTTTGCTTCTCTATCCATTAGTTGTCTTGTATGACTTAATATCTTGTGGTCAAATACTTTGTCTTGAAAAAACTTGAGTGCACTTCATCTTGCATATGAATTGATCATTGAATTTTCAAGTTGGTGTAGGAGTGCTTGCTAGAAAATATTATGATGACATTTGGATTTGATGCAAGTGGCTGAAAAATATCCAGGAACGTCAAGTGTAGGTACGTCCACTTGATGGTCGATTTTGTCTTGGCTTGAGTGGATATCTCTTAAAACATAAAACATAAACGTTATAGATATTTCTCTTGTGGTTCTATATCATCTTGAATCAGCTCAATCAGAGAATGGATGAGAGAGTTATGCCCATATTACGAAAAGACGTCAGAACTGTCTAAAATTCTGCAATTATCTTCATTTGCTCCTAATGCCTCTATTTGTGTCCTAAATCAAAACATGAGAATAATGAGTATATTTAGGCATCAAATAAGAATAAAATATTAAACATTAAGAGAGAAAAATATGACATTTAATATTCTCATCAATATATTAAATCATGCTTATTTCTATCTCAAGATAAATGACCATTAATTTTAATAACATAAGTTATATCCATTATTTTCTCATTTCTTTTAGCATTTAAATAGAGTATTTAGAGTACATTTTTGTGCACTCATCAGACGGTGATACGTAATGCCCATTATGGTCATTGTGTATGTGTCAGTCATAATGGGGATGGCGATATGTAACGCCCATTGTGATTGATAGCGTGTGTGGATGACATAACAGGGACGGCGATACGTAACGCCCCGTTATGAAATGAGTGTGTGTGAATCATATTAGGGACGGCGATACGTAACACCCATTATGATTTCGGTTGTGTGAGTATATCATATCGGGGACAGCGATACGTAATGCCCAGTATGATTGGTTTTGTGGATATTATTTTCTGAGAAATGATGAAAGATTTTACTAGAATTTTATCGTGGACCAAATGGGATTTTGGCGTGTGTAGTTATTTCATTGACTTTGAGGAAGATGATTTTAAGCCTCATGCATATAGTAATTTGTTCATGGTTGTTGTTGTGGCATTAATGTATTTATTATCTTGGGTTTGGTTGAGTTGTACTTACCTGCGATGTTATCTTGACATCGTAGTTTTTGGATGCAGATTTAGAAGAGGCTGAGCCTGAGGAGACGGCTCCATCGGTGATGTGTATTTATTATAAATTGTTATCTCAGGAAATTTATTTTCCCTTTTTTAAAAATATGTATTTGTTTAATTTGTATTTTGGATGACTATATTAAATCTCTTGTTGAAGAATTTATATTAAAATGGTTTGTAAAATATTTCTAAAAATTCTGGTACTTAGATAATGATTTTATTATCTGCTGCGATTTATATTTTATGTATGTCACGTGTGCACACACGTTTGGCACTTGTTGTTGGGATGTGTGATCCCTATTGTCATCATCCCGGCTCCTCAATTCCCATGATTATTTTAAAGAGAATTTGGGGGCGTCATAGGTGGAACTGGTCCAATGCTAAAATGCGAGCTCTACAACGACTCTACATTCCATAAAATGGAACCATAGGTGGAAACACCACATGAGATTATGACATCTCAACAAGTAAGCAACCAAATGACATTCAAGAGTTTTAAAAACACATTCAAGCAATCAACACATTCACAAATCAAAATAAAACATCCAAGAATAATTCTACCCCTTTCCCTGAAAATGACACATTTACTCACACACACCAAAAATCCCATTTATGACCCACAACACACATCAATTAATAAGTGCATACCATGATATCCTCTTGAGATCATCTGTACATCCTAACTCTTTTCGTCACATCATGAGTAATGACCATGCATGTGACTTCATAATGAGCGATATCCAGCTCCGCGCCCAGCGCGTACCATGACCAAGCATCATCTAAGCCCTATTAACTGAGCATTACTAGCTTGATGGACCCAACTGTTGCCCACCGATAGCCAGAAGAAGTTACATCAGGTTATTTCGTTCTCGAGTGACTAGAGGAGCTCCACTAGGTAATGTCTCATCTCTCTTAGGGGTCGTGAACCACATACATTCCATAAAATCATTTTATTAATGCATGCACCATGGTCTCTCTTGAGAACTATCTGCATACCTTGATTGTGAGACCCTGAATTTTTGCGTACCTTTATTTGCTCATATTTTATCGTTGGATATTTTAATTTATTTTAATAAATTAGATTAGTATCTCCCTTATTTTATTTCAGGTACGCTTTATTTATGATTGTAGTTAATTATTTGTGAAATTTACAATTTTAATATTTTTAGTTATTTAAAGATTATTATCGATTTCATCATTTGAATTGTTATCAATGTTATTTTAATTTAGCGGTTTTGGTTTTATTGTTGATACAAGTTTTTGGGAGATTTTTGAATAATAATGCTTTCAGTTATTTTGATTTGTCGTATTTTTATTAATAAGTACTTATTCTATTTTATTTGACATTATCTGATTCATTGATCTTAAACTTGATAAATTATTAAGTCTTATTATGTTTATTCTATTTTGGTTTGGTAGCTTTTGAATAGCTCCAAAAATATTATATTATGCAAGATCCTTTTATTACCTTAATTTTAGTTATTTGAAATATTGCGAGATCTGAAACGTGCTTTAAATATCTGATTTAAATATATGATTTTATTCATTTTAAATAATTAAATAAGCTCCATCATTTTAATTATTGATGAAAAATATTATGCTCAAAAATAAAGTAAGTTAATATAATATTTTAATTAACTAATTTGAGCGTTTTAAGTTAAATTGATGTTATGCACTTTTAGATTAGTATTTTAAATTCATCCATTGTCCGTTTGAAGATCCCGAAACGTCAGGCCTATAAATAGCCCGAAAGGACCTTGACCCTTCATTTTCCCTTTTTCCCTTTTCTTTTCTTTCTCATTTCTCTCTTTTCTCTCCTATGTGCTACAGTGCCCTTAAAAGGGCAGTTCAGTTTCTAGCTTGTGGCGACGCCACCCCTAGCCACCAATCCTTACCTCTGGCCCCGCCTAAACAACCAGCCTTTGGCAAGTCCAACCCAACTAGAGGTGTCAACCACAGTAGCCCCACCTCTCACCGATAGCCCCAAACCCGAAACTGATTTTCTCCTCTACGTCTCCACCTTGCTCAGCCCCTAACTCCGCCTTAGACGCTGCACTATGAAACCACCCTAGCCATAGGCGACCTACCACCAGAAATTTCAGTCCCAATGGAGCCCTCACCTTCTCTTATCTCCCATAAAACCGAAATGAGTCTCTAAATGGACCTCCCTGTGCCGCACCGCTGTTCGACTCCCGTGACTCTCACCTCCACTGCCAAAAGCATCCCCTACCTTAGTTTGCTACATCCATAAAATAGTTTCTCCATCCATGGCCCCACCTCACTTGTACAAGAAAAAAATTGAAAATGGGTTTCCACCCTTTTGAGCCAGATCTGCCTCCTTTTGGTGGTTGCACCACGTTACTACTATCATCGTGAGATTCTCCATCTTCCAATGCATATTATCCTAAATTTTTGGTGTCGAACGGAGTACCTGACCCCAACCCATCACTTGCCATGGCAGGAGGCGAATAATGCATGACTTACGCACTATGGATCGTGGATCGACGCGATACTTGATTGACGTTCGTTTGTACGCTGTAAGTGATAGCATCTGTTTATTGTTTGATTGACTGTTTAATTTTGTACTAATCTCTCTTTTGTTTGCTTGAAGTGTTATCTAGTGCTGATAAATAATTTGGAAGTAGGTTGATTGAACCTGAGGTCGTTTAACGGAGAATTGGATCACCCCAAGTTAATTTGACTATGGTTGGATATTGTGTGGATGGTATTTGTTGGTGATATAATGACCTGGTTGGATGACTCTATTACTTTTTAGAAATTAATGGTGATAAAATGATTTGATCAGATGATCTCGTTACCGTTTAGAAGTGGTTGGTGATAAAATGATTTAATTGAATGACTCATTACTTTTTAGTAAATATTGGTGGTAAAATAATTTGATCGGATGATTCCGTTTGTAATAGCCAAAATTTTCTAAGGTAAATTATTTTATGGAAATTACTTTAAGGAAATTTATTTGATGTATTTATTTACTAAGAAATTAGAGTGGGAGATTTAATTGAGGAATATGAGATAATACTTGGTATTGGAAATTATGCATTCTCGGATTAATCTATCGAGTTTTAGTGAAATGGGCATAAGTTATTCATATGAGGTCTAAATGAGGTGATTTTAATTGGTATATAACCTTGAGAGATAGATTTAAAACTTTTATGTTTTACGTTTTCTGAGATTCGGAAGGGATCAATAACTTATTGGGAAAGAAAGAGGGCAGCTCTGGAATGGGCTTAAATGGAACCCGAGTTGGATAAATTGAACTAACTTGAGGCATGTAACTAATTAGGCAATTGGTTTTGAGATTTTCTGGGATTAGGAAATGTGTAGGGATAGTTGGAAATGGATGAAAAGTTGATTTGGAAGCTAATTGATTAGTCGATGTGATGGAAACACAAGGGGAGCCAAAATCTAGTTGATAGGTGACTAAGTGGGTCAGATTTGGCTCTACCCTAACTAAACTAAGAAGTGGCCTTCTAGAACTTCTTAAATGGAGACTCAAGGGAGTTAGGAAGTAACCAAATGAGTGGGAAAATCTAGAGAGGGACGTGTGACACAAGGAGAAGGCTGGAGATGGGGGGTGCATGCATGGTTAGGTGAAATGCCACCTCACCTCTTATCCCTTTAGCTCACTCCTCAGCCATGGATCAAAATTGGCAACAAAAATATCTCAAATGTGAGCCTTTGGATGAATGATCCAACTGCAAAGCCTAGGATTTGGGATGCTTAAGCCTCATCATAAGATATGCTTAGATTGACACCTCATCACCCATACAAAACAGACAACTAGTTCACCTTAGGGTTTTTCCTCTTCTCTCCCTTATGTTGGTCGACCACCACCCTATAAATAGACCCTTGAGAGCTTTCTAAGCTCCTTTAGAAGGAAAGAACACATTTCCCTTTGGAAGATACTCTAGAAAAACCCTCCCAAAATCCTTAAAGATTTCCTTTGTGAGGTAGGTGTTTGAGTTTGGGGAAAGGCTTGCAAGAAGTTGGTTGGATTCATTCTCTTGAACTTTGAAGAATTTGTAAGTCCATATTCTAGCTTAACTTAAGCATGGAAATGGTTTATTGAAGTGATTGAACTATCTTTACTAGTATTGAACTATTTAGAACATGATTTAGTGACAAAGTGGTATATGAGTAAGGTTGGATTTAAATTGTCTTGTAAAAATGGTCAATAAAATTTTAAGAACTTAGATTTAAGTTTTTAAGAAGCCAAATAAAGTATAGTAAAAAGATTGGCATGTTTTGAGTAGAAAAACTCCTAGAGCCGTGATCTCGCTCGACCTGTGGGTCGAGCGAACGCAAAATATGATCCCTCGCTAGAGTATCACCTGATATCTGCTCGAGTGAATTCAAACCCGTGACTTTGCTTGATGCTTGCTCAACACCCGCTCGAGCGAGATGCCCTGTTTTGCTTAGACTCGAGGTTTTCCTGGAATAAAATCGGTCCAAATGGAAAGGGTTATAAGTGAAAAAGTCATTTGAATAAGAAAGGAACTACTAAAAAGTGAACGACGTATAAGAATAAGGTAGTCACGTCGTGATGAGGACGGCGAGACATAACGCCAGGATGACTGACGTGCCGACAGGGACGGCGATACGTAACGCCTGTCGTGTTATAAGAGTGTGAGGTCTTCACGGGGATGGCGATATGTAACGCTCATGAGACTGATCTGAATAGCAGGGATGGCGATACTTAATGCCCGTGAGATTGATCTGAATAGCAGGGACTGCGATACGTAACGCCCGCAGTGATATATGTATATGTTTTGTGTCAAGATAGGGACGGCGAGACGTAACGCTCGAAAGATTGACATGAGACTCATCACAACGGGGACGGCGAGACATAACGCTCGGATGATTGATGAGTATATGTGATGGGGACGGCGAGACGTAATGCCCATCAGTAATAAGAAAGAATAGGAACTTTTAAGAAAACAGTGTAATTTCGTATAAGATTATGTATTCGGTTGAGTTAAGAAAAATACCAGTTAGACAATGGTCTTATGATGTATATCTTAGGGTAAAGTTTCCTAGTCATTCAGTGGTGATAATATTATGCTTGCTTTTTCTCTGTTTCTTTTAAGCTGCTTATGTACTTACTGAGATTTCAAAGGAAATCTCACTCTTTTGTGGTTATACATTTTTTGTGCATATCAACTATATACAGGATTTAATGACCAGCAAGGGGACAGCCCCAATGAAGTAGGAGACTTCGGGGAGTTCTGAGGGACTCTCCGACTACAATCTTTATATGGACATTTCTTTTGTTTCCTTCGAACCTCCTATCAGTAATCAACTAGTAGGAGTTTGGAGCCTTGACGCATCCACTTTTGCTTAGGAGAGGCGACGCATCGGATGCTGTTTAACATTAGAACTAGATGGCTTGTTGTCCATGTGTGGAGTTTGCGTGTCTCGACAGGGACATCTGCTCCAGCAAGACTTTAGTGTTAGTGCGGATAGGTTTCTCTATGGGAGAGAATTCCCCGAGGTTAAGAAAGAAAAGGAGTGAGGTGAAGGAGAGTCTTTTGGAAGAATGTATTATATTTTGTTGCTAACTTGCTACCATTTGGGTCTTGTATATGTAAAAAGGTACAATGTTAAGTTATTAATGAATGATGTAAATGTTGTAAGTATATTTTCCATGTGATCATTAGAAAGTTTTATATCTAAAACCTGATCCGCTACGAATTAAATGATATATGCATTTTATTCTTGTTAAGTACGAGGATAAGTAGCCAGTTGTTACTTATCTAGACACCTTAACTTGCATTAAATCCCAGATGTAAATTGGGGGCGTAACAGAATGGTATCAGTGCTATTACGTCTCTGGGTAAAATCCACAGTGTCCTAGAAGAAATGGATCACATGGCACAAGAATAGGCTTGAATCTTTATCAAATTGGAATTTGGAGTAATATGAATGAATGTTTTGAACTTTAGGAATTTGGAAATTTCTAAAGCAAGTATAGCTTATGGTAAGGTTGGGTGTGTTTCAGGAAAGCAATATTCCCAGAAGTCGTCCTCCTTTGAAACGAGTAGACGCGGTAGCCCGAAATCCTTCTCTGGTTACCCCTCCACGTACAGAAGGGTAGATGGCACCAAGCCCACCATTGGGAGAAAGACAGGCGGCACCAAACCCATCGCTGAGAGAAGGGCAGATGGCACGGAATCCACCCTTGGAAGAGGGACAAGTGGCACAAAACCCCCCGTTAGAAGAAGGCCAGGCAATAGCTGAAGCTATTTGGCAAATGACAGAAGTGGTGAGAAATCAAATAGAACAGTGCCGTCATCATCAGCAGAATGAAAATAAAAGAGAAGTTCGAGGGTATCCGTATGAGAAATTTTTGGGGTACCGATACCCGCCCTTTACCGGAACGGAAGGAGCATTAAAGGCAGACAAATGGATTGTAGACCTGGAATGTACCTTCAAAGTCAGTAGTTGCACCGAAGTTCAGAAAGTGCAGTATACGGGACATTTGCTACAGGGAGAAGCAAGACTGTGGTGGGACACGAAGCGAGAGCTGCTAAAGTTAGAATTGGGAGAAAATGTAGTGCCCACATGGGAAAGGTTTAGGAAAGAATTCGACGAACGATTCTTTCCAGAATTTGTGAAGTGGCAGAAAGCTTTAGAATTTACTACGTTAATACAAGGCAGCATGACGGTGGAATAGTACGCAGTGCGATTTATGGAATTGGCAAGATTTGCCTCACATTTGGTAGCTACTGAAAAAATGAGAGCCCAAAAGTTTCAGGAAGGACTGTAGCCACGAATTCATATGCAGGTGGCATGTTCGCAAATTGAGAACTTTCAAGAAGTGGTGAATATAGCAGCCATAGCAGAAGCTGAACAAAGAAGTGTTATGGCACAAACTCAAGCATATGGAAAAAGAAGGTTTCAATTTTCTGGGGGAAAAGATGCTAGGAGGAAACCGAATTTTAGATCCATGGATAGAGGAAAAGGAATAGCAATTAATCCAAATGTGCCGATTTTATTTCCACAATGTGTAAAATGTGGGCGTCGACACTAGGGAGATTGTCGAGTGGATACTAGAGTTTGTTTCAGATACGGCCGGCCCAAACATTTGATCAAGGATTGCCCTTAGAATACCTCTCAAGGAGTAGCTCTACCCGGAGGAAAAGAAAAAGCTCCCACGAAAGGTAAAGTTTATGCTATCATGCTTGGAGAAGTAGACATGGAGGCAGACGAGACTATAGATGCTAATGTTATTACTGGTAAAGTTCGAAGTCCCCTCTTTTGGTCAATGAATGGATTCTTTAGGAGTGGTAATAATAATAATAGTATAATAAATTTTCTTTAGGTAAGGTTAAGTTGAAGCAATGCATGGTCTATGCCTTGTTTGATTCGGGAGCGACAAGGTCCTTTATTTCATATGATTGTGTCCAAAAGGTTATGGTAGTCATGCCCAATGGAAAGGTAGCAGGATGCCACTGGATGGTAAAAAGTTGTCCCTTGGAAATTGGAGGTTCACAGCTAGTCGTTGACCTAATACTATTCCATTTGACGAAATTTGATCTAATCTTAGGTATGGATTGGTTGGCCAAGTATTATGCCAAACTTGACTGTCGCAAAAGGGAAATAGTTTTTGGCTTACCCATGGAAGAGAAATTTTGTTACAAGAGGGAAATATTAAAGCCAGTTTCCTCCATAGTAACTGCTAAGCAAATAAAGAAAATTCCTCAGAGGTTGTTAAGAGTATTCAAGGAATTCCCATTGTGGAAGACTTTCCTTAAGTCTTTTCTCAGGATCTATCGGGATTGTCTCCTGATCGAGAAACAGAATTTGTTATTGAATTGGAACCGGCCACAACTCCAGTTCATAAGGCTCCGTATCGAATGGCACCAGTGGAATTAGAAGAATTGAAAGCTCAGATTGAGGAGCTTTTAAGGAAAGGATTTATCAGGCCCAGTCCATCCCCATTGGAAGCACCAGTACTGTTTGTGAAAAAGAAAGATGGGACAATGTGGATGTGCATAGACTACCAAGAATTGAATAAGGTCAGGATTAAGAATAAATATCCGTTGCCATGGATAGATGACCTGTTGGATCAATTAAGAGGAGCAATTGTATTTTCAAAAATAGACCTTCGGTCTGGCTATCATTAGTTGAAGATCAGGGAGCAAAACGTACATAAGACGGCTTTCCGAACTCGATATGGGCACTTTGAATTTTTGGTTATGCCATTTGGAGTGACGAATGCACCAACAGTATTCATGGACTTGATGAACTGGATATTTATACCATATTTAGACAAGTTTGTGGTGGTTTTTATTGATGATATTTTGATTTACTCTCAAATTGACGAGGATCATAAAGAACATTTAAAAGTAGTAATGGAAATTTTGCAGAAACATCAATTGTACGCCAATCTTAGTAAGTGTGAATTTTGGCTACAAGAAGTTAAATTTTTGGGTCATGTTATCTCAAGTGAAGGAGTTTCCGTGGACCCAGCAAAGGTAGAAGCAGTGATAGAATGGTAGCAACCAACCAATGCACATGAAATATGAAGCTTTTTGGGATTAGCTGGATATTATAGAATATTTATGGAAGGATTTTCCAAACTGTCTGCACCTCTGACAGCATTGACCAGGAAGAATGCTAAGTACGTTTGGAGTGAACAATGTGAAAGGAGTTTTCAAGAGCTAAAGAAGAGATTGACTACAGCACCAATTTTAGCCTTGCCAGAACCTCATAAACCTTACGTGATATATAGTGATGCCTCAAAAATGGGATTGGGGTGTGTATTAATGCAAGAAGGAAGAGTAGTTGCATATGCATCCCGACAGCTTAAGGACCATGAACAGAACTATCCCACACACGACTTAGAGTTTGCAGCTATAGTGTTTGCTCTAAAGATTTGGAGGCATTACTTACATGGGGAAAGATGTGAAATATTTACGGACCATAAGAGTCTCAAGTATCTTTTTAGCCAGAAAACATTGATTATGAGACAAAGAAGGTGGATAGAGACTATAAGTGACTTAAGGACCATGAACAGAACTATCCCACATACGACTTGGAGTTAGCAGCTGTAGTGTTTGCTCTAAAGATTTGGAGGCATTACTTACATGGGGAAAGATGTGAAATATTTACGGACCATAAGAGTCTCAAGCATCTTTTTAGCCAGAAAACATTGATTATGAGACAAAGAAGGTGGATAGAGACTATAAGTGATTTCCAATGCGAAATCAAATATCACCTTGGAAAGGCTAATGTGGTAGCCGATGCCTTGAGTAGGAAAGTTCAAACGAAAGAATTTTTAGTGCTGGCAGTAATGTGAGAAATTCTGGTAGACAGATTATCACAAGACCTTAAGCTAATGGAGATTCAAGAAATTGTTCCTTTAACGGACAAAGAAATTAAGGAAGAACAACAAAAGGATGCTAAGCTGGAGAAGATGAAACAGCAAATACTGGAAGGAAAAGGGTCTTCGCACTTTATGATTTTAGGTGATGGGATGCTATACTTTGGGAGAAGGAAAATCATTCCAGATACCCCAAAATTGAAAGAAAGATTGATGAAAGAAGCTCATGGTACACTATATACTACTCATCCTGGAAGTACTAAGATGTATCAAGATTTAAAAGAAAAGTTTTGGTGGGAAGGAATGAAGAAAGATATCGTGACCTTTGTAGCCAAGTGTCTAGTGTGTTGTTAGTTAGCAAAAACTGAACACCAAAGACCAGGCGGTAAGTTGCAACCTCTACCAATTCTCGAATGGAAATGGGAGGATCTATCTATGAATTTTGTGGTGGGATTTCCAATAACATCTGCGAGGAAAAATTCGATTTGGGCAATAGTGGATCGATTGACGAAGAGTCCTCACTTTTTACCTATCTCCAACACGGATTCTATGGAAAGGTTGGCAAAACTTTATGTGAAGGAAATAGTTCGTTTGCATGGAGTACCCAAGACTATAGTATCGGATAGAGATCCTAGATTTACATCTCGATTTTGGCAAAGTTTACAGAAAATAATGGGTACCAATTTAAATTTCAGTAGCGCATACAATCCTCAAACGGACGGACAAACAGAAAGAACTATTCAGATTTTGGAGGATATGTTGCAAGCTTGTGTATTGGATTTTGACAAAGATTGGGAAAGTATGCTACCATTAATTGAATTTGCCTATAATAACAGTTTCCAAGCTACTATACAGATGGCGCCATATGAAGCACTTTATGGGAGGAAATGTAGGTCTCCTATTTATTGGGATGAAGTGGGTGAAAGTAGTGTTTTGGGGCCCGAGTATTTACAAGAAGTCAAAGAGCAAATTATAAGGATTAGAAACTAGATAAAGATAGAGCAAAGTAGACAAAAGAGTTATGCAGATAATCGTAGAAGGGCTTTAGATTTTATGGTGGGAGACTGGGTGTACTTGAAGATTTCGCCTTTGAAGAGAGTTATGCGATTTGGTAAGAAAGGGAAGTTGAGTCCTCATTATATCGAACCTTATGAAGTTCAGGAAAAAGTAGGTCTAGTGGCTTACCTCCTAGCCCTACCTGATGATTTACAAGGAGTTCATAACGTCCTCCACGTATCTTCTTTGAAAAAGTGTTTGAATGATCAGCTAGTGGCAGTAATGGATCTGTGTCCTAATAATTTGCATCCCAATTTAACTTATGAAGAGTGGCCTGTACGAATTGAAGATCAGAAAGAACAGACCCTTCGGAATCATACCATAGTGTTAGTAAAAGTACTCTGAAACAATCCTATTTTTCAGGAAGCCACCTGGGAACGTGAGGATGTTATGAGAGTTAATTACCCCCACTTGTTTGAAACATAGTTGTAATATTATGCGTCATAAATTGAATCAGCTATATGACATTTGTATGATATTTGTATTTCCTTTTATGTTAATATTCATTAATATTTGACCCTACACATGATTATGGCTCTAAAAAGAAACGCACGTATGTCAGTCACCCCTATAGATCAGTTAAGGAAAAGATCTGAAAGAATTAGAGAGAGATTTCAAAGGGAAAAACTGAAGCAATGAAAAGCTAACAGATTGAACTGGTTAAATAAAAGTGAGAAACACAGAACCCATGTTATGGACATAGATGAAAAGGGTAACCCTGTAAGTAGAAGAGTGTTACTAGGTGAGGAAAGACAACCCGCTCGAAAATGGTTAAAAGGAGAGAAAAGATTTTCGAGAAGAGAGGATAACGGAAAATCTGTCATAGTAGAATCATTTGATAGATCTGAAGATCGGAAACATCAATGTGAAGAGGGACCCATAATAGAAGAGACAGAGGCAGGGAGATTACGTGCCTTGCAAGAAATGAGTGTGAATATGTATTATGATCCAGACGTAGACATGATATTTTACTACTTTCAAAATTCACTGCTTAATGAGGAAAGAGTACCTACCTCTTTAGAAGAATCTACTGCTGCTAGCAACCGAGGTATAGATTCCTTAAACCCTTAATTATTTATATCTTAGCGATTTCGGGGACGAAATCCTTTTTAAGGGGGGAGGATGTAATAGCCCAAATTTTCTAAAGTAAATTATTTTATGTAAATTACTTTAAGGAAATTTATTTGATGTATTTATTTACTAAGAAATTAGAGTGGGAGATTTAATTGAGGAATATGAGATAACATTTGGTATTGGGAATTATGCATTCTCAGATTAATCTGTCGAGTTTTAGTGAAATGGGCATAAGTTATTCATATGAGCTCAAATGAGGTGATTCCAATTAGTATATAACCTTGAGAGATATATCTAAAACTTTTATGTTTTAAGTTTTCTGAGATTCGGAAGGGATCAATAACTTATTGGGAAAGAAAGAGGGCAGCTCTGGAATGGGATTAAATGGAACCCAAGTTGGATAAATTGAAATAATTTGAGGCATGTAACTAATTAGGCAATTTGTTTTGAGATTTTGTGGGATTAGGACATGTGTAGGGATAGTTGGAACTGGATGGAAAGTTGATTTGGAAGCTGTGATTAGTTGGGGTGATGGAAACACAAGGGGAGCCAAAATCTAGTTGATAGGTGACTAAGTGGGTCAGATTTGGCTCTACCCTAACTAAATTAAGAAGTGGCCTTCTAGAACTTCTTAAATGGAGACTTAAGGGAGTTAGGAAATAACCAAATAATTGGGAAAATCTGGAGAGGGGCGTGTGACACAAGGAGAAGGCTGGAGATGGGAGATGCATGCATGGTTAGGTGAAATGCCACCTCACCTCTTATCCCTTTAGCTCACTCCTCAACCATAGATCAAAATTGGCAACAAAAATATCTCAAATGTGATCCCTTGGATGACTAATCCAGCTGCAAATCCTAGGATTTGGGAGGCTTAAGCTTCATCATAAGATATGCTTAGATTGACACCTCATCACCCATGCAAAACAGACAACTAGTTCACCTTAGGGTTTTTCCTCTTCTGTCCCTCATGTTGGTCGACCACCACCCTATAAATAGACCATTGAGAGCTTTCTAAGCTCCTTTAAAAGGAGAGAACACATTTCTCTTTGAAAGATACTCCAGAAAAACCCTCCCAAAACCCTTAAAGATTTCCTTTATGAGCTAGGTGTTTGAGTTTGGGGAAAGGCTTGCAAGAAGTTGGTTGGATTCATTCTCTTGAACTTTGAAGAATTTGTAAGTCCATATTCTAGCTTAACTTAAGCATGGAAATAGTTTATTGAAGTGATTGAACTATGTTTACTAGTATTGAACTCTTAAGAACATGATTAAGTGACAAAGTGGCATATAAGTAAGGTTTGATTTAAATTGTCTTGTAAAATTGTTCAATAAAATTTTAAGAACTTAGATTTAAGTTTTTTAGAAGCCAAATAAAGTATAGTAAAAAGATTGGCATGTTTTGAGTAGAAAAACGCATAGAGCTGTGATCTTGCTCGACCCTTGCTCGACCTGTGGGTCGAGCGAGAGCAAAATATGACCCCTCGTTAGAGTATCGCTTGATACTCTGCTCGAGCAAATTCAAACCCATGACTTCACTCGATATTCGCACAACACCCGCTCGAGCGAGTTCAAACCCGTGACTTCGCTTGATGCTTGCTCGACACCCGCTCGAGCGAGTTCAAACCCGTGACTTCGCTTGATGCTTGCTCGACCCCTCGTTTTGGTGGGAAGGAATGAAGCGATTTTTTCACTTATAACCCTATCCATTTGGAACACCGATTTTATTCCAGGAAAACCCTAATTCTAAGCAAAACAGGGCATCAATCTTTAGGGTTTTCCTGGAATAAAATCGGTGTTCCAAATGGATAGGGTTATAAGTGAAAAACTCATATGAATAAGAAAGGAACTACTAAAAAGAAAACGATTTATAAGAATAAGTTAGTCACGACGTGACGGGGTCGGTGAGACGTAACGCCTGGATGATTGACGTGCCGACAGGGATGACGATACGTAACACCTGTTGTGTTATAAGAGTGTGTGGTCTTCACAGGGATGGCGATATGTAACGCTCGTGAGACTGATCTGAATAGCGGGGATGGCGATACTTAACACCCGTGAGATTGATCTGAATAGCAGGGACTGCGATACGTAATGCCTGCAGTGATATATGTATATGTTTTGTGTCAAGATGGGGACGGCGAGACGTAACACCCGGAAGATTGATACGAGACTCATCACAATGGGGACGGCGAGTCGTAACGCCCAGATGATTGATGAGTATATGTGATGGGGACGGCGAGACGTAACGCCCATCAGTGATAAGAAAGAATAAGAACTTTTAAGAAAACGGTGTAACTCCGTATAAGATTATGTATTCGGTTGAGTTAAGAAAAGTACCACTTAGATAGTGGTCTTATGATGTATATCGTAGGGTAAATTTCCCTAGTCATTCAGTGGTGATAATATTATGGTTGCTTTTTCCCTATTTCTTTTAAGCTGCTTATGTACTTACTGAGATTTCAAAAGAAATCTTACTCTTTTGTGGTTCTATATTTTTTGTGCATATCAACTATATACAGGATTCAATGACCAGCTAGGGGACAGCCTCGATGAAGCAGGAGACTTCAGGGAGTCCTGAGGGACTATCCGACTCTAGTCCTTATATGGACATTTCTTTTATTTCCTTCGGACCTCCTATCAATAATCAACCTATAGGAGTTTGGAGTCTTGACGCATCCACTTTTGCTGAGGAGAGGGGACGCACCAGATGCTGTTTAATATTAGAACTAGATGGCTCGTTGTCCATGTGTGGAGTTTGCGTGACTCCACAGGGACAACTGCTCCAGCGAGACTTTAGTGTTAATATGGATAGGTTTCGCTATGGGAGAGAATTCCCCGAGGTTAAGAAAGAAAATGAGTGAGGTGAAGGAGAGTCTTTTGGAAGAATGTATTATATTTTGCTGCTAACTTGTTGCCATTTGGGTCTTGTATATGTAAAAATACAGTGTTAAGTTATTAATGAATGATATGAATGTTGTAAGTATATTTTTCATATGATTATTAGAAAGTTTTATATTTAAAACCTGATCCGCTACAAATTAAATGATATATGCATTTTATTCTTGTTAAGTACGAGGGTGAGTAGCCAAGTGTTACTTATCCAGACACCTTAATTTGCGTTAAATCCCATACGTAAATTGGGGGCGTCACACCATTACTCTTTAGTAATTATTGGTGGTATAATGGTTTGATTGGATGATTCCGTTACTTTTTCTCTATATTTCATTAAGGTGATACACTAGGATTTTAATCTAAGAGATATTTGGAAGAATATGGTGAAAATTTGATGAGGGAACTTAACAAGTATAGTTTTAAGTAAAATTCAGTTAAGGGTTGAAACAATGGCATAATATGTTGGATGACAAAAGTTTATTTTTTGGGAGTTCATAAGTTTCAATCATGGTATACTTCTTTGGAAAAATATTAGGTTTTAACTCATAGCTGATGTATGGTTATGACTTGAGTCTTTGGATGAAATATTAAAGTGTACTCTTAGATCCCCTTGATGTATAGATTGAGAAGTGTTTGGGTTTAGAAAAAATATCATATGATGACAATTTGTTGAAGAGAATAACTATATAGGCAATATAAATGTGTTGGCTAATGATTGGTTCTGACTTGGTTATTAGGCTTTGAGAAAACCTTAAGAAAAAATGGGTGTTTTGGTAAAGAGAAAAGAGAAGAAAAGTTTAGGTTTGACTCCACCATAAGTTGCATCCTTAACTCTTATTGGACAAGGTTGGTTTGATTTGATGTGACTTGATTTGATTATCTCTTCATTGGAATATGCACAACATGTTGAAAAGAAGATAAATTAAAAATGGAAGTATGTTCATATGTTAATTTATATGAACATACTTCCATTTGTGCATATGGAATTATGCACAACATGGATGATTCATATGTTTCACGATCTATATGTTTTCACAAGAAGTCACATGTTGCATGCATGTCCCATGGAAATATGTTCATATGGAAATATGCACAACATGCATGATTCATATGTTTCATGATCTATCTGTTTTGCACAAGAAGTCACATGTCGCATGCAAGTCTCATGCATGAAGCACGAAAATCATGTTTTTGAGTCAAACATGTTTTCAAAAGAAAATAATTAAAGTTTTATAAGAACCCCAAAGGCTAGGACGGAGTAGTGCCCCAATGGAACTTATTGTTCACTCAGGAGTGATTAAAGTCGAGTGAAAGCCCCTGGGTTGACGAAGAACAGTCAGCAGACCATGTATGGCTCCAAAAGGTGTCCAGAGCGTGGTCGCACCTAATGCTAGTGGGTGCCCAAGGATGGTGTTGGTTTTGGCCTTACCATATAAGAAGTTTGTAGTCGCCGGTTTGAGTGGTCACCGAGTGATGAAGAGTGGTAAACGGGGTAGCCTTGGTGATGCGATAACGCATAACGTATTTACCCAGGTTTGATATGGTCGCTGGGTGTGACGGTAACTAGCAGGGAGTACACGGTGCATAGGGGAACCTTGAGTTGTCCAATAAAAAGAAGTCATGACAAAAAAGATGGGCTTTCGAGCCATAAGAAATGATAAGTATATGATAAGTGACGCCTAAGATAAGAAAAAGATGAAAGACACGAAAAGTTTATGAAAAGGTTTTGATTACGTGTTAAAGAATTCAAAGTTATATGAAAGCATTTCTATGAAAAGCACGTACATGAATCAAAGTTTTAAAGAATGTCAAGTTTATGGAAGTCTTTACACGAAAGTGCATGTGCATAAGTCATGTCGCAAGTATTATGTTCATGATGCATGCATTCATTACATTTACTTGTATATGTTGATGATGCTCTGTTATGTGAATTGGTTGTATGCTATTTGTTGCTTACTGGGATTCACATCTCACTGATGAATCACGCCTACCTATGGTCCCACGTTACAGGATCGTAGTTTGTGATTGCAGAGAACGAAATTTAACCCGAGATCAGATTCTGCAGGAAAATAAATTTATTGAGAGAATGAAGACCGAGATTTATGATCTCGAAAGCAGTATTGTTTATCTTTTACTTTTGAAAGACTGTATAATCCTGTTGGAGAAATTGATTTAAATTGATTTATTACTTTTAAAAATCTCTGGTACTAGAACGATTGACTTTTATTTACTTTTCTGTTGCGAATATATTTTGTACACTTTATGCATGCTTCACACACTCTTCAAACACTAATTGATGGGATGATTGATCCATGTGATGATTGTCCTAATGTTGCGAGTCCTTCTAAACCCCAGGGGGGATTCATGGGCGTCACACTTTGACTCCCTTCATCACATCAAGCGATACCTAGCTTCACACCCAGTGCGTATTATGACCAGGCATCCTCTAATTCCCCCAGCACAGAGCCAAGGAGTCAGCAAAAGAGTGTTATCATCTTATTCAATCCCGTTATCGCTTGGCAACAAACTAAGAGACAACATGATCCACATACATCACCCAAGCCCGGGTTGGGGTTGTGATACACACCACCTACATATCAAACCAACACATATCACCCAACCCCCAATACAAATCATGGCATCACATCACAAATAAGTAATCATAGCAATTAAATAAATGTATATGCATGACTGACAAGTTTTGGATGACATGGCGAATCACTCAATAGGCAAACACCATACCACAGCAAACACACACACAATTCCACAACCACAGTTTCAACAACAATTTCTTAAAGAGGGTCTTACAAACAAGGTTCACAAACAAGTTTCTCAAACAGATTCATAACCAACTACATGTGTGTTCCCACCTTCCATTACCGGCCTTATGCCCAAACCAATAAAACTACAATTTAGTTTCCAACACTTCACTGGACTCGAGGCCCAGTCCAACAAACCAAGCCGCAGAAGGCGTTAATGCCAAAAATATCAATTTAAACTCCTAGAGTTGCGTCAGAAGATTACTTACCAAGCGGTTAGGCAAACATTTGGAAGAGCATGCATGCGTTAGTCAATGTTCTGCATTAAGCCAAGAGCGTGTGTTGCTATGCAACGAACAAACACCTGAATGTTAGCAAACAAACACAATAAAATACTAAATAAAGGGGAGTGAATAGGACACTCACCTAGATGACGCCAAATGTGGTGAGGCAGCGACAAGACAAGGTGGCAACAAGGCAGTGGCAAAGGGAGGCGGCAACAGCGGTATGCATGGAGTTGAGGAAAAGTTGGATAACTGGTAGGGACCCACGGTGGTAGACTTGAGAGGTTAGATGAGACCCGTAGTAGATTGACCCATTCTAGAGGCTAGAGAACGACGAATAGAGGCAGCAACACCAAAAACCAAGGGGGAGAATTCAAGTGAACGGCGAGCTTGTGATAACCTGATTTCTTTTATTTATTTTATTATAGAATGGTTATACCATTTTAAAAATTGTTTTAGCTTAATTGTCAGAATTTCTTAGAAATGTATTTGGCATGTATAATTGGATTTTCTTTTGTGTTGGAAAAGAAAAGCAAAAGCTATAAAAAATTCTTTTATGGTATTATTATTAATTTATTTTATTAAATAAAATCATAAATTTAGATGATTTGGCCTTTGAAAAGTCAAGGAAAATTTTGAAATGGAAGATGGAGGAAGAAATCAAATAGCACCACTTAGTGAAATTGGGTTGGTCAGTTTTAGGCAATTCTAACATCTTTTGGTATAGAAAACTCCTTAATATGATCTTAAAAGATGGTAAATCCAGTTCCTATAGAAAAATAAGAGATAGATATACAACTTTTATGTTTTGAGTTTTCGGATATTTTGACGGGATAAAGGACAAAATCGGGTTGGAAATCGATGAAACAACTGGAATGTAGGGAAAACACTTGCACCAACTTCGACTATGAGGAGATGAATTGCGAAACGTGGCCACCAACCTTACCAAGTCTTAGAAACATTCCTAAGCTACTTAGGTGTCATTTTATGCATGAAGACAAGTGGCCAAAGGGAGACTTACCTCTAGAAGATTTTTAGATTTCTTCATAGGTGTAAGAAGCCAATTACACATGTCATTTAATTTGGGCTGTTTTATTAAGTGATAAGATTTTTGTTAATCTGATATTGAGCATCTCTCTTAAATGGATTAAGCTAAGCCCTTGGATTAGTTGCTTGCTTATCAAGCCTATTAGTAAAGGCCAATGATCACATACATCTTAAGACCCCACATGTGGCAAATTGCTAAAGGAGACACTTGGATCCTTAAGGATGTTTTCTCACGCTCTCACTATATATATGGATGGTAACCTAAGGAGGAAGGGTTTTTCACCTTTTCATCAACTTGAATTCATGGCACTCTAAAGAAAAAGAACCTTAAAAACTTGCCTCAATCACCAGCTTCTCAAAAAGGCTTTCAACAAGGATATTTTGGAGACATAGAGGAGAAGTTGTCAAAAACCAAGTTCACTCTCTAGTAAGAAGCTTTGGAGAAATTGGTAAGTGTACAAATATCTTAAGTTTGATAATATATTACATAGATGATAGTTTTGTAATCATAGATGTTTTCTTCCTTTACAAAGTGACAAGTGATTGTTAGTTTAAGTGAGCTTGGATTGTGAATTCTTGTAAGACAAGGGAGAGAGATTTTATTAAGAATTAAGACTTTATCTTGGATATCTATGATAAAAAGAATAGATAAAAATATGTAACGTTTGAGGGGCAAAAGGGATTGAAAGTTGAAGCTAGAGGGTTTGGCCTTAATATGGTATGGAATGGAATGATTGAAAGTGTCGGTTACTTAAGCCATGGTTTTGTTAGTTTATGGAATACTAAATTAGGGTATGGATTTTAGTAGAAATAAGGACTTAGTCATGAATAAGATTATAAGGGATAAGACTTGAATATAGAGAACAAATTAAAATTCTAAAAAGGAAATAGGTATGCATATGTCTTGATTTGAAGTATTGGAAATTAAAGTATGATCTTGGAATTTTATCAAATAAGGAATAAGTGTAACTAAGAAAAGAAAAGAACTTATAAGTGAAGGTTAAAAGGTTAGCAATAGGATTGTGTACAAAGGTGGCTTGTATTATATTGAAAAAGCGTCTAACTCGAGATTTCGCTTGACTCTCGCTCGACGTATGGCTTGGGCGAGATATAGGTAGAAACTATGCTTGACCCTCGCTCGACATTTGGCTCAAGCGAAATTCAGATAGAAACTTCGCTTGATATTCGCTCGATACCTGACTCAAGTGAGATACCCTATTAGTTAATTTTGAAATTCTCCTTTGAATGAAATGTCAATGGTTTCAGTAATGAAGGATTATATGTGAAATAGTAAGGCATAATTTGCATATCATAGGTTCCATGAAAACACATAGCATGGATATAAAGGTTTAAGTGTACATGCAGACCCAAGTATGTTATAAGACTTCTAAGTGTTAAGTCAAGATGTTTCACAAAAATGAACAAAAGAAAAGATTATTAAAAGTTATGTTGACAAGGACGGCATTACATAACGCCTATCATATGATAAGAAGTTACGTCATAGTGGGGATAGCGGTATGTAATGCCTGCTATATTAAGAATGTTTACGTCATAGCAGGGATGACAGTTCGTAACGCCCGCTATAACAAGTATCTTTACGACACAAATTAATTTTGTTAAATTTTTTTGTAAAAGACAATTTATGAAAACTTTATTTCTATGAACTAAATGTTATTTTACGTTTATTATTAAACCAAAAATCTTGTGCCGGATTAAAGTTTCAGAAAATTACGTGATATTCCTTAGCCTACAGAAAAATGAGTGTTACACCCCATTTACGCTTAGGATAGAATGCAAATTGAAGTATCAAGGACATGTAATGCAAGACTACATACCACACATTCTTGTTAGAAGTGAAATGCATGCGCTTAACTTACTAGAAGTATGTAATATATATTACAGTGAAAAAGGTCAAAACAAAAAGAATGGGCAAGAATTTAAAATTTTTGCCAATCATCACATGGTAAAATTAAAAATAAAAACCCAAAGCTTTATAAACATATCAGCATAATGTATCAACTCTTTTAAGGATCCAAACTCCCTAGACATGGGACGTACACAAAATTCTTAGACTTATAGAACGTAAATATTGTCTGATACTCAAAAGAAAATGACACGACTACCCCTCCCTAGAAGGGTTCCTTCTTTACTTCTCTATAATCGGGTTCAAAATGAAATTGGCCTAAACTTAGGCTGCAACTCTAATGAAGACTATCCCAGTCATCGAAGCAAAGATGCCATCAAGGGACAAGGATCTGTCCGATCTCAAAACTAAGTAGGACCCCAAGGGTTGTTGGTCCACTGATGACAAAGGGGCGCTCCTCCTCATCTCTTTTAACAGCCTGTCATACCACAAGTGGGCCATCTAATCAAAAAGGGGGTACTCTGTCGGGCCCTCATGGACCTTTGGGGTCTCCTGGGGAGTCGAACTCCTATGATGCATCAATGCCTGGAATTTCTTGGAAGTTTTGGAACACTTGAAGAATAAGCATAGGAAGGACAACCTAGTGCTTTTTGGCTAGGTTTAAATCAAAGCCATGCATGTTTTAGATGATGAAAATTTTATTTTGAGGACTTACATGTTTTGGCCATAGGGAGTTTTTGAAGGAAAATCTAAAGTACTTAACTCTTGGTTGATGATATGATATTGACCTAATTTTCTTGAGTGGTTTAAGAGCTTAAAAATATTGATTTCTTTGATGTATGATTTGGGTACATGCATGAAATAAGGTTTAGATCTTGTTTGTGGAAGTTGACAAAAGAATATTAAACCAAAAAGCATCTAGGGTTCAGCCAAGACCCCTTATGGTTTGTGGATTAGTTTATTTTATTTCTCTATGAGAATGTATGAGTTAATAAAAGAGAAGGAAGAGGAAGAACTAGGTTTTGAACCCCTTATGTGTTCGGCCTGACGCCTTTTGGGTTAGGGTTGATTTGCTTGTTTCTCTTTTAATCAAATGAACATGGTTTTCTTGAAATCTAGTTATGTTTGCATGACGTAGTGTGACAAGATACGATTTGGAAGTGCATGCTTTATATGATTCATGAACTACATGCATTGCATAAGAAGTCACGTGTTGCATGCATGTCCATTCAAGTCATGAGTCTCATGTCATCATGTTTTTCAAAATAAAATGAGTTAAGAACCTTTTATAAGAATCCCAAAGGTTGAGGTGGGGTATTGTCCCAGTAAAACTTCCTAGTCACTCAAGAGTAACTAAAGTCAAATGAAAGCCCTGGGTCGACGAAGAATAGTTGACAGGCCTCAAATGGTTTTATTAAAGGATTTCAGACTGAGGTCACACCTAAAGCTAGTGGGTGCCAAGGACAGTGAAGGCAAAATCGAACTACCAATAAGAATATGATTAAGTAGTAGTCACCTCGACTAAAATAGTCATAGCGTGATGCGGTAACTAGCGGGGAACACACAATGCATAAGGGAGCCGTGAGGTATCCAATATGTTATATGAAAAGTCATGACAAGAAAAGCTTTTAGCCTAAGAATAACATGAACAAGACAAATGATGAGTAACGCTGTGTTTATTAAGAAAAATATCAAAGTTTACGAAGGTTTTGAATACGTGTCAAAGGAAGTCAAGGAAAACATAGAAGTCTTTTTTATCAAAACACATGTGCACAAGTTATGTCATACGTCTTATATTCATGATACATGCAGGTGTTTATGTTTGCTTGAATATGCTTGTAATGCATTTATTATGTTTTCCGTGTACTTGCTGAGATTTCTCGAAATCTCACTCCTTTAATTTTTTCACTATCATTCCTTCCCGAACGAAAAGAAGATCAAAAGATTACTCACCTTCCAAAGTAGATCCCATGAAATTTTTAAGGAAAACACACAAGTATGGAAAGGAACAATGTTGTTTGGATGGTGAGAATATGTAAAGAAAAAGGAGAGAGTGGTGTGAGATGGGTTGGCTGAAACACATGGAGAAAAAGAGGCAAAAAGGACTTGGTTGAGAAATAACACCCATGTTGTCCATGGGGTGCCTAAAGCCTAGGGTACTCATTCCTATTTTGAACTTGATTGACACTTGAACATGATTGATACAAAAGTATGATTGACACAAGAGAGTTTCCATCCTTCCTAGTGATGTGATAGTGCCTAGAGAAGCAAAACAAGAATTTGGCTCCCCTCCCCCCCCCCCTCCCAAAAAAAAAAAAAGCTAGCCCATCTGAAGTTCTCGAGGAGAAAGACCACTACTCTTGCTTGTCATCTTCAACTTGTCACTTGTCAATCATTTTTCAAAGATCTCTCGCAAACTCAATCTTCCTCATACCCCTCAACAGGCCTTCTCCCTTCCTCAAAAACCTTCTTTCTTGGGAACCCAAAAAAGTAGACTTCTTAGTGTGTCATGTATCCCAAAAGATCTCATAATATCCTAGGCAACCATCTCCCAATGCATGGCTGACCACTACTCTTTTTCATGGGCCTTTGGGCCTTGTTTCAATCTCTTGGGCCAAACTCCTATGTTCTTCATCTAAGAAAAGGCCTAGGTTTGATCCACACATCTCTAAAGAATGAATAAAATAATGGATATCCGATCCAAACATGAACAAAGTCCTAAAAAAATGTGGATCGTTACATCCTCCCCCTCTAAAAAAAAGATTTTGTCCTCGAAATCATTAAAGCAATATCCTAAACATCCAAAATCCAACCAAAAAGAAACTTATATACCTCTAGCACTAGTGGCTGTAGATTCTTCTAAAGAGGAGTAGGATGGTATGTCATCCTTTACTATCATTGAGTCCTGCGATAAATAAAATATCACATCCACGTCAAGATCATAGTACATATTAACTCTCATCTCATTGAGCTTACGCATAATTTTCTATTCAGTGTCCTTAATGGGTAGACCTTCCTCTCATTAACAAACACGATCATCAGAGGTATCAGAAGATTCCAATCACACTAGATTTTCATCACTCGCTTCTTCCTAAATCAGTGTACGCAAGTGCTCTCTCTCTATCCGTAGCCACTTGCATGGTGGTTGATGCTCTTTATGTGGTAACGCGCATCAAAAGATAGGGTTTCCTTTATGATCCACGTCCATAACATGGGCACGATGCCACTTGTACCTATCCACTCTTCTAAGTCTTTTTGCTCTCAAAAGTTCCTGTCCTAAGGCGAATCCTATGTCTATGATCTTTCCTTTCTCTTAACTGAGCTACTGTTGAAACTAACATATGCAGGGTTCTTCTAGTTCGATCCATCTCCTGCTCAAGGTTGCACGATAAATTACTATGGTTCTAAAAGACAACCAAAGAAGCTAGAAAAAGATAAACACATTCATACAATTCATGAAAATGCATTTATATAAAAGGACACATTCAGTCATAACAGGATTCAATTCAAAGAAGAATCACACAACTAGTTTACAAACAAATTAGGGTAGTTAGCCCTCATCACATCTTCACGTTCCCATGTTAATTCTAGGAAAACAGGATTATTCCGAAGTACTTTAACCAAAGAAATCTTGCGATTCCTTAGCTCCTGCTCCTTTCGATCTTCGATTCGCGTTGGCCATTCTTCGTATGTTAGGTTAGGGCACAACTTAATGTTGTCTGTATTCATCATAGTCACTAGTCCTTTGCCAAGGCTTTTTTTCAAAGAAGACACATGAAAAATGTTATGAACTCCTTGCAGATCCTCTGGTAAAGCCAGACGGCAAGATATTGATCCGACTTTCTCTACAACTTCGTATGGTCCAACATATCTTGGACTTAATTTCTCCTTTTTTTCAAGCCGCGCTACACCCTTCATAGGTGAGATCTTGATGTATACCTAATCGTTCATTGCGAATTCCAAAGTTCTTCTACGCTTGTCAGCATAGTTCTTTTGTCTGCTCTAAGCTGTCCTCATTTTATCCCATATCATCTCTACCTGTTTTCTGACTTCCTGTAAATACTCGGATCCTAACACCTTACTTTCACCAACTTCGTCCTAGTACAGGGGTGGCCTACATTTCCTCTCATATAATGTTTCATAAGGTGCTATCTAAATAGTAGTGTGAAAACTATTGTTGTAAATAAATTCAATCAAAGGTAAAAGACCTTCCCAATCACCACTAAAAGCTAGCACACAGGCTTGCAACATATTTTCTAAGGTCTGAATAGTTCATTCCGTCTGCCAATTTATTATTAAAATTTAACCAACACTTCAGGCTACAAATAAATGTGAGCACATAATTAATAATTTAATAAGAATATCAGATATCATTAGATGGTTACTCATAACATGCCGAATAAACTCGGGAGGATCAAGCAAGCATCGAGATATAATCTCGCGTTCAACTAGCGAGCATGTTGCTACATCGCATACACCACACCAACATGAATAAAAATAATATTATTTAGAATAAACAAAAAAATAAAAATAATTTAAGCAAATAATCACACGAGTAGATCAGCTCACCAAAACATCGTTAAGGCTAGTGGCACAACGATAGGGCAACAACTGTGCAAAAGGAACAACAATGAAATCAGGGTGTTGAATTTGTGGGTTGGCCTGATTTAAGGGCTTAGGATGGACTAGGGTTTGAGTTTGGGCTAGGGTTGGGCTGAGACACTCAAGGGGAGGTAACTGACGCTGGGGAAACATCCAGACACATGACAACGCATGACAAAAACACCCTTAAAAGTCTTAGTTTGGGGCTTTAAGAGTGGAAAACTTGAACCTATCCTAAGGGAGAGTGACGAACTCGAGTTGGGGATGGGTTCATTGTCGAAGAAGCTCGGCCTATTTATAAGGCCGAGATGGGTCTCTTGGAACCCACAACTGGGTGAAGATGGCCACTGCGTGGCACACATAGGCTCGCCTAGGGTAGTGTTGTGATGCCATGGCAAGGGTTTTTGCTTTTGCAAATAAAAACTAGGATGTTTCATGTTTATGCAGAAAAGGGGTAGGTTTTCTGGGCACGTGGCTGGCGGATTGGGGCAGGAAATGTTGGTGTAGGTTCGACATGGTGGTGGGCGTTGAGGTGGTGGATGCGTGGCTGAAAGGGCAACCCGAAGACAATGGATTAGGGCTTGGAGTTCATGGGTGGTGCAGAAAGAAATGGGAAGAAGAATTGAAAATAGAAGGAAGAAGAAGGAGTGGCGAGCAGCTGAAGAGAAAGTGATGTGTTGAACTCAAGGTTTCAAGTTTCGTGTAAATCTAGACATCGATTTTGATGATAACAAATGAATTCAAAGAATAAAGGAGTCTCAAGCTCAAGTTGTCCACACAATAGAATCAAGCACATCAAAGAAGCAAGCATGAGCAAGAAGGGAACAAGTTCACATTAAAATCATAGAGTAATTTTGTAAATCTCTTAAAAATTCGAAATTAGGATTAAGGTTTAAAATTAATATTTTATCATAAAGTATTAAAATACATTTTCCACAGGTGCATGAATATTTTGAAAATTAAATTTGAAAATTTTGAAAGATGATTGATTGTCATCTTTCACATGTGCATGACATGATTAAGGGTTTGAATTTTGAAAATTTTGAAAAATGATTGATTGTCATCTTTTACATGTGCATGACATAATTAAAGGTTTGAATTTTGAAAATATTAAGATGATTGATTGTCATCTTTTACATGTGCATGACATGATTAAAGGTTTGAACTTTGAAAATATTAAGATGATTGATTGTCATATTTCACATGTGCATGTTTTATTTGAATATTTTCAAAAGTGATGGATGCTTTTCTTGACTTATGCAAAAGGTAGATATCTTTGTTTGAAAATTTTGAAAAATAAAGTGCGCTCCTTTTGTCATATGCAAAAAGTAAAAGATTAGATTTGAAATTTTTGAAAAGTAAAGTGTGCTCCTTTTGTCACATGCAAAAAGTAAAAAGATTAGGTTTGAAATTTTTGAAAAGTGAATGATGATGTCTTTGACAAGTGAATCTTTTTAAATTTGAATATGAAGTCTCATATGCCTATAAATAGATCATTTGAGAGCTTCACATTAACAACACCAAGAGCATATAACATTCATTCAAAGCTTTCATTCTCTCTTCTCTAAGCATTGAGCCTTAACCCTTGTTCATTTTGAGAGATATAGTTTGAGCTGTATTGTTTCTATCTCACTCATTGAGGTGTGTATTTTGATAGTCTACCCACTATCAACTCTTGTATTTGTAAGAGGGTGCGTATAACTTTTGTGTGTGTAGAAGGTGTTCTACAAGGAGAATAGTTAAATCACCAAGTGTGAGGTGATTGGAAGTGTAGAAGGTGTTCTACACGGAAAATAGTTAAATCACCAAGTGTGAGGTGATTGGAAGTGTAGAGGGTGTTCTACAAGGATTCTTTGGAGCGGTGCTGCTCAAAGGTGTAATAGGTTTCTATCTCCACCTAAAGGAGATTGAATAGTGGATTTGGGGATCCTCAAGGGGTAGCTTGAGGCGAAGACGTAGACAGTGGGGCCGAACCTCGTTAACATACTGAGTTTGCTTCTCTCTTACCCTTACTCTTTATATTTATTATTGTTTCATATTTTGTTTATATTTTATATTATATATTTGATTTATAATTGTTATTTTTTAAATACAACTCAATTCACCCCCCCTCTTATGTTAGTCATCTGGGCAACAATTGGTATCAGAGCTAGAGCTCTGTTATAAGATTAACTATCTTTTGAGTTAAGATCTTATGGCTAACATTGCAGTTTCATTTGGTGAAGGTCAATCTAGCAGTCGGCCTCCACTCTTTTGCGGAGACAATTACTCATTCTGGAAAGTTAGAATGAGAATATTCCTTCAGGCTCAAGGTCGAGAAATCTGGAAATGCATTGTAAATGGACCTTATATTCCAACAAAAGTGGTTGATGGAGTAAAGGTCAAAAAGGAAGAAGAAGAGTTTAATCATGAAGACGATATACTTTATACTTTGAATTTAACTGCTATGAATTTATTATATAATGCTCTCAATGGTAATGAGTTTAATAGAGTAATGACTTGCGCTACAGCAAAAGAAATTTGGAATAACTTGGAAGTTACTTATGAAGGAACTTCTCAAGTCAATGAATCAAAAATTTATAATCTTACTCATGAATATGAAATGTTTAAGATGAATGATGATGAATCTATTTCTAGTATGCACACTCGTTTTACTAACATCATAAATAGCTTGATAACTCTTGGGCAAAATTTATTCCAAAGTGGAGATAGTAAGAACAATTCTCAACTCTCTACCAAAACGTTGGGAATCAAAAGTGACAGCGATTCTTGAAGCTAGAGACCTCAAGAAGCTCGAAGTGAATGAACTCATCGGGTCACTTATCATCCATGAGTACACATTGAAAAGAGGAGAAGAAGAAGGAAAGCCAAAGAAAAGCTTGGCACTTAAAGTTGTTCCACATGAAAGTGAAAGTGATGACGATGAGGAAAATGACGACAAAAATGAAGAAGTTGCGATGATAACAAGAAGAATTCAGAGGTTCTTAAAGAAAAATAAAACTCTTTCAAGGAATCTTTCAAAAAGTTTTCTAAGAAAGATTCAGGTAAAAATGACACTTTAATTTGTTATAAATGCAATAAACCTGGTCATATCAAGTCAGATTGTCCTCTGCTAAAGAAAAATCGAAACAAAGGCAAAAAAGCAATGAAAGCTACATGGGATGATGATTCAAGTAATTCAGATAGTAAAGCAAGTAATGGAGAATCAGCAAATCTTTGTCTTATGGCTAAAGATGATATTGAGGTAACAAATCTTGATAATATTGAAGATCCTTCATATGAAGAATTGCAAAATGTTTTAGAAGAGGTATATGAGGAATTTGAAAAATTGGGTATCAAGTATACTGCTTTGAAAAAGAAAAATTCTTCTTTAACAAACGAAATTGATATTTTAAGAAAATAACGTATTGTTTTGAAAGATGAAAATCTTGAGTTGAAGAAAAAGAAAACTGATTTAGAAAATATTATTGAAAAATTTACGAATGGAAAAAGAAATTTTGAAAAACTTCTTAATAGTCAAAGATGTGTTATTGATAAGGCAGGCTTGGGATATAAGCCAAAAGAAAAATACAAATCTTATAAAAACTTATTTGATAATCCTTCTACATCAAAGTCCAATATTCAAAATTGTTTTCATAAAAATAATTTTGTTAAAAAAGGATACTATTATAATCACTCAAGTTCTTCATATATGTCACATGCTATTTGCAATTTTTATAATAGAAATGATCATAATTATTTTGCTTGGCCTATTAGAAGAAAACATACAATGACTATTAGGGCCATATGGGTACCTAAAAATCTTATTTCTTCTAATACTAATAAATAAAGGACCCAAAGAACTTGGGTACCAAGAATTTGTTTTTTAATTGTTTTTGTAGATATGCATGAAGTCTTTTACAGGTAAAAGTAAATGGTTTTTAGACAACGGATGCTCAAGATACGTGACATGAGACAAAACTAAATTCATTGACTTCACTTTCAAAGAAGAAGGATGCGTGATATTTGGAGACAATTCAAAAGGGAAGATCATGGAAATAGAAGGAAAGATCATCAAGACTTAGTACAAGATGCAACCAAACAGTGAAAACATGTGAAAGATCATCCAATAGAACAAATTCTGGAAAAACCTTCACAAGGTGTAAACACTCGATCATCTCTTAGAAATATTTGCAATCATACTGCTTTTCTATCTCAGATTGAATCTAAAAATATTGATGAAGCACTTCTTGATGAATCTTGGATTCTAGCTATGCAAGAAGAGCTTAATCAATTTGAAAGAAATGATGTTTGGACACTTGTTCCTAGATCCAAAAATCATACTATTATTGGAACAAAATGGGTTTTTAGAAACAAGAAAGATGAGTCCGGAGTCATTACTAGAAATAAGACTCGACTAGTGGCCTAAGGTTTCAATCAAGAAGAAGGAATTGATTATGATGAGACATATACACCAGTCGCAAGATTAGAAGCTATTCGAACGCTACTTACATATGCTTGTTATAAAGATTTCAAACTTTTTCAAATGGATGTTAAAAGTGTTTTCTTAATTTTTTTTTAATTGAAAAATGTTTTTCAAGAGGAAAGATCGATTTAACTCTTTTCATCAAGTATGAATAGAATGATATTCTTCCAATTCAAATTTATGTAGATGATATAATATTTGGTGCTACTAATGAATATGTGTCAAGATTTTGTTAAGAATATGAAGGAAGAATTTGAAATGAGCATGATAGGAGAACTTAATTTTTTTCTCGGATTGCAAATCAAGCAAGCAAAAAGTGGAACATTTATTAATCAGTCAAAATATATCAAAGAGTTACTCAAAATTTGAGATGGAACGTGCAAAGGTAATTGGAACATCAATGAATCCAACCACTAAACTTGATAAAGATGAAAGCGGTAAGCCAGTTGACTCAAATGTATATCGAGGTATGATTAGTAGTTTATTATATTTGATAACTAGTAGACCTGATATTATGTTCAGTGTATGTTTATGTGCACATTTTCAATCATTTCCAAAACAATCTCATTTGATTGTAGTCAAGTGGATTTTTAGATATTTTGCCAGTACTATTGACTTAGAGTTATAGTATCCTAAACACACTTCTTTCGATCTTATTAGTTATTCAGGTACCGATTATACTGGTTGCAAAGATGATCAAAAAAGTTTTAGTAGAACATGTCATTTCTTAAGTTATGCACTTGTTTCATGATTTAGTAAAAAGAAAATTCTGTTACATTATCTATTACTGAGGCAGAGTATGTCGCTGTAGGCAGTTGTTGTGCTCAAGTTCTTTACATGAAGCAACAATTTGAGGATTTTAAACTTATGTACAATCACATTCCAATCAAATGTGATAAATATAAGTGCTATAAATTTTTCGAAGAATCCAATACAACATTCTCAGACCAAACATATTGAAATTAGATATCATTTTCTTAGAGATCATGTGCAGAAGAGCGATATTGTATTAGAATTCACTAGTACACATGATCAATTGGTAGAAATTTTCACAAAACCCCTACCAGAAGATAAACTATGCATAATTAGAAGATAACTAGGAATTATGCATGCCATGAATATTTGCTAGATATTTTTATTCCATTATCTCAAATGACCTACAGAAACTTGAGACATTTAACCTCATCATTCAAATGCATTTGCTCCTCATAAATCATCATGCCATCCTTGTCTAAAGGATTAGGCAATCGAAATGCAGAGGCAAGTAAGGATTTTAAATCCTTATTCTGTTGTTTTAGATCTACTATTTTTTTGTTAGACTCTTGAACAAGTCGTTGAAGAATATCGATCTTCTCATTAAGCTTCTCTATCTCACGGGTTTTGGACTGCAACCAAACAGAAAAAGCAACAATGGAAGATGATTATTGAGTCCCGAGACCCACAAGCTCGTAAATGGCATCATGATCTGATTGATTAGCCAAATAAGTGTTTTGCTGCTTCATGGCACTTGCGACAGATACAGAAATAGATTGATCACGAGAAGCACTGAAGGAGAATTGATGAGCCATTAAGATTTTGTAAAGTGAGAATGAAGATGAACTACAACAATGAAAAAAAGATTTGATGCGGATTAGATAAAGCTAAAGATTGTTTTTATAAAGATGGAAATAAGTAGAAAACAAACTGTCATCTCTTTAAATCCTACTTAGTCAAGCTTACAAGATATGCCGGATGCATATTGTCAAAAGTTACCGAACTAAGCTAGCGAGATTAATTATAATTGTCCCTGTTTCTCTCGTGAAACGCTGCCATTATCTGCTGATGTTGACTCTGTGCTTGAACTCTTACTCGTTCCGATTCCTCTATTTGAAGTTTCAAAACACGAGCTAATTCCGTCAAATCTTTATTTTCTTGCTTTAACCTCTTATTCTTTCTGCCTTTATTTGCAAGCTTTTGATGCAGAACATATATTTGATTGTTAAGTCGATCAACCTCATCTGCCCTCGCTAGTAATCTCCGAGACATGGTCGTAACAGAGGCAGCATATTGAGCACTGAGAGTTCTTGATGCTGGAACAACCTTAGAATTAGTTCTATTTGAAAAATGCATTTCTGCTTCTATCATGGTGTTGACAACCTCATGAGATAAAATGACTGGTTGAGACAGTTCCTGATTCAAATCTGGAAGATTATCAGATGAATTTTTTCCGCCATTCTATCGTTTTGAATAAACAGAAACTGGATCAATGAATGGGGTGAAAATTTATTTGAGTATCTGACAGGTGAAAACGGTCTTTTAAACAACTTTTTTCAAATCTCGATAATATTTAATTTTTCAACAATATCACGTAGATTTAAATCTGCTTTCGCACCGACTGCTAGAGCTAAGCCTCTAACCTTTGCAGGTTTTGTCAGACACACGTGGCTCCGCACCGAATTGTCAGAGTTAGACTTCCAACATTTGCAAGTTTTATCAGACATGCATGGCTCTGCACTGCATTGCCAGAGCTAGGCCTGCAGCTTTTGCTGTCTTTGTCGGACACGAATAATTTTAATTATTCAACTTCAAATCTCTGGAACATCTAATTCGTCAATAACATCAAGCAGATTTAAATCTTCTTCCGCACCGAGATGATAAAATTTGGCTTCAATGTTTGCAGATTTTGTCGAACACGGGTGGTTCTAACTTCTACAGTCTCTACTAACGCGGCGTTTTATTTGTCTATTGGTTATTGTAGGAATATATTTTATTGAGCTAATCATGATTCCTTTTTAATGATGCCAAAAGGGGGAGAAGTTTTAGACTAGAACATTAACATTGTTTAAATTGCTAAACTTCTTATATATGCTTGGAATTATATTTATATTTTTGCTTGAAAAACTAACGCACATTCTCAGGGGGAGCTTAAGTATTCATACAGGTTTCAAGTTCTATCAAGCATTTGTCATCATCAAAAAGGGGGAGATTGTTGAACTCAAGGTTTCAAGTTTCGTGTAAATCTACACATGGATTTTGATGATAACAAATGAATTCAAAAAATAAAGGAGTCTCAAGCTCAAGTTGTCCACACAATAGAATCAAGCACATCAAGGAAGCAAGCATGAGCAAGAAGGGAACAAGTTCACATTAAAATCATAGAGTAATTTTGTAAATCTCTTAAAAATTCGAAATTAGGATTAAGGCTCAAAATTAATATTTTATCATAAAGCATTAAAATACATTTTCCACATGTGCATGAATATTTTGAAAATTAAATTTGAAAATTTTGAAAGATGATTGATTATCATCTTTCACATGTGCATGACATGATTAAAGGTTTGAATTTTGAAAATTTTGAAAGATGATTGATTGTCATCTTTCACATGTGCATGACATAATTAAAGGTTTGAATTTTGAAAATATTAAGATGATTGATTGTCATCTTTCACATGTGCATGACATGATTAAAGGTTTGAACTTTGAAAATATTAAGATGATTGATTGTCATCTTTCACATGTGCATGTTTTATTTGAATATTTTCAAAAGTGATGGATGCTTTTCTTGACTTATGCAGAAGGTAGATGTCTTTGCTTGAAAATTTTGAAAAGTAAAGTGTGCTCCTTTTGTCATATGCAAAAAGTAAAAGATTAGATTTGAAATTTTTGAAAAGTAAAGTGTGCTCCTTTTGTCACATGCAAAAAGTAAAAAGATTAGGTTTGAAATTTTTGAAAAGTGAATGATGATGTCTTTGACATGTGAATCTTTTTAAATTTGAATATGAAGTCTCATATGCCTATAAATAGATCATTTGAGAGCTTCACATTAACAACACCAAGAGCATACAACATTCATTCAAAGCTTTCATTCTCTCTTCTCTAAGCATTGAGCCTTAACCCTTGTTCATTTTGAGAGATATAGTTTGAGCTGTATTGTTTCTATCTCACTCATTGAGGAGTGTATTTTGATAGTCTACCTACTATCAACTCTTGTATTTGTAAGAGGGTGCGTATAACCCTTATGTGTGTAGAAGGTGTTCTACAAGGGGAATAGTTAAATCACCAAGTGTGAGGTGATTGGAAGTGTAGAAAGTGTTTTACACGGAGAATAGTTAAATCACCAAGTGTGAGATGATTGGAAGTGTAGAGAGTGTTCTACAAGGATTCTTTAGAGCGGTACTGCTCAAAGGTGTAATAGGTTTCTATCTCCACCTAAAGGAGATTGAATAGTGGATTTGGGGATCCTCAAGGGTAGCTTGAGGTGAGGACGTAGGCAGTGGGGCCGAACCTCGTTAACATACTGAGTTTGCTTCTCTCTTACCCTTACTCTTTATATTTATTGTTGTTCCATATTTTGTTTATATTTTATATTATATTTTTGATTTATAATTGTTATTTTTTTAAATACAACTCAATTCACCCCCCATCTTGTGTTAGTCATCTAGGCAACATGATGAAATCCTAAGGGTTTCACTCAAATCGGATGCCAAACGGTGTCATTTTAGGGGGTCTAGGTTGGGTTCATCGTGGGTCACTGGCTAGGCTCTCCAAACTAAACTAACACAGCCTAAAATCACTTAAACTCTCTCTCACACACACACAACTCAAACAAATAAAAAGAAAGCCCATAAACACAACCCACTAGCTAACAAATGCAAAAGACTAGTCCATCCGAAATTTGTTAAATAAATTAACAACAAACACATTAAAATAAATCCCATATAATAAAATAAGAGAATATTAAATCCATACATAAATTAAATACACCCAAATAAAATAAATCCCACGTAAAGATAACAAAATAAAATGATAAAAGAAATAAAATAAATTAGCTCAACATATAAATGGATATATATATATATATAAATACATCCAAATAATTGTAGCAAAATAATAATAGATCCAAACATCAATCCAATGAGTAACACATATAAAATATCAGGGCGATGAAATACTAGGATCTTACAAAAATGGTATGAAGATAATGGGCGAGTTATCCACAGCTTAGAAAAAAGAAAGCATATACTAGTGTGCAAATATGAGCATTTACCAAATTCAGAATGCAGAACAAAATATTTCTTATATTTTTAGAATGCAGAATCAAATAATATTATAAAAAATCAGAGCGAAAGTTCCGGATAAACAAAATCAAAAATGCCTTTGGTATAGCATAATTGAAACATCTTATCAGTACAAAAATACCATGTTTAACCCTTGTGGTAGGGTTGTGCAAACTCCGACGGCCAACTAAGCAGAATTAGATTGTGAATCTTCCCCTTATTATTTTCGAAGCTCCCAGTGTGCAAACAGGAAAGACCATGCCAAAAACCACTTTACAACCGAAGTGGGCACATTGAAAAACAGAATAGTTGGTATCAACCCAAAACAGAACGAAATAGAAACATAATAAAAAATAGAATGTCATGCCAGAGATTTTCAGAATCACATCATATCATAACAGAGTCAGAACATATTCAGAACAAAACAGAACCAAATGTCAAAAATATATTTTATACACAAATTTTCATATTCACTCTTTTTCAGTTCAAAATTAGAATGCACAAATTTTAGCTTATGTCTATACCAGTCATGCCAAAAGAAACTATATTCTTATACAAAACTTATGCATATGAAGAACAAATAATGAGATTGTTTCAAAATTCATTTTTGTCATAAAACATGCACATTTTCCAAAAGTGACCTCAGTTCATAATTTCAATGCAAAGTCAAATATAGGAACCCTGCTTACCTAGACTTCTTAGCTTTTCAAAAAAAAAATCGTAGAGAATAGAACAAAATCCATCGTCTCCTATAAAATAATAACGTAATATTTATAAATCTCAACTGACCACAACCCTCGAAAATAGAACCTGGGATATAAAACTTAATAACTTTTCTCAATATCTAACCTCCTTAAAACCTTGAATATTAATTCTTCCAAAAATATTTTGAATTTACCAAAACCCCTAAAAACTCTGAGATATAATAAGTTCTCCACTATCTCAAATTTTGCTCAAAAATTCAGTTAATCCAAATTTTCACTCAAACCCAAGTCTCCTTCATAATTCAAAATTTAACCCACTTAAATTAATGCAACACCCATGATCCAATCCAAAATAATTTAAAACGCTAGTCAAAAATAATTTAGAATCCAACCAAACCCAAAAGCATTTAATTTCTGAAAGATTTAACAAAACACAAATCAAAATAAAAGAAGGGATCCAAGGGAAAACAAGCCTAAGAATCCAGAAGATAAAAACCAACAACACCAAACTTTAAAACTGAGGGCAAAAGGGTAACTTCGTATAACACGCTTTGTATTATCTATGACAAGAGGTTTTTGTAAAGCTGTGGTATGCTTTTGGAAAGAACTCAACAGTCTTTTGAAATATTTTTACACCATGATCTCTAGTTTTATAACTGGAAAGGCAAAGAGATAGTAATCAAATAAAACTAAACCCAACGACTCTAACATACAGGACCAACGTGAAGCCGAAAGTGTAAACCAAAGCTTTGAAAACAAAAGTGAGCAGCGACATGGTGATCTTACTCACCGAGAGGAGGAGCCTTGACGGGAGTTTGGAGGTATGCGATGATTTCTAGCAAGCATCACTACTGATCAGAGAGAGGGTGAGAGAGACTGTAACACCCCGCTCCTAAATGTAGTATTTTTAAGATATTTTAGGGAACCAATGTGCTACTAAAACTTTTCTTTACAAAATGCACCATATACGAACGTTTTATAATAAATGAAACAGTCTTTAAAAAAATTAAAGAGAGTAAGCAGAATCATTTAATTAAAAAACGTTGAAATCTCATGTGTTTACAACCAAGTATTTTCTTCATTGAAAACCATAAAATAATAATAATACACTGCCTAGGCCTTTGCATCACCTCCCTAAGTCAAATCCTGCCAGTTGTGTATCCTCATCATCTATGATAGTTTTTAAAAGAAAATATAGAAATATAGAAAAATAAAATAAAATCAGTCGAATACTCAATAAGCAACACATCATACGGTAAAAATAATAATCATCGGTTTTCATGCATACTCATAGATACATACATAATAATATGAACATGTGTCTTTTCATAAATTCTGAATATGAGCTTTCATAAATCATGAGCATTTCGTAAAAACATGAACATGAATTTGAGCTTATCTTATCATATCATATTGTTTTGTATCATAGGTCGTTACCCACTGTTAACCCCTGTGAGTTAGGGTTAGTGGGATTTAAAAAGACTGCAATTCCTCCTGTGGCCACGGGTTGTGAAATCCATATATAAGGAAGACGTACTGGATGTACTACTAGCAAGTACGACCTGGCAATGCAATATGCCCATACATAGGTACCAACTTCATATCATAGATAGGCCGCTTACAAAACTTATCTTACTTGCATTATTATCATAACATAGATTTCAACAGAAATTGCATACTTTTGTAACATGTCGTGATGCATACTTTTTCACATGAATTCATGATTTTTCATAAATAATTCTATGCACTCTCACATAAACCATGACTTTTCATAATTAACTTTTAATGCATAAAACATAAGATTTCATATTATCTTAATGTGTAAGCTTTTCATAAATCACGTATATGGATTTTCGTAATTTTCATGATTTGAGTATGTAAAAAGGGACTTCCAAATGATGTCCATACATACATAATATTTTTATAAAACATGTTTACCGTACATGAATGAAAAGTATGATCATGCAACTTATTTCTCCATCTTAGCTTGTAACCTATACGAGATACTAATCGTTATAAAAAAACCTATCTTAGCCTTCTAATTACATAAAATTGTAACTAATAAATATAATTTAATAAAATATCAAAATATACTTTAAAAGTACCTTATAACTTTAGTATTTTGTAATAAATAAATCGTTTTGGGCTCATACAGATTTTAAAACACGCGTCTACTTAAAACAAAACCAAGCCCATTTTAAAAAATAGGTTTCAAAGCCCAAGGCTTGAGAAGGAACCTAGTTTCGGCTACAGGAGTTTAAAAGGGCATAATCGAATTTACGGTATCCATAAGAGGCTATTAGAGAAAGTCTTAACAACAAAATACATAAAAGAATTGAAAGGAAACAGAGCAAAACATTGTGCGGCTCACCAAGCAGGTGCTAATGCGCGATCGAGGGGGGTCAGGCAGAGAGCGACTGCTCAGGCAGGGAGTGACCGGCAGCCTAACTGCGCTAGTTGGAAATTTAGCTACTATTTTCTTTGCTGAAAAATGACCACCACATGCACCCATATGACAAAATCTCAACACAGAAAAAAACTCATCATCAGGAATGCATCTTCGAATCAATTGGTCCGAACATTATTTGAAAAGGTATGAATCATCAAAGTAAAAGTGTCGTAGCTCAAAGAGAAATCGGTGCTTATCTTGGATGGACCATTCAGAAGGCATTCGCTCAGTCACTAGATAGTTGACTATGTTAGCATACCAGGGAGCTCTATGAATCACAAAGAGCTGCTCATCAGGGAAACTATCATCAAGAGGAAGGCTGACATTTGAAGAGGAGGCTGATGGCAATCTAGAGAGGTGGTCAACTACCACGTTTTCAACTCCTTTTTTGTCCTTAATGTTGATGTTGAACTCTTGAAGTAATAAAATCCAGCGGATTAAGCGTGGTTTGGCATCTTTCTTAGTTAATAAAAACTTCAAAGCAGAGTGGTCAGTGAAAATGGTAATAGGGGAACCAAGAATGTAAGCCTGAAATTTATCAAGTGCAAAACCATTGCAAGCAATTCTTTTTCAGTAGTGGTATAATTTTTCTGGACATCATTCAATGTTCTACTTGCATAATAAATCACAAAAGGTCTATTATCCACATGTTGTCCCAAAACAGCACCAAACGCATAATCACTTGCATTAGTCATAATCTCGAATTAAATGTCCCACTGTGGGGGTTGCATAATGAGGGCGGTGGTAAGAGATTCTTTAAGGGTATTAAAAGCTTTTTGGCACTCATCAGTTCAAATAAATTCAATATCATTTTGTAAAAGAGTGCACAACGGTTTTGCATTAGAACTAAACCCTTGAATAAACTGCCTATAAAAGCTAGCATGGCCAAGAAAAGAACGAATATCCTTAACCGAATATCCTTAACCGTCCTAGGGATAGGAAGTTTAGATATTAATTCAACTTTTGCCTTGTCGACCTTTATACCTTCAGAAGAAACAATATGTCCCAAAACAATACCCTGAGTAACCATAAATTAGCATTTCTCCCAATTAAGTAAAAGATTTTTTTTCCTCACATCTCTGGAGAATACGTGCCAAATTATGTAAACGACTATCAAAAGATTTCCCAAAAACAGCGAAGTCATCCATGAATATTTCACAAATATCCCCAATTATGTCAGAAAAAATACTCATCATGCATCTCTGAAAGGTGGCTGGGGCATTATATAAACCAAAAGGCATTCTGGTAAATGCAAAGGTGTCAAAAGGACAGGTGAAAGTGGTTTTCTTCTGGTCCTCAGGCGCTATAGCAATTTGATGGTAACCAGAGTATCCATCCAAAAAATAATAAAATGTATTACCAGCCACTTTTTTCTAAAATTTGATCCAAGAATGGTAAAGAAAAATGATCCTTCCTACTGGATGAATTAAGTTTTCCGTAATCAATGCACATTCTCCAGCCAGTAACCGTTTTAGTTGGAATCAACTCATTTTTATCATTTTGAACAACAGTTAAACCAGATTTTTTTTGTACCACTTGAGTTGGACTTACCCACTTACTGTCTGAGATGGGATAAATGATACACACTACGAGTAACTTGAGCACTTCTTCTTTAACAACTTCGTTTATGGTAGGATTAAGCCTACGTTGAGCATCACGAACAGGTCTAACATCATCTTCAAGATGGATTTTGTGGGTACAAATAACAGCATCAATACCTTTGATGTCGGCTATTGTCCAACCAATTGCGCCTCGATGCTTTCTTAGGACTTCAATCAACTAGGCTTCATTCTTCTGATTTAATTTTGAGAAAATCGCCACAGGAAAAGTGCCTTCTTCAAGACTAAGAAAAACATACTTTAAATCTTCAGGAAGTGGTTTTAGTTCCAACCAGAGAACTTTTTCCTCTGAAGATTTAAGTATGACTTGTGGTGGTAGAGTTTCAAACTGGGGTTTCCATCTTGCACCTGCAAATTGTACTTCAAGTGGTAGAGAAGAATCTGCAAAACAATCCAAAACTTCAAAGACATCTTCATCAGTATCGTCAATTTTTTTCATCAAGTAAAAATTCAGGTGTCTGAAAAATAGAATCATCATCAGAGAAAGGAAAAGTCGAGCAAATAAATTCTATTGGTGTCAAACTCTCCATAGCATTCAAATCACTTATGTCATCAAAATGTGCTGGCATCTTGCAAGCATTGAAAATGTTCATCTCCAATGTCATATTCCCGAATGTGAGCTTTAGTACTCCACTTTGACAATTTATCAGTGCATTGGAGGTAGCAAGGAATGGGCGCACAAGGATGACAACCGCCTGGTAAATAGTAGTGGCTGGCTGTTGCATATCAAGAACTACAAAATCCACTAGGTACTAAAATTTGTCCACTTGGAGCAGCACATCCTCAACAATACCCCTCTGCACCTTGACTAATCTGTCAGCCAACTGTAGGATGATGGAAGTCTTTTTTAGCTCACCTAACCCCAACTGCTTGAGAATGGTAGCAAGTTCACACTACTCCCCAAATCAAGTAGAGCTCTCCCAATGTGTGACTCACCAATCATAATGGAAATATGGGGAGAGCTAGGATCTCCAAACTTCTGAGGAGTCTCATTCAATGTCAGTGCACTGACTTGCTCCATTAGGAATGCTTTCTTCTTCACGTTCAGCTTCCTCTTTACTGTGCACAAATCCTTCAAAAATTTTGCATATGAAGGAACTTGTTGTATGACATCCAAGAGTGGAAAATTAATCTTTACTTGCTTAAAGATCTCCTGAATCTCAGTGTGATATTTGTTCTTTTGGCCAGCTGCCAATCTCTGAGGATAAGGAGCCACAGGTTAGTACCCCCTACTAGTTTCAGCCTATCCACTCACATGCTTCTTTGACTCTGGTATCATTACCTCTAGTTCTTTTTCAGCTTCATCAGTCTCTATTACATGTTTAGGTATAGGAGCAACCACCTGTCTATCCATAGTTATTTCTGATTAGGGAACTCCCTTTCCACTTCTCAAAGTAAGAACAACCTTTGTTGTCTCAATAACCTCCCCTGAGACATTATACACTTGCTGTTGTTGTTGCTGGTATACTGGAGGATTAGGTTGAGGATGTGCTAGAAAATTTCCCCTTTTCTAGAGTGCTCAATGTTGTGTTTATTTTATTGATGGTGCCCCGCAAGTCATTTATGGCCTGAGTGTTCTGATTTTTTGTGGTGGCCTGAATCTGCGTGAATTGCTGAAGTGTATTGGCCATTTGTGACATGCTATCATCTAGAGACTTCTTCACAGATAATTGAGGTTGAGAACTCTACACAGATGCATGAGACTGAAATCCTAGGGGTGCTACTAAAGGGTAGCTCTGATGTAACAACCCTTAAATTCTCATCTTAATTTAAATGTTTAATTAAACACTAATATAAGAGATGAGTGATAATTTATAAGAACAAGTCCTAAAGAGATGGGCTTGGAAGTGAAGCCTTGGAGGCATGGATTGAGTGAATGGGCCAAGAGAGTAGTAGTAATGTAATAGCCCTAAAAATCTTCATCTTAATTTAATTAGTTAATTAAAGGTTAATACACAAGATTAGTGGTAATTGGTGAAAGAACAAAATAGGCTTTGAAGAGATGGGCTTAGGAATGAGACTTTTGAGGAATGGATCAAGTAAATGGGCCAAGAGAGCAATGGTGAGTTCAAAAGCCCATAGAATGAGCCCATGGCCCATCAAGCCCATAGTAGAGACACTTGTCAATTGAAGAAAAATCCTAGAAAATTATTCAAATACTTGTAGGAAAATCCTAGTTGGTGGAGGTTGACTAGTAGTTGGATACATGCCATGTAGGATTGAGTGTGGGATCTAATGGAATGATTTTTCCTACCATGGAATCTTGGAGGTACAAGACACCATCCCTTGACTTGCCAATTGAGATCATGGTGTGTAGGGAAGTGACAAATGGCATGAGGAGAAGCAAGGATGAAAGGGAGCTAAGTGGTTTCGGTGGAAGGCCATCCGTGGGGTGCATTGGAGAATCTCATGGGATATGGCCACCAACAAGTGATAGGACAAAAGGAGAAGAGTGTGTAAGTGAATAAAGTACATGTGTAAGAAGGTATGGTGATGTGAAGAGAGGTATGGTGTGGGTGTAGGTGATTGAAATGACAAAAACTAGGAAAATGATCAAGGTGGATTTTCGGTGGAGTTTGGGTTGGCCGGATCATGCCTTGCTCAAATTCCAAAAAGTATGGCTTTGGAATCACTTGGATGGACATATGAGAGGATAGGGGAATGATGATTGAGTGAAAAGCAAGAAAATGGATGCTAGAAGCACCAAGAAGCCGCCGGCCATAGGTAGGAGAAAGAGAAAGGAAAATCACCAAGGCATGGCCAAGATTTGATCTTGGAGTGGCCTAGAGTTGTCAATCACTCCATCTATCATTAGCCATACCTAAATATGATGATAAGTGTACCAAAGACCCTAGGGAAGGGAGCTGGCCGTGTGACCTCTTATGCAATCCCCCTTAGCTTATTTTACTTGGTCACATGCAAACACTCCCATTCTCTCTTCACCTCTCGGCCAAACTCACTCAAGTCACTTCCACTTTTGCTTCTTCTCTTTTCACCACATAATTTGAAGAACCCTATAGTAGTGAAGCCAAAAAACAAGAGTGTTGAGGTGACCAATTCATTGGAGAAGGTTAGTGATTTAATTCATGCAAGTTTAGGAAGAACACACACTAACTTGTGACACTTCGTTTGGTTAAGAAGGAAATAAGGTTTCCTTTGAGTTTTATGTTCATGGCTAGTCTAATAAGAGATTTCATATATGTATTTCAGATCTTAAGCTAAGGTCTAATAGGAGTGTGGTAAGTATACCTTCACCTTTTCCTTAACAATTCTTGTATATAGTGAGGTGATCATGCTTGTTGGATTAATGGTTGCCATTGCCATGTTTGGATTGAATTGATTTTACTTGGTTGTGATATGAATATTTTTGTGAGAATCTATATGATGAAATAAGTTTAGAATGTGAGTAGAGATGATGGATCAAGTGTTAGTTGCAAAAAGAAAGGAAAAGCATGATTATTTTATGAAATGATGAAATTGATACATGAAGGATTTTAGTGTTAAATATTAAATTTGGTGTTGCTAAGGTAAAGTTTATTTGAGGAAACTAGTGATGAAATTTAATTATTCAAGGAGCATATTGTTTTGAGAAAATGAAAATGGACATGAGAGTAAATTACATGATTGACATGAATGGAAATAGTATATACTTGCATATGGAAGAAGTGAACACTTGTGTATGATGTATTGTAATGTTTAATTGGAATTCTATGACATTTAAGGTTGAGATTTGGAAGATTAAAATTATATTTTTTGTGGTGATTTTGTTTAGTTAAGCTCATAGAAGAAATTGTTAGAGAAGGAAGTTTGAATAGACTAATGGGAGGAGTTCCCTAGATTAGAAAGGTGAATGGAGGAAATAGAAATGACTAAGTTTGGAAGTGAAAATGGTTACTTGGGGAGACACTAAGGTTTCGGTTACCCCTTGCTAAGGAGGGTACATGATTTAATTTGATACTTTAAAATTTATTGGAAGATAATTGGAGACAAATGATGAAGGAAAGCCCTAGGAACTCTCTAGGAAGATTCGGCCATGATGGGTTGGAGATGGGCCCAATTCCCCACTTCAATCCTAGGCCCAATTTGAGTATAGAACATGATGACTAAGTAGGAAAGTTATGAAGTTATTCCAAAAGAGGGATAAAGTAAACGAAATGTGATTGCACTCGAGTTTGCCTCGGGTTTTGCATGAAAATAAGTATGCATGCATGTCCCATGCATAAGTCATGAAAAGAATGTTTTTAAAGCCAAGCATGTTTTTAAGAAAAAGAAAAGAAAAGAAAAGAAAGGAAAAGAAATAAAGTTTTATAAGAACCCCAAAGGCTGGGACGGGGAAGTGCCCCAGTGGAACTTCCTGTCCACTCAGGAGTGATTAAAGTCGAGTGGAAGCCCCTAGGTCGACGAAGAACAGTCGGCGGACCGTGTATGGCACCAAAAGGTGTCCGGAGCGCGGTAGCACCTAACGCTGGTGGGTGCCCAAGGACGGATATGGTGTAAGGACCTGTCGTTTTAAAGTTATAAGACGCACTCACATTAAGGTGATGCGGTAACCAGCAGGGAGCACGCGGTGCTAGGGGAGCCGTGTTGTGTCTCATACATGTTAAGTGAAAAGTCATGACAAGAAGGGCTTTCGAGCCATAAGAAAGATCTGTTCAAGATAAGTGGCGCCTAAGAAAGAATGAAAGATACGAAATGTTTTAAAGAAATGTTTTGAAAGGTAATGATACGAAAAGAAGATTGAAAGAAGAAATCTGTATGAAAGTTTTATGAAAAGAAGTCTGAAAGAAGCAAGTCTGTTTTAAAGTTTTCATGAGCATGTGCATGAGTAAGTCATTCATTGCATGTGCATTAATTAAGAATGTTTTGTTCACTTATCTGTATATTTGAAATGTTCTGGTTTAAGTGTTAGTGTACTTGCTGAGATTTCTCCCGAAATCTCACCCCCTTTTTATTATCTCTACTATCGCTCCCTTCGGAATGATAGAAGTTATTGCAGGACATGATGGATCCCCGGATTATGACTCTCGAGAAGATGGGTCGGACCCTCATGGGCCCGACTAAGACTGAGACTGCGGGGCCAGTGACCCTAGACCTGTTGGGTCAGTGGGCGGCAGAGTCGCTTCCGATGGCAACGTATTTTTTTGACGACTTACGCCCTACGGGGTGCTGTTTGGTGCTAGGAGTTGACAAGCTCCTCCACATGGGACGCCTGTTTACATCATCCTCTAGGATGATGTGTGACGTAGGTTCAGGACTGAATCTGGATAGCCTTCGTTATGACCCGGACTTTAAGAAGATAAAAGAAGAACCCGCCTATTAGTATGGTTGGCGGAAGTAGGGTGGATCGGCAGCACCTTTATTTTGTAGTCACTGATGTATTTTGTGGAAAAATCTTCCCGTTGTTTTGGGAAGTACTTTTGTATAAAACTGTTTACATTAGTGACCTTATCCTGATATATATATGTGTGATGTTTAATTTGGGTTTATTTCGTTAACCATGTGATGTGCGACAAATGTAACGTTTTGTCGTTTATTGATGGCTTGACCTTTTCCGCTGCGATATAAAAAAAAAGGGAGAGAAATATATCTGTGTATGAAAAAAAAAATAATAAGGCTCTCACACGTAAAGATGAGGGATGACTTCCTTGTGACGTTCGTCCCCGGCGTCACAATTTGCTTACGAACCCAAGCGCAAGCTGGGGCACCGACAAGTAAGCCCACAAGCCCATGAGATGAACTCATGACCCACCAAGCCCATATTAGTGACACATGTCACTTGTAGAGAAACCCTAAAGAGTCATCCAAGACTAGTAGGAAATTGCTAGTGGATGAGGTTTGACTAGTAGGTGGCCATGTAAGATGGAGTGTGGAATCTTATGAAGAGATTTTCCTATCATGGGATCTTGGAAGTACAATGCGCCATCCCTTGACTTTCCAATAGAAGTCATATTGCATGAGAATGTGACAAGTAGCATGAAGAGAATGATGGATGAATGAAGGAAGGAAATTCGGTAGAGGCATTTCCGTGAGCTCCTTGGAGGATTTTCATGGATTGTTGCCACCAAAAGTTGATGAGACATGAGAGAAAAGTATAAGTGGATAAAGTACAAAGTGTAAGAAGGTATGGTGATGTGAAGAGAGGTATGGTGTGTGTAAGTGATGGAAATGACAAAGGAAGGAGACAAAGGAAATGAGAGGGTTTCAGTTGGAGCAAGGAAGGCCTTGGCCGAACCATGCATTGCCCAAATCCCAAAAAGCATGGCCTTGAGATCATTTGGATGGACACATGAGATGATGGAGGGAAGATGATTGAGTGAAATGCAAGAAAATGGAGACCAAACACCCAAGGAAGGTGCCGGCCATAGCAAGTGAGTGGGGGAGGAATCAAATCTTCCAAGGTATGGCCAAGACTTGATCTTGGAATGGCCTAGTGATGTCAATCTTTCAATCCATCATTGGCCATACCTAAGAATAGTAAGTGTGTACCAAAGACCCTAGTGGCAGAGTTTGGCCGTGTGACCCTATGCACACTTTCGTTGACTTGTTTCATTTGGACACAAAGCAAACACATCTCTACCCCATTCTCTCCACCTCTCGGCCTAAGCTATCCATTTGCCCTCACCATTGCTTCTTTTTCTTTTACCACATAACTTGAAGAGTTCTAAGTTAGTAGAGCTAAGATCAAGGGTCTTGAAATGGATATTGCTTTGGAAAAGGTTAGTGCCTAGACTTATGCAAGCCTAGGAAGAACACACACACACATGACACCATTGTTTTAGCTAAAAAGAACACATGACACCATTGTTTTAGCTAAAAAGAAATAAGGTTTCTCTTTGAATCTCCATGCTTATAGCTAGTTTAATAAAAGATTCTATGTGTATATTTTCAGATTATAAGCAAAAATCTAATAGGAGTATTGTAAGTATACTTTCATCTTTTCTTTAATATTTCTTGTATATAGCTAGGTGATCATGCTTGTTGGATTAATTGTTTTATTGCCATGGTTGGACTAAATTGCAATGCTTGTCTTTGGAATGAATATTCATGTGTAAATCTCTAAGTTAATATGAGGTTAGAATATGAGCATAAATGATGGATTAATTATTAGTAGCAAAAAGAAATGGAAAGCATGACTATTATATGAAATGATGAAGTTAATGCATGCTTGATCTTAGTATTAGGCTTATAAAATTTGGTGTTGCTAAAGATTAAATTTACTTAAGGAAATGTGTAGTATGATTGACTTATTTAAATAGGATATTGTCGTATGGAAATGAAGAATTGACAAATTACTTATTCACATGAAAGAAAAAAAAAAGAGTATATGTCTAATATGAATTGTGGTGGTGTAGGCATGCATATGAAAAGAGGTGATAACGTATATATGATGACTAGTAGTTTTTATTTGGGATCTTATGATGTTTAGGATTAAAATTTGAGGATTAAATTATATTGATTATTTTGTGAAATTATTTGGTTTAAACTTATAGAAGACACTTGTTGATGTGGGAATTTTGAAGGAATTAATAGTAGAAAATCTTTTAAGTTAAAAAGATGAATGAAAGAAGTTGGAATGAAACAATATTGGATGTAAAAATATTCATTTATTAGATAATAGGGTTTCCATTAACCCTTTTAAGAAATGGTATATAATTTAATTAAACACCTTTAAGGCTTGGAGGATACTTGGAATGAAATGATGAAGAAAAACTCTAGAAAACATCCTTGATGGTTTTGGCCCCATTAGTTTGGACATGGGCTGAGTATTTTATTTCCATCCCAAGCCCACATTTGGGTGTTAAGGTATGATTGTTAAGTAGGGAATTGAAAAGTTTGCCCTGATAAAAAAAAAATTGACTATGAGTGCACTCGAGCTCGCCTCGGGTTTTACATGAAAATGAGTAAGTGTTGCATGTCCCATGCATAAATCATGAAAAGCATGTTTTTAGAGTCAAACATGTTTTTAAGAAAAAGAAAAAGAAATTTAAGTTTTAAAAGAACCCCAAAGGCTGGGACGGGGTAGTACCCCAGTGGAACTCCCTGTTCACTCAAGAGTGTATAAAATTGAGTGAAAGCTCCTGGGTCGACGAAGAACAGTCGGCAGACCGTGTATGGCTTCAGAAGGTATCCGGAGCACGGTCGCACCTAACACTGGTGGGTGCCAAAGACGGGTAAATTGTAAGAACCTGCCATACTATAAGCTACGTGATGCACTCTCCTTAAGGTGATACAGTAACCAGTTGGGAACACGCGGTGCTTAGGGGAACCGTGTTATGTGTCATATATGCAACGCGATAAGTCATAACAAGATGGGCTTTCGAGCCATAAGAAAATATCATTATCTGATAAGTGGCGCCTAAGAAAGAATAAAATATATGAAATGTTTTAAAGAAATGATTTGAAAAGCAAGTATATGAAAAGAAGTCCGAAAGAAGCAAGTTTATATGAAAGTTTACATGAGCATGCGCATGAGTCGGTCATCCAATGCATATGCATCAGCTATGATTGTTTGGTTCACTTATCTGTATGCCTGAAATGTTTTAGTTAAAATGCTAGTGTACTTGCTAAGATTTCTCCCAAAATCTTACCCCCTTTTTATTATCTTTACTATTACCTCTTTTGGAACGATAGAAGTTATTGCAGGGGAAGATGGATCCGCGGATTACGACTCTCGAGATGATGTGTCAGACCCCCAAGGGCCTGATTAAGACGGCTTCTGCTGAGCCAGTGACCCTAGACCTGCTGGGTCAGTGGGCAGGAAAGTCGCTTCCTATGGCAACCTACCTTTTTGACAACTTACGCCCTATGGGGTGTTGTTTGGTTTTAGGAGTAAACGGGCTCCTCCATATGGGACACCTGTTTACATCATCCTCTGGGATGATGTGTGACGTAGGTCCAAGTCTAAGTTTGGACCATCTTCGTTACGGTCCTAACCTTAAGAAAATAAAGGAAGAACCCGCCTACTAGGATGTCTAGTGGAGAAGGGGGGGATCGTCAATGCATCTATTTTGTATTAACAATGTATTTTAAGGAAATCTTCCCCTTTTTTGGGAAGTTCTTTTGTGGAACTGTTAACATTGGTAACTTTAACTTCTGATGTATATAATGTTTAATTTGGGTTTATATTTCGCTAACCATGTGATGTGCGACAAGCGTAAATGCTTTGTCGAAGATTTTGGCTTGACCTTTTTCCACTGCGAGATTTTGTTAAATTATTGCTCTTGCGTTGGTTAAAAAAAAAACATAAACATGAACATAATAACAATATATATATGTATAATGCCTTTACGTGTAATGATGAGGGGTGAACTTCCTTGAGACGCTCATCCCCGGCGTCACAATTTGCGTACAATCTCGAGCGCAAGCTGGGGCACCGACATCTAAGAATTCTTATATGGTTGATACTGGTGCTGAGGAGCACCCTGGTGAAATGGCTGCTAAGAAGGTGGTGGAGACCGGCCAGGCTGATCATTTATCCATGAGAAATTCAGGTGATTTTGCTAATTGGATCTGCTCAGACCCACTCTCCTGAAATACTGGCATAATTGGGCAGTCTTGGGTCTTGTGATTTGAATCAGTGCATAAAGAGTATGCCTCTACTGTTTTCACAGCCTTCACCTTTTCCATCTCCATAACCTCCAGTCTTCTAGTTAATGCAGCTATTCCATCTCCATATCATCCACAAACTGATGACTAGACAGAACGGACTATTCAGACTTTAGAAGATATGCTGCGAGCGTGCGTACTAGACTCTAGTGGCGATTGGGAGAGTCTCTTACCTTTAATCGAATTCACCTACAACAGCAGCTTCCAAGCTACTATTCAAATGGCACCGTATGAAGCCTTATATGGAAGAAGATGCAGATCGCCCTTATATTGGGATGAAGTTGGTGAAAGCAGAGTGCTAGGGCCTGAATATTTACAAGAAGTCAGAACCTAAGTAAAACTGATCCGAGAAAGGATGAGGACTGCCCAAAGTAGGCAGAAGAGCTACGCAGATCAAAGAAGAAGACCTTTAGAGTTCATAGTTGGCGACTGGGTATATATGAAGATTTCACCAATGAAGGGAGTGGCCCAATTTGGTAAGAGGGGAAAGTTGAGTCCCCAATACATCGGACCGTACGAGATTTTGGAAAAAGTCAGACTGGTAGCTTACCGTTTGAATCTGCCTGTGAACTTACAGGAATCCATAATGTATTTCATGTATCGTCCTTAAAAAGGAGTCTCGGTGATGGACCGGCAACGGTAATAGATTTGAGTAGTATGAAATTGCACCCTAATCTAACTTATGAAGAGTGGGCAACACAAATTACTGATCACAAGGAACAGGATTTGAGGAATCAAAAGATCTCCTTGGTAAAAGTATTGTGGAACAACCCAGCATTTCAAGAAGCAACTTAGGAACGTGAAGAGACTATGAGGGCTAACTACCCTCATTTATTTGAAGATTATTAGTGTATTTGTTTTTCGTTTGACTGAACCTTGTTGTGAATGAATGGATGCTTTATATAAGTGTATGAATGATTGACTGATGTTTTGAGTATTATATTCCTTGAATTATTTCATAGAACCATAAGTAATGTTTGGATAAAATTTAACCAGGTTATGGCCCAAACTAGAAGAACCCCACACATGTCAGTAGCTACCATAGCCCAATTAAGAGAGAGGAGAGAAATCCGACAAAAAATAATGCGTATAAGGCATGAAAGAAAGAGAGTGCAGAGGCTTAGGCATTTAGAACAATCTGAGAAACACCGTACCCATCTGATGGACATAGGGCCTAGAGGAAACCTTGTATTCCGTAGAGCTATGCCAAACGAAGAGCGGCAACCCCCTAACCCGTGGATGAAAGGAGAGAGAGAGAGAACATCTGCATAGGATACTACGGGGAGAAGTGAGTGAGCCGAATACAGAACCCATGGAAAATTCTGACACTTCTAATGACCGCTTAAGACAAAGAATAGAAGGAATACTGCGGGTGGAAATGGAAGAAGAGATAATGCATAGATTAAACAAACTAAGGACAAATATGTACTACGACTCAGACATGGATGCCGTGTTTTATTTCTCCCAAGAATCTATGACTGAGGAAGAAGACGTACTCACATATTCATCGTCAGAAGAGTCCACTGCCACTAGTACCCAAGGTACATTGTTTTTTTGTTATTCTTCATATCATTGCATGCGTCGATTTCGAGGATGAAATCTTTTTATTAGTGGAGGAGGATGTAACAACCCTAAAATTCTCGTGTTAATTTAAATGTTTAATTAAACACTAATATAAGAGATGAGTGATAATTTATAAGAACAAGCCCTAAAGAGATGGGCTTGGAAGTGAAGCCTTGGTGGCATGGATTGAGTGAATGGGCCAAGAGAGTAGTAGTAAGCCCACAAGCCCATGAGATGAACTCATGACCCACCAATCCCATATTAGAGACACATGTCACTTGTAGAGAAACCCTAGAGAGTCATCCAAGACTAGTAGGAAATTGCTAGTGGATGAGGGTTGACTAGTAGGCGGCCATGTAGGATGGAGTGTGGAATCTCATGAAGAGATTTTCCTATCATGGGATCTTGGGAGTACAATGCACCATCCCTTGACTTTCCAATAAAAGTCATATTGCATGAGAATGTGACAAGTGGCATGAAGAGAAGGATGGATGAATGGAGGAAGGGAATTCGGTGGAGGCATTTCCATGAGCTCCTTGGAGGATTTTCATGGATTGTTGCCACCAAAAGTTGATGAGACATGAGAGAAATGTGTAAGTGGATAAAGTACAAAGTGTAAGAAGGTATGGTGATGTGAAGAGAGGTATGGTGTGTGTAAGTGATGGAAATGACAAAGGAAGGAGATAAAGGAAATGGGAGGGTTTCAATTGGAGCAAGGAAGGCCTTGGCCGAATCATGCATTGCCCAAATCGCAAAAAGCATGGCCTTGAGACCTTTTTCCGCTGCGAGATTTTGTTAAATTACTGCTCTTGTGTTGGTTTAAAAAAAAAACATAAACATGAACATAATAACAATATATATATGTATAATGCCTTTACGTGTAACGATGAGGGGTAAACTTCCTTGAGATGCTCATCCCTGGCGTCACAATTTGCGTACGATCCCAAGTGCAAGTTGGGGCGCTGATATCTGAGAATTCTTATATGGTTGATACTGGTGCTGAGGAGCACCCTGGTGAAATGGCTACTAAGAAGGTGGTGGAGACCGGCCAAGCTAATCATTTATCCATGAGAAATTCAGGTGATTTTGCTAATTGCATCTGCTCAGACCCACTCTCCTGAAATACTGGCATAATTGGGCAGTCCTGGGTCTTGTGGTTTGAATCAGTGCATCAAGAGTATGCCTCTACTGTTTTCACAGCCTTCACCTTTTCCATCTCCATAACTTCCAGTCTTCTAGTTAATGCAGCTATTCGGGCTTGAACTTCAGTGTCCTCCTTAAGCTCATATCTTCCCCCACCAGCAAGCCCTCAATGGCCATGCCGTCAATGACACTCGATCAGTCCGAGTGTTCCATTGTTGTGCGCTCTCGGCAAGATATTCAAAGAATGATAATGCTTCATCAGGTTCCTTACTAAAGAATTCTCCATTGCATATCATCTGAATGAATTGCTTGCATTCACGAGTGAGACTAGTGTAAAAATAGCTCACCAACCTCCAAGATTCAAAACTATGATGTGGACATATCTTTACCAAATCTTTAAATTTTCCCCAACTGGTCTGAAAAGTCTCATTAGGTTTCTGATTGAACTGGCTGATTTGCTCTTGCAAAAACTGAGTTCTCTGAAAAGGAAATTTTTTTTTGTAAAAATTCTCGCTGCATATCAGACCAACTAGAGACAGAATTAACCCTCAAAGAATTAAACCAAATCTTCGCTTTATCCTTTAAAGAGAAAGGAAATAAACGAAGTCTAATAAATTCATCAATAGTGGCTCTAGTAATAAAAGTAGTGCTGGCCAACTCAAAATCTATTAAATGCTGGTAAGGACTCTTAGAATTCATCCTGTGGAATTGAGATATTATTGACATCATGCCATGCTTAATGGAAAAATTAGGTGCATCATCAAGTAAAACAATGCATGATGGTGTGTGGTGCGAATGGGTTGCAAATAATCCTTAAGAGTGCATGGTGCAGGTGCAGCCATAGTTTGTTCAATCTTAATGTCCTTGCTCGTAGAAAAGACAGAAGAGCTATCTATCTATGAGCTATGTATACTACTCTCAATGCTCGATATAACTCTAAGCAACCTATTTGAGCTATCTCTCATCCATGACATGAAATACCAATCCAAATTGTACAAATAAGATTCAAGCAACTGAGTAGTGATGGCAAGTGTGAGAAACAATTAAAATAAAATAAAATAAATAAAGATAAAAACAAAATAACAAGTTTAAATTTAGATTAAGCAACTATTCCTCGATAACGGCGCCAAAAACTTGACTCACTTAAAAATGAGTAGCACAAAGGCTATCCCAAGTGCAAGAGGATGTCATGTAATAATTAGGAATTAAATTCCTAGATCGTCTCATCGGGAAAAGTTGTTTAGAATCAAACTCGTGTAAAAGATAAAAAAATTTTCACAAATGAAAAATCAAAGTGGTGATATGTGCAAAGAGTAAAAGAATGCAATGAAATTGAAAATGGTACTAGTCATGGACTAGATTCATATTTTTGGATTTTTAAGTGTCGAAATGGAATGTGAAAGACGAACAAATTGAAACTAACAACTAAGGAATCAACTAGCTAAACATTTTTAATTAATCTAAAAGTTAAATAATAAAACTGAAATGATTTAAGTCCTAATTAATTTTCTATCAATCTCAAAGGCAATGGAACTAAAACTAAGCTAAGAATTAAACTAGATTAGAAAATAATTAACACCATATGAGCTAAAAATTGAAAAGCCCCAAAATCAAGATTCGTGGATTCATCCTTGTCGACGCCCCCGCCCATGCTTGAGATTGGACGCAAACCAAGGCGTCCAGGGTAAACATCGCAAGGAAGTCCATCCCTCGTCATATCATATTTGTACGTTTATATTATATGATTTTTAGATTTTTTTTTTAAACATTTACCGTCAAAAAAAGATTCTCGCAGCCAAAGATAAAAGTCAAGCCTTCTATAATATACATCACACGGTTAGGCTATGTATTCCAAACATAATATCATACATAGCCAAAATTTAAAATTTACAAAAGCTTGTCCAGAGAATCAAAATAGTACTTCCCACAAGCGGGAAGACGTTTACCAAATACATAAATAAGGGGCGTAACAAAACAAAGTGGGTCTTAACACTGCCCATAGAGTTCAATAGATGGACTCCTTCTTTATCTTCTTAAGGTTCGGGCCCCAGCGAAGCCAATCCAAGTCTAGGCTAGACTCTACCTCACATATCACTCTAAAGGGCGGTCCAAAAATACGTCCCAAGTGAAGGGACTTGATGAGTGCACAAAAATGCACTTTAAATACTCTATTTAAATGCTCAAAGAAATGAGAAAATAATGAATATAACTCATGTTATTAAAATTAATTGGCATTTATCTTGAGATAGATATAAGCATGATTTAATATATTGATGAGAATATAAAATGTCATATTTTTCTCTCTTAATGTTTAAAATTTTATTCTTATTTGATGCCTAAATATACTCATTATTCTTACAATTTGATTTAGGACACAAATAGAGGCATTAGGAGCAAATGAAGATAATTACTGAATTTTAAACAACTCTAACGTCTATTCGTAATATAGGCATAACTCTCTCATCCAATCTCCGATTGAGCTGATTCAAGATGATATAGAACCGCAAGCAAAATATCTATAACTTTTATGTTTTATGTTTTAAGAAATATCCGCTTGATCGAAGACAAAATCGACCATCAAGTGGACACACCTTCACTTGACATTCGTGGATATTTTTCAGCCACTTGCATCAAATCCAAATGTCATCATAATATTTTCCAGCAAGCACTCCTACACCAACTTGGAAATTCAATGATCAATTCATATGCAAGATGAAGTGCACTCAAGTTTCTTCAAGACAAATTATTTAACCATAAGATATTAAATCATACAAGACAACTAATGGATACAGAAGTAAAATTGAAACACTCAACCTACAAGCAAAATCCAGCTCATGCATAGTGGGAAAACAAATAATCAAAATGATAACTCACAAATCACTTGGATTCAAGAATGGCATATGGCAAAACAAGTTAAAATTGTGATGATTTTGTTATGACAACTGCATGAAGGATGCTTATAAATAGAAGGGAGGGGTGTGTGTTCTAAGAATGCTTAGTGTGCTTGGATGCCTTGGAAGAGACATTGTTTTAGAGAGCTTGAGAAAAGAAAAGAAAAACCAAAGAAGAGAGAAGAAAATATGGTTGGCTCTTCCATATTATCCCTTGAAGAATTTTTGTTGCATATTTTCAATATGTGTAATTAATTTTCTAGTAGAGTTAGGGATGAATTTGTATATATGATGGTATTTGTAATTGTTTTTTATTCATATATGTGCTCTTCAAATATTAAACTCTTTTGTTTAGTCTTTCAAAATTTATTATAAATGTTTTCGTCATCAAATAATTTTAGAATTTATTTCATTTATAGATTCAGTCATGCTTTTTCTATTGAATGCAATAATCCTTTGATTATGTTTGGTTCAATTGGTTATCCATATTAATTTAATTCGCTACTGCAATATTGCTCTACGAGTATATATTGTTGACATTGAATTTCCTTAATATCGATAACAATTCCTGTTCTTATATTGCGACGAATGATTTTTCGAAAGATTACATTTGATTTATATCTGGTTATTAATGTTTTATTTTCCAATTGAAAATTTGGACATAGAATTTTCAATTGAGTTATTAATGAATCGAAAATAATTAAAATACTAATTATATACAAAGGATTCCCGATGCTCTACTTTTTATCTCATTTTTATACTATTCAAATTACTCATTTAGTTTTAATTTACGTCACACTCTCAAATTTACTTTTCGCACTCATCTAAATCTTTTTGTTAATTTCATTACTGTTCTTCAATTTCTTAATCCATCTCCCTGTGGAATCGACACCCCAAAGCTATATTGCAAACGACCACGTTATTCTTTGAGCGTAATCAAATTTTGGCGCCGTTGCCAAGGAGACGGCAGAAGAATTTGTAGTTTTTTTTAGTAGTTTGTAAAAAAAAAAAAAAAAAAAAGAGTGGTAACTCCATTCATTTTCTTTTTAACTTTATGCATCTTTATTTTATTTTACTTTTCTTTTCATAATTATTTTTTTCAGTATTACGCTTTTCTTTACTTTGCATGCGCAGGTGCAGAGACGCTTTTGGACAGTTTGCTAGTAGACCCGTGCTAGAATCAGATTCAGAATCTAATTTTTCTCATCGCTTGTTTGATAATTCTTCCAATTCTGACGTGATGAGTGAACACGCGGACCAACCTGTTAGAACACTCCAAGATTATCTTCATCCCGCATGAACAACCACACCATCCTATATTATGTTCTCACCTAATGTTCGTCAAGTAGATTTCAAAACAGGAATGATACAATTACTTTCGACTTTTCATGGTCTAGAAAATGAAAACCCCTATGTTCATATTAGGGAATTTGGGGAAGTAGTTGCAACATTCCACAGTCAAAATACCACTGACGACACGATAAGGCTAAAGTTCTTTCATTTTTCTTTGAAAGATAAAGCTAATAATTGGTTGTACTCACTAAGACCACGGTCTATTGGAACATGGAGTGAGATGACTCAAGTGTTTTTCAATAAATACTTTCCCCAACATAAGACCAATGCTTTAAAAAGACAAATCTCTACCTTTGCACAAAAGGATAGTGAGACTTTATACCAGTCTTGTGAAAGATTTAAAGACTTACTGAGTATGTATCCCTACCATGGATATGAGAATTGGCATTTAGTGACTTATTTCTATGAAGAGCTTACGCCCAGGGAACGTCAATTTGTGGAAATGATGTGCAATCGATAATTTTTACAGAAAAATCCCGATGAGGCCATAGAGTACCTCAATGAGCTTGCTGAAAAATCTCATACTTGGACTGGACCTAGTGCTACTGATAGCACAAACAAATCACGACCTACAGGAAACCCGAGTGGTGGTATTTATCATTTAAGGGAGGAGGATAACCTTAAGGCTAAGGTTGAAATGCTCACCAGAGAATTAGAGTTATTGAAAACCAAAAACTTAAAACCAACACACATGGCTAATCATGTAGAATCTTTTGGGCCATGTGTTGTCTGTGGTGGGATAGATCATCATGCCCAAGAGTGTCCTACACATACTAACATGAATGGTATGTATGAGGAACAAAGTAATGCTCTGGGTATGTACAAAAAGCCATTCACACCTTACTCTGAAACCTACAACCCAGGATGGCATAATCATCCTAACTTCAGCTGGAAGTCTGAAAACCAGCAGCCTACACAGCCCTCTAGATCATATCCTGCACCATACCATGCACCTCAATCTTCTAGAAATTATTTAGAAGATACTTTGCATACTTTTATTGAAATTAGGGTAAGACTAATCAGAAATTTGAATCTTTGATTATGCAGGTTGTCGAAGAAAATAAGAAAATAAAGAGCCAGGTGTCTAAAATAATGAGTGCTTTGACTATGAATGAGAAAGGTATGTTTCCTTCTCAAGCTCAGTCTGTACCTCATGGTCAACATATGGCACAAGGAGACCTGAAGGACGTAAACACTATTGTGACATGAAGTGGTAAGTCTCTACGTGATCCAATAATAGACAAAACAAAGGATGTAGAGAAAGATCAAGATAGCAGCAGTCCTGAGCTTCCCAAAGAACTAGAGGTAACAAAACCTGAGGAACCTGAGGTAACAAAAAATCGTGGTAAGGTACCTTTTCCTCAAGCATTAAAGTCAAGCAAACAAACTCTGGATCATAACAATGATATTTTGGAAAATCTTAGACAGGTAAAAATTAATCTTCCTCTTTTGCATGTAATTAAACAAGTTCCTACTTATGCAAAAATTCTCAAAGATTTATGTACAGTTAAGACGAAGCATTATGTGAAGAAGACAACATTCTTGACAGAGCAAGTTAGTGCTCTAATTGAACAGCGGATTCCCCCAAAGTACAAGGATCCTGGATGTCCAACCATCACATGCAACATTGGCAATCGTGAGCTTGGACAGGCCTTGCTAGATTTAGGAGCTAGTGTAAATTTGATGCCATATTCTATTTATTTGCAATTAGGATTGGGAGAAATCAAACCAACTTCTGTGGTATTGTAATTGGCTGATCGTTCAGTCAAAGCACCACGGGGTGTGGTAAAGGATGTTGTAATTTAAGTTGACAAAATTTGCTATCTTGTTGATTTCTTGATTCTAGACACTAGTTCTGTTGTAGAAACTACCTCTAAAATTTCATTAATTTTAGGTAGACATTTTCTTGCTACTTCTAATACTCTTATCAATTGCAGAAATCGATTGATGAAACTCTCTTTTGGCAAGATGACTCTTGAGGTAGATATTTTTCATATTGCAAAACAGTCAGAAGAGGATGTCGAGTGTCATCAGACATACATGATTGACTCACTTATAGAAATGGACGTTCTTACAACTCATGACTCAGATCCCCTTGAATACTTTATTGTTAATTTTGAATTTAATCCTATAAGTGATTTATCTGATGTAGTTGACATTTGTGCTATTTTTGACAGAACTCATGATTATAGTACACATGCATGGCAACCAAAGTTTGAGAAGTTGCCTGAAAAAAGAGAAAGACAGATTTCTTCAAGTAGGGAAGCCCCTAAAGTTGAATTAAAATCCCTACCTAAGGATTTAAAGCATGTTTTCCTTGGTCCAGGTGATACTTTTCCTGTTATTATTTCATCTAAATTATCTGAGTCCCAAGGTGAGAAATTAATTCAGATTTTATGCAAGTATAAATCAACCCTAGGATGGAGTATTGCTGATATAAAAGGCATTAGTCCCTAATCTGTACTCATAAAATAAATTTAGAGGAAGGAACTAATCCTTGAAGAGACCCCCAGTGTAGACTTAATCCCGCAATGAAAGAAGTTGTGAAAAATGAAGTACTGAAACTATTAGATGCAGGAATGATATATCCTATTGTTGATAGTAAATGGGTAAGTCCTACGCAGGTTGTTCCTAAATAGTCAGGGGTAACTGTGATAAAAAATGACCTTGGAGATTTAGTCACTACAAAACTAGTGTCTGGTTGGCGGATGTGCATTGATTATAGAAAATTAAATGCCGCCACATGAAAAGACCATTTTCCGCTCCTTTTATCAATCAAATTCTTGAGCGGGTGGCTGGTCATCCTTTTTATTGCTTTCTGGATGGTTATTCTGGTTATTATTAAATTGAAATTGCATGAGAAGACCAGGATAAAACCACTTTTACTTGTCATTTCGGTACTTATGCTTTCCACATAATGCCATTTGGACTGTGTAATACTCCAGCTACTTTTCAACGTTGCATGATGAGTATTTTTAGTGATATGATTGAAAAGTGCATGGAAGTTTTTTATGGATGACTTGACTGTTTTTGGATCTTCTTTTGATGCATGTTTAATGAGTTTAGAAAGAGTACTGACTCGTTGTGAAGAAAAAGAGTTGGTTTTAAATTCGGAAAAATGCACTTTATGGTACCTTCAGGTATTGTTTTAGGGCATATTATTTCTTCCAAAGGAATGGAGGTTGATCAATCAAAAGCTGAATTAATCTCTAAATTGCCTACACCTATAACAGTCAAGGATATAAGATTATTTCTTGGTCATGCGAGTTTTTATAGGAGATTCATACAGAATTTTTCCGCCATATCTAGACCATTATGTAACCTCCTAGCTAAGGATGCCCCATTTGAATGGACACAAGCCTGTCAAGAGGCTTTCTAAACATTAATTTACAAGCTTACTTCAGCATCCATAATGAAACTACCTGATTGGAATTTACCTTTTGAAATTATGTGTGATGCTAGTGATTTTACTGTAGGTGCTATTCTTGGACAACGAAGAGAAGGGAAACCTTTTGTCATTTACTATGCTAGTCGAATTCTAGATAATGCCCAAATGAATTACTCCACCACTGAAAAAGAGTTGTTAGCTGTAATATTTGTTTTGGATAAATTTCGCGCTTATTTGATTGGTTCTCCTATCATTATCTTTACAAATCATGCAGCCCTTAAGTATCTTCTTACAAAGAAGGATGCTAAGGCACGATTAATACGATGGATTTTACTTTTGCAAGAATTTGACATCACCATCAAGGACAAGAAAGGAGTGGAGAACGTAGTGGCAGACCATCTCTCTATACTCACATTCGAGGACACTTGTGACCACATACCAATCAAAGATGATTTTCCCAATGAGCATTTATTTTCTATTACTTCTCTACCATGATTTGCTCATATTGTAAACTATTTAGCTGCAGGTGAAATACCCAAGGATTTTAGCACCCAAGACAAAAGGAAATTCATGATTGAGGAATGAAACTTCTACTGGGATGACCCTTATCTTTTCAAATACTGTCCTGATCAAATTTTAAGGCGTTGTATCCCTGATGAAGAGATTGCAAGCGTTTTAGAATTTTGTCATTCCTAAGCTTGTGGTGGCCACTTTTCAATGAAGAAAACCGCTGTAATAATCCTGTAGTGTGGATTTTATTGGCCCATCTTGTTTAAAAATACAAATATCTATTGTCGCTCATGCGAAAGATGTCAAAAGTTAGGAGTTATGACCCGTCGTAATATGATGCCCTTAAACCCAATTTTGGTAATTGAAATTTTTGACTGTTGGGGCATTGATTTTATGGGACCATTTCCTCCTTTTTTTGGATATATATATTATTGTGGCAGTAGATTATGTGTCAAAATGGGTAGAGACAGCACCTTGCAGGACCAATGATAACAGGACGGTAATTAAGTTTCTCAAAGAAAATGTATTATCTCGATTTGGTACCCCACGTGCTATCATTGGTGACCGAGGTACGCATTTTTGCAACCGTTCTTTTGAAGCTTTAATGAAAAGATATGGGGTGATACATAAGCTTTCTACTGCATACCACCTCAGACAAGTGAACAGGTTGAACTTGCGAATAGGGAAATTAAACAAATTTTAGAAAAAATGGTCAACCCGAATCGGAAAGATTGGTCTTTGAGACTAATCGATGTGCTTTGGGCATACCGTACAGCTTTCAAAACTCCCTTAGGCATGTCACCTTATAGACTTGTTTTTGGAAACCTTGTCACTTGCTCGTGGAGCTCGAGCATCGAGCATATTGGGCCATTAAACATTTTAATTTTGACTGGGAAAAAGCAGAAAAACTTAGAAAATTCCAACTGATGGAATTAGAAGAATTGAGAAATGATACTTACGAAAACTCCAAGATCTATAAGGCTAAAATGAAAGTATTTCATGATAAAAATATTTTGAGAAAAACATTTAAGCCTAATGATCGAGTATTTTTATATGATTCAAGACTCCATAAGCATCTAGGAAAACTTCAATCTAGATGGACCGGCCCTTTTATAGTAAAAAACGTTTTCACAAATGGGGCGGTAGAAATAAAAAATCCAAAAGATGGATGTATCTTCAAACTAAATGGTCAGCGCCTCAAAATCTTAATTGATAGACAAATTCCGGAAGTGGAAGACATTCCACTTACGGACCCAGTATATCAATCTTGACCATCTCTAGGAATGTTTTTCTTTTATTTTCTTTTCGTTCATTTTTTTTTTGTTTATTGTTTACTTTATTTTGTTATAGGTTAATTTTATTTTGACAAATATCATCTTTGATGCCAAGCAAGCCACCCGCATCCCACATCAGGTGTATCCTACCATTTTTAGTTACTTTCCATTCAATTTTAATTTTTTAAACATTGAGGACAATGTTTCATTTAAGTTGGGGACTGGGAATACAAATCTGTTATTTAAACTTTGTGGCATATTTCAATCAAAATATTAAAAATTGCCAAAATTTTTAAAACCTTTACATCACACAGGCATTTTTTCACACATGATACTCATGCTAATTCATAACCATCTTAGTGAATTCAACAAACTCTTCTTAAATCATTTTGCTAAGGCATCCACAAAACCTTTTTATGTACTTATCCAAACTTTGTGGTAATATGGTGATTTGACACATGTAACTAGAGAATTATTTTGCTTAAGTATTCATGTGAATTTTGGTGAGAATTGAGAGCTTACAAATACAGAAATTGTGATAAGTATCCATTGATCTATTGAATTGGACACTTCTTTTGAGAATATCATTAAATGGTTTGTGGTAAGATGGTTGATATACTTGGGATATGATGAAAATCAACTTAGGATTAACGTTTGAGCCTTTCAAGCTGACCATTTTCATCATAGACCCCTAGTATCCAATTTTGAGCTAATATATACATATGGCCTTTTCTTTTTATATCTACATTATTCATACCTCTCCACATTGGAGTATAGCTTATACATTATTTTTTCCTACTATTTTACTTCCAAGTGTGTACTAGGTGTGAAATTATCATTTCAAAAAAAAAAAAACCATGACAAAAATGGCATGGTACTAGATGTGTCCATCAAATTATTCATGAAAGAGTTCATTAAATTGCGAAGACACCAGTAGAAAAAGAAGATGGAAAAGTATTATTAGTGAAAAATCTGAAAAGTCGAAAAGTACATCAAAAGGAAAGTATGATCTACTGAGATATTTAATAAATTCCCTTTTGTATATACTTGAAATTTTTTGAATCCTTTTTACCTTTTCCTTCTTATAGCCAAACCTAAACCATGTTACAACCTTTTGTGTTGATTATTCTGATCCTAAGTATGTTTGTGGAAAGAATGGTAGAATTCTCAATTGTTTGTATTCCTATCATAAAATCAATGTTTGCTTGTTGCTTATATATAATTGCCTGAATTTCTATGAGAGTAAGTGTACACCTTTGTCAACTTCATAGAGAGAATTCTTGCACAAAAACACTTATATACCCGTGAGTCATGGAGTTGAACCTTTTGCCTAAGATATTCGTACTGTTGTATGTGTTGAACCTCTGATTTGATAAAAATAGTTTGGAAAACATACACACTCTGTGGATTGCTATATGAAAATTACTTGTGAAAAGGTTATTGAATTCCTAAGATTGTTTTGATATGCAAATTTGAAAAATGTGTCTTGATGGCCCTTATGTGTGATTTTCTTTGGTCTTTCTCATCATTTTGCATGAAAATTACTAGGGACTAGCAATGAGTAAGTTGGAGGGTGTGATGAGTGCACAAAAATGCACTCTAAATACTCTATTTAAATACTAAAAGAAATGAGAAAATAATGAATATAACTCATGTTATTAAAATTAATGGTCATTTATCTTGAGATAGATATAAGCATGATTTAATATATTGATGAGAATATAAAATGTCATATTTTTCTCTCTTAATGTTTAAAATTTTATTCTTATTTGATGCCTAAATACACTCATTATTTTTATATTTTGATTTAGGACACAAATAGAGGCATTAGGAGCAAATGAAGATAATTGCGGAATTTTAGATAGTTCTGATGTCTTTTCGTAATATAGGCATAACTCTCTCATCCAATCTCCGATTGAGCTAATTCAAGATGATATAGAATTGTAAGAGAAATATTTATAACTTATATGTTTTAAGAGATATCCGCTCGATCCAAGACAAAATCGACCATCAAGTGATGCACCTGCACTTGACGTTCCTGGATATTTTTTAGCCACTTGCATCAAATCCAAGTGTCATCATAATATTTTCCAGCAAGCACTCCTACACCAACTTGGAAATTCAATGATCAATTCATATGCAAGATGAACTGCACTCAAGTTTCTTCAAGACAAATTATTTGACCATAAGATATTAAATCATACAAGATAACTAATGGATAGAGAAGCAAAATTGAAACACTCAACCTACAAGCGAAATCCAGCTCATGCATAGTGAGAAAACAAATGATTAAAATGACAACTCACAAATCACTTGGATTCAAGAATGGCACATGGCAAAACAAGTTGAAATTGTGATGATTTTGTCATGATAACTTGCATGAAGGATGCTTATAAATAGAAGGGAGGGGTATGTGTTCTAAGAATGCTTAGTGTGCTTAGATGCCTTGGAAGAGTCATTGTTTTTGAGAGCTTGAGAAAAGAAAAGAAATACCAAAAAAGAGAGAAGAAAATAATAGTTGGCTCTTCCATATTATCTCTTGAAGAATTTTTGTTGCATATTTTCAATATGTGTAACTAATTTTCTAGTAGAGTTAGGGATGAATTTGTATATATGATGATATTTATAATTGTTTTTGATTCATATATGTGTTCTTCAAATATTAAACTCTTTTGTTTAGTCATTCGAAATTTATTATAAATATTTTCGTCACCAAATAATCGTAGAATTTATTTCATTTATAGATTCAATCATGCTTTTTCTATTGAATGCAATAATCCTTTGATTATGTTTGGTTCAATTGGTTATCTATTTTAATTTAATTCTCTGCTGCAATATTGCTCTACGAGTATATTGTCGACATTCAATTTCCTTAATATCGATAGCAATTCCCGTTCTTATATTACGACGAATGATTTTTCGAAAGATTACATTTGATTTAAATCTGGTTATTAATGTTTTATTTTTCGATCGAAAATTTGGACATAGAATTTTCAATTGAGTTATTAATGAATCGAAAATAATTAAAATATCAATTATATACAAAGGATCTCCCGATGCTCTACTTTTCGTCTAATTTTTATACTGTTCAAATTACTCATTTAGTTTTAATTTACGTCACACTCTAAAATTTACTTTTCCCACTCATCTAAGTCTTTTTGTTAATTTCATTACTGTTCTTCAATTTCTCAATCCATCCCCCTGTGGAATGGACACCCCAAAGCTATACTGCAAATGACCACGTTATTCTTTGGGCGTAATCAGGACTCGTCTACCCCTAATACTAAACAACACCCCACAGGGTATAGACCGACGGAATTATACATTGTCATTTTTAGTGACTCCACCTCCCACTGACCTGGGAGGTTCAAAGTCACTAGACCCTTGAGGGAGGACTCAATCGGGTCCCTGAGGATCCGAGGTGTCATCACGGGGGTCGTACTCGGTTGAGCCATCCTCACCTACAATTACTTCTATCGTTCCTAAGGGAAGGATAGTAGGGACATAAAAATGGGTGAGATTTCAGGGGAAATCTCAGCAAGTAAACAAACATTTCAACTAAAAACATCTCAGGCATATAAGTAAATGAACTATAAACATCCATATGCATATGCAGATGACACTTGACTCATGCACATGCTCATTAAATCCTTCTTTAAAAATTCCAATTATCATTTTGTTTCTGTTCGCATGTTCACATTTGGAAAACATCGTTTTCGTCATAATCCGTAAAAACACTTGATTACGCCCAAAGAATAACGCAATCATTTGCAGTATAGCTTTGGGGTGTTGATTCCATAGAGAGATGGATTGAGAAATTGAAGAACAGTAACGAAATTAAAAAAAAGATTTAGATGAGTGCGAAAAGTAAATTTTAGAGTGTGATGTAAATTAAAACTAAATGAGTAATTTGAACAGAATAAAAATGAGACGAAAAGTAGAGCATCGGGAATCCTTTGTATATAATTGCTATTTTAATTATTTTCGATTCATTAATAACTCAATTGAAAATTTTATGTCCAAATTTTCAATCAGAAAATAAAAAATTAATAACCAGATTTAAATCAAATGTAATCTTTCGAAAAATCATTCGTCGTAATATAAGAACGGGAATTGCTATCGATATTAAGGAAATTGAATGTCGACAATATACTCGTAGAGCAATATTGCAGCAGAGAATTAAATTAAAATAGATAACCAATTGAACCAAACATAATCAAAGGATTATTGCATTCAATAGAAAAAGCATGACTGAATCTATAAATGAAATAAATTATAAGATTATTTGGTGACGAAAACATTTATAATAAATTTCGAATGACTAAAAAAAAGAGTTCAATATTTGAAGAACACATATATGAATAAAAAACAATTACAACTACCATCATATATACAAATTCATCCCTAACTCTACTAGAAAATTAGTTACACATATTGAAAATATGCAACAAAAATTTTTCAAGGGATAATTTGGAGGAGCCAACCATTATTTTCTTCTCTCTTCTTTGGTTTTTCTTTTCTTTTCTCAAACTCTCAAAAATAATGTCTCTTCCAAGGCATCCAAGCACACTAAGCATGGTCTTAGAACACACACCCCTCCCTTCTATTTATAAGCATCATTCATGCAAGTTGTCATGACAAAATCATCACAATTTCAACTTGTCTTGCCATGCGCCATTCTTGAATCCAAGTGATTTATGAGTTGTCATTTTGATCATTTGTTTTCCCACTATGTATGAGCTGGATTTTGCTTGTAGGTTGAGTGTTTCAATTTTGCTTCTCTATCCATCAGTTATCTTGTATGACTTAATATCTTGTGGTCAAATAATTTGTTTTGAAGAAACTTGAGTGCACTTCATCTTGCATATGAATTGATCATTGAATTTCCAAGTTGGTGTAGGAGTGCTCACTAGAAAATATTATGATGACATTTGGATTTGATGCAAGTGGATGAAAAATATCCAGGAACGTCAAGTGCAAGTGCGTCCACTTGATAGTCGATTTTGTCTTGAATTGAGTGGAAATCTCTTAAAACATAAAACATAAAAGTTATAGATATTTCTCTTGCGGTTCTATATCATCTTGAATTAGATCAATCGGATATTGGATGAGAGAGTTATGCACATATTACAAAAAGACGTCAGAATTGTCTAAAATTCCGCAATTATCTTCATTTGCTCCTAATGCCTCTTTTTGTGTCCTAAATCAAAATGTAAGAATAATGAGTATATTTAAGCATCAAATAAGAATATAATATTAAACATTAAGAGAGAAAAATATGGGATTTTATATTTTCATCAATATATTAATTCATGCTTATATCTATCTCAAGATAAATGACCATTAATTTTAATAACATGAGTTATATTCATTATTTTCTCATTTCTTTTAGCATTTAAATAGAGTATTTAGAGTGCATTTTTGTACACTCATCAACACTTTTCTTCCTTTATTCATACCTTTTATGTCTTTTATCGTAGGCGCCATTATCCATATATTGTTCTGTTCTGTGTTGGCTCGAAAGCCCTCTTGTCGTGACTTTTCATATCTGGATACCTCACGGTTCCCCTACGCACCGTGTGTTCCCAGCTAGTTACCGTAGCGCCCGGCTACAGTATCAACCCAAGCCGTTACGTTACGCATTTCCGCTCTTCATCCCTCGGTGACCGTTAGTCCACCGAGTGACTACAATCCATATTCTTTTACCGGTGAGGTCGAGATTTACACCGCCCATATGTACCCACTAGTTTTAGGTGCGACCATGCTCTGGAATCCCTAAGGGAGCTATACATAGTCTACCGATAGTTCTTTGTCGACCCAGGGGTTTCACTCGACTTTACTCGCTCCTGAGTGAACAGGGAGTTTTACTGGTACATTACCCCATCCCAGCCTTTAGGGTTCTTTTAAACTCATTCTCTTTTCTTTTAAAAATATTTTAACTCAAAATAGAGTTTTCGTGACATATGCATGATTATGCAACTTTAATGCCATTTCATGCCCAATACCCGAGATGAACTCGAGTGCACATCCAAAAATTTCCGCTCACTAACCCAAAGATCTCGATTTCTACTCCCTCCCCACATGCCTTTACCCATAATTTGCTTACATATAGGGTAGGGTATTCGGCCTCTCCCATGTAGGGTTTGGGCTGAGCCCTATTCCCCTCTCTCACTTTTTTTTTCTAGTTAAACCTAATGATGTTCTCTTTCCTTTAGGTAGAAACCGAGCCTTCCACCCTACTAGTCAATTTCATTTTTTTTCTTTCTTCAAATTAATCTCTTCTATTTAACTTCATATAATAATTTATTTATCCTTCTAAATTCCATAGCACCAATTCTATCTAAATCGGATCATCATCTATCTAGACTTAATAATAACACTTAAACATTATGCTCTTAATCTATCCATAGATTTGATATCACAAAATAACACATCCTCAACATCATGTTATTTCCACCAAACACACAAGTATCACTTCTTTATTTCATATTGCCTTTCTATATTTCATGCTTATCTATCTGAGTTAAATCAAGTCCTTAATGTGACATAAAATTAGACCTAAAGAATATAATCTTTCAAGAAAATCACCACATGCTCAAGCTTTAACAACTTAAAAGAGAAAACCTTTCCACCATCACAACCTACCTTAGCGATCATGCATACAATACTACATCTTTGATTATATTTTTTTTTCTCTATTATGCTCTCCACTCTTCAATTTCTAATATCTTGTTTACTAAATCATCCATTCCAAACTTTAACAAGTCTAAATACTATATAACTAAGTTTATTTACACAATCTTTTCGTGCCAAATAATCTCTATCAAATCAACGCATCATGATATAACAACACAAGTAGCAACCAAACAACTATGATCATCCATTTATATCCAAGAGATGTAAGAGTAAAATGAATGTACACTTACCACTTTCTTTTAGTAGTTTTAGAAATCTGAAAATGTAAGTAAAATATCATATTAGACTTGTTATAGTATTGAGATTAAAAGAAAAGATTTGCTAAGTTTCAAATTCTAAGTTAAGTGGTGTGTGTCCTCTTTGAGTGTTCTTAACTTTTGATTGAATCAAAGAATGCCTTACCTTCTTCTAAGAAATTTTCCTTCAAAGTTTTCTTCATCCTATCTCCAAAAGGCTTGATATTCTTTGGTGTTAGGGGTAAGAAGAAGTGAAGCAAAGATGAGAGTGGTGAGAGCTTGAGAATGCCGAGAGGTGCAAGTGTGGAGGGTGTGTGTGTGTGTGCAAAACGGAAAGGAAGACCAAGAGGCCATTCGGCCATGGGGTTTTCCCTAAGCCTTGTCACCCTATTCCCTATGCAATGGTGCGACTCTTGAGGGATTGAAAGATGTGATTTGGACTTCCATCTCTAGGGCATGATTAGATCCTAATCTAGGCAACACTTGAGTGGGGTTTTCCTTCCCCTTTCTTCTTGGATGGCCGGTGCCCCCCTTGGTGTCTAAGTCCACTCATCACCTCACATCACTCTTCACACTCTCTCACATCTCCTCACATGTCACTCAATGGATCTCATGATCCAATTCTTGGAGGAAGAGCATGGAGGGGTTCAGATATGCCCTCCCATTGCATACCGAAACCTATCCTCCAAAACATGCATCATTTCCTTTCTCCTATCCTCCAATCAATCATGTCATCTCTTGTCTCACTTCCCTTACACTTGTACTTCTTCACAAGTGAGATCTCCTAGAGCCTTGAGCTTGGATTTGCTACAATCTCAAGAAATCTCTAAATGAAGCCCACGGCTTCTTCCTTAGCTGTATCCCCTATTTGGTTGTTCTCTTCTTTTTCCTCTTCCCATTGCTCCCACTTCCATCTATCAATTGTCCATCAACATGTCACTCATCACACTTGATCTATTCACCTAGATCTTGAGAGGATCTCCTAGGATTTCTCCACCAAGTGCACGGCACCCCCCCAAAACTGCCCACCCCCTTTGTTTCTTTTCTTTCCTTTTTCCTTCTTCTTCTCCTTTGATTTGACCTTGATGTGATCAAGTGAAGACTTCTTTGAGAAGTCCCCTTAGTCTTACTGTCGACGCCCCAACCCATGGTTGGGATCGCATGTGAATAGAAGCATCGGGGACGAACAACACAAGGAAGTTCACCCCTCGTCATATCATACATTTACATTTTTTTTTTTAAAACGTCAAGTAAAGATTATCGCAGCGAAATAAAAAGGTCAAGCCTCCTATAATATGCATCACATGGTTACGCTATGGATCCCAAACATAATATTAAACATAGCCAAGATTTAATCATTACATAACTTGTCCAAGAAACCAAAATAGTGCTTCCCATATGAAGGAAGACTTTACCAAAATCATCAATACAGGGCATCAAAATACAGTATGGGTCTTAACATTGCCCATATGTTCATCCGACGGGTTCCTTCTTCACTTTCTTAAGGTTCGGGCCCCAGCGAAGCCGATCCAAATCCAGGCTAGGCCCGACCTCACATATCGCCCTAGAAGGCGTTCCAAAAATATGCCCCAAGTGAAGGGACTCATCAACCCCTAGTACTAAACAACACCTCGAAGGGAAAGGACCGACAAAACCACATGGTCACCTTTAGTGACTCCACCTCCCACTGACCCGAGCGGTCGAGAGTCACTGGCCCCCTTAGGACGGCCTCAACCAGACCCTTGAGGGTCCGAGGCGTCATCACCGGGGTCGTACCCATCTAATCCATCCTCACCTGCAAGTACTTCTATCGTTAATGAAAGCATTTTAGGCATCTATACTTTAATGAAAGCATTTTAGGCATATAGTCAAGTGAATAATAAACAAATTTCTTACGTATGCACTAACATGGGACTCATGCTTAGACTGATGCACATGCTCGTGACAAAAATTCATCTTTCTTTTCCTTTTCTCAATTTCCAAAACATACTTGTTCAAAACGCATAGCAAAGCTTCTTTAATGCATATTCTTTCAAAAACACTTTGTTCAAAAACTTTTCATCTTTTCTTATCTTAGGCGCCACTTATCATATCATATCAAATATGGCCTGAAAGCCCTTTTTCTTTTCATCATGACTTCTTATTGTGGACACCTCACGGTTCCCCTATGCACCGTGTGCTCCCCGCTAGTTACCTTCACACCCGGCGACCAAGTCAACCTAGGTGAATACGTTTCGCACCCTTTCGCGCTATTCATCACTCGGGGATTTCTCTCCGAGCAACTACAACCTTATCAAATGGTGAGGCCTGAGCCAACACCGTTTATAGGGCACCCACTAGCATTAGGTGCGACCATGCTCCGGATACCTTTTGGAGCCATATATGGTCCGCTGACTGTTCTTCGTCGACACAGAGGTTTTCACTCAATTTAAACACTTTTGAGTGAATAGAAAGTTCCACTGGGACACTTACCCGTCCCAGCCTTTGGGGTTCTTCTAAAACTTTAATTTATTTCTTTCGAAAACATACTTTTCTAAAAACATAGGTTTTCGTGCTTATGCATGGGACATGCAACTTTCGACTTTGTGAATGCAATAACTCGAGACAAACCCGAGTACACACATTTGGTCATTTTTCCTTCGAAACCTTATTCTCTAGACTCATACTCATGTGAAAACACCTAAACAAATGCATTAGGGGGGGGGGGAGTGGGGTGCTCGGCATTCACCCCTAGGATTTGGGCCGAGACCCTACTTTGTCTCCCATTGATGTTCTCTTTTTCTGTTGATCTCCCTAACACCATCTAGCCTTAGTTCAAAATTTTAAAACAATTTCCTAGCCTTATAAGGGTCAAACCCGAAACCTATATAGCCCTCAAGCTTTGTGTTTTCTTTTCTTAGCCCTTCAAACTAGGGTCTTACTTGAATACTCTTTGTGAAACCGAATCCATACATATCATTCTCCCAATATACATACTTCTACTTCTCCAAAACATCCAAACATGAACATTAAATAATTAAGGAATTAAAATTTCAAGATTTCCACTTCAAGAAATTCCTCCAAAACATAACTCCACAAGCATGCATTTTTTTTATAACCATCAAGCAACCATAACATTAAAATCTTCCATGATCAATATAACTAGTTTCCATCAAAACTTTATACATGTTCATCCTAGCATGGCATTTCTATAGGCAAGATATTTACAACTAAAAATCAAGATACTCCTTCAAGTAACATATATGCATATATCCATATTTACCAATACTTAACTAACTCAATGACTTCAGGCTTAACTAACCAATACTTACATGCTTTTCCTCATCAAATCACCAAGATCATCAATCATCTCATAACTCTTTAATCAAAAAGATTATAAGTTCTACATATGGATCCTAATCAAAATAACATTTCTACTCTCAAGTTTTCATCATGGCAATGCTAAGCAAGTAACCAAACAATATAAGCATATACAAGCATATACACCCATTCAAGCACATTCACTCTAAAATATACAAAGAATGCTAAAAGTAAAGTAAGGATATACTTACAAGTCTTCCTAGCTAGCTTATATAGCTTCTGAAAATAAAATAAATACTTAGTTAGATCATTCTAAAAGTTTACATTTTCAAAAGAAAGGTTTCCTTTTTGAAAGGTATGAACATAAGGTTCTCCTTCATGCTTCTAGGTTTCATTTCAAAGTAACTAAGTTACTTACCTCTTCTAGGTTTCTCCTTCTTCCACAAACACTATCTCCTTCTCCTTCTTAGCTTGAAGTATTTAGATGTCTAAGTGGTGAAAAGAAGTGAAACAAAGTAGAGAGAAATGAGGAGTGTGCCGTGATGTGCAAAGTGAGAGATGTGTGTGTGTATCCGAAATGTGCAAGCCAAAAGGGTGAGGAAACTAGGCCATTCGGCCAAGGCACTTTGCTAGCTCCTAGGCCACTCATTCCCCTATGTTTGAGTGACTTGTGATGGGCTTGAAAGAACCTTGAGTGACTCCCATCACTTGATCACATCAACCCTAATCTATCCCATCCTAGGTTTGGAGATTTGCTCCCATTTTCTTTCCTCATGGCCGGCCACACATCCTAGGGTTCCAACCCATTTCCATCACCTTACATCCTCTCTTGACTCCCCAACAATCCCCTCACATGTCATTCAAATGGATTTAAGAATCCATTTTTGGGAAAACACCCAAAGGGGGTTTTGGATTCCCCATCCTTCATCCGAATCCTCTCTTCATCTCACTCTCATTTCTATTTTGTCACATGCTTCTTACATCAACTAATCATCTCACATCTCACACAAGCTTTCCTAGTGTGCCCTTGGGCCTCTCAACCAATCCTAAGTTAGACTTTCTAAGCCCAAGCCTTCCTTTACCCATTTGATTTATCCATTTTATTATTATTACTATTATTACCATTTAATTCAATCTAATATTAGGGACTCAAAATTTTTGGGTTGTTTCAATCCTTGTATTCAAATAATAAATTCTCATAATCAATCCAAAATAGTAGTAATGTCTATTTAATGGAAACTTGAAGAAGAAAGGAAAATAACTAACATAAAATAAATAACAAATAAAATATCCAAACTTCTAAGCCAAACATCTTGAGAATACGCCATAAAATTCAAACTGAAATTAAATAAAAAAGTAGGGAATGAAAAAAGCAAGCCAAATAATAGAGATGGAGATGGAAAGCAATGGAAGAGGCTGGAGCAGCTGCAGTTTGGACCCCTTTGAGTTCTTCAAGCGTCGCTTTTCTCTAGTATTTTCTCCCCAACTCTCTTTTGAAGACCCAAAAAAAAATATATATATATTTATTGCTCTCCTGTGTTGAAGACCTGATACCAATTAAATTTTCAATTTCATGCGGCGTGTCTTCAACATGTAAAAATATGCCCCTTCCGTTTCGTGCGACATGTTCTTTCTCTGCGTTTTGTCAAAGTCTGACCCCATCTGAAAAGCAACCCATCTATTTATGTATATCTGCTTTTCATTTTTTTAAATCCAGTGAACAAAAAAAAAGCTTTCACGTGTTGCCTGCTGCCATTTGTCAAACAAAGAAGAAAAAAAATAAAACCACTTGTGAAAAAGACAAAACCACCTCCAACCAAATAAACAATTTTACCGCTCAAAAGAAGTGCTGCTTAAAGTCCTCCAACAAGACAAACCAACTTGCTTTTCTTTTTCTTTTTTTTTTCTTTTCTTAACTTGCAGCTTAATGGCGTTGCTACTATATCCAAAACAATTAAAATACTACAACCAATGCTACAATCACCTTTTGAAAAACAATCATTGTTGCATTTTTCATCATTTTGTTTCTCTTCTTTTCCTTTTTCTTTTGCTTTTTTTTTTTAATTTTTCATTTCTTTAAACATGATTAGAAAATATAAAATGAAAATTAGAATATTAAAAATGTAATGTGCATATGAAGAAATACTATTCAAATAAATCACAAGTTATAAAATTAAGCATAAATCATGCTATTAAGAGATTTTAATCACAACTTGGATTACACCTTATAACCAATTTTCCTATTTAAAACCAATAAAAATATCATGAAATAATTAAAATATATTGGTTCTAAATATATAAATATACAATATTTCAGCTCAATCAACCTTTGCAACAAATCTATGGTTCCATAAAACGGAACTCGGGTGGATAGGAAACACCACATGAGATTATGACATCTCATCAAGTAGATAACCAAAAACAACTAAGAGTTTAAAATCACACTCATGCAACCAACGCAATCCACAAATACACAATAAAACATAAAACATGCACGTATAAATCCATCATTTTCCTAGAAAAGGACACTTCAACACAAACATTCTTTTTCCAGAAAAAGACACCTCAGCACATGTTTTCTCCTTTTTAGTGTGTTAAGCTCTTGATTTGAATGTGATGTAGCTATAACTTTGGCTGTGTATGTAAATAGAGAGAAAAATATGAGAAGAGTGGGTGATTTTCGTGAAAAACCTCAAACTAGAAGAAAAATCCATTTATTTTTGCTCCAGCTTTGTTTCCAAGTGGATGGCCTTTGACTTTTTACTCTTGCATATTGTACAAGTGGCATATGCCAGTTATACATGTTGGACAAGTGGCATAGCTAGTGCATGTGAGATAAGTGGAATTCTTGCTTAAGCATCTGGGACACGTGGCACCTTCTGAGGTATGTGGGACAAATGGCGCCTTTGTTGATTCATGTGGGACATGTGGCGCACTAAGCTAGGAATAAGGAACACAAATATGAAAGGTAATCTTGAAAAGTATAATCTTGCCAAGTGGCATGGTCCTTGGAATACTTTTCTAGAAAATCTAAGCATATCCTTGCATGGGTGCCATGTGTCTAAGATCCTCTTCCTTCTTCATCATGCTATCCCTAGGAAATCTAAAAGAGCCTCTTTATGAATAATAAGTGGCAATGTTGTCTTGTCAATTTCGAAATCTTAATAGGCTCCTTCAAATGGTCCAAATTCAATGTATTTCTAGGGCAAATTTGTCATTTGATGAATCCTAACCCTAGGCTTGAGCCTTAAAGACTTTTGCATGCCTGATAAGTGTCATGAGTGTGTGTTCCCAATGCTCATTCCCTTTTCTCATGTATCTCTTCATTTTTCCATGCATCTCTTCATCTTCCTATGCATCTCTTCATTTTCCCAAGTGTCTTTTACTGTTCCCAAAGTGACTCTTAATATATTATTGATCCATTTTATAATCTAAGTGACAAGTGGCATGTGGCAGTATGCTTGTGAGTGTAGTGGCCGAATTCTTGAGGGAGAGTAGTCTTTTTGTGTAAGATTCCCTTCATCTATCTTCTAGAAGCTCATTGCATGAAAGACATGTGGTAAATTTTGATGAAAGTTTTGAGTATAAGCAAATTCCGAAATTATCTTTTGCCCATTGGGTTTCCCCATGTAATCCCTTGAAAATATCCCTTTTATTTTCCCTAGACACCACTTTCCATGGGTATCTTCCTTGGAGCTCAAAATTGTGCCAAAAACGAGTGTAGTGCAGGCATGCGCCATGCTTTTAGCCACCCACTACACTTTTTTCTACCCAAGTTGTTGCTTCTTTCACCAATGCACGTTCCCTAGGTGACTTTCCCACTTTCTTATGCTTCTTAAAACTCAAAACATGAAATGTGGCAATATAGTGGCCGAAAATCTAGGGTTACACTAGTAAATTTTGTTCATTGTCTCTTCCACTCCCTTCTAGAACCTTTTATTTACTAATGCATGGATGACAAATAGCATAATGTTGGAAAATCAACTTGACTGGTGTGTGGCTTAGGGAATTTGAAAGTTTCTTGGTATTCCAAAACAAATCCTTAGAAAATCTAACTTGTCTTTCCCATGTATGACGCCTCTTGGAACTTTAAAAAGTCACTTTTGTCCTAAGCTTGATATGTGTCCACTTAGGAGCTTGTGCATTGCAAAATTGGCGCCCAACACCTTCCGATCCAAAACCCTATGTTCTTTTTGTTTCTTCCACTTTTTCTTCTAAGGATACAATACATAATGGACAAGTGTCACTTGAATATTTCTAAAAAGATCAAAAACTCATTTCCAATGTCAAGTGACACCTCATCCTTAACCAATAGGTCAACCTGGGCTTTCCAAGACCAAAATTCGTTAAGGGCCTAAATTCCATGGGCCTTTCCTTCTATTTTATTCTTGTGGGCTCTAACTTCACACTCCAAGATCCAATTACAAAAATAAAAGGGCTTAATGAATCCTCCACTACTTAACCAAAAATTCGCAAGCAAAATCAGCATCTTTATGAAATATGAACGGGGTTCCTTATAAAAATTTGGGATGTTACTGTTTGTACCACGAAAGTGAGACTCCAAGATATTGTTTCTAGAGTGAAATGTTTATGGATGAAGGGTGCTAATGAGTGGAAAATATATGTAATATAGCTTACCTGACTATTAAGTCTAATGCTAAAGATCCAAAATTAATAGCTTGGACACCGCCGATTAGAGGTTGCTTGTAGTTAAATGTTGATGGGAGCTCGTGTGGTATCTGGGAGAGGCCGGCAAAAGTGGTGTTATTCGAGATGATCATGGAGATGTTATAGTAGGTTTCTCTCATTACAGTGGCCAAGCTTCAAATAATATTGCTGAATAAAGGGACTTGTTAGATGGTTTGCATTTATGTAAGAGTTTGGGGCTGCATGATTTTTTAGTAGAGACCAATTCCATTGTTTTAATGGGATGGTTAAAATTAGGTATTTGTAATCATTGGTTCCTTTGGGATTTACTATTGAGCTGAATATTCGTTTCCGTCATACTTTTAGAGACATGGTGGCTTATTTTTTTGCAAAATAAGGAGTTCAAGGTGTTGATTTAGATTCTTCTAGTTACCTAACGATAGCTAGCCGAACTCAGGGTTTAATTCGCATGGATAAGTTTATCATTCCATACATTAAAGTCTACTTCATGTTTTGGTTCATTGGTTATTGGTTTATTTTGGAGACGGTTGTATTTGGTTTAGTTTTGGTTATTTTTCATTTTGTGATGTTCGTTTTGGTACTTAAGTTTGGGTCTTTTATTGTCCTCAGGTGACCTCCTATTTGTTACCACGGTTAACCTTTGCCAAAGTGAGGTCTGATTAATAAATTTAGGCGTGGATCACTATTAGACATGTGACTACTATGACAACCACAATTTACGTTTGGGATTTAACATAAACTAAAGCACCAGGGTAAGTAATACTAGGCTACTTGTCGGCGCCCCAGCTTGCGCTTGGGTTCGTACGCAAAATGCGACGCCGGGGACGAACGTCACAAGGAAGTCATCCCTCATCTTTACTTAGGAGAGCCTTATTTTTTTTTTTTTTAATCGCAGCGGAAAAAGGTCAAGCCATAAATAAACGACAAAACGTTACGCTTGTCGCACATCACATGGTTAACAAAATAAAACCCAAGTTAACATCGCAAGCTCATATATATACATATCAGAATAAAGTCACCAATGTAAATAGTTTTATACAAAAGTACTTCCCAAAACAGCGGGAAGATTTTTCCAAAAGTACATCGGTGTATACAAAATAAAGGTGCTGCTGATCCACTCCTCCTTCCGCCAACTATACTAATAGGCGGGTTCTTCTTTTATCTTCTTATAGTTGGGACCATAACGAAGGCTGTCCAGACTCAGCCCTGGACCTACGTCACACATCATCCCAGAGGATGACGTAAACAGGCGTCCCAAGTGGAGGAGCCCGTCAACTCCCAGCACCATACAGCACCCCGTAGGGCGTAGGTCGTCAAAAAAGTAAGTCGCCATAGGAAGCGACTCTGCCGCCCACTGACCCAACAGGTCTAGGGTCACTGGCCCGGCAGTCTCAGCCTTAGTCGGGCCCATGAGGGTCCGACCCATCTTCTCGAGAGTCGTAATCCGTGGATCCATCCTGTCCTGCAATGACTTCTATTGTTCCCAAGGGAGCAATAGTAAAGATAATAAAAGGGGGGTGAGATTTCGGGAGAAATCTCAGCAAGTACACTAACACTTAAACCAGAACATATCAGATATACAGATAAGTGAACAAAACATTCTTAACTAATGCACATGCAATGAATGACTGACTCATGCACATGCTCATGAAAACTTTTAAACAGATATACTTCTTTCAGACTTCTTTTCATAAAACTTTCATGCAGACTTCTTCTTTCAAACTTCTTTTCATATCATAGTTGCTTTTCAAAACGTTCCTTTAAAACATTTCGTATCTTTCTTTCTTTCTTTCTTAGGCGCCACTTATCATATACAGATCTTTCTTATGGCTCGAAAGCCCTTCTTGTCATGACTTTTTCTTTCACATGTATGAGACACAACACGGTTCCCCTAGCACCGCGTGTTCCCTGCTGGTTACCGCATCACCCTAAAGTGAGCGTCATATAACTTTAAAACGGTAGGTCCTTACACCTTATCCGTCTTGGGCACCCACCAGCGTTAGGTGCTACCGCGCTCCGGCCACCTTTTGGTGCCATACACGGTCCGCCGACTGTTCTTCGTCGACCCAGGGGCTACCACTCGACTTTAGACACTCCTGAGTGGACAGGGAGTTCCACTGGGGCACTTCCCCGTCCCAGCCTTTGGGGTTCTTATAAAACTTTACTTCTTTCCTTTTCTTTCAAAAAGTTCAATCTTTTCTTTCCTTTTTCTTGAAAACATGCTTGACTTTAAAAACTTCTTTTCGTGACTTATGCATGGGACATGCATGCTTGCTTACTTTCATGCAAGAACCCGAGACAGGCTCGAGTGCATTCACATTTCATTCTCTTTCTCCCTCTCTTGGGATAGTTTCATAATTTTCCTACTTAGTCATTATATTCTATACCCAAAATGGGCCTAGGATTGAAGTGGGGTATTGGGCCCATCTCCAACCCATCATGGCCGAATTCTCCTAGAGAGTTTCTAGGGCTTTTCTTCATCATTTGACTTCAAACTTCCTCCAATAAATTTTAAAGTATCAAATTGAGTCAAGTACCCTCCTTAGCAAGGGGTAACCGAAACCCTAATGTTACCCAAGTAACCATTTCACATCAAACTTAGTTATTCCTATTTCCTCCATTCACCTTTTCAACTTAGGGAATTCCTCCCCTTAGTCTATTCAAGCTTCCTTTCCTAAAAGTTTCTCCTATGAGTTCAACTAAACAAAAATCACCACAAAACAATATAATATTTATCTTCCAATCTCAACCTTAAATAGTATCAATTTCCAATTAAACATTTCCATACATCATACACAAGTGATCATTTCTTCCATATGCAAATATATATATCATTTCCATCTATATCAATCAAACAATTTATTCTCATGTCCATTTTTTTTTCAACAATATGCTCCTTGAATAAATCAATTCCATCACTAGTTCCTCAAATAAAATCTTTACTTTAACAACACCACAATTTAATATTTAACACTAAAATCCTTCATGCATCATTTTCATCACTTCATCAAATAATCATGCTTTTTTTTTTCCTCTCTTTTGCAACTAACATTTGATTCATCATTTCTACTCATATTCTAAGCTTGTTCCATCATATAATTTATCCAAGAATATTCATATCTCAAGCAAGAAAAATCATTCCAATCCAAACATGGCAATGACAACCATTAATCCAACAACCATGATCACTCCACTATATATAAGACTTGTTAAGGAAAAAGTGGGAGTATACTTACAACACTCCTTCTAGGCTTTAGCTTAAATCTGGAATTACACATATAAAATCTCCCATTAGTCTAGTCATGAACATAAAACTCAAGAAAAACCCTATTTCTTTCCAACCATTACAAAGTGTTACATGTGTGTGTGTGTTCTTCCTAATCTTGTATAGGTTTAATCACTAACCTTCTCCAATGACTTGATCACCTTCACACTCTTGCTTTTGGCTTTCCTACTATAGGATTCTTCAAAATATGTGGTGAAAAGAGAAGAAACAAAAGTAGGAATGGCTAGGGTGAGTTTGGCCGAGAGGTGGAGAGGAAGTGGGAGTGTTTGCATGTGTCTAAGTGATTTGAGCTCAAGGGGTTTTGCTTAAGGGTCACACGGCCAGCTCCCTTCCCTAGGGTCCTTGGTACTCTTCTCATCATGTTTAGGCATGGCTAAAGATAGATGGGTTGATTGACAACTCTAGGCCACTCCAAGATCAAATCTTGGCCATACCTAGATGATTCTCCTTTCTCCTTTCTTTCCTATGGCCGGCGGCTTCTTGGTGCCTCTAGCCTCCATTTTCTTGTTTTTCACTCAATCATCATTCCCCTATCTCCTCATGTGTCCATCCAAGTGATTCCAAAGCCATGCTTTTTAGAATTTGAGCAAGGCATGACCGGCCAAACTAGCTCCACCGAAACTCCCTTCTTGCTTCTCTTCCTAGTTTTTGTCATTTCAATCACCTACACATACACCATACCTCTCTTCACATCACCATACTTTCTTACACATGTACTTCATCCACTTACACACTCTTCCTCTTTGTCCTATCACTTGTAGATGACCATACCTCATGAGACTCCTCAAGGAACCCCACGGATTGGCCTCCACCGAAACTCCAAGCTTCCTTCCTCCAAGCTTCTCCTCATGACACTTGTAACTTCCCTACACATCATGACCTCACTTGGCAAGTCAAGGGATGGTGTTTTGTACCTCAAAGATACCATGGTAGGAAAAATCATTCCATTAGATTCTACACTCAATCCTACATGGCATGCATCCAACTACTAGTCAACCTTCACCAAATAATATTTTCCTACAAGGGTTTGGATAATTTTTCTAGGATTTTTCTCCCATTGACAAGTGTCTCAATTATGGGCTTGATGGGCTATGGGCTCATTCTATGGGCTTTTGGACTCACCATTGCTCTCTTGGCCCATTCACTTGATCCATTCTCCAAAGATCTCATTCCTAAGCCCATCTCTTCAAGGCCTATTTGGTTCTTTCACCAATTACCACTAATCTTGTGTATTAATTCTTAATTAGTTAATTTAATCAAGATGGAGATTTTTAGGGCTATTACACTACTTACCCCCGTACGTATTAAAATTTAATGCTTACACCTAGACTTACTAGTACATGCAATTCAAATCACAGCGGTGAGAGTCTAGATAAAATTAATTATAGAAGTCTAATGATCATATGGTAACATACAACTACAATATCCACATCATCCCATTCATTATACCATTACGTATCATAGCCTAGTTAGTTTTCTTATATACAATATTTACAAGACTTCTTGAATATCTTCTTAAGGCCACCTCGGCTCCTTCATTTCCTGAAATTTTCTGCCGTACCAATACCAATTTCTACTACTACTAACTGGTCAAAACTCCTAAGGAGAATACTCGGAAGGTCCTCAGGATTCCTTTGGGTCTCTCCAGCGTCTGGGGTCTTGCCCATGTCCATTATCAAATCCTGCAGCGAAATTTAAATTTTCAAAAAACAAGAAATACACAAAAATGAGATTTTCTTGGAAATCTCAGTACGTACACACTTAACTTAACAAAGACATAGACATATTAACATATCAACATACAAGATAAATAGTAACAACATGCAACTCATGAGATGCTTCATGCGAATCATGCGCGACTTTTGTTCCTAAACTTACACCTTATATATACTTATTACTTTCATCCTTAAAAGCTTATTTTCTCTATGTTTTCTTTCTTATTTTTAGGAGTCTTACTTATTTCTTAATCTCAATGGGTGTTACGAATCGCTGTCCCCGTTGGGTTCTCTACTATTATTATCCGTGATTGAGCCATACCCACTATTATTACTCGTGGTTGGGCCATACCCACTATTATTACCCGTGGTTGGGCCATAGCCATATTCTTGTCAGTCGTCCGAGCATTACATATAGCCATCCCCGTCAGGTTCTCCACTATTATTACCCATAGTTGAGCCATACCTACTATTATTACTTGTGGTTGGGCCATACCCACTATTACCTGTGGTTGGGCCATAGTTATATTCTCGTCAGTCGTCCTCGCGTTTCGTATCATCGTCCCCGTCGTAATGAGCCTTATCATATCTGTCATACAGGCGTTACGTATCGCCGTCCTCGTTATGACGTAATTCATTCTTAAATCTTTTCTCTTGTAGAATTTTCTTATCTTATTTTTTAAATGCTCATCATGACCCATGACAACACTTATATGACGACATGTAACATAGACTTTTCTTAATATGTATGTCATGACTTATAATGATACATATGTGATCAAATGTAACATACGTATAACTTAGACCTATAACATACATGTTTCATGTCTTCATAATTCATGTGACATATAAAAACATATTACAAGAAGACACATCACATGTACATGCACTTACGTCACATAAATTCATAACATCAAAACTTAATGAATATTACTTAAACAATTAAATAAAATATTAAAATAGTATTAAAACTAGGGCTGGCCGAAACTCATAGGAACTAAATCTTATTTATTTATTTATTTAGTTCATTCAATTCAAGTCAGAAATTTCACCTATTTAGTTTATGAAAATCTCCCTTAATCAATTTATGCATATTAACTTATTTTTCTTAGTATTTCTTTTATAATTCTTAGCAAAATTGTGATGCCCACGAATCCCCCCTAGAATTTAGAAGGACTCGCGACATCAAGACGATCATCTCATGGATCAGTCATCCCATCGAATAGTGTTTGAAGAGTGTGTGAAGTATGCACCAAGTGTACAATAAATATCGCAGCGAAAAAATAAATAAAAGTCAGTCGTTCTAGTACCAGAGATTCTTTGAAAAATTTCAAATCAATTTAAAACAATTTCTTCAACAGGAGATTATACAATCTTTCAAAAGAAAAAAGATAAGTAACACTGTTTTCGAGATCATAATCTCAATCTTCATCCTCTCAACAAATTTCTTTTCTTGTGAAGTCTGTATCTCAGGCCAAATTCGTTTTCTGCAATCACAAACTACGATCCCGTAAAATGGGGACCGTAGGGTGGGCACAATCCATCGAGGTGAGATGTGAATCCCAGTAAGTAATAGACAACAAATAACATATAGTCAATTCACATAATAGAACATCATCAGCATATACCAGTAAATTCATTGGGTGCATGTATCATGAATATGAGACTTGCAACATGACTTATGCGCATGCAATTTCATGTAAAAACATTCATAATCTTTGACAGTTTTCAATACTTTCCTTCATGTACGTGCTTTTCATAAAAAAATGCTTTCATATAACTTTGACTTCTTTCATATGTACTGTTTGAACTTCTTTTCGAAAGTCATCTTTTCAAAAATGTTTTTCATCTTTTCTTATCTTAGGCGCCACTTATCATATACTAATATTTTCTTATGGCTCGAAAACCCATCTTGTCATGACTTATCGCGTAGCATATATGAGAGACAACACGGCTCCCCTAAGCACCGCATATTCCCTACTGGTTACCGCATCACCTTAAGGTGAGTGTGTCACGTAACTTATAGTGCAGCAGGTCCTTACACCTTACCCGTCTTTGGCACCCACCAGTGTTAGGTGTGACCGTGCATTAGACACCTTCTGAAGCCATACACAGTCCGCCGACTGTTCTTCGTCGACCCAAGGGCTTTCATTCGACTTTAATCACTCCTGAGTAAACAGGGAGTTTCACTGGGGCACAATTTTGTCCCAGCCTTTGAGGTTCTTATAAAACTTTACTTCTTTTCTTTTCTCTTAAAAACATGCTTAACTCAAAACATGCTTTTCGTGCTCATGTGGGACATGCATACGACATGTGACTTCTTATGCAAAACATGTGAGTCATGAAACATATGAATAATATATTCACAAAACATATCTCATACATATTTACATATGAACAGACATCCCTTTTTAATTTATCTTCTATCTCACACATCGTGCATATTCTAATGAAGATATAGTCAAAATCTTAAGTCACATCACATCCAACCAACATTATCTTATAGAGGTTAAGGACACAACTTATAATGGAATCAAACCTAACTTTTCTTCTTTTTTCTCCAAAACAAGCATATTCTCTTAAGATCTTCTCATAACTTAATAGCTATATCTTAACCCATCATTAATCACCATATTTACATTGCCTGTATAGTTATTCTCTTCAACAAATTATCATCACATAATATTTTCTCTAAGCCTAAACATTTCTCAATCTATACATCAAAAGAATCTAAGAATACCCATCGACATTTCATCCAAAGAGTCCAGTCATATCTATACATCATATCATGAGTTAAAGCCTAATATTTTTCCAAAGAAGTACACCAGGATTAAACTTATGAACTCCCAAAAATAAACTTTTCATCATCCAACATTTTACGCCATTGTTCCAACCCTTAACTAAATTTTTACCTAATTGTACTTCTTAAGTTCCCTCCTCAATTTTCACCATTTTCTTCCAAATATTTCTTCGATTAAAATCCTAGTGTATCACCTTATTAAAACATAGTGAAAAAGTAATGAAGTCATCCAACCAAATCATTATATCACTAATAGTCACCAAACTAATCAAGTCATCCAACCAGATCATTTTATCACTGATAATTATTAAAATAACAGTCATCCAACCAAAACATTGCATCATCAACAATTACCATCCACACAATGTTCAACCACAGTAAGATTGACTCGGAATAATCTCAATCTCCATTAAATGGCCTCAGGCCCAACCAATCTACTCTCGAACTACTCATCATCACTAGATAACACATCAAGCAAACAAAACAAAGATTAGCACTTAATCAAACAGTCAATCAAACGATCAAACAAGTATCTATTACTCACAGTGCATAAATGAACGCCAATCGAACATCGCAGTGATCCCTGATCCGTAGCAGTAAGTCATGCACTATTCATCTCCGGGCACGGCGAGGTGACGGGTTGGGTTAGGGTACTTCATTTGACACTAAAATTTAAGAGAATACTCCTTGGAAGATGGGGAATCTCATGGCGGTGGCGGTGAGGCGGTGCAACCACCAAAAGGTGGTGGATCTAGCTCGAAACGATGGAAACCCATTTTCAGATTTTCCCCCGTACAAGGGAGGTGCAGCTATGGATGGGAAAACTGTTTTAGGGGTGTGATAAACTGAGGTAGGGGAAGCTTTTGATGGTAGAGGTGAGAGCCATGGTGGCCGGACGGCAATGCAGCGATAGAAAGTTCATTTGGAGACCCATTTTGGTTTCAAGGGAGAAGAGAGAAGGTGGGTGCTTTGTTGGGACTAAAATTTCTGGAGGTGAGTCGCCTATGGGTGGCGGATCAAATGGCGGGGGTGGTGTCATGGTACGGTAGCTGACGACGGAGCTATGGGCGGCGAAAGGTGCGACGTAGAAGATTAAACACCTCTCGGGTTTGGAGCTGCCAGCAGGATGTGGGGCTGCGGTGGTCGACACCATCGGTGGGGTTGGACTCACCGGAGGGTGGCGGTTCAGGTGGGGCCAGAGGTGAGACTTGGCGGCCGGGGGTGGCGCCACCACGAGCTGAAAACCGAACTGTCCTCCCACGGTTACTATAGCACGTGGGAGAGAAAAGAGAGAGGAGAGAGAGAAGAGGGAAAGGGAGAGGGGAAAAATGAGGGGTTTGACCCTTTCTGCGCTATTTATAGGCCCGACGCTTTTGGGTCTTCAAACGGACAACAGATGAATTTAAAACACTGATTTGGAAGCGTATAATATCAACTTAACTTAAAATTTTCAAACTAATTAAATAATATATTATTTCAACTTATTTTATTTTTCAACATAATATTTTTCATCAACACTTAAAATGATGAAATTTATTTAATTATTTAAAATGAATAGATCCATATATTTAAATCAGATATTTAAAGTACGCTTAAAATCTCACAATATTTCAAATAACTAAAATCAAGGTAATAAAATAATCCTGCATAATATAATATTTTTTGAGCTATTCAAAAGCTACCAAACCAAAATAGAATAAATATAATAAGACTTAATGATTTAATAAATTTAAGATCAATAAATCACATAATGTCAAATAAAATAGAATCAATGCTCCTTAATAAAAATACAGCAAATCAACCATATTTTATAATAATTAAAACTAAAAATCTTGAATATATCATTTCAGATGGAAAGACCAGTAGCAACAATTAATTAAAATAATTAAAAGCATTATTATTCAAGAATCTCACAAAAGCTTATAACTATAATAAAATCAAAACCATTAAATCAAAATAATATCGATAACAATTCAAATGATAAAACCAATAATAATCTTTAAATAACTATAAATATTACAATCGTAGATCTCACAAATAACTAAATCTAATTATGAATAAAATGTACCTAAAATAAAATTTGTGAGATAACAATTTAATTTATTAAAATAAATTAAAATATTCAATAATAAAATATGAGCAAATACAGATATGTAAAAAATTTGGGGTCTCACAAAAATGATTCTTAAAATTTTTTTAAGTAACTTAGAGTTTCTAGACTCATTATAATTACTAAAATATCATGCAAATACTTAAAAACCAATAGGTAAAATTTAGAACTAAAATTCCACCAAAAATCCTATTAAGGCCGAGTTACCCTATGGAGTTTTGCTCAATTTTTTCTCAAACGAAGACCTCATATTTTCTCATAATCCTCTTAATATATCATCATAGAACATATTTCTAAGGTATTAGAATTTTTCTAGCATTTTTCCATAGCAAGAACCACTCCAAAATTCAATAGATTTCAATTTAACTTATAAACAATGTTAAAGCTCAAACAAGTATCAAACATAATCCAATCATCAAACCACTTATTCTATGACAAGATTAGGTTAAGTAGTATACTTAAAAATTTTTCCAAAGCTTTATTTGATGTTTGTGGTATGTTTTGAACAATTTCTTCTTTAACATCCTTAACTGGCTCTCTTTTGGTGCTTTCGTGAAGTAAGTGGGTTTAAGTGAATTTTCTTGGGTATTTTCTCACTATGGCTGGCTGGTATCTCTAAAAGGGAATGATGAGAAGCCATACTCCTATTTATACCCCTGAGAGGCGACTCAAGTCTTGGAGGAATGCCTTGGGCATTCGGCAACTTCATTTTGCTGCATAAGTGAGGTGTCCCTACCCCTTGTGGCTTCATGATCACCCCTAACCCTATGGAGATTTGCTAATATTTTAATTTAATGGTGAGACTTAATACATCTATAAGATAATCTTGATCAATGTCTGAAAGAAAACCAACTTATGTGGGGTAAAAATAAAATAGCATGATGTGTGATCTTAAGAAGTGCAAATCTGACCATTGGACCTTTTCAAGGGGTACACCGCATATCTTGGGGTTTTATCCCCTTTTGCCACCTGATTAATCCCTCATTGGTACACTTGGAAGGTTTGGAAGAGTTTTCTTAAGGTTTTGTTGGCTATTGGTTAGCAACAAAGAGATAATTTTGCTGATTTAGTTAATTCTAAACTAATCAGATTTGCTCCTAATTCCTTCATGGTTATAGGCTAATTATCCTTCTAGAAACTCTTCCACCATATGACACATACCTCTCTACACATGTATAGAAGATATAAATTAAAAGACCCAATCAAATTTAAGCTCATAAGGTAAGTTGGTGGTGCATTTTATTTTCGGGCTTTAGTTTACATTCAATTCAGGTCAGTCCACTTATAGCCCAAATAATCCATTGATACACTTTGATTTTCAAAAAACTCAAAATATGAAAGTTTTAGATCATCCTCTTATGGTTCTATAGGATTTTGAATAATTTTATTTGGAGCTCATATGACAAGATTATGATTATTCTTCTAAATGTTGATGGATCAGCTTGAGAGCACCAATCGGGGCAAACCAAGGGTTTGGTTTTTGTAATATCACTTATTCTATAATATCTCTCTTAAATTTCGAAAATTATCTCTTCCTAAGTCCAAATCAACACTCTCTAATTGATACTTTATTCTAGTTCTCAAAAATTAAATCATAATCCTTCTTAAATTGTATAAATTCCAATTTTATAACTCAATATTATTATTTAAGCTTTAGATTCTACTTTTATGGGAAAATATGTTTCCAAAAAGTTCCTTTAAATCATTTAAATAAATACTCAAGTAAATATTTTATTTTAAGAAAAATGGATTATCCCCCCCCCCCCCCCCCAAAAAAAAGTAGTCTATGTATCAACAGAAATATTGATGTTAGAAGAGAACACAGTCATTTCTACATGCGTAAACATGACACACTGGGCATTCATCACATTCTGCATATTGATGCCAAAAGAGAACGTAGTCATTTTTACATGCACAAATAATATTATAATCAAATCCTAGCTCTCACTTCAGTTGCTTCACTTCATTAAAAATACAGCGTAATACGTTATCTAATGGGAGTGCCTCTTTAAACAAATTGAGCAACTTGCTAATGGTCTTCATAGAAATATGACATATGGATTTAATATGAAGCAACCTCATTGTAAAAGACAACTTTCTATGACAAGTGCACCCCCCGTACAATTGTTGTTGTGCATCTGTTCTCAATCTTCCAAAATTTTCTCTAGACATAAATGACATTTTTTTTTATAGAAGAGTCAGCCATTTGTCCAAGGGTGAATCCTCCCGAGTTTATTGATTGCTCTTACTTATGGTGGAAGAAAACCATGGTAATAATCCGAACTCCTGTGGGTTTATATACAACAAAAATAAGACACAAACCCAGGAATCAAAAACACCAAAAAGACCAAAATAAAAAACCTGCATACAAGCTAATCCAGTAAAAACATCTAGACTTAGATGATGAGTACACCCCTTTCGGATCCCTTGCCCTGAAAATTCTAGCACCAAGATTGCCTAACATCTCTGTCATATCCTCTTTATTATCATCACTATCATTAAATACATCCACATTTATCTCATTTACCTTGATGTCATTGTCTTCTGTGGGTTGGTTTGCCTAGGTGCCAAATCTGATTCCTTTAGAAACTAGTTTGCCATATAACACCCACAATGAGTATTTATATATGGTCGATTCCATTGTCATATAGATACCTCTTCACTACTATCTCATTTGAGAGATTATCATTTATATCGCATATATAATCAGTTCAAGACTCTCCTATTAGTCAAAATTTTGGCAATACTGCCATACAATTCTCCAAATATGATAGTCACATAAAGTGCTTGGCATTATCCATGGGCTAGACACTTTCGGACCATACATTCGAATAATGCAAGGAAACACTGAATCAAAATTTCAAAACTAACACAAATAGTTTAGATTGAATATATCTTTCATATATATGGTAGAATCTCAAACTGTCCACTTTGGACAATTTAAAAGTTGTACCCAAATAGTTTTTCATAAACAATAGACTACAACTCTCGAAAGCTTGTAAAGTTCAATTAAACAAGAACTCAACATGCAAACACAATAACAGATTTATGTGTTACCTTCATGGGTTATTTATAGAGGTGGAGAGAAGTGTTGAGGACCTCGATAATTATCAATCCTGTGTGTTTATCTCTAAGGATCCATTGATGAGAGGAGAGGATAACTCTTTTGATTTATAGGTTTTATCCTACATGGGATAACTAACCTGATCCGTAGGCATTATCTCCTTACAGATAGCATTATCTATCATGTGGTCGTCGGCCCTCATGCTACAAGTTTCACAGGTCTAGGCACCGGGTTGGGCTAGTCTTCCATACGTGGGTCTTGCAATTGAGAGGACATATATTTTCATTGGAAGCATTGTCCAAAGAATAGGGAAGGGGTGGGGCGTTGTGTGGAAGCTAGCTAGGATTAATCCAAGGAAACAAACATAGGATACGGTCTCATTATATGCAATCTTAGGTGTTAGAAAATAAAATATAATTTAAAAGAAGATGGAGAAGAGAGGAAGAAGGCAAGGGACTTTTGAGAGTACATCTTTGCTTTCTGAATTGACACTGAATACAAGGCATATATTCCTAGTTATAGAGAAATTACATTGAGATAAGAAAGGTAAATATCTTAAATATTATGAGAATCAAATCAAAATCAAATCAAATCAAAGTTATTAAGAAATATAAAAATCAAATCAAGATAATATCAAATCAAAGGTAATATTGATTTGATATTATTTTCAACACTCCCCCTTAAACTCAAGATGGAGAACTTCGGAAGTTTGGACATGCTTATAAGTAATGTGCAAATCTCTCTTATTGAATTGTTTTATAAGATGAGTTAGACTCATGAATTTTTATATGGTATCAGAGCATGTCATAGGACGAATGGGGGCCCATACTACTTATCCTGTGACAAGGATCAGAAAAATTACTGGTCTACACGTGAGGGAGATTATTAAGGAATCAATCCCACATTGTCTATGGATAAGGTCTTGGGCATACTTATAAGTAATGTTTAAACCTGTAACAACCCGGTTTTTTCATTCTCCTACTTGGATTCTTGGTATGTTTGGAGTGAAGATTATATTTTATTATATTATATTTTTATTAATTTATTAAGGAGATGTGGACTCAAACCTTAGGCCTTTTCTTAGAGGAAAGATATAGTGGTAGGCCCTAGATGTTAGAACAAGGCCCAAAAGCCTAAGAAGAATGGTTTTGGTCTTCCAAAAATAGTAGGTTTTCTAAGAAGCTTGCTTTGGTCTTACAAGAATGGTAGTTTTTTTTTATTGAGGAAAAGAAAAAGCATGGGAAAAAGGAGATGTGACTAATCAATTTTCTTGGAAAAGCAAATGATGGAGACAAGTGGAGATTTGTTGGGATTGAGAGAGTGAGTTTCAGATGAGGAAGAAAAGAGAGAGAAAGAGTCGGCCAAGCCATCCCATTTTGGGTTTCCCTGTGCAACGCCCCACTTTTGATATGACAAAAAGTAGATTTTGTCTAAGAAGATCCTTAGGGATAATAGGGGTGTGCTCCAACTCTGAAATTGTCGGAGTTCGGAGTTTTCGACTCTGACTCCGACAATCATTGGAGTAAAAACAAATTTCGACTCCGACTCCGAAACACTGTCAGAGGCTGACACCGATCAGAGTTCGAAATTCAGAATTCTGATCGGAATTCAAAATTCCGAACTCCGATCGGAGTTCCAATCGGAACTCCGAATTTTTATTCCTTCGGCGAGTTTGGTATGGGTCAAATTACACTCATTCCGAAACTAAATGATCCCAATTGGGCCATACTAATTCCATATGAGCTCATTTGTTCAATTGAGATATATTTTTTGTGAAGAAATAAGTAGTCCATGCTTACTTAACATGTATTGTAGACTTGACAACTGGCAAGTAATCAATCCATTAGTCATACAGCTGTCTGATGTGCACGATCTTTGATAATGGAGCCAAATACTTGAGTTTCCCGCATAATTTCTTTGGGTTTACCGCGCAGTGCGCATGGATAGGAAGTAGCTTTTTATACTTTAACTTGCGTAACTACGTTTAATGGTTGAAGTTGATTTGAGATAGAATAAATTTTTTTTAATAAATAAAAATAAATTAAGATAATAAAATAAGTTTTATGAGATTTTATCTCAAATGAATTTTAATATATTTTAATATTATAATAAATTTAGATATAGTTATAAAATTTTAAAAATTTATGAATTTCGTATATAAAGAAATGTTGAATTAAAATCTCATATATAAATAAGTTTTGACTTGAGATAAATTTAATGATATGAGAATTGAGTATTTAGATACTATATTCAATTGAGTTGCCACAACTATTGATCTATTCAACTTTCAGTTTTCACTACTAAGTACTAATTAGTCTTAAACAATTAAACAAAAAATACAAAGTACTAAGTAGTAATTACAATGCTAATGCCAGCCAATAGCGTTATAGCATAATACAAAAAATAGTCTAGGACTTTAGACTATTAATACAAAATATAAATTAATTTATCACTGATAGTCTGATGACTCTGGTTCAGTGGGACGGTTGGGACCTGTATCGATGTTACAAAATAATAATAATAATAATTGCTGCAGTAAAGTAGTTTGTTGTTGGAACTTATACGGAATCATACCTGAGATAAAGATAAAATTAAAATGTATCATTATATAAAAAATAAAATAAAATAAAATAAACCAAACATGAAACAAGTAACTCGAATTAGAGAAAAAATATACGTAACCGATAGTTGCTCCATCAGTCATCAGCAAGTATGGTAGGGTTGATAACTAAATCTGTAAAATCATGAACAGTATAAATTAAAATTTAAATAGATTTATGAAAATGAAATTATAAAAAAGATTATTGAAATAATTTAATAATTATATAAACTTTGTTACTGTAATCATTTAAAAAGAATTAAATAAATTAATTTAAGTTTACCTGACTCAAGTCTGTAGCTCACGGCATCGATGCCAATACTCTCTAGTCTAGTAGGTACATCATTGAGCCAGTTTTGTGTGCAAACGAGGGCTTCCACGGTTGACGGTGACAATGAACTTCGGTAGGCATCCAACACCCGACCTCCAGTGCTAAATGCCGACTCAGATGCAACCGTAGTGATAGGAACGACTACTACATCTCGAGCAATGCGAGAGAGAATCGGGTACTTGGGTGAATTAGCTCTCCACCAAATCAATATATGAAACTCCTCACTAGGCTCCTCAACCTCTGCCAATAAATATCGCTCAACCTCATTTGTACACTGCAATGGATTTCTCGTTGACCGTGCATGAAACGACATCATGACGTTGAAGCCTCAGGATCGACTGGTTGCACTGGCCTGACTCGAACGAGCATCTGTGGCTGGTCCTGAGCTCGAACTCGAACGTGAGGTACCAATGTCTCGTGAGGATGAAGCGGGACAACTGGCACTGTAATGGGTGTACAACTCGTTCAAATCTGCCTTGAGTGCTGTGATAAACGACTTAGCCTTCACTGCCCCGAGAACCTCTGTTGCCCACCATTCTACCACTGCCAACTTCAATCGGGGGTCGAGTATCGATGCTATGAACAATAATCTATTTATCTTCTCAACTTGCCCCCAATATTTATCATATTTTGACTGCATCTGTGATGCCATACCGGATAACAATCCACTCGGGTCAGCACAACCTTCTTTCAAGTGGTGGTGTAGTATGGAGATCTCGCTAAACCACATGTTTGCTGTCGCATATGCAGATCCAGAAACCCGCATCATGATGTCATAAAAGATTTGTAAAAATGTGACAAACTCGGATACATGTTACCAATCGATGTTGTCTGGCGAACCGAGCCCCCTTCCATCAGGCTCCAGTAGGGCATACCTCAAACCTCCATTCTCAATCTTCAGTCGCTCAAATGCCTTCTGGTACTTTAGTGCCACATCCAACATCAGATATGTGGAGTTCTATCAAGTGGGAACATCCAGGCACAACATCTTTGAAGACTCAACCCCAACCTGTTCTGCTATTGCCTTGAACTTTTGCAGCCTTTGGGGAGAAGCCCTCGCGTACCGCACAATGTTGCGGACTTTCTTGATAGAGTCGTCTACATTTTCCAACCCCTTAACTGTTTCATCATTGAAAAATATCTAATTATCATAATAATATAAAAAATAGTACTATTTTCAAAGACTTTAATCATAAAAATATTAAAATACAAAATACAAAATTAAAACCAGAAAGACTCACAACCAATAAGGTTGATTTATATGAGCAGTGCATCAAATGTGGATATACTGGTAATTTTTAATCACATCTTCTCTCGCCCTCATATTTCGGATAAACCATTCGATGGCGGTCTCATTTGCACGGGCATTGTCAACTGTAACGCATAATATTTTTTGGATGCCCCAATCAACCAAACAATCATCCATCTTGGCTCCTATCAATGTACCCTTATGGTCAACTATTTCTTTAAATCCAATAATCTTTTTTTTAAGATTCCACTCACTATCAATGTAATGTACTGTGATACACATGTACGAGGTATTCTGTACCGATGTCCATGTGTCAATCGTAAATGACACTCTTTGGCCAGTGGTGGAGAACATCTTCTTCATTTCTGCCTTTTCCCTCAGATACATCTACATACAATCTCACATCACTGTATAACGGGATGGGATTGGAAATTTTGGCTCAAGCAGCTTCACAAAATACCGGAACCCATCCTTGTCAACCGTGGTAAAGGGCATCTCATCTTTTATAATCATCATCGCAAGTGCCTCACGAAACATCTTCTCACTGTATTGAGGGACAACTAGATTCCTTATCTGTGTCCATGTCCCATCAGTGGCTATAGAAGTCTCGTAGCTAAGATTAGTCTGAGACCCACCTGCCTCTGCATTTGATAATTTATTACCAATATTAGTCTTAAATGAAAATTAAATGGGATCATAATCACAAAACTAAGTAGCATATAAAGCCTGAGACCCACCTGCCTCTTGATGCCATCCCCTTCGCTATTTGGTAGCTCTTGCAACCGTTTAGATGTGCTGAAAGGCAAGAAGTGCCTTGCCTTTTTGAATAACACCCAACTCAAGCACCACAATGATTGCAGTCAGCCCACGGGTTCTGGGGATCCCCACCCTCAACCTTCTCAAAATGTTCCCATGTCCACGATCTTTTTTTATTTGATCATGGATGGGGTGGCCTCGCAGCTGTAGGGTGTATAGGTACATCCGGATCCTGAATCGGATCATCCCCAAGGCCTATCTCCTCCTCTTCCATAAACTGGTCGGGATCTTCCACTTCCAATTCTATGTCGATTGGAAGTGGAAATCCACTGCTAACACACTAGGTTTGTGCTCGAGTGGAGGGTAGCCGATTACAGCTCAAAGCTGCAGCGTAGAGCCCCGAAAGAGTCCTACCATCCGGATTCAGAGCCTCATGTGGAGTCGAAGTCCCACTAGCATTGCATGAGGGATCCATCTGTTTGTAATTGTAGACTTAGAATTCAAGTATAACAATATAAAAAATGCTAGTAGATTCCTAAAAATTATAATGTTATAGTGTAGCAAAATACAATATTAGGAAACTGTTATTAGGTGAAAGTTCGTGACTTGTATTGAATACAGAAATCATGACTTGTTTATAAAGTATTTCTTTATAAGTAAAATATTTCTATCTAAGTGTTTACACACACATTTATTTAATTATCAAGAAATCATCCAACCATTGCAATCAAAGTTTGAAGTCATGACCCAAAAATCTAATTTTCTCTGGAAAAAAAAAAACTTGTGGAATTGAATATACGCATCTTGTTTGGTGAATGGTGATGGTATTTAATGGCAAACAGCTGGAATGGAAAAGAGAGAAAATAAATACTCTAGAAACAAAACAAGGCACATTAGTGCTTTCAATGATGTAATTATAAATTGAACTTATACTCTGAAAAGTGTTTGAAAATTATTTGGAAAAAAATGTTTGAAAATTGGAACTTAGTAAGCTACCAAGCATGTAGGGCATAGATCAATATAATTATCTTAATTATAGGAGAGGGCTCATGATTAGGACACTTACTTGTAATGATCCATATTAGTTTTAAGCTAATCATTATAGGTTGTTTTGGCTTTGCTAATTCCTAATTAATCTCTCTCTCTCTCTCTCTCTCTATATATATATATAATATATGTATGTGTGTATGTCATATGTGCAGCTTTTTGGAATAATATAAGTAGTAGATTGTTCCACTTCTCATTTGCCTAACTTTGTAACTAAAGTGTGGCATCCCGATTCCCGTTGTGTTTCAATAACTTTGTAACTAAAGGTGTTAGACGGTATTAATAATATCACCTAATTATGCTTTGGTTCCTTAACACCACGAGCTTCCATTATTAATACTTCATGATGTGACCAGTACTCGTACTTGTAGGATGAGTTGATCTCTCCCTTTCCGGCTGTTCTAATTAATGATTTGATCTATTCTTGGAAAAAATTATTAATTAGAGTGTGGTTTGATTACATAAAATCAAATTATTTTATTTCATTTTATATAATAAATATTTTATAAAAAAATTAAATTCATCTCAACCCATTTCATATATTCTAACAAATATTTCAATATATTTATATTCAAACACATAATCTCAATAATAAATATAACCTACAAAGTACATACATTACTATTTACAATTTTACATATAAGTTCAAATCAATTGAGATTGCGACGTCGCGTCAATATTCAAACACAACCTACACTTTATTTTGTAAGTACATAATAGAATAGGTAGTGTATTTTTTTTTTTACCTACAATATATATATATATATTTTAATAAAAATGGTCCAAGTTTGAGTAAGCCTTCTTGCTGAGTTTTACATTTAAATAAAATATACAACGACATTTAATTAAGCCAAATTCGAATTTTTTTTTTCTCTACGACATTTCATCGAACAGTTTACATATATTGTCAAAACACACAATATAAACTCGAATTTATTTTATTTCATTTTATATAATAAATATTTAATAAAAAAATTAAATTCATCTCAACCTATTTCATACATTCTAACAAATATTTCAATATATTTATATTCAAACACATGATCTCAATAATAAATATAAACTACAAAGTACAAACATTGCTATTTACAAATTTACATATAAGTTCAAATCATTTGATATCGCGACGTCGCATCAATATTCAAATACAACCTATACTTTATTTTGTAAGTACATAACAGAACAGGTAGTATATTTTTTTTTACCTACAATATATATATTATTTTTTTTAATAAAAATGGTCCAAATTTAAGTAAGCCTTCTTGCTGAGTTTTATATTTAAATAGAATACGCAATGACATTTAATTAGGCCAAATTCAAAATTTTTTTTCTCAAAGACATTTTATCAAATAGTTTACACACACTGTCAAAACACACAATATAACTCGAATTTTTCACAATATAATAACATACACAACTCACAAGCCAACCAACTCAAAGAATCACATTAAAATAATATATTTAATTAGTTTTAATTAGTTTTAATTACCCCAATTAATCTCGCCTCTCGGATTCACCGATTCGGAGGGCTAGCAGGCGTCGGGCGACGTCGTAACGCAACGACAGTGTGAGAGAGTGAAGGAGGAAGTGGCACTAGCCACCGGAAGTTCGGAATCGCCGTTGGAGAAGACGAGCAGCGCTGCACTGAGGGATGGACTTCGGAGTCTCAGCCGCGGACGGAAGAAAGAAGAAGGAAGAAGAAGAAAGAGGCGGCCGGGCTGGGGATATAAGAAACCCTCTAGTAAACGACGCCGTTCCTATTTAAATGGAACAGCGTCGTTTAGCTAAATTAAAAAAACAAAAAAAAAAGATGCAAAACGACGATGTTTTGCATCTTTATTTTTTTTTTTAAAAAACTTCAGAGTTCGGAGTCGGTATTCGGTATAGAAACTGACTCCGATTCCGAAATCCGACTCCGACTTCGGAGTCGAAAATTTCCAACTCCAATTCCGAACTCCGAATTTCGACATCGATCGGAGTCGGAATCGGAGCGGAGTTCGGACAGAAGTCGGAAGTCGAAAATTTTGCCCACCCTTAAAGGATATGATAGACTAGTGAGGGTGTGATTGACTTGTAAGGAGGTGATGGTGAGAAGTGAGGAAGACATATTTGGAGAGAAAGAGAGTTTCGGATGATGGGAGCAAAAAGTGAGCCAACTCTCACTTTATTTTTCCCAAGGAGATCACACCATATCTAGGTGTGAGATTTGGTGTAAGAGAGAAGTCTTGGTGAGGTGATTGATAAAGGAAGAATATGTGACAAGTGAGCAAAATTTGGTGACTCACCCTTGTGAGTTTCGGCTAGGTGATTTTTGGGAGGCCAACCGATCATGGTATGGATGCATTTTAGGCATGATCTCATCCCTAGGTGTAGGTGTCTTTCAATAAGCAACCAAGGTCTTATGTCATCCTTTTAAGTGTCATTCCATGGTGTCAATCAAGTAGGAAATGGAGTATCTTAGGCTAGGAGAAGACCCTTGGCCGACCATGGCCTTTTCTTCTTACCTCACTAGGTTTTTCTCCCAATCCATCCTTGTAACTCTTTGCCACACTAGTTTCTCTACACTTTCTACTTTCCTTCACACTTTCTCACCTTCCAAACACCACTTTCTAGCAAGCTCAAAGGGTTTTCTTCAAGACTTTTGCAAAACATCTACCTTTGAAAGAAAGTAATATTTTCTTTAAACTCTTTATTTCCTTTCAAACAAAGATCAAAGGAGATCTTCTTTTTAAAAGTCTTTTTTCACCATGTTTCTTAATATTTTCTTAAGCTTGCATGAAAGACCTAAGCTTTTTGGTTCTCTTTTTAAAAGGAAAATGAAAACTAGAGTGTTTTTGGAAAAATAGCTCTCTTTGAAGAACAAAAAGGATTTCCTCCTAAGCAAGCCATTTTGGTTATGTAGAACAAATTTTCTCTAGGTTTAATTATATTTCTTCTTGTATATTTTCAGATTTTTCTTACTCTATACTTGGAATAATTGTAAGTACATTCTTACCTTAATCTTAGCATCACTTGTATGCGTGAGATGAACTCATGATTGTGTAGCTTTGCTCTCTTGATTGGCTTGTTTATTTACTAAGTTTATCATAATCTCTTTGAGTGTGGTTAATATGATATTTTAGGTTTTTAATCTAAAAGATTATTGTGGGAAAATAGTGGTTATTTGTTGGAAGAATGAAAGGAAATGTGCTATGGTGATTTCAGTTAATGCATGTGAAAGAATGGTGTGAACTTGTGGTTGCGTTGCTTTGTCCTATGATTTGACTTGTTTGTTTAGTAAGTTTAGTATACTTTCTCTAACTATTGTTGAGATAATATTTTAGGCTTTTGATCTAAGGCTTAATTGTTGGAATATAGTGATTATATATTAAAAGAATGATAGGGATATGCCATAAAGATTTTCGGTTAGAGCATGTGTAGTGATGGCATGACATGTTGAACGATAGAAATGTATCTTTTTGAATTTATGGGTTTCGACTATGGCCATCTAAAAAGGGGAGACTTTAAGTTTTAACTCTTTGTTGATGAAGGATGAAGATTTAAAATATTGGTTGGTTAATGTGAACATGTGTTCTTGATTTTCTTGATGTATAGATTTGTGTGTGTTAGGTGCGATATGAAGTCATGTTATATTGAGTTATTGGAGAAATAATATATATATATATTTTTAAGATTTCAGTTATGCCATGTATAGACTTTGTTATTGAGCTTTTGAAAGAGAACTTTAGGTGTTCATCTCTTGGATAATGATGTGATCTTGATCTAATTTCTTGAGTGGCTTAAAAGCTAAATGATATTGTTTTCTTTAGAGTATGATTCCGGGTAGATTCATAAAATAAGATTTTGCTCTTGTTGTGGAAGTTGATAAAAAAAATATTGAAGTCTATAACATGTAAAGTTTCGGCCAATGATCCCTTATGGTTTGTGAATTAGTTTATTTTATTTATTTCTCTAAGGAATGCATGAGATGATAGAGGAAAAATGGAAAGAAAAACTAGGTTTGAATCCCTTGGGTGGTTCGGCCTTACCCTTTTGAATTAGGGTTGTTTGGTTGCCTTCCTTTTATTTGATTATATTTATCTTGGAAACTCTTATGTTCGCATATTAACATGTACAAGCTATGGTTTGGGAATGCATGCATCATATGTCTCATGAATGATATGCCATGCATAAAGAAAGTCAAAGTTTTTCCATGCATATCCATTCATGTCAAGTGTTCCATGTCATTTGGGGTCTATGTGTTTTCAAAAGAAATAAATAAAGAATTCTATAAAAACCCTAAAGGTTAGGACGAGGTATTTTCCTAGTGAAACTCCTTGTTCAACAGGAGTGATTAAAGTCAAGTGAAAGCCCTTAGGTCGACGAAGACCAGTCGACAGACTATGTATGGCTCCGAAAGGAGTCCAGAGCGTGGTTGCACCTAAAAACTAATGTGTGTCCAAGGATGGTAAAGGCGTTGCGCCTTGCCATTATATGGAACCAAGAATGTAGTCACTCGGTTTGAGTGGCCACCAAGTAATGAAAAGTAGATAACGTAGTCACTGTGGGCTTGAGTGGTCATCAGGTGATATGGTAACGCATAACATAGTCACTTGGTCTTAAGTGGTCGCTGGGTGATGAGATAACTAGTGGAAAATACACGGTGCGTAGGGGAACCTTAAGATATCCACAAGAAAGTTATGACAAGAACGACTTTTAAACCCTAAGAATGGTATGAACATGTTTAATGGCACCTAAAGAAAAGAATATGATGAAAGACATGAAAAGTTTATAAAAAAATCTTAAGTACATATCAAAGAAGTCAATGTTATACGAAAGGCCTTTTTATGAAAAAGTACGTGCATCAATGATGAGTTACATGAAAGTCTTTTTATAAAAGTACATGTGCATAAGTTAAGTCATAAGTTTATGTTCATGACACATGCATTTGTTTGGTGTTCCCTTATATATACCTGTAATGCTTTTGTTAGGATTATTGTGTACTTATTGAGATTTCTCAAAATTTCATCTCTTTAATTTTTGACTATCGTTCATATTCGGGACAATAGGAGTGGTTACAAGTGACAATGGATTCCACGAGTCAAACTCCCCTAGAGACTCCTTGGATCCCTATGGACCCGACGGAGTATACATTTTTGATGTTGTGTGTGACGACCTCGAATTTTCCTACTATATTTTTATTTAATTATATAAATAGTGCAAAGGTGATTTGGGTAATTTAGTGGATAAAGGCTTAAAAGGTGGGCTTAGAAGTAGAAGGCCTTAGAATCATAACCAAGACTTTGGGCCCAAGTGGAGATGACAAGCCCATAGGCCCATAAAATGAAATCCAATACTCAACCCAAGCCCATGCATGAGGACACATGTCAATCTAGGGAAATTTTTGTAAGTTAACCAAGACTAGCAAGTGAAAGAGAGAAAATACTAGTGGTTGGGTGGTTGACTAGTGGTTATCTTCAGAGAAGAAGTGGGAGAACCAAGGAGGTATTTCTTCATCATTAGAATCTTAAAAGGTACAAAGGGATTCTCACTTTGTTATCATTAGGGAGTCATCTTACTCAAGAGGATGACAAGTGGCTTAAGATGAGGAAGAAGAATGAAAAGAAAGAAGAGCATGGTTGGCTATTGATGGTGCCGAACTCTTGGGGGGTGTTTTCTATGAAATCTTTCACAATCTAAGTAAAGGGCCAAAAGTAGATCTTGTATGGATGAGTTGACAAGGTGATGGACAAGTGAGGAGTGGTATCATTGGAGAGAGGAGAGGGCAATAGGAGAAGATCCAAGGGAGGTTCGGGTGGTGCCTAGCCGTGAGCTTCACCTTGAGCCCTTCCAAGGATTTTTGACCATATCTAGATGAAAGGACATGAGGAGGTTGTGTAAGAGTGGGAAGTACATGTGTAAGGAAAAAAGGTGATTGGACATGATGATGGTTCCTTGAGAAGATAGAAATTTAGAAGTGAAAAGAGGAGAGTTTCGGATGGAACGAAAGGGCAAGGGGTAGCCGAACCCTACTTTTGCTTTCTCCAAAAAATGAGATCTTTCAATCTCTTGGATTGACATATGAGATGATGATTGGGAGACAAGGAGGTGATGTGAGATGATGGGAGGGCTTAGAACCCTTTGAGAGAGGCCGGCCCTATGGGGAGAGAAAGGAAACCATTTTTTTTAACCTAAGATGATCTAGATTAGGTATGATGTGATCAAGTGATAGGAGTTATTCAAGTGTCTTTCAAATCCATCAAGTGTCACTCCATGTTTGGGGGAAATAAGTGGCCTAGAGTCTAGGAAAACCCCATGGCCGAATGGCCTTGTTCACTTTCTTTTTGGTTGCCTTATTCGGTCACCAACACACACACACACATCTCCCACTATACCTCACAGCAATTCATCCTCCCACTCCACTCTCTTTGCTTCATTTCATCCTATCACCTAAGCATCAAAACACTTTAAGCCTAGAGGAAGAAGAAGCAAGTGGTCTTGAGAGGAAGAGTCTTAGAAGAGGTAAGTGGTTTAGTTGAGCTAATACAAACCTAGAAGTGTAGGGAAGAACACTCCCTATATCCATATCATCTTTTCTAAAGGAAATCTCCTCTTTAAAAATAATATGTTCTTAGTCTAATCTAATAATATATTTCTTATATTTTCATAATTCATCAAAACTAGCTAGGAGTATTGTAAGTATATTCTTATTTTGCCTCTAGCATCTCTAGTATATTTTTGAGTAATCATGCTTGTATTGCTTGATTTCTTGCTTGGTATGCCATGATAAAACTTTTTGATAGAAATTCTATTTTTAGTTAGATGCAACCCATGCTTAGAACCTATGCTCCTTTTTAGTTGAAAGTTATAATATGTTGATGATTTTAGTAGATTTTATTGAGAAGAGATTACTCTGATACATGTAAGCATGACTACGTTCAAACTTGTTGAATGTTGGGTGATGTTGGATAGATCATTTGAAGAAGCACCTTGATTATTTATGAGCAAATACCTTGTTTGTTGAAACGTCATGCTAGGATGAATATTTATAAAATATTGGTGGATCTAGTTATCTTGTTCTTGGGATGATATTATTATTATCATTGATATGGTGGATGGCAAAGAAATGCATGCTTGATAAAATAAAAGTTTGAAGCTTGAAAAAAAAAAGGAGAGAGAGAACATGCCTATAGAGTTTTCAGTTTGTAGAGCTCTTGGAGTCTAAACTTTTATAATTTAGTTTCCCTTTTTATGAAATATTTGAGTTTTAAAATTTTGGAGAATCTAGAAGCACACAAGTAGGAGAAACCCCATGTATATTTTCGGTTTCCACTTAGGTGTTCAAGTATGATACTCGCTTGGAGGAAATGAGGTATAAAACATTCAACCTAAGAGCTATAGGGTTTCGGGTTGCCCTTCTTGTAAGGCTAAAAAAATTGTTTCAAACATAGAACTAAAGCCTAGAGAATGCAAGGAAGATGAAGGAAGGAAGGAAGAGAACTCTAAGTGGTAATAAAGAGGGTCTCGGCCTAACCCCTAGGGGTGGAAATCGAGCATCCCACTTAACCCATTAGAATCAACTAAGTGCTTGTGCATGAATGATGAATCGGATGATGTGGGGTTTGTGTGAAAAATGACCAAGTGTGTACTCGGGTTCGTCTCGAGTTTTGCATGTCAAGTGGTAAGAGTTGCATATCCCATGCATAAAGCACAAAAATTATGTTTTTGAGTCAAGCATGTTTTCAAAAGAAACGAAAAAGAATTTAAGGTTTTAGAAAAACCCCAAAGGCTGGGACATGGTAGTGCCCCAGTGAAACTCCCTGTTCACTCAGGAGTGGTTAAAGTTGAGTGAAAACCCCTGAGTTGACGAAGAACAGTCGGCAAACCATATATGGCTCCGAAAGGTATTTGGAGTGTGGTTGCAACTAATGCTAGTGGGTGCCCTAAGAACTGTGTTGGTTTCAGCCTCACCATATAAGAAGTTTGTAGTTATTCGGGGAGCAATCTCCGAGTGCCAAAGAGTGCGAAAGGCGCAAAATATATTCACCCATGTTTGACATAGTCGCCAGGTGTGACGATAACTAGCGGGGAGCACACGGTGCATAGGGGAACCGTGAGGTGTCCAAAATAAGAAGTTATGACGAAAAGAAAAGGGCTTTCGAGCCACAAGAATGATATGTATATTATAAATGGCGCCTAAGATAAGAAAAGACAAAAAAGTTTATGAACAAAATGTCTTTTTGAAAAAATGACTCAAGAAAAATTTGCTATATGATTTCATGAACAAGTATACAACAGAAATTTGAGAAAAGACAAGGAAGGTGAATTTCGTCACGGGCATGTGCCTTGGTTCCATCATGAGTCTCATATTCCATAACATGTATGCATTTACTTGTTATTTACTTAAAAGTATACCTGAAATGCTTTCGTTGAAATACTTATGTACTTATTGAGATTTCGTCGAAATCTCACCCCTCTATATGTCTTTACTATCTCTCCCCTTTGGGGATGATAGAAGTAGTTGCAGGTAATGATGGATCAACGGAGTGTGACTCCAGGGACGACACCTCAGACCCCTAGGGGCCCGATTGAGTTCACCTTTATGGGGCCAGTGACTTTGGATCTACTAGGCCGATGGGCGGAGGAGTCACTGTTGATGGCGACGTACTGTTTTGCTGGCCTACACCCTACAGGATTTTGTTTGGTGTTAGAAGTGGATGAGTCCCTTCACTTGGGACGCCTGTTTGAGTCTCTTTTTAGGATGATTTGTGAAGTAGGGTCTAGCTTGGACCCGGACCGCCTTCGCGTGGGACACAATTTTAAGGAGATAAAGAAGGAGCCTGTATGCTAAACTTAATGAGCGGCAGAAATTGCCTACTTTATTTTGTATAGCCCTCCTAGCTTATATTTTGAAAGTCTTCCCGCTTTTTGGAAGTGCTCTTTTGTGAATCTGGACATGTTAAGGAAAAATTTACTCTAGATATGTATGATATTTATTTTGAGATTAGTAGGGAAACCATGTGATATATGTCGTAGAAGGCTTGACCTTTTTTTATTGCGAAAATCTTTCCTTGACGTTTAAAAAAAAAAAGAACGTAACCACATGATATGAAGAGGGGTGAACTTCCTTGAGTCGCTAATCGCCGACGTTTCTATTCACGTGCGATCCCAAGCGTGGATTGGGACGTCGACATTGTGGCCCCTTTTTGGTATGACTGTCTCATTGAAAATATGCAATGGAACCCCTATTTTAGGGAGGGGTAATAGAACCATTTCTTTTCTAGTGTTATTTCCAAGTTATAATTCTGTTACATTCAAGAACTTTGTATATTTCATGTATATTGGGAGTATTGGTATTTTGTGGAATTTGATACATTATGATGTATGTTTATAAAGTTTCATTTTGGGATATTTATTAGTTCTACCATATGATGCGTCACAAGTGTATATTTCTCGCCTATAATACTCTGTTTGACCTTTTTCCACTGCAAAAAGTTTTGCATACTACTAATAAGTTAGGCTCATACACTTACTTACGACATGAGAGAGGGGTGAGTATCCCTGTGTTACTTATCCCCAACGTCTTGGTATACATCCGATCCCAAGCGTAGGTTGGAACGTCGACAAAACATATTTAGTTAAACCGATTTTATAAAATGAATTAGACTCACAAATTTCTACGTTAAGATGGATACGTCAATCAATATTATTTTTGAGTTTTGCAATCTTATGATGCATGTTATTGTGGTTGATCAACATCCATATCAACCTTTTTGAGTAATCCAAATGGCAAAAAGAAACACACACACCAAGATGAAAGCTTTTATTGTGCCACTATGCACTCGCCCCTCATTAATGCCTAGGGCATTAATCAGATTTTCATGCACTACTGGCCTAGGCGTCACTTGCCTCTCATCCTTCCAGTTCCCACTTTCCAGATCAATAATGTGCTGTGAATGGGGAGGGTAAATATGCTGATTTCAAGTGGGATTCTTGTGCACTCGCCCCTCAAGAATGCCTTGGCCGGCTTTGATCAGATTTTCATGCACTACTGACACGGGGCATTTGCCCCACAATCTGCCAGGTCCCACTTTCCGGAGCGGATTGCTGTGAATGGGGAGGGTAAATATGCTGATTTCCAGTGGGATTCTTGTGCACTCGCCCCTCAGGAATACCTAGGGCTTTGATCAGATTTTCATGCCCTACTGACATAGGGGGTACTTGCCCCACAATCTGCCAGGTCACATTTTTCGGAGTGGATTGCTATGAATGGGGGGAGTAAATATGCTGTAACAGAGTAGGCTGGAGCGGTCTTGATTTTGATCGAAGCATTATTTGTTCTTTCCTGATTTTCTCTGCATTAAGAGTGACGCACAGTGAGGGAGCTATAAGTTAAGATTAGCTAGCTAGGGACGTTCTTCGGACATAAGATTTTGATAATCTTTAAAGTTTTTGGAAACTTTTGAGAGATTTTTCGAAGGCTTAATTTCTCTGAAAAAACTTGTGAACATTCAGAACTTCCGAGTGATTAATAAATCTATATTGGACATGATATTCGTTCATAAATAATTAGCTCCTGGCCTAGTGGCCTGTTTATAAATAAAGTTATAATAACAGTAGTGCGAAAATTCACACGTTTTTTGTCTGAATATTTCACCGTTTCATCAAGAAAAAAAATTGAAAGAAACAATATTCATTGACATGGAGGAAACTATGATTAATTACAATAAGATTTCATACGCATGCATTAATATATGGGATGTTATACGTAGCAAAGTAATTACTATATTGAAATAATCAGGAAAATCGGAATCTAATTCGAGAAATTATATGCATTATGCAAACTATAATCATTGGAGATTCATCACAAAGATAACTTGCATGTGGAGAGAAAAATACATACCAGTAAACAGAGAGATTTATTATATGTATATATAGAGAGGGTAAGTAGCCGACTGAAAAAAAAAAAAGAGTACTGATTGATGGGTTATCCGGGCCTCGACTGCGTTGAGGACGTACCTCCAGCCCAAGGAATAGATGAGTTTGGATCTGGTTTTAGTGGGTTTATATGAACCAGAATTTTTCTATATTAAATTCAAAGCCAAGTAGAGCAAAAAAAAAAAAAAAAAACAACTAGTAGTTTTTAAAACCAAGTCGACGCGGGCAGGTATACAGTACCTGACTACAAGAGGATGACTTTTTTCACAGAGCCAAATTTTAAAGATGCAGTTTAATGCCAATACTCTTACATGCATTATGCACAGCCCCGTAACTACCGATGAACCAAACTAAAGTCTCCGCCGCCCAAAGTCGACTAAAATAAAATGAAAAACAAACCAAGACACGCAATGCGCAATGCAATGTTGTAGCGGAAACTTCCAATGCATGCCTGGCAGCTAGCTACGCGGATACTGAAACTCGAGTTTTCTCGGAATTGAGAAGTCTTCTAATTAAAAACTTGATTTTCTTTAATTTCCTGTGGATTTTTTAATTTTGTTTTTACTGAATTTAAAAATGTAAAATAGAAAAGGAAAAATAGGGAATTGCGATATCATGATGCATTTCAATTTCGTTTTTGTATGTCGTAACGGTACACCCAAATGTAAATAGATAGTTCACAGATAAAATTGCCCATGGAGCACCTCGGCCAGCAATGAAGGAGAATAGAGAAAGAAACTAGAAAATTTTAATACATTTTAATAAGGGATTGCTATAGATACAAAGGGATCTCCCATTTTTTTCTTTTTCTTTTCTCTCCTTACCTTGGCGAGTACCTCACCCCCGTCGGCAACCCCTCACGGCAACTCCATCTCTGTGATAACCCGAATTTTCCCTATTGGATTTTTCTCATGATAGAAATTGATACATTTTATTTAATAATTCTTTGGAACTTTTTATAAATATATCTATATATTTCTTATGAATCTTTTATTGGAAATAAGCTTATTATATGTATTGGAGGAAAAATATTTGAAAAATACCTAAGTGTTTGAAAAATCATTTGATAACACTTGGCATGATAAGAAGATATGGCTTCTGGAAATTCAATGAGTTATTGTATAGAAATTGGTGGAAAATTGACAAAAGAAGTCAAATGATATAAGTAAAGAATATACCACATGATATATCCGGATTGGGTAATTTTAGATAGTTTCTATGTCCTTTGGTAATCTGGGTATAACTATCTCATTTGATCTCTGAATGAGATCATTTAAGATGCTATAGAACACCAAGAAAAATGAGATTAAAGTTGACAGAACCAAATTGGGCGTAGTAAGTACGACTTTGAGTTATATTTTTTTCTAATTTTTTTCATAGGTGTCGGCGGCCCAGCTTGCGTTTGGGTTCGTATGCAAATTGCGACGCTGGGGACGAGCCTCTCAAGGAAGTTCATCCCTTATCGTTACATGTGAAAGCATTATGTATAAATATAATGGTGATATTAATTAAGTGCTTAGTGTCCTTCTTTTTTTTTTTTCAGCAATATTTCGCAGCGGAAAAAGGTCAAGCCAAAAACTTTGACAAGACGTTTACGCTTGTTGCACATCACATGGTGAACGAAATACAAATCCAACTTAAACATTATATACATATACATCAAAAGTCAAGGTTACCAATGTTAATAGTTTATATAAAAGCACTTCCCAAAACAACGGGAAGATTTCTTCAAAATACACTGGTGATACAAAATAGATGCATTAACGATCCCTTCCTTTTCCGCCAAACATACTAATAAGCAGGTTCTTCCTTTATCTTCTTAAAGTCAGGACCGAAACAAAGACTGTCCAAAATTAAACCTGGGCCTACGTCATACATCATCCCCGAGGATGAGGTAAACAGGCGTCCCATATGGAGGAGCCCGTCCACTCCTAAAACCTGACAACACCTCATAGGGCGTAAGTCGTCAAAAAAGTAGGTTGCTATAGGAAGCGACTCTACTGCCCACTGACCCAGCAGGTCTAGGGTCACTGGCCCAGCAGAATCTGTCTTAATCGGGCCCATGAGAGTCCGACCCATCTTCTCCTGAAATCTCAGCAAGTATACTAGCATTTTAACTAAAGCATTTCAAATATACAGGTAAGTGAACCAAACAATCATAACTAATGCATATGCTATGGATGACCAGACTCATGCGCATGCTCATGTAAACTTTCATACAGACTTGCTGCTTTCAGACTTCTTTTCATAACAGTGCTTTTCAAATCATTTCTTCAAAACATTTCACATCTTTTATTCTTTCTTAGGCGCCACTTATTAGATACTGATCTTTTCTTATGGCTCAAAAGCCCATCTTGTCATGACTTATCGCGTAGCATATATGAGACACAACACGGTTCCCCTAAGCACTGCGTGTTCCCTACTGGTTACCGCATCACCTTAAGGCGAGTGCATCACGTAGCTTATGGTATGGCAGGTCCTTACACCTTACCCATCTTTGGCACCCACCAGTGTTAGGTGCGACCGTGCTCCGGACACCTTCTGGAGCCATACACGGTCCACCGACTGTTCTTCGTCGACCCAGGGGCTTCCACTCGACTTTAAACACTCCTGAGTGGACAGGGAGTTCCACTGGGGCACTACCCCATCCCAGCCTTTGGGGTTCTTATAAAACTTTACTGATTTTCTTTTCTTTTAAAAACATGCTTGACTTAAAACATGCTTTTCATGATTTATGCATGGGACATGCAACACTTACTCATTTTTATGCAAAACCCGAGGCGAGCTCGAGGGCATTCATAGTTCATTTTCTTTTTCATCGGGACAAACTTCACAATTCCCTACTCAGCCTTCATACCCTAACACTCAAATTTAGGCCTAGGACTGAAGTAGGGTACTCGGCCCATATCCAAAGTATTAAGGCCGAAACCTCCTAGGGTATTTCCTAAAGTTTTTCTTCATCATTTCACTTTAAGTATCCTCCAAGAATTAAAGGTGTTTAATTAAAACATATACCATTTCTAGAAAAGGGGTAACCGAAACGCTATTATCCAACAAGTAAACATTTTTACATCCAATCTTATTTCATTCCAACTTCTTCCATTCACCTTTTTAACTTAGAAGATTTCCTTCTATTAATTCCTTCAAAGTTTCCTCACAAACAAGTGTCTTCTATAAGTTTAAACTAAATAATTCCACAAACAATCAATATAATTTAATCCTCTAATTTTAACCTGAAATATCACAAGATTCCAATTAGACACTACTAATCATCATATATAAGTGATTACTTCTTTTCATATGCATGCATACACCATTACAATTCATATTAGTCATATATTTTCTTTACATGTCCATTCTTCATTTCCTCATGACAATATCCTCCTTAAATAAATCAATCATACTACTTATTTCCAACACCAAAATTTATAAACTTAATACTAAGATCCACCATGCATCAACTTCATCATTTCATATAATATTCATGCTTTCCATTTCTTTTTGCTACTAATACTCGATTCTTTATCTATACTCATATTCTTACCTCATTTTAACATAGAGATTTACACGTGAATATTCATACCAAAGACAAGCATTAACACCAATCAATTTAATCCAAACATGGCAATGCAACAATTAATCCAACAAGCATGATCACACAACTATATACAAGAAATGTTAAAGAAAAGATGAAAGTATATTTACAATACTCCTATTAAATTTTTGCTTATAATCTAAAAATACACACATAGAATCTCTTATTAGACTAATTGTAAGTATGAAGATTCAAAATAAACCTTATTTCCTTTTAGCTAAAACAATGGTGCTATATGTGTGTGTTCCTCCTAGGCTTGCATGATTCTAGGCACTAACCTTCTCCAAAGCAATATCCACTTCAAGACTCTTGATCTTAGCTCCACTAATTTAGAACTCTTCAAACTGTGTGGCAAGAGAAGAAGAAAAAATGGTGAGGGTAAATGGATAGCTTTGGCCGAGAGGTAGAGAGAGTGGGTTAGGGATATGTTTGCTTTGTGTTCAAACGAAACAAGCTAAGGAAAATGGGCATAGGGTCACACGGCCAAACCCTTTCTCTAGAGTCTTTGGTACACATTTTACTATTCTTAGGTATGGCCAATGATGGATTGAAAGATTGACAACACTAAGTCATTCCAAGATCAAGTCTTGGCCATACCTTGGAAGATTTGGTTCCTTCTCCCTCTCTTGCTATGGTCGGCGCCCCCTTGAGTGTTTGGTCCACATTTTTCTTGCATTTCACTCAATCACCTTCCCTCCATCATCTCATATGTCCATCCAAATGATCTCAAGGCCATGCTTTTTGGGAATTGGGCAATGCATGATCTGGCCAAGGCCTTGCTTCAACCGAACCCTCCATTTGCTTCATCTCCTTTCTTTGTCATTTCTATCACTTACACACACACCATACCTCTCTTCACATCACCATACCTTCTTACACTTTGCACTTTATTCGCTTACACACTCCTCTCTTGTCTCATCAACTTGTTGGTGGCCATACTCCATGAAACTCTCCAAGTAGCTCACGGAATGCCTCCCACCGAAATCCATTGCTCCATTCCTCCATCCTTCTCTTCATGCCACTTGTCACACTCCCATACACTATGACTTCTATTGGAAAATCAAGGGATGGTGCATTGTACTTCCAAGATTCCATGATAGGAAAATCTCTCCATAAGATTCCACACTCCATCCTACATGGTTACCTACTAGTCAACCTTCACCAACTAGTAATTTCCTACAAGCCTTGGATGACTTTTTAGGGTTTCTCTTCAAGTGACAAGTGTATCTAATATGGGCTTGGTGGGTCATGAGTTCATACTACTCTTTTGGTGGGTTTATGGGCTCACCACTACTCTTTTGGCCCATTCACTTAATCCATGTCTCCAAAGTTTCATTTCCAAGCCCATCTCTTTAGAGCTTGTTTTTACAAATTATCACTAATCTTTCATATTAGCGTTGAATTAAATAATTAAATTAGGATGAGAATTTTAGGGTTATTACAATAGGTATGGATGATTATGTAAGATTAGCTTAATTTTGTTATTTTCTACACTAAGGGAAATAGTATATGTATGTTTTTAGAAAAAAAGATAGTGGGGACCAATGAAAGAGGAGTTTTAGTTGACTAAGTAAGGTATGTTTTAAGTATATTCCTAGTTGAATGAAGCCAACAGATTGGCTGTTTTGGAGGTTTGGGATTGACTTTTGTTTGTGTTCTTTTCACAATGTGTTAGTTTACTTCTTAAGCAAGTAAAGTAGGTAAATGAAGGGATGTGATTGGAAGAGAAAAGCTTGACTTTCTTATAGGTGTTTCGGCTAAACCAAGAGTATATGGGAGATGTTTAACCAACTTAGTATATTGTCCATTTCTACCACAAGTTAGCTTTTATACTTGGCACAAATTGAGACAGATGGCAAGGGGCTATTGGATGAAAACAATATAGAATCCGTTATATATGAATTTCGGCTAAAAAGAGATCAAAAGGAGTGAGTTGCTAATTGGATTTATCTTCTTGAAATTTGCCAAGGTTTGGATAAGTTCATGACTTAAGCCTATGTCACCTAAGTCTTAGATGACATGAGTAGTCTATACTCTAAGAGGGACACATGGCCTTATGGGGTGAAAGGTGAAATTGGTCTATGAAATTGCAGTTGTCGACCAACACGAAAACACACATACAAGTCCATCTCACATCACTCTTAGCTCTCGGCAACCCCCTCACTTTTCCTCTTCATCCACTTCTTTCATTCACTTCAATTTCTAAACTAATTCTCTTAGTATAGTTAAGTGTGTTCTTTCAAGAAAGTGGTGGGAAAATCCTAGCCTACAAAGGAGTAGTTTGGAATATCTCTTGGAAGTTGTAAGTGCAACTATAACCTCCCTTTAGTATTTTGTTTATGTATTTTATAAATTTGTTATTTCAAGATTTTATTTAAAATGTGATTGTTGGTTGAATATGTGTTCCTTTGGTGATTGATAAGTAGCATAAGAGAATATTTTCTTTAGATTGAAAATTTATGGCTAAGTGATGATAAGTGATTAGGATTTTAATTTTTTTATGCTTATTTGAGAGAATGATATAAGATTTAGTTTAAGAATTGTTTTAAAAATATATAATGAGTTGCTTAAGGAATGAAATCAAGGGTAAAGAGTGGATAATTATAAATTAAAGCTTTAATTTATGGTATGATGTGATTAAATGTTAGAATTTCTTAATCTTGTTGTTTTAGGGTTTTCGATTATGGACTCATTGGTTAGTAAAATATTGGTTTTATTTCTATTAAAGGATATGATTATAAAACTAGGTTTTTGAAGAAATTAATAAAGTATATCTCTAGTATTTAAGGAATAATTAGAGATATATGTATAAAGGTGGTGTGATGAAAAGAAGTGGAGAAATAAGATTTTAGCCTAGAGGGATTTTTTGGCCTAGGCTATTTCAAGATTAGGGTTTAAGTATTTGAGTTGTTCTTTGATGAAATATGTATGAACTACTTGAAAGAATTGATAAGTATATGTTTAGCATGAATATGCTACGATTTGGTAATACATGCGTCATACGTCACATGGGTCATATATTATGCATGAAAAAAGTTTAAGTTGCATGCATCATTGTATAAAGAGTCCCATGATCGAGTTATCATGGTCTTCAAGAAAAACTAGAATAAAGTTAAAAAAGAATAAGATGATGAAAAATTGTGTCATCACAAGGAAGGCGATATGTAACTCTCGTATAACTGACGTGCCGACAGGGAAGATGATACATAACTCCCATATGACTAACGTGCCGATGGGGAAGGTGATATGTAACTCCCGTACGACTGACTTGCTGATGGGGAAGGCAATATGTAACTCCCATCAAATGATAAGAAGTTGTGTCATTATAGGGAATGCGATACGTAACTCTTGTATGACTAACGTGTTTGGTAGAAAAGGCAATACATAACTGCTGCCATAATAAGTATTTTTGTGTCATGGCGGGGAAGACGATACGTAACTCCCATATGGCTGACATGATTGGCAGTGAAGGCGATATGTAACTCCTGCCATAATAAGTGTTTTTGTGTCATGGCAGGGAAGGCAATACATAACTCTCGTATAATTGATGCGAACAATAACCCAACGGTGAAAGCAATACGTAACTGCCATCGAGGTGTAGAAATAGGGTGACAGTGAATAAGAATAAGAATAAGACTTAACTGCTGTCATACTATGAATAAGAATAAGACGATACATAACTGCTATCATACTATGAATAAGAATAAGACTTAAGGAAAAGATACAAAGAAGATAAGAATTCTAAGAAAAGTCATTACATGACATGATGGGTGTTATGCCCATGTTTATACAAGTTTTTCATGAAAATGTATAATTCTATGTGAAGAGGGTACATAAGTCATGATTAAGACATGATAAGTCAAACATAATTCATGACATAAGTCACAAGCATAAGTCAAATATAAGTCATGTCATGAGTCACATGTTCATGTAAGCACATATTACTTGTAGAGTCGGGCTATGCTATTATTATGTTATATGTGTACTTACTGAAATTTTTTGAAAATCTCACTCTTTTATTTTTATCTATCATTTCTTATGAAATGATAGACGTTATTGTAGGAATAGATAATTCATCACAAGATCCAAACGTCATGAGAGTTTTTGAGATACCCTAAGGGTCCTACAGATTACTCCTCTATTGATAAAGTGATCAACTGTTGATGACAAGATTATAGAGAAGGTGGAAAAGAATCCCCTAAGGGTAACAGAGAGTAGTTGAATATTGTCCTGGGATAATCAGATATTGATACATATTAAGGAAGAAATTTAGTATAATATGCTTGATGTTTTATAAGGATATGTGTTTTTATTATAGAATACCATGTGATTAATGCAAAGAATTGGATTTTTTTACTGATTATTGGAATTAATCTTATTCTACTGTAATATATTTTACAAATCGTTAGTACTTTATGCACATGCATATAATTTCTAGCATGAATAACAAGATTTGTAGCCTAATGTTACAAGTCATGACACTTCAATTTACGTTAGATTTTATACATAAATTGGGGGCAACACAATCTCTCCCATGTGACCTCAACCCAAATCAAGATTGCACATGGTCTTCGGCCCTGAAATCGAAACTCCAAAGTTGTATGTTCGTTCCAGGGGTGGTTCCTGACCACCCCAGCCACAGACGGTGTTTCCCAAGACAAGGTTCCTTCATCCATGAAATCGGTACAACATATGGCCTTCGGCCATGAGATTGAGACTCCAGTGGCCTCCTAGTGGCCTACCAGAGTTGTCTATTCCTCTTAAGGGTGGTTTCCGACCACCCTAGCCATGGACGTTGGTCCCTAACCCCGTTTGGCCAGTGCGAGGGAGAGGGCATGGGGCAAGAAGAAAGGGAGGCAGAAAAAGGAAGAGGTAGAAAAGTAGGAGGGACATATGGCACATTGGTATTGTGTCACATCAATGTGTGAGATCTCTTTGTGAGATCCCTTTGTGTTTATAGTATTTTCCTCCCTTTTAAAACAGAGAGATGCTCCTTCCATAGGGATGCCCACGAGCTGGGCCAAGCTAGCCATGGAAAATTAAATGCAAGTGACCTAAATATTAAAGACCAAGCCCAATATCTATTACAAATCCAAGTCAACAAAAAATCTAATATGATCGACACAAATACTAATGGACTTAAACTAACCTATGGCCCAACAAATGTATAGACTTCCAACTCAGTGACTGAGGCCTTTACTTAAATCAGTTGGATGCATTGCTAGGCCTAACAATTCATGTTCTAGTTGTGTTGGGTTCGAGTCATGTTAATTCAAACTAAATATGTCAGCCCATTAGCACTAATTATCCTTAAATCTCTTTTTTGAGTCATAGTGTTTTGTTATATGTTGGGTGCAATATTAGTCAAATGTGGAGGTTTGGTAACACTTGGGTTTAGTGCCAAATCGTTTCAATTTTTTTTGAAATTTATTTGTAAGAAAGACCCTTTCGAGCTTTCGACTACTTTTTTGTTAAATAGGCTATGGGTCCAAAATCTCTATATTGGTGGATTGTGTTTTCCTCATTAGTTTTGAAAATTATGTTAAAAAACACTTACGGGCCATGCTAATTTTTTTAAACATGGTGGTTTATTTTTGGAGATTGAGTACACAAGGTTCAAAACATAGAGAAAAAACCCACTTATTTTTTTTTTCTCTCGAGCCCAAGGTTTTTTAGTATGACCCAAATTTTTTGAAATGGGCTTAAAGGCCCAAGCCCAAGAGAACACCCCCACATCTTGCACGCCATTTTCCTTTCTCATGCACGTCTCCTTGTTGCTTTCTCTAAGGTTTTAATTGTGTTTCTGTTTATAGATCCTTTCCTCTAGAGTTGTCAACTAGTATGTATATGTTCACCTTTCCATCCTCTCAAACAAGAGTTGTCTTGGCAAATTCTTCTTAGCCCTAGGGTTTTCAGCACCGCACCAGAGTCACCACCCTTTCATGTCACAAACCCTCCTTCATGCACTAGTAGGCATTGAGCCACCCTCCAACACCACTGCCACCATGCCACCGGAGCACCACTTTAGGTGTACACCACACGTAAGGAAGCAACCATAGTAGAGAGCCTTCATGTTGCGAACTGTGATGTAGACCCAACAAAGCACCAAGAGCCATCCTGAGCTGCCTCCACCTGTCGTTAGTCTCTTCCGGTGAGGAAGAGACTAACGACAGGTGAAGGCAACTCGAGATGGTTCTAAGTTCTTTGTTGTGTTAAGGCAGGAGCACCATTTGGTATACACACAGATCATACGAAGGAGGATTGACCATTAACATATTCTTGAAGAATCGAGATAGCTAAAGGAATATTTTCTGTAACCAAAAGGATGAGCTGGCATTTATTTGAGTGTATTCTATTAGGGAAATATGCCTATAAATATTGTCATGTTGTGTACAAGGAATATATGAAAAACATATCAAACATTACTTTCTTGATTTTCATTACGTTTTCTGTCAAACATCTAATAAGGACCTGTGTCCAAATTTATTTTACAAACAGTTCCCATGGCACCTAAAGTTTCAAACCCTACCCTCAATACCTCCATTGTTTCTTCTGCTCCCTAGTTCATTACTGTGAAGCTTAACATTGATATCTCCTTTTGAAGGCACAAATAGTGCCATTCCTTAGGGAACATTAGCTTCTAGAGTTTGTCAATGGCTCTTCTCCAAAACCCCCTCCACTCATGGATGAAAAACAGAATCTAGCATACACACATTGGCTACAATAGGATAGTCTGGTTGTTTCAGCCTTATTTTCTTCCCTCTTTGAGAGTGTTTTGGCCCAGGTGCTCAATTGCACATGTTCTACTCACCTTTGGTCCACACTTCAGAATCTCTTTTCAGCCAAATCTATAGCTCATGTCGTCCATACCCAATAATAGTTAGCCACACTTAAAAAGTGATCCGAAACAATCACTGAATATTTTTAAAAAGCAAAAGCTCTTTCATTTGCTCTTGGTGCTGCTAGCCATGCTCTTTCAAATTTCGAGTTTCTTGTTTATCTACTTGCTGGTCTTGGCACTGAATATGAATCAATGGTGACCTCTCTCACCACTCATCTTTAACCCATCTCACCTCACCAACTTTATAGTTTTCTCCTTAACCATAAGTCCCGGCTTAATCACCAAAATCAATCCCTACTTTTTAATGCTACATTTGCTACCAACAACACTACTACCCCATGTTCTCCCACTACTTTTATAGCACCTGTCGACGCCCCCGTCTACGCTTGGGATCGGACGTAAACCGAGATGTCAGGGATAAGTAATGCAAGGATACTCACCCCTCATTCATGTTACAAGGAAATTGTGACGACCCCAAAATTTAGAGTATTTTTCTGTGCCTAATTATACTAATGTGGCTTAGTAATCTAGGTAAATGGGTAGCTAGTGCCTTAAGAAATAGACTTGAGAGTTCAAGGGCCTTAAGGCCATGGCATGAGCTTGGGCCTAAGTGGGGGAGAGAAAAGCCCATGGGTCCATAGGAGGAGGTCCATAAGACAACTCAAGCCCAAGCTTGATGACACATGTCAAGCTAGGAAGAGTTTAGTAATTTGAGTCAAGACTAGTGGTTGAGAGAAGGAAATTCTAGTAGGTGAGACTAGTTGACTAGTTGTTTTGTTGGAGGAAGAAAGGAAAAGCCATGAGTGGAATCCATCTTGTCCTACCTAGGTAAGTGTGTGAAGTGTAGGATTTTGCTAAATAAGTCAACATAGGATCCTACCATATCTAGCAAAATCATGTGGAAAGGATTTGAGAAGACTTGGAGATGGGAAGAGAGGGGAAGGGTTTCGGTGAGGGCCTTGGCCAAATGGCCTTGGGTTTTGCTTGCCTAAAACCTTTCCAAATCTAGGGGAAAGGACATGAGGGGATAGTGAACAATAGGATGAGACTTGGTGTGTAAGAGAAGTGACATGAGATGGGAAATGATGGAGCAAAAGTGGAAAGAAAGGGGTGAAGGTTTCGGTCATGCCTTAGCCGAACCTCTCCCCTCCTTGTTTGACTTGCTTGCCACCAAATCTAGATGAATATTTGTGTAAGAGTGACATGACAAGTTGTGTGAGGTGTGAGGTGATTGGTTGATGGAGGAAGCATGTGACAAAAGTAGAAGGAGAGTGAGATGAGGGAAGGATTCGGATGAGATGAGGGATGGAGGGATCCGAAACCTCCTTTGGGGGTCTTCCCAAAAATGGATCCTCAAATCCATTTGAATGACTTGTGAGGGGATAGTAGGGGAGACAAGAGGGGATGTGAAGTGATGGAAAGGGGTTGAAACCCTAGGGTATGTGGCCGGCCATGAGAAGGAGAAGAGAGAGCATAATCTCCAAAACCTAGGATAGGATGGATTAGGGTTGATGTGATCAAGTGATGGGAGTCACTCAAGAGTCTTTCAAGCCCATCACAAGTCACTCAAACATAGGGGAATGAGTGGCCTAGAAGCTAGCCAAATGCCTTGGCCGAATGGCCTAGTTCCTTCACCTTTTGGACTTGCACTTTTCGGACACACACACACACCTCTCCCTTCTTGGCATCTCACGGCACTCTCCCATTTCTCTCCACTTGGTTTCACTTGTTCTCACCACCTAAACACCTAAACACACCAAACTAAGAAGGAGAAGGAAGTAGTGTTGGTGGAAGAAGAAGAAGCCTAGAAGAGGTAAGTAACTTAGCCATTTCAAAGCAAAAACTTAGAAGCATGAAAGAGAACCTTAAGTTTATACCTTTCTTTTAGAAATAATAAACTTTTAGCACAACCTAACTAAGCATTTCTTTTGTTTTCAGAAGTTTTATAAGCTAGCTAGGAAGACAAGTAAGTACCTCCTTACTATACCTTTAGCAATTTCCGTATATTTTAAAGTGAATGTGCTTGAATGTGTGAGAATATGTTTGAATATGTTTTATTGTTTGGTTGTTTGCTCAGAAATGCAATGATGAATATTTAAGAGTACAAATGTTATCTTGATGAGGATTCATGAGTAAAACCTATAATCTTATTGGGTAAAGGATTTTGAGATGATGATGATTTTGATGGTTCGATGAGAAAAAGTATGTATGCATGAAGATATCGAGTTAGTTGAATGTTGGTGAATATAGGATATATGCATACTATGATATTGGGGAAGCATCTTTGTAAATATTGTGCATATAGAATTGCCATGCTAGGATGAAAAGTTTATGAAGCATTGGTGGAAAAATAGTTGTAATAAATTTTGGGAGATGTTGGTGTTATTATTGCTTAATGAGTATGATAATGCATGCTTGTGGAGTTATATTTTTGGAGAAGTTCTAGAAGAGAAAAATTATGAAGTTTTAATCTCTTATTTACTTTATATTCATGTTTGGATATTTTGGAGAAAAGAAGTATGTGTGTTGGAAGAATGACATGTATGGGTTCGGATTCACCTAGATCGTTCAAGTAGTGCCTTAGTGGAAAGACTGAGAGAAGAAAACGTAAGGCTTGAGGACCTTATAGGTTTCGGTTTTGACCCTGTTAAGGCTAGGAAATTATTTTAAAAATCTCGAATTTAGGCGAAATGGTGTTGGGGAGATCAAAGGAAGAAGAAAACATCAATAGGAAACAAAGTAGGGTCTCAGCCCAAACCCTAGGGGTGAATGCCGAGCACCCCACCTCCCCCTAATGCTTTTGTTTAGACATTTTTCCATAAGTAAGAGTCTATGGTATAAGGATTTGAAAGAAATACGATTACACGTGTGTACTCGGGTTCGTCTCGAGTTCTTGCATCTACAAGGTCAAATGTTGCATGTCACATGCATAAGCACGAAAAACCTATATTTTTAAAGAATGCTTTCGAAAGAAGAAGAATAAAGTTTTAGAAGAACCCCAAAGGCTGGGATGGGGAAGTGTCCCAGTGGAACTCCCTGTTCACTCAGGAGTGATTAAAGTCGAGTAAAAGCCCCTGGGTCGACAAAGAACCGTCGGCAGACCATGTATGGCTCCACATAGGTATTCGGAGTGTGGTCGCACCTAATGCTAGTGGGTGCCCTATAAGCGGTGTTGGCCTCGGCCTCGCCATCTGATAAGTTTGTAGTCGCTTGGAGAGAAATCCCCAAGCGATGAATAGCGTGAAAGGACGTGAAACGTATTCACTTTGGTCGACTTGGTCGCCGGGTGTGATGGTAACTAGCGGGGAGCACACGGTGCATAGGGGAACCGTGAGGTGTCCAAAATAAGAAGTCATGACGAGAAGAAAAGGGTCTTCGGGCCATATATGATATGATATGATAAGTGGCGCCTAAGATAAGTAAAAGACGAAAAGTTTTCGAACAAGAGTTTTTTTTGTTGTTTTCGAAAGAATATGCATCAAAGGAGTTTTGCTATGCGTTTTGAACAAGTATGATTTTGGAAATTAAGAATAAGAAAAGAAAGATGAATTTTTGTCACGAACATGTGCATCAGTCTAGGCATAAGTTCCATGGTAATGCATATGTAAGAAGATTTGTTTGTTATTCACCTTACTATATGCCTAGAATTGCTTCCGATAGAGTATAGATGTACTTACTGAGATTTCTCTCGAAATCTCTCCCCATTCCTTGTATTCCCACTATTGTGCCCTCTCGGGGACAATAGACGTACTTGCAGGTGAGGATGGATCAGAAGGGTACGACCCCGGAGATGACACGTCGGACCCTCGAGGGTCCGATTGAGGCCGCCCTTAAGGGGCCAGTACCACTAGACCTCCCGGGTCAGTGGGAGATGGAGTCACTGAAGGTGACTATGTACAGTTATGTTGGGCTACGCCCTTCAGGGTGTTGTTTAGTATTAGGGATGGACGAGTCCCTCCACTTGGGGCGCGTTTTTGGAACGCCTTCTAGGGCGATATGTGAGGTAGGGCCTAGCCTGGATTTGGATCGGCTTCGCTGGGGCCCGAACCTTAAGAAAGTGAAGAAGGAACCCGTCGGATGAACACATGGGCAGTGTTAAGACCCGTATTGTATTTTGATGCCCTGTATTATTGTTTTTGGAAAAAGTCTTCCCGCCTGTGGGAAGCACTATTTTGGTTTCTTGGACAAGTGATGTAAATATTAAATCCTGGCTATGTTTAATATTATGTTTGGGATCCGTAGTCTAACCATGTGATGTATGTTATTGACGGCTTAGCCTTTTTATTTCCGCTGCGAAAATCTTTACTTGACGTTTCAAAAAAAAAAAAAAAAAACTAAATGCATGCTATGATGAGGGGTGAGCTTCCTTGTGTTGTTCGCCCCCGACGCTTCTATTCACGTGCGATCCCAAGCGTGGGTTGGGGCGTCGACATAAATGCATGCGCCTAAACTTACTAGCAGTATGCAAAATTTTCACAGCAGAAAAAGTTCAAGTCGAGTATTATAGGCAAGAAATATAAAACTTGTCAAGCATCACATGGTAGAACTAATAATTATCCCAAAAGAAACTTTATACATAACATCAAAATGTATCAAATTTCACAAAATACCAATATTCCCAACACAAAAAATATCCAAAGTTCTCCAAAATTACCAAATTATAACTTGAACCAACACTAGAAAAGAAATGGCCCGGTTACCCATCCTTGAAACAAGGGTTCCTCTGCATATCTTTTATGAGACAGTCATACCATTAAGGGGCCATGACATTAAAAAGAGAATACTTTGTCAGACCCTCAGGATTCTAAAGAGTCTCTCGGGAGTCTGACTCATGGAATCCATCATCGCTTGCAACTACTTCTATTGTAATAACCCTTCCTTTTAAAAGATTTCCTTAGTTTATATATTCATTTAGAAATTTATTTTTTTATTTTAATAAATTTTTGGGAATTTATGGCTTTTAGAAGTAAGGCCTAAATAAGAAACATTTAAGGTAGTAAATGAAATATGATGGATTATGATCAAAATTTTGAAAATTTAGAAAGGTGTAAATTAGAGTATTTATTTTACATCTATAGAATAATTCTATCAAGGAGATTAAGAAAATAAATTGATAAAATTGAAAGTGGAATGGAAAAACACTTAGGTAGCCCAGAATTGAGATCTCGGGTTAATATAACATATTTCAGTAAAATGGTAATATCTCCGTCATGATATAAAACTTTTATGCTTTTTATTTTTGGACGATCAAAGTGGATCAATGGGTATTTGGGCTGGAAGTGGATTGATCTGATTTGAGCGTAAACTAAAGCCCAAAAATGAATCACACCACCGACCTATTTTAGGAGCTTCAATTTGATTGGTTCTCTATATCTCTATCTTTTAGATATGTGTAAAAAGGTTTGTATTTTGTGGTGGAAGAATTTATGGAAGGAAAAGTAGTCTATAACCATGGAAGAAGTGGGAACAAATCTGATTGGTATAGAACTAACCAAATCAGCCAAGTTACCCTTTTATTCTTAATCAATAGCCAAGCAAGCCTTAAGAGAATTCTTCCAAAATGTCCCAAGTGGGCCAATGAGAGCTGGAACATATGGCAAGAAGAGGGAAATTGATCTAGAAACCATGGGGTGCAAGGGAAGGCCAAGTGGCCAGTTGGATCCCATCTTAGATATTCTAGGCTTTTTCTTTTATTTTTTTATCCATGTGCTGTAATTCTTTGAACCATTGATCAAGATTATTTTATAGGAGGATTAAACTCAGCCATGGAATAAAAATCTCAGAAAATCATTAGAGGTTCGGGATGATTATAAGGCCTTGCATCTAGGGGGGACACCTCACCCATTTGGCTAAGGGTATCGCCGTTCGGCCACTATGGCTCTCACCACCACCGCCAAAAGCTTCCCCTACCTCATTTTATCACACCCCTAAAACAGTTTTCCCATCCTTGGCCGCACCTCCCTTGTACGGGGGAAAATCTGAAAATGGGTTTCCACCGTTTTGAGCTAGATCCGCCGCCTTTTGATGGTTGCACCGCCTCACCGCCACCGCCATGAGATTCCCCATCCTCCAAGGAGTATTCCCAAATTTTGGTGTCAAACGGAGTACCCGAACCCAACCCGTCACCTTGCCGTGCCCGGAGATGAATTGTGCATGACTTACCACTACAGATCAGGGATCACCGCGATGTTCGATTGGCGTCCGTTTATGCATAGTAAGTAACAGATACTTGTTTTATTGTTTGATTGACTGTTTGATTGTGTGCTAATATCTGTTTTGTTTGCTTGATGTGTTATCTAGTGATAATGAGTAATTCGAGAGTAGATTGGTTGGACCTGAGGCCATTTAATGGAGATTGAAATTACCCGGAGTTAATCTTACTGTGGTTGAATATTGTGTGGATGGTAATTGTTGATGATATAATGTTTTGGTTGGATGAATCGATTATTTTAGTGATTATTAGTGATAAAATGATCTGGTTGGATAACTTGGTTATTTTGGTGATTATTAGTGATAAAATGATTTGGTTGGACAACTCGGTTATTCTAGTGATTATTGGTGATATAATGATTTGGTGGGATGACTTCATTACTTTTTCACTATGTTTTAATAAGGTGATAAACTAGGATTTTAATCGAAAAGATATTTGAAAGAAAATAATGGAAATTAAGGAGGGAACTTAATAAGTACAATTAGGTAAAATTTAGTTAAGGGTTGAAACAATGGCGTAATATGTTGGACGATGAAAAGTTTATTTTTGGAGGTTCATAAATTTAATCCTGGTGTACTTCTTTGGAAAAACATTAGACTTTAACTCATGATATGATGCATGGATATGACTTGAATCTTTGGATGAAATATCGATGTGTATTCTTAGATTCCCTTAATGTATAGATTGAGAAATGTTTGGGCTTAGAGAAAATATTATGTGATGAAAATTTATTGAAGAGAATAACTATACAGGTAATGTAAATGTGGTAATTAATGATGGGTTATGATATAGATATTAAGTTTTAAGAAGATCTTAAGAAAATATGTGTGTTTTGGGTAAAGAGAAAAGAGAAGAAAAGTTAGATTTGACTCCATTATAAATTGTCTCCTTAACCCCTATAAGAGAATGCTGGTTTGATGTGATGTGACTTATGGTTTTGACTATCTCTTTATTGGAATATGCACGACATGTTGGATAGGAGATAAATTAAAAAGGGATGTTTGTTTATATATCAATATGTATGAGATATGATTTATGAATACATGATTCATATGTTTCCTGACTTACATGTTTTGCATAAGAAGTCACATGTTGCATGCATGTCCCATGCATGAACACGAAAAGCATGTTTTGAGTCAAGCATGTTTTTAAAAGAAAAGAAAATCAATAAAGTTTTATAAGAACCCCAAAGGCTAGGACGGGGTAGTGCCCCAATGGAACTCCCTGTTCACTCAGAAGTGATTAAAGTCGAGTGAAAGCCCCTGGGTCGACGAAGAATAGTCGGCGGATCATGTATGGCTCCAGAAGGTGTCCGAAGTGCGGTCGAATCTAACACTGGTGGGTGCCAAAGACGAGTAAGGTGTTAGGACCTGCCGTACTATAAGCTATGTGACGCACTCACCTTAAGGTGATGCAGTAACCAGTAGGGAACGCACGGTGCTTAGGGGAATCGTGTCGTGTCTCATATATGTTACGCGATAAGTCATGACAAAAAGAAAAGGTTTTTCGGGCCATAAGTGGCGCCTAAGATAAGAAAAGACGAAAATCATTTTTGAAAAGATGACTTTTGAAAAGAAGTTCAAACAGTACATATGAAAGAAGCCAAAGTTATATGAAAGCATTTTTATGAAAAGCACGTACATGAAGCAAAGCATTGAAAACTGTCAAGGATTATGGATGTTTTTATACAAAAGTGCATGTGCATAAGTCATGTTGCAAGTCTCATATTTATGGTACATGCACCCATTGAATTTACTTGTATAGGCTGATGATGTTCTGTTGAGTGAATTGGTTGTATATTGTTTGTTGTCTGTTGCTTACTGGAATTCACATCTCACCTCGGTGGATCGTGCCCACCCTACGGTCTCCATTTTACGGGATCATAGTTTGTGATTGCAGAAAACGAATTTGGCCCGAGATACAGACTTCACAGGAAAAGAAATTTGTTGAGAGGATGAAGATCGAGATTATGATCTCAAAAGCAGTGTTACTTATCTTTTTCTTTTGAAAGATTGTATAATCTCCTGTTGGAGAAATTGTTTTAAATTGATTTGTAGTTTTTAAAGAATCTCTGGTACTAAAACGACTGACTTTCATTCATTTTTCCGCTACGGATATTTATTGTACACTTGGTGCATGCTTCACACACTCTTCAAACACTATTCGACGGGATGATTGATCCATGCGATGATCGTCTTGATGTCGTGAGTCCTTCTAAATCCCAGGGGGGATTCGTGGGTGTCACAGACATGACTAGCGGGGACGGCGATATGTAATGCCCGCTATGTTAAGTATTTTCATGTCAGGACGAGGATGGCGATACATAACGCTGGGAAGATTGACACGAGGGTCATCAACGGGAATGACGATGCGTAATGCCCGGAAGATTAATGAGCTTATGTATGGCCAAGCTGACGTGTTATGCTAAGAAAACCTTATGGGGACGACAATACGTAATGCTCATCGAAGTTATGAAATAAGTATGACCCACAATGTTACGAAAGATAAAATAAGAAATAAGAATTTAAGTATTATAAGAGTGGATCCATAGGAAATATAAGTCTGTCATTTATTTATCACTCATCTACATGAGCTACATAAGTCAATTCATATGTTATATGTGATGATCTTGTCATATGTTTTAATATTGTGCTTTTATCTATGCCTTGTTGTGTTAAATGTGTACTTATTGAGATTTTCGAAGAAATCTCACTTTTATTTATTTGTGTCATTTTGGAAAAATTCAATTATTGTACAAGATTATATGACGGACAGAGGAAAAACCCTTATGTCTCAGAGGAGCCTTAAGGGGCCCTTTGACTTTTCTCTTTTTGACTATTTTGACTCTCCCATTTTTTATATCTATGATCAACTGATGGGGCTATGGAGACATGATGCATCTGCCTTCTCAAAGGAGCAGAAACGTACTGGATGTTGTCTAACATTAGGTTTAGATGATTTGTTATCTGTATGCAGGATTTACATGACACCATATGGGCAGTACCTGCATTGAGATTTTTGTGTTAGTTTGAATATGTTTCGTGTAACGACCCGATTTGTTGCCTCGATTAAAACGTAAATCGAAGCATACAGACAAGTAACATAAGCCTACTTATCATACATAAACTTAAAGAGTAGCATGCATGCGTCTAAACTTACTAATAAATGCAAAGCAAAATACAATAGAAATAGGTAAATCTCCAATATATGTAAAGAGATCTAACCCTTGCATAAATAGATCACATGGCATAGTAAAATTATAACCTTCATAGCATCATATATATAAAAACATATTGTATCTAAGACTTACATAACCCAGTTAGTTTTCTTAAAACATAATATCGTATCCCACTGTCATCTAATAATCTTACTATTCCACTTGATCACATACATGAGATTATCTCAACTGGAGAGGATTCTTTTGTATGACCCTCAGGGTATCTCAGAATCTCCTATGCTATCTAAGTCGTATTGCAATTTGTTTATTCTTGCAACATCTATCATTACATAAGGAATGATAGATAAAACTTAAAAGAGTTAAGGAAATAAGGTATAGATAACATCAGCAAACATCATATATAGCAATGATCACAGACATATAACTTATGAGAATGCTTTATGGGACTTATGCATATCAATAATCACTCTTCCCATACAAACTTAGATCATACCTGGACCCACCATCATATACTTAAAACCTATACTTATTATCTTATTTCTTAATCTTATGGGTTTTACTTATTTCTTATCCTCAATAGGTGTTATGTATCGTTGTCCCCATCGGGTCTTACTTATTGCATAACCTCGACAGGCGTTACGTATCCCCATCCCTGTCGGGTCTTACTTATCTCTTATCTTCGATGGGCGTTACGTATCGCCGTCTCCATCACATATAACTCATCAATCATCCGGAAATTACGTCTTATCATCCCCGTTGTCATGAGTCTTGTGTCAATCTTTCGAGTGTTACATATCGCCGTCCCTGTCATGACACGGAACATACTTAACATAGCGGGCATTATGTATCACCATCCCCGCTAGTCATGTCAGTCTTCTGGACGTTATGTATCATCGTCCCTGTTGTGACACGACACTTACCTTATGAAACCATGTTAGTCGTTTGAGCATTACATATCGACGTCCCCATTGTGAAATAATTCTTATTTTACAACAGGCGTTACGTATCGTCGTCCTTATCGGCACATCAGTCATATGGGTATTACATCTCGCCGTCCCCGTCATGATGTGACTAACTTATCCATAATTCTTATTCTTAGTTGTTCCTTTCTTATTCTTATTCTCTTAAATATATGCTATGCCCATTTTCTTAAAACCTACCACAAGATGGAACATGCATGTTCTCTTAAACCTTATGCTATGTACCCAATGCAACACTTATCATACAAATCATACAATTATCATACACTTACATTACATATATAATTCTTTTTTATTGAATCATCAACTTTTATCCAAAAAAAAGTCTCAAATTTAAACAAACAGGGCATCTCGTTCGAGTAAGGTATCGAGCAAGCATCAAACGAAATCTGGGGTTGTCTCTTGCTCGAGCAAGATATTGAGCGAGAGTCAAGTGAAGTCTCGGGTTGTAACTCGCTCGAGTAGGATATCGAGTGAGGTCAAGCGAAGGGTTTAGATTGTTCTTCACTCGATCCATAGGTCGAGCGAGGTCACGGTTCATAGGGTTTTTCAATCTATATCATGCAATCCTTTCACATAAACCTTATTTTTACTTATTAAAACATAAATCTAGGTTCTTCTAATTTTATTTAACATTTTATCTTAACAAAACTCAATCCAAAACACAATAGATTTCAATTCAATCATATAAGCAAGGTTTACGCTCCCACCAACAACAAACATGCTTTAATCATTAATTCACTTATTCTATGCCAAAATTAGGTTAAATTGTATACTTACTAGTTTCTCCAAAGCTTGTATTAATGATAGAACTAAGCCCTTGCAAGGATTCCCTCAATATCACTCTCTTTAGCTTACTTAGGTGATGTTTGGAGATGCTAAGGTTTATGGAGGATTTTTCTTTGATTTTCTCTGCAATTGGGCATGTGTTTTACTTTCCCAAGAGGGTTATAAGGCTCTCCCACACATATATATAGAGGAGGGTGGTCGACTCTTTAAAAGAAAAGGAGAAGAAGAGATGGCTATAGGCAACTGGTTACTCACATGCTTTGGAGGATGAGGTGTTAACCCTCAAAACCAATTGATTAAATCTAAACCCCTAAAATCTTAGACTTGGCAGTAAAAATCTTCATCCAATGGCTAATATTAAGTCATTTTAGTCAGCCAAAATTGATTAATGGTTGAAGAGATATTAGATGACATAAGCTTGAGCTGGGATTTCATCTAACCAAGCATGTATCAAGTCATTCCAGTCCTTTCTTGTATCTAATGTCTCCGAGCCCCTTCTCTTATCTATTTGGTCACTTGTTACACCACTTGATATGTTCTAGAAGGCCATTTTGAGATTTTGTTAGGATAGACTTTAGTTTGTAACTCACTTAGTTAGACTTAGACATATTCAGGCAGATTTCTGCCTCTCATGTTGCTCCATGTCTTTGGGCCAACTAAAGCTTCTAGATCAAATCTTATCAACTTGCCACATGTTTCCACATGTGTCAAAACTTCAGAAAGATTGATATCCAATCATAATTTTCATCACATGGCTGAACATAATATAATTCCTCAAAGTTGGCTACCAATTGAACTCTACCCAGGGCCATCCAATTCACACCAGATTTAGTCTTTGATCCATTCCTTATCTTCAAAAACCCAAAACATATCCCTTAAATCTCACTTTATTATTTGATTAAGTCCATATCTCTTAAAACTCAAAACATAAAAGTTATATATATTCCTCTTATCTTTCCATATCCTCTTGAATCACTGAAATCCGATATCAAATGAGCAAGTTATGATTGTTCTACCAAAAGATGTCATATCTCTCCCTATATCTCGTTCGAGCAGACATCAAGCGAGGGTCGAACGAGATCTCAGGTTAGGTGTTTTTTCACCTTAAAACAAGCCACCTTTGTATCCAACCCTACTCTCTTAACCTTTCGACACAAAAATTATATACATATATCCAGAGGTTCCTTAAAATGATTTGAAAGATACATAATCATGCCACTTATGAAATTTAAGCGAATACTTAAAAATACAGGTTATCACATTCTCGCCCCCTTAAAATAAATTTCATTCTCGAAATTTGGGAGTTCAACCTTAACACTAAAATAGAACTTAGTATGTACTTAGAAAAATTATATAATCAGTAATACCAACATGGACACCAACACTACTCTTTCCTCTTGGCACATTGCACTTAAAACTCCTAAAGCATATGAGTAATTTAGAATCTTTATTTTTCCCAAAAATCTTAATACAACCTCTAGTAAAATCCAACATTTAATAAACTAAACTGACCTTAGTCAATTTCTATGCTTTATCAAACAAATGTTCATTCATGTTCTCTCTTTTGTAACTTAAAAACCATCTTTTATGTTAATCACAAACAAAATTTTCCTCTTAGTAGAACTCCAAATCCCTACTGATTCCTTCAAATCGATGTAATTTAAGTCTCTGATCATAACCAACATTATGTTTATGCTGTGTATTTTCATCATTTACCACATAAATAACCTTAGCACTTACCGAATCATATCAAAATGGAACCAAAAGTTACCTTTCTCAAGACTATATACTTGTAGATATCATGTGTTTCTAGTCAAGATCATCATTTTGCCTATGTACCAGTAGTTCATTTATACCATTTTCCTCATTCGAACTTATACTTTTAAAATTTATTTCCTCAATCATAGAAAAAAAATGCTAACCAAATCAATACTTTTCATCCCTAAAGAAGTATTTTCTTAAAAATTCTTGTATCCACCATTCAACTCTACTCCATCTCATTCTGATTATTACAAACTCATCAATTTCCAACACAAATCAAACTAACACATGAGGTCTGTGCCCCAAAATTCAAGTCTTATTACAAATCAAATCTCCAAAATTTTAAAACTTTACCTAATTTAAGAAACATTTTCAAGAATTTTATAAGATCGATAAACTTGTAACCTTTCATTCTTTAAACCATTTTGCAACTCTTCAGAATTTAGAACTTCAGTTATCTTACTTCCCACAAAGATCACTTAGACTAAGACAATTTCTCCCAAACCTTGATATTACTACAACAGCTTAGGTCAATAAAATTCAAGCCTACCACTCTTAAACATTTAGGTCATTCTTGATCGTAACATCTCTCTGACAGAATTTAATCTTTAACCTGCTATAACGAAGAAAATTAACTCAAATTCCATCAATAGAAAACTATCAAGTTGATCGGTTAACCTCAAATTCACAACTTTGAAAAAGAAATTCTTTACCACTTGATATCATCCAGCAAGGTTTTCGTCAAATATCACCATAAGGATTTTAGGAATCCATATATACTTTACATCTCTGTATACAACCATACAATAAACTCACCATTCCAGAGTCAATAAAATAGGCATCACACTTCATTATCAACATGACCTTGTCACTAATGATGTCGACATCAATCACATTGTCAATTTCTACTTCTATCACATAATCTATCCTAGAAATTCTGTTTTTTGAAATCCCAGACATTCGCAAGTCCATGAGAGAAACCAACTTGACCAAAACTGTTTCAGGGTTTAAGCTTTTCTTAATCAAATAAAAACCTATCTTAATACCATGTGATCAAGCCAAAGTGACTACGTTACACGTTAGTGCATCACCCGGAGACCACTCAAGTCGAGGTAACTACATTATCTATTCTTCATCACCCAACGACCACTCAAGCTGAAGTGACTACATCCTTAATTTTTATAACAACAAGGCGCACTGCCTTCATCGTCCTTGGGCACCCACTAACTTTAGGTGCGACCATGCTTCAGAATCCTTTTGGAGCCATACATGGTCCACCGACTATTCTTCATCGATCTAGAGATTTTTACTCGACTTTAATCACTCTTGAGTGAACAAGGAGAGTTATTAGGGCAATACCCCGTCCCAGCCTTAGGGTTCTTATAAAAACTCTTTATTCATTTTTTTTGAAAACACGTTGACCTAAAAGACATGGAACTCTTGACTTAAATGGACATGCATGCAAAACTTTAACTTTCTTTATGCAAGGCACATAGTTCATAAGGCATATGATACATGCTTTCCCAAACCGTAGATTGTACATGTTAACATGTGCATTTAAGTATCATTCAAGCACATCATATACATATATTCAAACCAAGAAAATTATTCAACAACTCTAACGTTAGAAAATGGTTATGGCCGAACATCCCTAGGGCTCAAACCCTAGTTTTTCCTTTCTTTTTCCCACATCAACTCTTCTAATCCTTAGTGAATCTCCAAAACACAATTAACATGGTCTATACATGGCATACCCAAAACCATACATCAAGAAAATCAAGACACATGTTCATATTGACCACCTAATATTTTAAATCTTCATCTTTCATCAATCCAGAGTTAAAACCTAAAGTCTCCCATTTTTAGATGGCCATAGCCGAAACCCATAAGTTCAAAAGATACAATTTCATCATTCAACATGTCATGCTATCACCACACATATATATTTCAACAATCAAGCCTTAGATTAAAAGCCTAAAATATTATCTCAACAATACCTAGAGAAAGTATACTAAACTTACTAAACAAACAAGTCAAACCAAAGAACAAGGCAACACAATCATGAGTTCACCTCACACATACAAGTGATGCTAAGGTTAAGGTAAGAATGTACTTACAAAGAAACCTCATACTTTTAAAATGTCTCAAGCACCTAAGGTAAAACCATCACATGAATCAAAAGTCAAGTATTGAAAATCCTCACCCCAAAATCCTTCATGGCCAAAATATATATATTTATATATATAGTCTCAAGGCAAATTCCTATCATTCAAAAATCTTATCATGACTCCACGTGCATTATCCCATAATTATAACATCTTCCTTATATTTTCTTTCCAACAAAAATTACTACAGACCACCAACATACCATATATTTTGAAATCCTAAAATATTACCCTAACAAGGTATATAATATATATACAAGAAAATCTTTCTAACAACAAGCCAAACAAACATGCAAAATAATCAACCACCACAGCATGTTCATCCCACATATACAAGAAATGCTAGGGTTAGATTAAAGATGTATTTGCAAATACTCTAAGTATAGAGTGAAAAAATTATGAAAATATATAAGGAGAATCATGATTAAACCTACAGAATATTTGTTCTACATAACCAAAATGACTTGCCTAGTAGGAAATCCTTTTTGTTATTCAAAGAGAGCTATTTTTTCCAAAAACACTCTAGTTTTCATTTTTCTTCAAAAGAAGAACCAAAAAGCTTAGTTCTTTCATGCAAACTTAAGAAAATATTAAGAAACATGGCGATAAAAGACTTTTAAAAGAAGAGCTCCTTTGATCTTTTTCGAAAGGAAAGAGTACTTACTTTCAAAGGTAGATATTTCGCAAAAGCCTTGAAGAAAACCCTTGAACTTGCTAGGAAATGGTGTTTGGAAGCTAAGAAATTGCAAAGGAAAGTAGAGGAAGTGGGTAGAGTGAAGTGGCTAAGAGTCACCTTGGGAGAAATGGGAGAAAACCAAGTGAGGTGAGAAAGAAAAGGCCATGGTTGGCCAAGGGTCTTCTCCTAGACTAGGATACTCCGTTTCCTACTTGATTGACACCATGGGATGACACTTGATAGGATGACACAAGACCTTGATTGACTTCTTAAAAGACACTTACACCTACGGATGAGATGATGCCTAAAATGCATCCATGCCGTGATCCGTTGGACTCCCAAAAAAAAATCACCTAGCCGAAACTCACAAGGGTGAGTCACCAAATCTGGCTCACTTGTCACTCATCCTTCCCTTGTCAATCACCTCACCAAATCTTGCTCCTAGATATGGTCTTTCTTGGGAAAAATCCAAGTGGGATTTGGCACCCACCTTTGCTTCCTTCAACTGAAACCTTCCATTTCCTCGGAAAATAGTATATTTGTCATTTTACCATCACATCCTTACAAGTCACTCACACTCCCACTTATTTATCAAATCCCTAAGGATCTTCTTACACAAAATCTACTTTGTCATATCAAAAGTGAAGTTTGCATAGGGAAACCCAAAATGGGGTAGCTTGGCTGGCTCCCTCTCTCTCTTTTCTTCCTCATCTGAAGCTCACTATCTCAATCCCAACAAATCTCCACTTGTCTCTATCATTTGCTTTTTCAATAAATTTGGTTAGTCACATCTCCTTTTTCTTGTACTTTCACTCTTCCCAAAACATCTACATTTCTTGGAAGACCAAGGATGGCTTCCTAGAATGCCATGTGTCCACCATAATCTTGCAAAATCCAAAGCACATCCTTTCCTACATGCATGGCCAACCACTACACTTCCATGGGCCCTTGGGCCTTATTTCACCATTCACTGGCCTATCACTACTTTTTCTTGATGAAAAAGGCCTAAGGATGGGCCCACATCTCCTTAATAAAATACTAAAATAAAGTAAAATGCCAAGCATAACCAAGAATCCAGTAGGGGCAAAACAAATCTGGGTCGTCACAGCTACTCATGGATGTGGTGATTTTAGAGGAGGCCGAGGCCATGGTTGCAATGGTTCCTGTGGGGTTTCCAATGGTCCTCGTGGCCAAGCTCCTAATTCTCCTTGCCCAATCTATCAAGTTTGCTAGAAACCTGGGCATTATGACACTACATGTTATTATCACCTGGACCAGTCATATATAGCTCCCCCTCCACCTTTCTTCACCACAAATGATACCTTTATTCCCACCTCCTCTACTTTTAACAACACCTAGTTTTCAGATACTACGGCTACTCACCATTTTGCAATAGATGCTAATAATCTCACCATGGATTCTATGTCTTACCAGGGACCCGACCAAGTAAGCAATGGCGACAGCTCAACTTTTCCAATCCACAACATTGGCTCCTCTCAGATGACCACTCCCAATGGAAACTTTTCTTTAAATCCTATCCTTCATGTTCCTTTTATATCCTGAAATTTGTTGTATATTTGTCAATTCTATCATGATAATAATTTTCCCTTTGAATTTCATTCCACTTTTTTTTTTTCTTGTGAAGGATACATGTTCCCGAGCAACTCTTCTTTGGGGAGTCATTGACAATAGTCTGTATGCTCTTTCAGTTGCTGCTTAATCTGCAGGTTCCACCTTTCCTCAAGCCTTGATTGAAACTCGCACATCTTCACAACTGTGGCATTCTTTGATCCTTTCATACTACTTCTTTGATCCTTAGACATTTTAATTTGCGTTTATCTTCTAGTTCATCATTTTAGCCATGTTCAGCTTGCTCCCATTCTGAAGCACATGTACTTCCCCACCCCATTTCCCCCTCTCGATCTCAAGTTCCATTTAAACTTGTGTTTTTGGATGTTTGGGGCCCAGCTCCTCTATTATCTACTAATAGTTCTCGATTCTATCTTTCCATACTGGATGATTATTCAAAATACCTATGGTTATTCCCTATACAGTCTAAGTCAAATGTTACTTCCATTATGGTTGCATTTATGCATTTTGTCACTAACACATTTTCTAAAAAAATCCTTGCATTGTAATCAGATTGGGAAGGGGAATTTCGTCCCCTTGCCCCATTTTTCAATCTCATGGCATTACCCATAGAATAACATGTCCTTACTCCCACCCAGAAAATGGGATATAGATTGTCGTCATCAACACATTGTCGAGATGGGGCTTTCACTTTTTTCTCATGCTTCAGTCCCTCATAAATATTGGCCCAAAGCTTTTCAAGTTGCCACATATCTCATAAATCACATGCCCACACCGGTTTTGCAAAAAAAGTCTCCATAAATCTCATGGCATTACCCATAGAATTTCATGAGGAACCTTATCCATTTTTCAATCGAATTCTAGATTATCAATTTGTAAAAGTTTTAGGGTGTGACATCCCGAATTTTCACGAGGAACCTTATCCATGTTTGGAATGGATAATTATTATTTATTTACTTTATGGAGGTGTTTGGAGTTATGACATCCCCAATCTACGTTTAGGATTAAACGTAAATTGAAGTGTCGGGACACATAACGCAAGGTTACTACCCTTTACACTTGCATAAAAAATATATGCATGCGCCTAATTATGCAGAAAATACCATAGTGGAATAAGGTCAACTTTAAAGAATTAACAAATAAATCTAAATCTTTGCGCTTATCACATAGTAAGCAAATTTAAAAGCCTATAACTTTACAAATTACATAACATTGTTGAATTTTCCCAAATAAAAATATACAACTACTCTTTTCTATTTGCAGAGTTCCTTCTTAACTTCATCTGATAGGGAACGGTTCATCTCATCATAAGAGGAATGTTCTGAACGACCCTTAAGGCACCTTAGAACTTTCTGTGATGTCGGGGTCTTATGCTGGGATTCCTACTCCTACAATCAGGCCTATCATTTTAGAAGGAATGATAGATAAAATTAAAAAGTGAGATTTCAAGAAATTTCAGTAAATACTTGAAACACTTACAATACAAGCATCGTTAGCATGTACAGATACACAAACGCATATACCATGACCATGACATGAGAGACATGATTTATGCATGATTTATGCCTGACTTGTGTATGACTTATGCATCATGTCTCTTCATAAAAGACTTTCTTGCTGTTCATAAAAAGAGACTTTCATGTTGCTTTGATTCTTGTTGACACTTATTCAAAATTTATCATGAACTTGAAACTTTTCAGAAACTATTCATGTATTTTCTTATTATTCATAACTTTACATGTCATTCATCTTGTTCATATCTTTCTTTAAGTTAGCTTTTCTTGTCATACTTGTCATATTGGATACATCATGACTCTCCTATGCATCATTTGTTCCCTGCTGGTTATCGCATCACACTAAGATGAATACGTCATAATCATAATCATTACAGCAGGTCATAACATCTTTGTCGTCCTTGGCACCCACCAGCGTTAAATGCAACCACGCTCCACGAACCTTTAAAAATAAACCATTTGTGGCCCGTCAACTATTTTTCGTCGACCTAGGGGTTACCACTCCATTCTTAAGCACTCCAAAGTGGCTAGAGGAGTTCCACTGGGACAATACCCCATCCCAACTTTTGGGGTTCCTATAAAACATTTATTATCTTATTTACTTTCGTAAAACACAATGACCCAAAGGACATGGAACTCATTACTTTAATGAGCATGCATGTGACATGTGACCTTTATGCAAAGCTTGTGAATCACAAAACATGCAAAATATATCTTTCCAATGCTTATCTTAGCCACGCCACACTATACAAACTAAATTATTTTTTCAAGAATAACATATTCATTCAAATAAAAAAGGGTAGCAAACCAAACAACTCTAGCTTAAAAGCATATGCCGAAATCTAGTGGGGTTCCCAACCCTAAATTAACATTGCTATATATAGTATATACTGTGACGACCCAGAATTTTGTGCTTTATTTTATTTAAATGAATTAATTATTATAAGGGTGATGGAGGTATTTTATTTATTTAAACACTTGAAGTTGGGCTTAAAATTGATCCTCGGAAGCATGACTTAGGATATTGGCCCAATTATTGTATCAAAGCCCATAAGCCCATGAGAATGATCCATGAGTCAACCAAACCCATGCATGGAGACGCATGACACCCTAGAAAAGCTTTAGTAAGTCTCCAAAGACTAGTAGGTGTGAGGAAAAAAATACTAGTAGTTGGAGGGTTGACTAGTTGTTTATAGGAGGAAGAAGTGTGAAAATCTAAGATGAGATTTTCTTATCTTTGGCCAACTAGGTAGGCGTGGAAGGCAAGGAGGAGTCTTCCAATTGAGTTTCCCTAGGTGGATGTCAAATCTAGGAGGTTGACTTGTACTAGATCTTGTAAAAGTAAAAGATTTGTGCGTAAGGAGATCACTTGGAAGATGTGTGTGACAAGTGACAAGTGGAGTGGTTGTGTCATTGGGAAGAGCAACCTTGGTTGGAGAACAAGGAGTCTACATCTGAAGTGCAGAAGGGAAGCCAACCTTGCTTCAATTTGAGTTTCCCAAAGTGAAGCCCATCCTTGACATGACAAAAAGATAGATTTTGTGTAAGAAAATCTTTAAAGATATGTGTTGACTTGTAAGGGTGTGATGATGACAAGTGAAGTGACTATTATTGGAGAGAAAGAAGTCTTCCAATTTAGTTTCCCTAGAAGCATACCAAATCTAGTTGAGTGACATATGCTAGATTTTGTGGAAGAGGAAAATGTGAGGAAGAAAGGTTTTGGGTGGTTTGGAAATGGGAGTGCTGAATCCCATTGGGTTTCCCTAGATGACCAAATCTATAAGGAAGATCTTGAAGGAACTTGAAAAATTGTGTAGATAATTGATTGAGTGATGTGTCAAAAGGAAGCATCATTGGAGAGAAGAAAGAAAGGCTTGTGGAAGAAAATGGTTTCGGGTAGGGAGTGTAGCCACCCATGCTATTTTAGTTTTCCTAAGTCTTTCCTAAATCTAGATGATTTTGACACTTGAGATTATGTAAGAGTGTGTAAGGCATGTGTGTAAGAGAGAATGATTGATAGAACTCATAAGAAGAAAATAAGACCATGGATGACATGAGAAGATTCGGATGACACAAGGAAAAATGTGTAGCCGAATTGGTGCAAGTCCATTTCCCCAAAAATTGATCTTGAGATCTTGGTAATGGACATATGAGATGATGGATGAGTGTGGAAGAGTTGATGTGAAAGAAATTGGGGGGGGGGGGGGGCTAAGTCCATGTGAGGCGCTGGACATGGATGAAAAAGTGAATAAGAACCCAACCTAAATGTAAGCTAGATTAGGCATGATGTGATATAGTGATGGAAGTCACTCAAGTGTCTTTCAAAACCCATCAAATGTCAACCCTAAAAAGTAGGGAATGAGTGGCCTAAGAGCCTAGAGTTTCACTTGGCCAAATGGTCTTATGCCCTTGTTCTTTCCCACTTGTTTGCTTCACTTGTTCACCCACACACCTCCACCATACACATGGCAATAAGTTCTCCTATCTCACTCTCACTTTGCTTCTTATTCTTCTATCTTCTAAGCACCAAAATACCCTAAGTTCAATAGAATCAAGCAAGCATTCTTGAGTGGAAGACTACTTGAAGAGAGCAAATCTTTGCTACTTGGAGTATAGTAAGTGCACTTTTATCTTAATCTTACCATTTCTTGTATATATATTGAGTTAATATATTTGTATTGGTTGTTGGATGTATGGAAATGCTAGATTAGGTTTTTCTAAAGGAAATGCTTTGTTGCTATAGTAAAAAACCCACGCTTGATCCATATGATTCTTTAGGCTTGAAATTTGAATATATTGGTGGATCTAGCTAAGTTGTTGCAAAGGAAATGAAGCATGATGATATGATATATTATGATGGTAGAAATGCATGCATGACTAAGATTAAGTTTGTCAAGTGCTTGGAGATGCTAGGCTAGGTTCTCTTGAAATAAATGTTTTGTTTATTTAGTTAAAAATCTATGCTTAGTCTATATGTTATTGTAGGCTTGAATCTATATTTTGTTGATGGTTTTAGCTAAATTGATGGAAAGGAAAAAGAAGCATATTGATATCATATATAGTGATAAGAAAATGCATGTGTGACTAAGATAATATTTGTTGGATGATTGGGATGCTAGGATGAATGCTTAAAGAAATGTATTGTATGCTTAGTGATAAATCCATGCTTAGCAAGGTGTGTAATTATAGGCTTGAGATTTACATTTTTATTGATGGAATTGGTTACTTTGGTATAAAGGAAAAAGAGAGCATGATTAGTATGAAAAATGGTGACAAAATGCATGTATGTTAAAATGATGTTTGGAGTTGAAAAGAATTTAAATTGGTGCTTATATGGGTTTCGGTTTTAAAGGTTTTAGGGTTAAGTTTTTAATTGATTAACTATTATTTCATATGATGATTGAGCCTTGAATACTTGGAAAGAGTTAGAAGCATGAAAAATTTGGAGGATTTCGTAACATGATGTTTCGGTTTCACATGTATGATTTAGTGTGCTATTTTGGTGGAAGGAAGAGTAATGAAAATACTAATCCTAAGGACAATAGGGTTCGGTCAACCTCTCTTAGTAAGACTAAAATGGTCTAGTTAATTTTACTAAGGTTTAGTGAGTATGTGGAAGGAAATAGAAGGAAGAAACTCTAGGTAGTAACCAAAGAGAGTCTCGGCCCAACCATAGGGGTGGAGGCCGAGCACCCCACTCGACTCATTAGGCCCAATTTTGTGCATATATATGAATGGTGAGTTGAATGATGTAAAGTTTGACTTATGAAAGAAGATGGCCAAGTGTCCACTCGGGTTCATCTCGGGTTTTTGCATGATTAGCATTAAAGGTTTGCATATCACATGCATGGAGCACGAAAATCAAGTTTTTGGAGTCAAACATGTTTTCAAAGGAAAAGAAAAGAATTAAAGTTTTTATAAGAACCCCAAAGGCTGGGACGGGGTAGTGTCTTAGTGGAACTCCCTGTTCACTTAGGAGTGATTAAAGTTGAGTGAAAATCCTTGGGTCGACGAAGAACAGTTGCGAACCATGTATGGCTCCAAAAAGTGTTTGAAGCGTGGTCGCACCTAATACTAGTAGGTGCCATAAAAGCAATGTTGGTCTCAGCCTCACCATATGAAAAGTTTGTAGTTACTCGGAGAGAAATCCCCGAGTGATGAAAAGCGTGAAAGGGCGTGAAATGTATTTACCTAGGTTGACATGGTCGTTGGGTATGACGGTAACTAGCGGGGAGCACACGGTGCATTGGGAAACCGTGAGGTGTCCAAAATGAACAGTGACGGGGAAGGCGATACGTAACTCCCGTATCACTGATAAGGACTTTCACAACATGATGGGAAAGGCAATACGTAACTCCCGTATGACTGACATGACGACGGTAAAGGCGATACGTAACTGTCGTCGAGGTCAAAGAATGATATTAATATGATAAGTGGTGCCTAAGATAAGAAATGATGAAATAAACGAAAAGTTTTTACAAAAAGGATTTTTAAAGCATGAGTCAAAAGAATTTCGTATATGATGAACCATTTTTATGAAAAGCAAGTATATGAACCAACATTGAAAGAAAGTCAATTTTTTACGAAAGTCTTCATGAGCATATGTATTTGCTAAGTCATTAATCGCATATGCATGACACATATTCTGTTTGTTATTCACTGATATGTATGCTTGGAATGATTTTGTTGAGATAGTTGTGTACTTACTAAGATTTCTTGAAATCTCACCCCTTTATATTTCCACTATTGTTCCTTGTAGGGACGATAGAAGTTGTTGCAGGAAAAGATGATGTCGACGACTATGAGACTCGACGAGACTCTCTAGACCACTAATGGTCTAGTGATCTCCCCACTTGTTGACGTGGTCGTTGGGTCAGCGTTTGGATGAGGATGTTTACTTACGTTTTATTTAGATCTTAAAGGTTCCCGACGTTTGGGAGAATATATATATATTTTTTGGAGACTGATACACTTAATGATATTTAGTAATATGAAGTTTATTTTGGGATCTTAAATTTGTTATACCATGTGATGTAAGGCAAAATCTAAAGTTCTTGCCTGATTATAGAATGGCTTGACCTTTTCCGTTTCAAAAATTTCCTATTCACTACGTTTAGTTTTAAATGCATAGCTGAACGTAAATAAGAATGATGGGTGAACTTCCTTGTGTTGTTTATCCCCAATGTTTCGATTCACGTGCAATCCCAAGCATGAATTGGGGTGTCGACTATACTATTACCAAGAAAGCCATATTTATTCATATATCAAAAAGTAGCTTGAAAACAATGATACCCTAAAAGACTTAGGCCGAGCACTACCTAGGTTTAAAAGCTTAAATTTTTCATTCCTCTTTTCATTTCTTTTATTAACACATAAAATCCTTAGAAAATAATTAAATTAATCTTCAATCAACAAAAGCTTGAACAAACCTTAAGGGTTACTTAGTCTCATTACTTTATCTCCAAATTCCACACTAGGAACTCAAACTTAAATTAGTATTTCACCTTTAGAACCCTTATGAATTCAAATTACCATCCATCCTTAAGAGATGATCCTTCAAAATATTCTTTTATCTATTCCCCAATCTCTATGGCCGAACTATATCAACTCTCAAGGATAATATTTCTATCATCTTTATACATGCATGGTCAAATCTAATCTTAACTAAAATCATCAAATGCCATTAGTATTGTTCATTCTTCCCACGATCATCAAACTCTATCATATATATATATTTCAAGTTAAAACCTAGAATACCACCTTAACAAAACATAGAAAAACATAGCTTATCCATTCAACAAGTGTGCTAAATAATCAATTATAATAACCAAGGACATATCTATACCAATAACACTAAGTTTAGTTAAAGGAGTACTTACCACTATCCAAGCAATAAGCTAGATCAAAAACCTTTTCAAAGGATGATATCCACCAAGTTCTTGAAGAAGACCTTCATTAAAGCACTAGAGAAATGTGTTTGAGAGATGAGGGAAAGAAGAAAAGGGGATGAAGACGTGAGGAGAAATCTGGCCGAGAGCTACAAGGAGGTGAGGAAAAGGTTTTCTTCTTCTTTTTTTTTTTTGCCTTGGTTGACACATACCTATTTTAGCTTAGGATATTTTCTCCATCAACCGGACTTATGTCCCCTCTCAAGTTAGGATACATCATTTTCCCATTTTAGGCTTAGTTGTAAGATGAGACTCGTCCCTTATTCATATCTCCTTGGTGTGAGGCTAACCCAATTAAGACAATGAGTCATTCGACTACCCCATTCCTTTTCATCTCGAACCAAATCTTACCAATACCACTCATGTAAATTGTAATAACCCTAAAAATATTCATCTTAATTTAATTAGTTAATTAAAGGTTAATACACAAGATTAGTGGTAATTGGTGAAAGAACAAAATAGGCTTTGAAGAGATGGGCTTAGGAATGACACTTTTGAGGATTGGATCAAATAGATGGGCCAAGAGAGCAATGGTGAGTCCAAAAGCCCATAGAATGAGCCCATGGCCCATCAAGCCCATAGTGGAGACACTTGTAAATTGAACAAAAATCCTAGAAAATTATCTAAACACTTGTAGGAAAATCCTAGTTGGTAGAGGTTGACTAGTAGTTGGATACATGCCATGTAGGATTGAGTGTAGGATCAAATGAAATGATTTTCCTACCATGGAATCTTGGAGGTACAAGACACCATCCCTTGACTTGCCAAGTGAGATCATGGTCTGTAGGGAAGTGACAAATGGCATGAGGAGAAGCATGGATGAAAGGAACTAGGAGGTTTCGGTGGAAGGCAATACGTGGGGGTTCATTGGAGAATCTCATGGGTTATGGCCACCAACAAGTAATAGGACAAAGGGGAAGAGTGTGTAAGTGGATAAAGTACATGTGTAAGAAGGTATGGTAATGTGAAGAGAGGTATGGTGTGGGTGTAGGTGATTGAAATGACAAAAACTAGGAAGAAGAACAAAGATGATTTTCGGTGGAGCTTAGCTTGGCCGGTCATGCCTTACTCAAATTCCAAAGAGCACGGCTTTGGAATCCCTTGGATGGACACATGAGAGGATAGGGGAATGATGATTGAGTGAAAAGCAAGAAAATGGATGCTAGAAGCACCAAGAAGCCGCCGGCCATAGGAAGGAAAAAGAGAAAGGGAAATCACCAAGGTATGGCCAAGATTTGATCTTGGAGTGGCCTAGAGTTGTCAATCACTCCATCTATCATTAGCCATACCTAAATATGATGAGAAGTGTACCAAAGACCCTAGGGAAGAGAGCTGGCCGTGTGACCTCTTAGACAAACCCCTTAAGCTCATTTCACTTGGACACATGCAAATACTCTCATTTTCTCTCCACCTCTCGGCCAAACTCACTCTAGTCACTCCTACTTTTGCTTCTTCTCTTTTCACCACATAATTTGAAGAACCCTATAGTAGTGAAGCCAAAAAGCAAGAGTGTGGAGGTGATCAATTCATTGGAGAAGGTTAGTGACTAAATCCATGCAAGTTTAGGAAGAACACACACACACATGTGACACTTTGTGTTGGTTAGAAGGAAATAGGGTTTCCTTTGAGTTTTATGTTCATGGCTAGCCTAATGGGAGATTTTATATGTGTAATTTCAGATTTAAGCTAAAGTCTAATAGGAGTGTGGTAAGTATACTCCCACTTTTTCCTTAACAATTCTTATATATAGTGAAGTGATCGTGCTTGTTAGATTAATGGTTGCTATTGCCATGTTTGGATTGGATTGATTTTACTTGTTTGTGATATGAATATTTGGGTGTAAATTTAAATGATGAAATAAGCTTAGAATGTGAGTAGAGATGATGGATCAAGTGTTAGTTGCAAAAAGAAAGGAAAAGCATGATTATTTTGTGAAATGATGAAAATGATGCATGAAGGATTTTAGTGTTAAATGTTAAACTTTGGTGTTGCTAAGGTAAAGTTTATTTGAGGAAACTAGTGACGAAATTGATTTATTCAAAGAGCATATTGTGTTGAGACAATGAAAATGGACATGGGAATAATCTATATGATTGATATGAATGGAAATGGTATACACTTGCATATGGAAGAAATGATCACTTGTGTATGATGTATAGAAATGTTTATTTGGAATTTTATGATATTTAAGGTTGAGATTTAGAAGATTAAAATTATATTGCTTTGTGGTGATTTTGTTTAGTTGAGCTTATAGAAAAGACTATTAGAAAAGGAAGTTTGAATAGACTAAGGGGAGGAGTTCCCTAAGTTAGAAAGGTGAATGGAGCAAATAGAAATAACTAAGTTTGGAGGTGAAAATGGTTACTTGGAGAAACACTAAGGTTTCGGTTACCCCTTGCTAAGGAGGGTACATGATTCAATTTGACACTTTAAAATTGATTGGAGGAAATTTGGAGTCAAATGATGAAGGAAAGCCCTAGAAACTCTCTAGGAGAATTCAGCCATGATGGGTTGGAGATGGGCCCAATATCCCACTTCAGTCCTAGGCCCATTTTAGGTATAGAACATGATGACTAAGTAGGAAAATTATGAAATGATCCCAAAAGAGGGAGAAAAGAAGATGAAATGTGAATGTACTCGAGCTTGTCTCGGGTTTTGCATGAAATTAAGTGAGCATTGCATGTTCCATGCATAAGTCATGAAAAGAAGTTTTTAAAGTCAAGCATGTTTTTAAGAAAAAGGAAAAGAAAAGAAAAGATTGAATTTTTTGAAAGAAAAGAAAAGAAATAAAGTTTTATAAGAACCCCAAAGGCTGGGACGGGGTAGTGCCCCAGTGGAACTCCCTGTCCACTCAGGAGTGATTAAAGTCGAGTGGAAGCCCCTGGGTCGACGAAGAACAGTCGGCGGACCATGTATGGCAACAAAAGGTGTCCGGAGCGCGGTAGCACCTAACGCTGGTGGGTGCCCAAGGATGGATATGGTGTAAGGACCTGCCGTTTTAAAGTTATATGATGCTCACTTTAAGGTGATGCGGTAACCAGCAGGGAACATGCGGTGCTAGGGGAACCGTGTTGTGTCCCATACATGTTAAGTGAAAAGTCATGACAAGAAGGGCTTTCGAGCCATAAGAAAGATCTGTTCAAGATAAGTGGCGCCTAAGAAAGAATGAAAGATACGAAACATTTTAAAGAAATGCCTTGAAAAGTAATGATGATATGAAAAGAAGTTTGAAAGAAGAAGTCTGCATGAAAGTTTTATGAAAAGAAGTCTGAAAGAAGCATGCCTGTTTAAAAGTTTTCATGAGCATGTGCATGAGTCAGTCATTCATTGCAGGTGCATTAGTTAAGAATGTTTTGTTCACTTATCTGTATATTTGAAATGTTCTGGTTTAAGTGCTAGTGTACTTGCTGAGATTTCTCCCGAAATCTCACCCTCTTTTATTATCTCTACTATCGCTCCCTTGGGAACGATAGAAGTCATTGCGGGACATGACGGATCCCCGGATTACGACTCTCGAGAAGATGGGTCGGACTCTCATGGGCCCGACTAAGGCTGAGACTGCGGGCCAGTGACCCTAGACCTGTTGGGTCAGTGGGCGGCAGAGTCGCTTCCTATGGCGACGTATTTTTTTGACGACCTACGCCCTATGGGATGCTGTTTGGTGCTAGGAGTTGACGGGATCCTCCACCTGGGACGCCTGTTTACGTCATCCTCTGGGATGATGTATGACGTAGGTCCAGGACTGAGTCTGGACAGCCTTCGTTATGGCCCGGACTTTAAGAAGATAAAAGAAGAACCCGCCTATTAGTATGGTTGGCAGAAGGAGGAGTGGATTGGCAGCACCTTTATTTTGTATTCACTGATGTATTTTGTGGAAAAATCTTCCCGCTGTTTTGGGAAGTACTTTTATATAAAACTGTTTACATTGGTGACTTTGTTCTAATATATATATATATATGTGATGTTTGATTTGGGTTTTATTTCGTTAACCATGTGATGTGCGACAAGTGTAACGTTTTGTCGTTTATTTATGGCTTGACCTTTTTTCCGCTGCGATATATTGGAAAAAAAAAATACCTGTGTAAGTAATAAAATAAGGGTCTCACACATAAAGATGAGGGATGACTTCCTTGTGACGTTCGTCCCCGGCGTCGCCATTTACGTACGAACCCAAGCGCAAGCTGGGGCGCCGACTATGGTGGTATCAGAGTAGTTAAGTCTCTGGGTAAGAAACCACAAGTCCTAAGGAAAAGAATCACATGGTGTAGGTTATGATTCTTTAGACTTAGGTCTGAATCTTTAGATAATGGATTGGAGATAGTAGTGGTATATAAGTATGATGTGACGAGTTACCAGAGTCGGAGCACAGGAGTTAAAGTAACTCATACGAAGATTATGTACCTTTCAGGAAAGAATGGCAGGAGGGCGACGACGTGCCCCTACTCCAAGACCCGAAGCATTACCGAGAGTTAATGTTTCGAGTCCAGTGCCGACCGTAGGAAATACGCCACTAATTTCGCCACCTCAGACCGGCGAAAGGGAGACCCCGAATACCCCGTTAGATGGCAGACAAGCGATAGCGGAAGCTATTCGCCAGATGACGGAATTAGTAAAACACCAAATGGAGCAGAGCCGATGTCACCCGAATGTCAGTGGAGGGACGGCAGGATGCCTATATGAAAAATTTCTGGTGTATCGATACCCGAATTTTATGGGGACTGAAGAAGCTATGAAGGCTGATCGATGGATTATGGACTTAGAACGCACCTTCGAGATCAGTGGGTGCACGGAGGCGCAAAAAGTGCAATATGCTGGTGACCTATTACAAGGGGAGGCTGGACTATGGTGGGACACAAAAAGAAGGCTACTGAGACAAGAACTGGGAGAGAATGTAGTCCTCAATTGGGATAGGTTTAAGACCGAGTTTGATAATCGATTCTTTCCGGAGTCGATTAAACAACAGAAGGCGATAGAGTTCGCCACGTTAGTGCAAGGAAGCATGATGGTGGACCAGTATGCTGCGAGATTTATGGAGCTAACACAATTCACCCCGCATTTGGTGATAACAGAAAAGATGTGAGCGAAGAAATTTCAGGATGGATTGCAGCCAAGGATTCGCAATCAAGTGGCTTGTTTGTGAATCGAAAATTTTCAAGAATTAGTGAACGTGACGGCTATTGCTGAAGCCGAGCAGAGAAGTCTGATTAATCAAGCCTAGACTTACAAGAAAATAAATTTTCCGTATTCTTCGGGAAAAGATATGGATAAAACGAGAAGTACCCGTCCCTTGGATAAGGGAAAGGGTAAAGTAGGGGGACCAAGAGGAACGGTCTCATTTCCACCATGTAGGACATGCAGACGCCCACATAAGGGAGAATGCCGCGCTGCAACAGGAGGTTTCTTTAGGTGTGGTCAAGTGGGTTACCTAATCCGTGATTGCCCACAGACAGCCCCTGGCGGAACGACAGTACCTGGAGGGAAGGCGAAGGCCCCTGTGAAGTCCAAGGTATATGCAATTACCACGGGAGAAGTAGATGTGGACGACGAGGAGGCTATTAACGCCGGCATTATTACTGGTAACGATCTTAAAAATTTTATTTAGAATTAAAGCATAGATAACTTTCTTAAAGTAACCATGAGGAAGTTTTATATATATAGGTGAAATTATATTGATGCGTAATGTGGTGTATGCTTTGTTTGATTCCGGCGCAACGAGATCTTTTATTTCTTATGATTGCGTATGGAGGTGTAAGTTAGAAGTAGAGCCTTTGACTCGAAAAGTGTTGGTGACACTCCCCGATGGGAAGAAATTTGGATGTCAGCGAATAGTGAGAAACTGCCCGTTAGAAATAGCTGGCGTAAGGTTCAATGCTGATCTGATAGTTTTCCATTTGTTAGGATTCGACGTGATATTAGGCATGGATTGACTATCTAAGTATTACGCCCAAATTGACTGTCAAAAAGGAGATTACGTTCGAACTACCTGAAGAAGAGAAGTTGCGCTACGAAGGGGAAACAGTTCACTATGTTTCTTCTATAGTGACAGCGAAAAGAATGACGAAAAGTTTAAGAGGAGGAGCTGAAGGATTTTTGATAATGTCCTTGAAAGCAGGCGGAGATACCAAAAACATTGAAGAAATTCTGGTAGTAAAGGACTTTCCCCAAGTATTCTCAGATGATCTGCCCGGATTACCCCCGGAACGTGAGACTGAGTTTACCATTGAACTTGAACCTGCAACAACTCCAGTTCACAAGATGCCGTATCTGATGGCTCCAACGGAATTGAAAGAATTGAAGACTCAAATCGAGGAATTAATGGAAAAGGGATTTATACGGCCTAGTTCATCGCCGTGGGGAGCACCAGTTTTGTTTGTGAAGAAGAAAGATGGGACAATGCAGATGTGCATCGATTACCGAGGACTCAATAAGGTCACTATTAAAAATAAGTATCCGCTACCCCGGATAGACGATTTGCTGGACCAACTGCAAGGAGCCACAGTATTCTCTAAGATAGATCTCAGATCAGGGTACCATCAACTTAGGATTAAGGAACAAGACGTACCCAAGACTGCTTTCCGAACTCGCTATGGACATTTCGAGTTCTTAGTCATGCCTTTTGGACTGACAAATGCCCCAGCAGCCTTCATGGATCTGATGAATAGAATTTTTCGATCGTACCTCGACAGTTTCGTCATGGTATTCATCGACGATATCTTGGTATACTCACGAAATGATGAAGAACATAAGGAGCATTTGGAGACAGTGCTGAAAATTTTACAAGAACATCAGTTGTACGCCAAACTTAGTAAGTGTGAGTTTTGGCTCCATGAAGTTAAATTTTTGGGCCATGTAATTTCAAGCAACGGAGTTTCCGTGGACCCAGCAAAAATTGAGGCGGTAACTGAATGGCCTCAACTGACGTCCGTTCATGAAATACGTAGTTTCCTTGGCTTAGCAGGATACTACAGAAGATTCATTGAAGGATTTTCTAAGTTATCTGGTCCTCTAATGGCTTTGACAAAGAAGAATGCCAAATATGTCTGGAATGACCAGTGTGAGCAGAGTTTCCAAGAACTTAAGAGGAGATTGACGTCTGCACCAGTGTTGGCATTACCAGAGCCTCACAAACCATATGCAGTATATAGTGATGCCTCAAAGTTGGGTTTGGGATGTGTACTAATGCAGGAAGGACGAGTAGTCGCCTACGCGTCCCGACAGCTTAAAGATCATGAGCGAAATTACCCCACCCACGACCTGGAATTGGCCGCAGTAGTGTTTGCGCTGAAAATTTGGAGGCACTACTTGTATGGGGAAGAATGTGAGATATACACTGACCATAAGAGTTTAAAGTATCTGTTTAGTCAGAAGAATCTAAATATGAGACAGAGAAGGTGGATCGAGACTATAAATGATTTCCGGTGTGAGATCAAGTACCACCCAGGAAAAGCTAACGTGGTGGCAGATGCTTTAAGTCGAAAATCGCAAGTAGAGGAACCACCAGTGCTAGCAGTTATGCAAAGTATGTTAGTTAAGAGTCAGCCTAGAGAAGTGATGTTAGCAACAGTTCAAGAGATTATTTCTCTAACTGAAGATGAAATCCGGGAAGGACAACGGCAAGATACCAAGCTGGAAAAGATCCGAACAAATTTACTTGAAGGAAAAGGATCACCTCATTTTACTGTGTCTGATGATGGAACGTTATACTTCGAAAGAGAACAGTGATACCAGATAATTCAGAATTAAAGGAAAGGCTTATGAGGGAGGCACACTGCACCCCTTATACAGCCCATCCTGAAAGTACCAAAATGTACCGGGATCTGAAGGAAGATTTTGGTGGGAAGGTATAAAGAAAGATGTAGCTGCTTTTGTGGCAAAATGTTCTGTGTGTCAAATGGTTAAAGCGGAACATCAACGTCCCATAGGAATGCTGCAACCTCTTCCAATTCCGGAATGGAAATGGGAAGATATTTCAATGGATTTCGTAATAGGATTCCCAAGAACCTCGGCGGGAAAGAACACAATATGGGTAATAGTGGACAGATTGACAAAGAGTGCCCACTTCCTACCGATTGCAAATACTGATTCAATGGAGAAATTGTCTCGAATTTATGTGAAAGAAATAGTTCGTCTGCACGGAATGCCAAAAACGATTGTCTCAGATAGGGATCCAAGATTTACCTCTCACTTTTGGCAAAGTCTACAGAAGAGAATGGGATCCAACTTGAAGTTTAGCAGTGCCTATCATCCGCAGACTGATGGTCAGACAGAACAGACCATTCAGACTTTAGAAGACATGCTACGGGCGTGTGTGCTAGACTCTAGTGGCGATTGGGAGAGTCTTTTGCCTTTAATTGAATTCGCTTACAACAACAGCTTTCAAGCTACTATCCAGATGGCACCGTAGGAAGCCTTGTATGGAAGAAAGTGCAGATCTCCTTTATATTGGGACGAAGTCGGTGAAAGTAAAGTGTTAGGGCCAGAGTATTTGCAAGAAGTTAAGACTCAAGTGGAGCTGATACGGGAAAGGATGAAAACTGCCCAAAGCAGGCAGAAGAGCTACGCAGATCAAAGTAGAAGACCCTTAGAGTTTGTAGTTGGCGATTGGGTGTATATTAAGATTTCGCCGATGAAGGGAGTGGCCCGATTTGGCAAGAAAGGAAAATTAAGTCCTCGTTACATCGGACCATATGAAATTTTGGAAAGAGTCGGACCAGTGACTTATCATTTGAATCTGCCAGTAAACCTACAAGGAGTCCATAACGTATTTCATGTGTTGTCATTAAAGAGGAGTTTCGGTGACAAACCAGCAACGGTAATGGATCCGAGTACCATCGAATTACGCCCGAATTTAACTTATGAAGAGTGGCCGACACAGATTACCGATCGCAAGGAACAAGAACTAAGGAATCGAAAAATCTCCTTAGTAAAAGTGTTGTGGAATAACCCGGCATTTCAAGAAGCAACTTGGGAATGCGAAGATGCTATGAGGGCTAACTACCCTCATTTGTTTGAAAAATTCTAGTGTATTTGATTTCCGTTTGATTGCGTTTTTGGTTGTGAATGAATGACTGCTTTGTTTAAATGTATAAACAATTGATTGGTGTTTTGAGTGTTATATTCTTTGGATTTCATCACCGCACTGTAAGTAACTTTTTAATAAAATTTAACCAGGTTATGGCCAGAACTAGAAGAACCCCACGCATGTCAGTAGCTACTATAGCCCAATTAAGAGAGAGGAGAGAAGTCAGACAAAGAATTTTGAGTAGAAGGCGTGAAAGAGAGAGAATGCAGAGGCTTAGGCACCTGGAGCGATGTGAGAGACATCGTACCCATGGATGGATATAGGGCCTAGAGGGAACCTCGTATTCCGTAGAGCTACGCCGAGTGAAGAGCGACAACCCCCTAACCCCTGGATGAAGGGAGAAAGAGAGCAATTTCATAGAATAGTACGGGGAGAAGCAAGTGAACCAAACATGGAACCTTTGGAAAATTCTGATACCTCTAATGATAGCATAAGACAAAGACTAGAGGGGATACCTCGAGTGGAAACGGAAGAATAAATAATGCACAGATTGAATGAATTAAAAATGAACCTGTATTACAACTCGGATTTGGATGCTATATTTCTCAAGACTCTGTGACCAAGGAAGAAGGAGTACCCACTTATTCATCATCAGAAGAGTCCACTACTAATATTCCTCGAGGTATGATATAGTTTATTATTATTCTCCATGTCATCGCATGCATTGATTTCGAGGATAAAATCTTTTATTAGTGGGGGAGGATGTAATAGCCCTAAAAATCTTCATCTTAATTTAATTAGTTAATTAAAGGTTAATACACAAGATTAGTGGTAATTGGTGAAAGAACAAAATAGGCTTTGAAGAGATAGGCTTAGGAATGACACTTTTGAGGATTGGATCAAATAGATGGGCCAAGAGAGCAATGGTGAGTCCAAAAGCCCATAGAATGAGCCCATGGCCCATCAAGCCCATAGTGGAGACACTTGTAAATTGAACAAAAATCCTAAAAAATTATCCAAACACTTGTAGGAAAATCCTAGTTGGTAGAGGTTGACTAGTAGTTGGATACATGCCATGTAGGATTGAGTGTAGGATCAAATGAAATGATTTTCCTACCATGGAATCTTGGAGGTACAAGACACCATCCCTTGACTTGCCAAGTGAGATCATGGTCTGTAGGGAAGTGACAAATGGCATGAGGAGAAGCATGGATGAAAGGAACTAGGAGGTTTCGGTGGAAGGCAATACGTGGGGGTTCATTGGAGAATCTCATGGGTTATGGCCACCAACAAGTAATAGGACAAAGGGGAAGAGTGTGTAAGTGGATAAAGTACATGTGTAAGAAGGTATGGTGATGTGAAGAGAGGTATGGTGTGGGTGTAGGTGATTGAAATGACAAAAACTAGGAAGAAGAACAAAGATGATTTTCGGTGGAGCTTAGCTTGGCCGGTCATGCCTTACTCAAATTCCAAAGAGCACGGCTTTGGAATCCCTTGGATGGACACATGAGAGGATAGGGGAATGATGATTGAGTGAAAAGCAAGAAAATGGATGCTAGAAGCACCAAGAAGCCGCCGGCCATAGGAAGGAAAAGGAGAAAGGGAAATCACCAAGGTATGGCCAAGATTTGATCTTGGAGTGGCCTAGAGTTGTCAATCACTCCATCTATCATTAGCCATACCTAAATATGATGAGAAGTGTACCAAAGACCCTAGGGAAGAGAGCTGGCCGTGTGACCCCTTAGACAAACCCCTTAAGCTCATTTCACTTGGACACATGCAAATGCTCTCATTTCCTCTCCACCTCTCGGCCAAACTCACTCTAGTCACTCCTACTTTTGCTTCTTCTCTTTTCACCACATAATTTGAAGAACCCTATAGTAGTGAAGCCAAAAAGCAAGAGTGTGGAGGTGATCAATTCATTGGAGAAGGTTAGTGACTAAATCCATGCAAGTTTAGGAAGAACACACACACACATGTGACACTTTGTGTTGGTTAGAAGGAAATAGGGTTTCCTTTGAGTTTTATGTTCATGGCTAGCCTAATGGGAGATTTTATATGTGTAATTTCAGATTTAAGCTAAAGTCTAATAGGAGTGTGGTAAGTATACTCCCACTTTTTCCTTAACAATTCTTATATATAGTGAAGTGATCATGCTTGTTGGATTAATGGTTACTATTGCCATGTTTGGATTGGATTGATTTTACTTGTTTGTGATATGAATATTTGGGTGTAAATTTAAATGATGAAATAAGCTTAGAATGTGAGTAGAGATGATGGATCAAGTGTTAGTTGCAAAAAGAAAGGAAAAGCATGATTATTTTGTGAAATGATGAAAATGATGCATGAAGGATTTTAGTGTTAAATGTTAAACTTTGGTGTTGCTAAGGTAAAATTTATTTGAGGAAACTAGTGACGAAATTGATTTATTCAAAAAGCATATTGTGTTGAGACAATGAAAATGGACATGGGAATAATCTATATGATTGATATGAATGGAAATGGTATATACTTGCATATGGAAGAAATGATCACTTGTGTATGATGTATAGAAATGTTTATTTGGAATTTTATGATATTTAAGGTTGAGATTTAGAAGATTAAAATTATATTGCTTTGTGGTGATTTTGTTTAGTTGAGCTCATAGAAGAGACTATTAGAAAAGGAAGTTTGAATAGACTAAGGGGAGGAGTTCCCTAAGTTAGAAAGGTGAATGGAGCAAATAGAAATAACTAAGTTTGGAGGTGAAAATGGTTACTTGGAGAAACACTAAGGTTTCGGTTACCCCTTGCTAAGGAGGGTACATGATTCAATTTGACACTTTAAAATTGATTGGAGGAAATTTGGAGTCAAATGATGAAGGAAAGCCCTAGAAACTCTCTAGGAGAATTCAGCCATGATGGGTTGGAGATGGGCCCAATATCCCACTTCAGTCCTAGGCCCATTTTGGGTATAGAACATGATGACTAAGTAGGAAAATTATGAAATGATCCCAAAAGAAGGAGAAAAGAAGATGAAATGTGAATGTACTCGAGCTTGTCTCGGGTTTTGCATGAAATTAAGTGAGCATTGCATGTTCCATGCATAAGTCATGAAAAGAAGTTTTTAAATTCAAGCATGTTTTTAAGAAAAAGGAAAAGAAAAGAAAAGATTGAATTTTTTGAAAGAAAAGAAAAGAAATAAAGTTTTATAAGAACCCCAAAGGCTGGGACGGGGTAGTGCCCCAGTGGAACTCCCTGTCCACTCAGGAGTGATCAAAGTCGAGTGGAAGCCCCTGGGTGGACGAAGAACAGTCGGCGGACCGTGTATGGCACCAAAAGGTGTCCGGAGCGCGGTAGCACCTAACGCTGGTGGGTGCCCAAGGATGGATATGGTGTAAGGACCTGCCGTTTTAAAGTTATATGACGCTCACTTTAAGGTGATGCGGTAACCAGCAGGGAACATGCGGTGCTAGGGGAACCGTGTTGTGTCCCATACATGTTAAGTGAAAAGTCATGACAAGAAGGGCTTTCGAGCCATAAGAAAGATCTGTTCAAGATAAGTGGCGCCTAAGAAAGAATGAAAGATACGAAACATTTTAAAGAAATGCCTTGAAAAGTAATGATGATATGAAAAGAAGTTTGAAAGAAGAAGTCTGCATGAAAGTTTTATGAAAAGAAGTCTGAAAGAAGCATGTGTGTTTAAAAGTTTTCATGAGCATGTGCATGAGTCAGTCATTCATTGCAGGTGCATTAGTTAAGAATGTTTTGTTCACTTATCTGTATATTTGAAATGTTCTGGTTTAAGTGCTAGTGTACTTGCTGAGATTTCTCCCGAAATCTCACCCTCTTTTATTATCTCTACTATCGCTCCCTTGGGAACGATAGAAGTCATTGCAGGACATGACGGATCCCCGGATTACAACTCTCGAGAAGATGGGTCGGACTCTCATGGGCCCGACTAAGGCTGAGACTGCGGGCCAGTGACCCTAGACCTGTTGGGTCAGTGGGCGGCAGAGTCGCTTCCTATGGCGACGTATTTTTTTGACGACCTACGCCCTATGGGATGCTGTTTGGTGCTAGGAGTTGACGGGCTCCTCCACCTGGGACGCCTGTTTACGTCATCCTCTGGGATGATGTATGACGTAGGTCCAGGACTGAGTCTGGACAGCCTTCCTTATGGCCCGGACTTTAAGAAGATAAAAGAAGAACCCGCCTATTAGTATGGTTGGCAGAATGAGGAGTGGATTGGCAGCACCTTTATTTTGTATTCACTGATGTATTTTGTGGAAAAATACATTGGTGACTTTATATAAGACTGTTTACATTGGTGACTTTGTTCTGATATATATATATATATGTGATGTTTGATTTGGGTTTTATTTCGTTAACCATGTGATGTGCGACAAGCGTAACGTTTTGTCGTTTATTTATGGCTTGACCTTTTTTCTGCTGCGATATATTGAAAAAAAAAATACCTGTGTAAGTAATAAAATAAGGGTCTCACATATAAAGATGAGGGATGACTTCCTTGTGACGTTCGTCCCCGGCGTCGCAATTTGCGTACGTACCCAAGCGCAAGCTGGGGCGCCAACATAAATCCTTCATTTTCCAAGTGCCAAGTGTCCCTCCTTTGGTCCCTAACCAATTATATATTCTTTTAAGACTTGCCTTGATTGAAATTTGCTGAAAAGAAAGTCCAATCCATTGCTTCCAAATGGGGTGAGAATATTCTTTCAACAACTCCTTCCTTATTGGACTCAAACTCTCATATCATTGGTTCTCCTTGTTTGATTTTCTAGAAGCAAATATGTCATCGAGTTTCCTTTGTATAGAAGATCACAAAATTAGGCAAACTTCACATCATCATCCATATCTTTGAAAATATCTTGAAATAAGACAAAGTGATTTTCGACTATCACTTAGACCAATTTCAGATATGTCAACTTCAAGCCTAATTTCGTCCTTGATTAAGCCAGTATCTCTTAAAACTCAAAAAATGAAAGTTGTATATCTTTCTTTTGGTGTTCTATAACATCTTCAATCATCTCAATTAGAGATCGGATAAGAAAGTTATTCCCAAATTACTGAGAGACGTTAAAACTGTCGAGAAACACCCAATTATCTTTGTCTGAACTCAATACCTCTATATGCACCCTATCACCACGTCTCATTTGTTTCCTTATCTCTTAAGAAAGTGATCTTTGCATAGAAAACCTAAAATAATAGACATAAGTTGATTTTTCCTACTACAATTCATCCAATAGCCAAAACTCCTGAAGAGAACATTCTTTACTTGATTCTCCAAAACTTTTATACCTTATCACTTTGAAATTCTCAACAAGACATATACAAATCTTATCATGCCAAGTGTCTCCATATCTCCAAGATGGAATCTTACATGAAGAAACATATGTTGATCCTCCCTTGGTTTTTGATTTCATTTTGTTTCTCATTTTAGGAAGAGGACAAATGTTACTTTTTACCTAACTCTTGTTTCTAGATTTGCCTAACTCCAATTCCTAAACAATTGCTTAGTTTATGCCACGTGTCTCCATTTGTCCCCCAAATACATAGATATTTCTAGCATATCTCTCATGATCGAAACTCTCAAAATTTCCATTGTTTGTAAATTCATCTCTTCCTCCAATGCCATGTGTCCCTTTAAAAAAAAATAAAAATCTTTTCCTACCTTTGTGGGCTTAACTATTCAATACTAAAGAAGGACCGAAGATAAATAGTAAATATATTTCCAAAAGGTTCCAAGAAATAACTAAAATCATTCTAAGAAATTTATTATGGCCTTCCTTGATAGGAAATCCAAATAGTAACAATATCGGGTTGTAACAGGAGTTTTAAGGAAAAGCCTTTTCGGAAAAATCTCAAGGTTGTTTGATTTGGATCCTTTAGTGCTAGCCCTTTTTGTATTGTTAAGGCATAGGAAGATTAGGCGCAAGAGGAGAGCAAGCCCATGATATTTAATCCCTTTCTTGAAAGCCCAAATAAGCAAGGACATATTAGGTAATTCTGAAAAAAAAAAACAAGTTGGACACTTGTCGGCGCCCCAGCTTGCGCTTGGGATCGTACGCAAACCGTGACGTCGGGGATGAGCATCACAGGGAAATTCACCCCTCCTCTTATCGTGTACTATGGTTTGTTTTTCTAAAAAATAGATAATAAAGGTTTTTGTAGCGGGTGAAGGTCAAACGTTTCTAAGCGTACATCATATGGCTTAATAAAATAATATCCCTAAATATTGCATTATTATTAGCATAAACATAAAGATAATCCATAATTGTTCATTCTTCCAAAATAACGGAAGACCCAAAATACAAGCAATAAATACAAAAGTTTTATAGAAGATCCCCTGCTATCTTTTCCTAATCCAAGGGCTCCTTTTTAATCCTCTTGAAATTTGGACTAAAACGAAGACGGTCTAAATCCAAGGTCGGCCTCACCTCGCAACTGATCCTGAAGGATGACTCATACAAGCGACCCATATGGAGGGAATCGTTTATGCCAAGGACCAAGCAACACCCAATAGGGTGAAAGTCCCTCAAAACATAAGCAGCTAAAGGTGACTTTGCCGCCCATCGGCCTAGATAGTCGAGAGTCACTAGTTCAGAAGTGACAGACTCAGTCGAGCCCATGGGGGTCCGAGATGTCATCCCTAGACTCGTACCCGTCGGGGTTGTCATCACCTACAACTACTTCTACCATCCCGAAATTGGGCGATAGTGGAGAGATAAAAATTGGTGAGAGTTCGGGGGAAATCTCAGTAAGTACATTCATATCTCAACAAAAGCATTTCAAGCATACAATTAAATAAATAGCAAACAATCATCTATATATTATGCGTTATGGGACTCATGACTTTACTCTATGCACATGCTTATGCTCATGCCATTTTTTTTCAATTTCTTTTCCTTATTTCTTTCATGTGTTTGCTTGTAACCTCATAAAACAAAACATTTGAGCTTCTTTTCAAAATTCATCTTTTCGCAAATGTTTTTCATTTTCTCTTATCTTAGGCACCATTTATCATATCATATATGGCCCAAAAACCCATCTTTTTATCATGACATCTTATTGGACACCTCACGGTTCCCTTATGCACCGTGTTTTCTCCGTAGCACCCGGCGACCGTATCAAACCTAAGTAGCTATGTTTCGTGCCCTTTTGCGCTCTTCATCACTCAACGATTGATCACTCACCAAGTGACTACAAACTTTTCTGTAGTGGGAAGGCAAAAGCCAACACTGTCCTGTATGCATCCACTAGCTTTAAGTGCGACCACGCTTCAGACACCTTCTGGAGCCATACATGGTCTGCTGACGGTTCTTTGTCAATCAAGGGGTTTTCACTCAACTTTAGACACCCCTGAGTGAACAAGGAGTTCCACTGGGGCACTACCCCGTCCCAGCCTTTGGATTTCTTATAAAACTTTAATTATTTTCTTTTCTTTTGAAAACATGTTTAAAACATGATTTTCGTGCTACATGCATGAGACATGAGACTCATATCACTGAACATGTGAAATGTGTGACGACCATAACGCGTATTTATGTCAAGATCTTTAACAATTTACGCACCACATAAATTCATTCCTTTCTTACTCAAAAGTACTTATTGGGTCTCACACACACCTAGGAGTACTCGGCATCTTCCTACTAGGGTTGGGCCAAGACCCTCCCTTAATGATTCCTAGCCTTTTCTTCTCCTATTCTTCTCCAAACACTCCAATTTAACTTTAATAATTTAAATATATTTTTCTAACCCCAAAAACATGTCTTGGCCGAATCCCTATGTCATTTAAATATTTATTTTCATCACTTCTCCTTTCATCATGCTAGCTCACTCAATTATTTTGATGAAAACCATAAATCGTGCTAGTATAATCCTTTAGTTCTTATACTTCTAATTTATCTAAATGTTTACATATTTAACCAAAACATAAAAACAATAATTGAACCAATAACTAAACCCAAAAACCCTTAAGTCTGAAATACCTACATGCACAATCCAACCTTTTTCACTTCAAATCAGATTTTTAACAAGCATATGTAACATTATCACCCATCATGTTGGTCATACCACAATCATCCTTTATATCAAGTATTCGAATCCACAACATGATAAAATCTTTATTTTGACAAGATACTTGGACTTTAAATATAGATTTTGCCACCAAATAAACAATACCACTATCATCATCCAATATTCTACTATTTAACTTAAAGATATGCATGCATTTTCTTCATTCCACCTCATGTTGAGTAAGTTACTAAATCCACACATTATTTCATGCTCTTAAACTCAAAAAAATCATCAACTTAAACATGGATTTCTTCCTAACTAAGCATGGCATTTTTCTCCACTAAAGAGTTTCATTTTAGCATACCTAAGCAAATATTCAAACAATCCAACTAAATTCATTCAAGAGTATACTAAAATTGTTAAGGGTAAGATAAGAATATACTTACAATACTCCTAGTTAGCTTAGATAAAATCTAAAAATTTATTAAACATTTCATTAGATTAACTCAAGAACATAACACTTTTTGAGAAAAACTCTACACAAAGGAAATGAATGTGGTGTGTCCTCTTCTCGAGGTTTCTAGGCTTGATCTTAGCTTAAAAGAAACTTACCTCTTCAAGAGCAACTGCTCTTCAAGAATATTTGTTCTAGCTTTTCTCTACTTAGGATAATTTAATGTTTAGAGGTTAGGAGAAAGTGAAGTAAAAGAAGATTGAGAGAGAAAGGGAGTTGGCTGAGAGGTAGAAAAAGTGAGAGAGCTTGTGAGAATGTGAGATGACCAAGTGAGGGTATAAGCATTCTCAAGGTCATTCGGCCATGCCCCTTTTCCTAGGGCTCAAGGACATTCCACCATACCTTTGGTTGAAAGACACATGATTGGACAATGGTGGTTACATGGGAAAAGAAAACAAATGGTGGAAGTGTGTGGGAGTGAGCAACCGGTTTATGTTTTCCTATAGGGTTGCCGAATTCCTCATGGGAGATGGACTAAAATGGCAAGATCCCATCCCATCCCATCCCAAGGATATTCCTAGACTCTAGCATCACATCATGGCCATTCCTTTGAAAGATCTTCTCATTTTGGTGTGAAATCTCTAGAGAACAACAAGGCCTAATGCATTTCGATTTCACGATTTCCTAGTTGTCTCAACCGAATGTCTCATCCCTTTTGTCTCCCTCTCTTGTCATTTTAACCCTCTTACACACTCATATAACAACTCTCATGTCATTCCCCAAGATCCTAAGGCCATACTTTTGGGAAAATGAGCATGCATGGTCCGGCCATGCTATTCCCTTGGTTTCATCCGAAACTTCATCTCCTTCTCCCCTAGTTTCCTTCTTTTACAAGCAACCATCAATCATTTCCTTACACCACCATATCTTTTACACATCTTACACCTTGTACTTCATCCTCTTGCACATGTCTAAAGTGTCCCTTCAACTAGATTTGAAAATACATTTAGGAAATCTCCAAATGTGGCTCACGGCATGCTTCACCCGAACCCCTTAGTTTTCTTCTACTTTTTCCTCTTCTCTTCCTCTTGACACCTCTCCTCACTTGTCAATCATCTTGTCCTCTCTTTCTTTCATGATCTTATGTGTAATCATTGGCTTGGATTGTGAAAGATTGCATAGGAAAAACCCCTAAGGATTTTGGCTACAACCTCCACCAATTCCTTCCTTCTCTTCTCTTCCACTTCCTATTTCTTCTACAAGTGTCACTTATCTAAATATGGCATATACGAGAAGGATTAAATTAGACAATATCTTAGTATTTTCCCAAGGTATCCCAATGATGGAAAAATCTCATCATGAGATTTCATAATCTATCCTATCAATCATCCACTAGTCAACTCCCAACTACTAGGAATTTTCCACTTTCACCTACTAGTCTTAGGTGACTTTCTAAGGTTTCTCAGAGGTGACAAGTGTCTCATGTGTAGGCTTGATGGTTTATGGGCCAATCTCATGGGTTTGTGGGCTTGTTATCCCTTTCTTGGCCCAATATCTTTCTTTAAGCTTTCAAGGCTTAAATCTTAAGCTCGTTCCTTCACCCTCACTACTCAACATTTTCATTCTTATTAATTAATTTAATTACTTAGTTAAAATAATATGAAATGAAAATCTTGGATCGTCACAACACTTGTGAAATTTTGGTAGAAGAAGAGAAGAGATGGAAGAAAGTCCAAAAGGCCCAAAATAAGCCCAAGAATTTGGCCTTAGGAGTGCTAGGCACCTCATGCAAGGGTTTAGCCACTTGGACAAGTGTCAAGCTAAGACACCATCTCTTTTGCCTTTCCAAGAAGTGTTTTACATGGAGAAGATAAAAAGAGGGAGATGAAAGGTTTTGTAAGAAAAGCTGGGGGTAGGCATGTAAGAAAGGGAAGAAGAATGTGGGAGTGAAAAAAGCACCTTGAAACACAAATTCTACTTTGTTCACGTCTCTCCCCCTCCTCTCTAGGTTTTTTCAGTAGTCTCTTATACCTCTATAAATACACATGTATTTTTTTTACCACAGCACGCATAAGAATGCTATCGAGACCATCTCGTGCGGAACCTGACCCAAGCCACCATCGAGCCTTGTTGCCAAACCAACCTCTCACATTCCCCGACTCATGTTTGCCCCTTCACACAGCAACCCTAAACTGCTATAGACCCCATACACACATTGCCCCAAACCACCAGCTACCACTTAGACCCCCCCACATGCACCAATCCAAGATTAGGCGAAGCCAAAGCATGGCTTTTCTCACGCTCAAATGCTGCACAGCCACGCCAACCACCTTCCATCTCTAGACCACCAAAATAACCACCAAAACCTCCTTGAGAGCACCACATTACCCAGCTATCGACACTATGCGGTTGCCCTTGGAGAGCCACCAAACCGCTGACCATCCTCCCTTGTTTTCACACACCAAAAATAGAGCATCTTCATGCAACGAGATGCTGCAAGAGATGCCTTGAACAGCAACCTTTTCTAGATGGAAACCACCATACAAAGCTCCTGAATTTTCGCATGCCTCCTCATGGCCATCTCGATAAGCCAACGCCTTACCCAATGTTACATATCCATGCTTTATGTTGTCTCCCTCTTTCGGATCCTCCCTCTCATGTTTCTCTCTCTCTCCCTCTTAGCTCTCTGTCATCGCTCTCGTCGCCACCCTCAGCCTAGCTCCGTCATATCTCTCCCTCGGTGAGCCCCCATTTTCGATCTGTAACTCTTCATTTTAGCTTTGTTGGCTGGTGCATCTTTGATTTTATTTTTATAAAACCAATTACTTTTGTGGCTTTTTGTGTTGGGATTTCATTTTTTAGTATGTAGGCTATAGCAGACGTATTGGTGTCGCATGGGTTCAAGTTTCATTTTCTTACTTTGACTTTTGGGCTTTGTTTTAAGTATCAAATATTTTAAGTTTTCTACAAATTATATTTCTCACTATTATCTTACTACTCTTAGTATTAAGCCTTGTCAAATTATGTTAGACTTGGGTTTTTCTTAGTTATATATTTGGCTGGACTTAGTTTCTCGATTGGCCTTTCTTTTACTCAAAGAGTTATGGTTGGTTTAGATACTTATGTTACGAACATATATATGGGATGTTAATCTTGATTTTACTTATATTTCAGAAAACTATAATATCATGTTAAAGTTGGATTTATATTTTATTTAAATAAATACGTTAGCCCATAATTTTAGTAAGCTTTATTTTCCTATAGAAATAATTAAGGATTTGAATAATATTATTTTGATATTAATTCTTCCAATAGATTTTAGTAGTAAATTAGTAAGATCTTAATGTTGAAACACTTTAAATTTAATTTAAGTATATTTTGTGAAATGAGTTCCGTGGTGTACCTACGTAGGTTTGTATTAAAGTTGTAAATGGCAATAAGATATAGATTAAGATGTTATTGATTTTTAGATTTGTTATGAGATTAGTAATTATGTGAAGTACAAGAACGCAAACCTATTTTAAAAATTTGGGTTTTTATGACTTGTTGAATATAGCTTTGATTATTTTACTAAAATATATTTTAAAGCGAAATATATTATTATCATTTTATTAGTTTCGTGATATTAATATTCAATGTTTTAGGACGTAGCATAATATGTATTAATTAATTACTCTTTACAATATGTATTAATTCACTATAATGTTACGACACATTTTTCTAGAAATATTAGTGACGATCCATATTTTGTATAGGTAACGTTAAGCTAAGAAGGAGAATTTAGGAAGCAGCACTACAAGGTAAGTGAATTTGATCATACAATTAGTATTCTCACAGTTAGATTATATTATTAGTAAAGCCAAATTTTTGATAGCCCTTTTCATATACCCCTCACGTCATGCAAGCATGTCACTCAGCATAGCACAACACAAGATCATGTCATTCAGCATCATCATCATGTTTAGTTTTAACAAGTTATAGTTATTTATAATAGTATGTAATTATGCATCTCATGTCGTATAAGTCGTATAAGTTGAGTTAAGTTCAAGTATAAGATTAGGCCAGATTAAGAAATAATTAATTAATTATTCAGTTCATCAGTTCAGTAAATCAATTAATTCAAATGGTTATTTAGATGCATGATACCAATGCATATCAGATCAAGGTGGATGTGCAAGCCACGGACCTAAGCGTGGCCTACCATAGTACGCTAAAGTACTATCAGCGACTCCCATTGCTGCAGTGGGACGTGGGGCCGTTGCACACCCTTCCACACAGGATTAAGTGTGTTGGCCAATTAGTTTAGTTAAATCAGTTCAGCTAAATTAGTTCAGTTAAATCAATTAGTAAGTTTAGTCAAATCAGTCAGTTAATTTAGACCAGTTAGTTTAAGTCAGTTAGTTAGTTAAATCAGATGGTTCAACCATGCATAACATGAGCATTCGCATATACAATCATGTTTTCAGACTTCAGAATATATTTTATGAAGATTTTCTATAGTATTATCTAACGTTGTGGTGGATTCCTTACTGAGTCATCGACTCATTTTAGTTTATTTCCTATTTTTAAAACCACCCAGGTGAAGAAGTAGACCCGTGTGAGCAGGCAAGCCAGGAGTAGATTAAGCAATTATTTGAATTTTTAGTATTTCTAGAAATAAATATTTTATGACACAAGTTTGAATTGAGTTATCTCAGTTAATGTTTTGTTAAGACATTTTTATTAGAACTTCAATTTTTGGAATAAATGTTATTTATTTTAGTATTAAAATAAAAAATCTTGTGCCGGATTAATAGTTTTTAGAAAAATCCTGTCACACTCCTTAGCTTACGGGAAGGGGGTGTTACAGCCTCTTCACTTTCCATAGGGTTTTGGCCAAGAGCTTCCCTTTTAAGCACTCTCATTTTCTTTCACTTTCTCACTAGCCAAATGTTCCGTATTTACTTTGCACTGAGCAACAGTGAGGCGTAACTGTTAATATAGTAGTTAACTTAAGTTACTACTTAAACTATGGAGTTGTATCTCCAATACTTTTTTATTATAGCCATTTTGGACTGGCATTATGATTTCAGTTGTTTATTATGTCCTTTTGTATTAAGGGTGGCATTTGGGATATTTTTAATTTGGTGCATAGTATTTTTAGTTTGGTGCATCGTATTTGGGATATCAAATTTTTTTTACATACTATTAGGTGTATGCTAGGTGTACTGCATCTTTATTTGTTATGAATGGGGCAGGTAACCTTGTGTTGCATGTTCCAATGCTTCAGAAGTCCGTCTGATCCCAAGCAAAAAGTTGGGGGCATCACAGGGTGGTATCAGAGTAATAAGTCTGAGCAACAGTAGCAAGTTCATATACCCAGACCTGAAGTTAGAGGTTGTTCATATGAGAAGTTCTTGATCCACTGTTATCTAATTTTTTCTGGTAATGAAGGACTATTGAGAGCTGAGAAGTGGATTATTGATCTTGAAAGGACATACGAGATTTGCAGATGCACTGAGGACTATAAGGTACTGTATAATGGGTATTGTAATAACCTTTCCTTTAAAAACAATCTTCCTTAGGTTAAATGTTTATTTTTAGGTCATTTTAAAATTTATGGGATTTTGAGAAACATATGGTGTTGAGGTATTAAAATCCAAGTGAAGATATTTAAGCTATTAGGTGAAAATTATGATTTATGGCCAAATTTTGGAAATTGAGGAAGGTGTTAGCTAGAATATTTTAGTTTGAATTTAGAAGAAAATTATTTTTAAGATTAAGTGGAAAATTGAGAAAATTAGAATTGGAAGAAGGAAAACACATGTGAAGCTCGGATTGGTGCTTTTGGGTTACTCCAACCAATTCTGGTAGAATGAGTGTATCTTTACCATTTGATCTCTGAATTAGGTGATTCAAATTTATATATATCACTAATAGGATGATATAAAACTTTCATGTTTTGAGTATTTGAAGAATCAAAATGAATCAAGAACTTTTTTGGGCTAGAAGGGATCAGACCTGAAAATGGCAGAATTGGAACCCGAATTGGATAAATAGCACCGCCTTACTCATAGGGGCAAAATCTAAATGGTTTCTCATATTTTTGGACATTTTAACATGTTTAGGGAGGCATGTGGCAGGTAGACAAAATATTTCTAGAAGGATTGTTAGCATAAAATCATGGAGGAACCATAGGAGGAAGGAAATTTGTTAGGAACTAACTAAACAAGCTAATTTCAGATGTTATCCCAACCAAGCTCTAGAATTATCTTCTATATTAATACAAGTGTCTTCCTAGGAGGCTAAAAAAGTGGCAAAATGGGGGAAGGAGCTCTGGAAGTGTCATTGCCCCTTGGAGAACCCAAGTAACTGATGCATGCATGGTGGGATGTATCCAGCTATGTCCAGCTATACATCTCCATGTGATGGAATTTTCTAAGCCCTTGATTAAGATAAGTCTTTAAGTGGCTCAAAACTAACCTTTGGTTCAAGTTATTATCAAGCAAGCCTAAATCTAGAGTGATCATGAGGGCTAATAAAAGGTTAGACACCTCATACACATACACGGCAAAGGGGGGGGGGGGAGAAACCGAATAGCTTGAGCTTTTCACCTCCCATTGAGTCGCCCCTCTCTTGTATAAATACTTGGATAAGCTTCTCACACTTCTCTTCTAGTGAGACACATGGCCAAAATAGAAAAAGAAAAGAGAAACTCTTCCTAAAGATCACTACATCACCTAAACACCCAAAGGAGAGTAATTAAGTGTTTTGAAGGGAGACTTGCAAGGGCTTTGTTCAGACACCAATTTAAGTTTAGGAGAAATTTGTAAGAACACTATTTAACTTAATCTTGGCATAGAATAATTTATTTGAAGGCTAAATCATGTTTGGTACTTATTTGATCTTAAACTTTGCTTATGTATTGAAATGAATTCTATTAAGTTTCGGATTAGTCTCTGTTATGGAAAATGCTAAGAAGAATTATAGGAACTTAGAAATATGTTGTATTTTGATATATGAATAAGTTTGTGTGAAAATAAGAGGCTTTGGTTGAACAATAAAATGAGAAAACAACCCTAGTGCATTTTGGCCTTAATAGGGTTTTTGAAGAAATTTTGGTTCTAATTTGTATCCAATTGAGTTTTAATTAATTGGATGATATTTTAATAATTATAATGAGTTTAGAAACTCTAGTTTATATAAAAAAAAAATTGAGAATTATCATGCTAGAAATTAGTGAAGAAATAATTAAGAAAATAATATAGTTAAGCTTGAATTTGTTTTTAAGCTAAGAGAAAAATTAGTATTTTGTAAATGAAGAGTTTGGCTTTGTCTAAATAAAAGAAAATTAAGGTGTTAAATTATATAAGGTTCGGCTAGCCATGATTTTATATTATTCTATATTTTGTTTAATTATTTAAGTATTATTTGTTATGTTTTGACATTATGAGATGATGTGACGTAAATGTATATGCACATGACGCACGTTATTATGATATGTATATATATGTCATAAGGTTCATAAAGACATGAGATATGCATGTTAAAAGTCTAAGGTTGTGGTCATGTTGCATTTTGTCACATGTGCATCGTCATACGTCATGACGTGGTTTTTAAGGAAACAAGATAAGAAAACTCTATAAAAATATGATAAAACTAAGATAAGACTAGAGCCTCGTCATGGTAGGAACTTCGATACGTAACACCCGTCGTAAAAATAAGAATTGTGTCACGACAGGGATGACGATACGTAATGCCCGGACGACTGACATGATTTGATAAGTTAAGAGTCGTGTCATGACAGGGATGGCTTTACGTAATGCCCGGAGGACTGACATGACTTGCAGGGACAACGATACATAACACCCGCTATGTTAAGTATTTTCCTTATCATGATGGGGACGGTGATACGTTATGCCCATCGAGGTTATATAATAAGTAAGACCCAAAAGAATACGAAAGAAAATAAAAGATATAAAAGTTTTAAGTATAAAATGATAAGTCCATGAAAGGTATAAGTCGAGTCATGCATGTGTCTCGTTAAGATGAGTTATATGTTGTGATAAAAATGATGTATGCTCTGTCTTGTCTATGCTTCATTAAGTTAGTTGTGTACTGACTGAGATTTCTAAGGAAATCTCACTTTTGTGTGTTTCTATATTTTTGGCATATAATTTCTTATTGCAAATTTATGATGGAGAAGGGCAAGGCCCCAATGTTTCAGGAGGGACAGAGGAGCCCTAAGAGGCTCTCTGATTACTCCCTTTTTAATACTTTGGTCTCTGATTACTCTATTTATGATACTTATGAACGTTTGATGGGGGTCTGGGGCCATGGTACGTCCGCATTTTCAAAGGAGCAACGACATACTGGATGTTATCTGACATTAGGTTTAGATGGCTCATTGCCCATATGCGGGGTCTACACGTCACTGTATGGACAATACTTTCATCGAGATTTTTGTATTAGTTTGGATATGTTTCGTTATGGGAGGGAGTTTCCTAAAGTTGTATTTTGATAAATTATGTATGTGTATATGACAAAAAAAACTAACTAGATTATGTTGTAAATTAAGATAATGTGGTGATGTAAATACTATGCAATGTTTGTGGTTATAATTTTCACCATGTGATCATTAGTTTACTCTGTGAAATTTTTTATTTAGACATTTTTCCACTAGGAATTTCATTGCATTTGATGGTAAGCCAAGGGGCATGCATTGAACTTCCGATACGTATGGGGGTAAGTAGCCAAGCGTTACTTACTCTGACTTTGTTATATCCCCAAGCGTAAATTGAGGACGTCACATGTCGACACCCCATGCTTACACTTGGGATCTCATGTAAATCAAGACGTTGAGGATAAGCATCACAGGAAAGTTCACCCCTTGTCATATCGTATATATTTTTTTCTAAATAAAAGCAGTGTATAAAGGTTTTTACAGCGAAAAAAGGTCAAACCCTTCTAACTAAACATCACATGGTTTCTTAAGTCTAATATCCCAAAATAGCTTCATTAAGATAATAATAATATAATTCATTAGTTCATAGGCTGTTCTTTCTTCCCAAATAGTGGAAGACCCCAAAATACTTGAACAAAATAAACATTAATAATCAAGTGCTGACCCCACGACCCTCTACCTAGAAGGACGCTCGTCTTTGACCTCCTTCACACTAAGACCAAAAAGGAATTGGGTCAATCCTACTCACCCACCAAGTAAAAGGCGCGTCCCTGCCTTCGAAGTATAAACACGATCATGAATATAGACCCGTCAGACCCCAAAGAGAGACAACACCCGGTGCATTGCCATCCGGGGGCCTCGTTGAGCACCTACTATTGCATATCTTCTATAAACTGGTTGTACAAGATAGGGGTCACCGTATTAAAAGGTGGTGAGGTCACTAGACCATCAGGGGTCTAAGAAGTCTCCCCAGTCATCACTATCTTCGTTGCCATCCTTTCCTGCAACTACTTCTATCGTCCCCAAAAAGGAACGATAGTGGGAATATAAAGGACTAAGATGTCGAAAAATCTCAGTAACACATTATTATTTCAACGAAAATATCTCAAGCATACATTTAAGCGAATAACAACCAACATATGTACATCATGCATTATAGGATTCATGACTTGACTGATGCACATGCTTATGTCAACTTTCATCATCTTGCCTTTCTTCAACTTATAAGGTCATGTATTTGCACTTGCTTATAAAATCATGTAACAAAATTCTTGACTTACATTTTTAAAGACTACAATTTCGTATATTTTTCATCTTTTCTTATCTTAGGCACCATTTACTTATTCATATCTTTTCTTGGGCTCGATAGTCATTCTTCTTATCATGACTTCTTATTGGACACCTCATAGTTTCCCTATGTATCATGTGTTCCTCACTAGTTACCATATTACCAGACGACCACTCAAGTTGAAGTAACATGTTATCGAATTTCTGCATCACCCAACAATTACTCAAGCTTAAGTGACTACATCAACCGTTCTTCATCACTCGGTGACCACTTAAACCGAGCGACTACATCCTTATTCTTATACGATAAGGCAAAAGCCAACACCGCCATTGGGCACCCACTAACTTAAGGTGTGTCCACGATCCGGACACCTTTTGGAGTCATACATGGTTCACCGGCTGTTCTTCGTCGACTTAAGGACTTTCACTCGACTTTATTCACTCCTGAGTGAACAGGGAGTTCTACTGGGGCACTACCCCATCCCAGCTTTTGGGGTTCTTATAAAACATAAATTCTTTTATTTTCTTTAACAACATGCTTGGCTCAAGAACATAGTTTTTCGTGCTTCATGCATGGAGCATGCAAATTTTTAACACTTAACATGCGAAATATGATACGAGTGCAAGTGTACAAAGTGCCATGCTCATTCACAAGTTAAACACCACATGATTCTAATTTTTTCTCATCTAAAAGCACACAAATAGGCTTAGTACACAAACGGGGTGCTCGGACTTCCCCTACTAGGGTTAGGTTGAGACCCTCCTTAGCCACTCCCTAGAGTTTTCTTCTTCCATCCACCTCCATGTACTCACTAAACCTTGGTAAGGTCATTTAGACATTTTTATCACTACTAAGTGGGGTTGACTGAGCCCTATAGTTCTTGGATTTAATGTTTTAATCACTTCTCTCCTAACCAAATAGCACACTTGATCATCTATGGGAAAGCCAAAAATTATACCATTGCATTCTCTTAGTTTTTATGCTTCTAAGCTCTTCAAACATTCAAGGCTTAGACATTTCATGAAAGGATAATTAATTATGAAAAATTTAAACCCCAAAAGTTCTCCAATCCGAAACCCATAGGTGCATTATCTCCATTTTTCTCAAGTTTCAAACTTTAATTCACCAAGTATGTATTTTATCACAATCTATCATGTTACTCATGATTTATTCATACTTAGCAACAAAATATCCACATCCACCAATAGTTTATAAATATTTACCCTAGCATGACACATTAACAAATAATGGATTTTGCTACTAAATAAACAAAGTAGTTCTTCAAGTAACCTATTCTATATCATCCAGTATCCAACAAGCTTAACCATAGTCGTGCATGCCTTACATCAATCCATATATCATGTTGATTTCTTTGCAACAAATTAACTAAATCCACCAATCATATTATAAATTTCAAACCTAAAGGAATCATAGGTTTTAAGCATGGATTCATATTTAGCTAAGTATAGCATTTTCACTAAAGAATTTTATCTTAGCATAAACAAGCAAGAAATCAATCAATTCAATCACATTCTCTTAAAAAATTACTAGAAATGCTAAAGGCAAAATAAGAATATATTTACAACATTCCTAGTTGGATTAGATTAAATCTAAAAATATATAAAATATTTCATTAGACCAAACTAAAATCATAGAGTTTTTAAATAGAAGATTTTTAAGAACAAGAACATATGTGTGGTGTGTGATCTTCCTTGAGTTCCTATGCTTGAATCAACTTAAGATTTTACTTACCTCTTCAAAAGCACTTCCACTCAAGAGTACTTGTTTCTTACTCCACCAGACTTAGAATGTTTTGAGATTTAGAAGATAGAAGCAAGCAAGACAATGGTGAGAGTAGAGATAAATGCTCAAGATCGAGAGGTAGGAAGTGAGTGTGTGTGTGTGTGTGTGCAAGTGAAGCAATTATGTGAGGAAGACCAAAGCAATAGGCCATTCGGCCATGAGGGTTTCTTAGGCTCATAGGTAATCATTTTCCTACTTCTAGGATTGACATTTGATGGGTTTGAAAGACATTTTGATTGACTTCCATCACTTGACCACATCATGCCTAGACTAGCTCACACTTAGGTTGGAAACTCTCTCCCTTCTCCTTCCCTATGGCCGGCGGATATCAAGGGTTCCAAGCCCTCTATCTCCTTCAAATCACTTCTCACACACTCAACTATCATCTCACATGTCATTCCACAAGATAGCAATATCACATTTTGGAGAAATGGACAAGACATAGTTCGGTTACCCCTTCCTAGTGCAAACCGAATCCCTCTCATTTCATGCATGATCTTCTTCCTTCTTATGAGTTTTATCAATCACCATTCCATCCTACACTCTTACACAGTCTCACTTGTCTAAATCACTTAGAATTAGAAACACTTGGAGAGACCTAAAAATAGGGTAGTCAGCTACACCCTTCCAATGTGCCACCCGTAACTTGCTCCCTCTTCCATCTACTTCTTCTCTTTCCAATGATGTTTCCCTCACTCAATCAATCATCCACCATGTTTCTACGTGTCCTCTCGAGATTTCTTAATGTTCATTCATCTAGATTTGGATAGGATTGCATGGGAAACATCCCAAAGGGGTTCAGCACTCCCTTACCCAAACATGCTTCCCTTCCACTCTTCCATTCTTCCACTTCTATCTTTCCCAAATCTATCCTGTGTCCTTGACTAGATTTGGTATAATTCTAAGGCGACTAAAATGGAGGATTTTCCTCTCCCTTACACGCTTGCCTAGTATCCAAATGATGAGAAGATCTCATCTTGGGATTACACATTTCTTCCTTCAGGAAAACAACTAGTCAACTCTTCGACTACTAGCATTTTTTTCCTCACACCTACTAGTCTTAGAAAACTTACTAAAACTCTCCTAGAGTGACATGTTTCTTCATGCATGGGCTTGGTTGACTAATGGATCCAACCTATGGGCCTTTGGGCTTACACACCACACTTTGGGGCAATACTCTAATCCATATTCCCAAAGCTCCATTCTAAACCCAAGCCTTCATCCCTACCAACTTAAATTACCAATATTATTATTAAAATAAATATTAATTAAGATAATTTAAAATAAAAATTTGGGGTTGTCACATCACAGGTACCTCTTGAAAGAGAAACTGGGATATGGTGGGATACCCGAAGGCTGCTTTTGATGAGGAAACTAGGAACTCTTGCTGCTTTGACATGGGAGATTTTCAAAGTAGAGTTTGACAACAAAATCGGTCAAACAACTAAAGGTGCAGAAGTTCACATCTTTGACTCGGGACAATTAAATGTGGAAGAGTATGCTACCAAGTTTATGGCATTAGGGAGGTTTGCACCTCACTTGATATCTATAGAGAGGATGGGGGCACAAGAATTTCAATGAGGACTTTAGCCTAAGATCCGTAGCCAAGTGGCTTGTCTCTGGATTGAGGATTTCCAAGAGTTGGTTAATGCAACATCTATTGCTGAAATAGAGTATAAGGGCTTAACTGCCCAAGTTAGTTGGGAAGAGAAAAGGGCTTCTCCATTCTTTGTCAATGGAGTTTCAGATAATAAGAGGGCGATGACCAAAACATTATATGCTTTGAAATAGATTAAACCATATTATTCAAGAGTTTGCCTTTTTAGTTAAAAAGATTATATCTTTTTTTTAAAAAGTTTGGTGTTGATGACTAGTATATTTTTAGTGGATGTTTTAAAAAGATTGTTAAAGTTAGGATAGGAAGATCCTTGTTGCAAAAATTTGGTTTGATCATGAGTTTTGAAATTGAAAGAGTTGCAACAAAAATCTCTGGAAAAAGCCTATGCATGTTTTGGCCCAATAAATTTTTCATGGTTGTGACTAGTTTTAAATTTTTTGAGACCAGATTTACATGAGGAATTTAGATTTTGATGATTTTGATAGTTAGGATGTGAAATCCTTATGGTAGGGTTGAAGTGGACATTTTTCCATATGTAGAGAGTAAAAAGGTGATTTTGCTCTAGGTTAGTATTTTTCATGTTGCTTATTGTTGGTGACTAAGTTCTAACTTTTAGAATTACTATTTTTAGATCTTCGTGTTTTGCACTTTATTCTCATAGATTGTGACAATTGAGGTAAGTTAGCTCTTAACGTACTAGTAGTTATTGTATATGTGTGATGGATAAGAGAACTATAATTTATGTATGTTTTCATATATTTCATGCCATGGCATGCCATGTCATTACATATTTATCTATTATATGAATTATTCCATCATAGAATACTTGTTTGTTATACAATAATTATGTCATATAATATTCACTATTAGATGTTATGTCATGTTACAAAATATTGTTTGCTACATATTATGTCATACTACAAAATGTTTCTATATCAAGTAAATCATGTCTCTCGAGTTACGTTCAAGTCATGTTATGTGACGTTAGGACTTATGTCCTTTCGTATTTCATTCATGTTTCATTTCAAATATAATTATGTATATCGACAATAGTTTGTTTTAGCTATCAGTTGAATTGTACTATGATAAAAAAATGATAACTGCTGCTTGGTATTGCGGTGAAGGCTATACGCTGCCGAGTAATAAGGTAAATGAGTATAATCTACCGTAATACAAATGGATCAATTAGTTAACTTATATTTAGTCAAGGATGATACGTGTTGTCCAGTATTGCGTGGCACCTTGACCCCCACGTGTGAATAGATGGAAGTCAAGACACCCGAATGATGACCACACAGGCTACACAACCCATCCCCATGTGCAAGTGTGTGCAAACAAAGTGTGCAATACAAGAACATCGCAGCAGAAAAATTTAAAAGGGCATTGAAACTAGTACCAAGAATTTTAGTTTATAAAATAATATTTCCTATCATTAATTAAATTATGAAGCTTTAATAATTATTTTAAAAAAATAAATTCATATATTTAAATCAGAGATTTAAAGCATAATTCAAATCGCATACTGTTTTAAATAACTAAAATCATGGTAATAAAATGATTTTTTACAATTACAATATTTTGGAGCTCTTCAAAATATTATAATTGTATTTTCTTGTAAGTCAGGCTTGGGTCCAATAACACTACAAATACTTCATATAATATTTTCAGAATATTTAAAATATTTAAGAGCATTAAAACATTGAGCGTGATTAAAATCAACTATTCTCTTTTAAAACACACTGTCAGGGTCTAGCACATGCATAGAAGCTTTTTCCAATCGAAGAAGAGAGGAACAGACTGTCACATCATTCTTCGGGATTTGCTAAGCATTAGAGAAAAGAAGGAGTGAGTGTTACGCTTCAATAGTCTCGAGGCCTAATCCAACAAACCAAGCAATAGAAAATATTAGTGCATAAATATTATTTTAAACACTAGAGTTGAGTTGGAAAATTACTTACCGTGTAGTCGGGCAAGTTCTGGAAGATCGAGCAAGCGTCGGTCTACTATCTCACATATCGTCAAGCAAGCCCGTCACTATGCCGCAGACGAATCTTCAAACATAAACAACATATAATAACACTAAAAATAATTTTAAGAACAACTCAATGGTTAGATCAGCTCATCGAGATGTTGCCAAAGGTGGCAGTACAGCAACGAGACAGGCTTAGGGGTAGTTTTCTAGGGTTAGGGGCATGGGTCTTCACATAAAGTGGCTTGGGAAGGGTTGTGATGGCAAGGCGAGGTGGTTGGGAGGCAGAGCACGGCAATGCATGACCAAACAACTCGTAAAGGCTTCAAGGTAGTCTTTAAAGGGTAGGGAACTCGAATCCAAGCTAAGGGATAGGAGGGAACTTAATTTGGGATGGGTTTTGATGGCATAGGTCTTGGTCAATTTATAGGATGAGATGGGTTTTTAAGGGTTTCGCAGATGCCGCTGTGATTGAACAGGAGGGGTGGTTCGACAATCACGATGGTGCTCTACTGGTGACCGACAACACCCTTGGAATGACAGTAACTCAAATGTAAATAAAATGCAAGAAAGGGTGCAAACGAAAGAAGGGAGCTTATCGATGATGGGAGGAACTGAGTTGGTGGTTAGACGACAGCAGGGGGACGCACGAACGACATCGATGTACAGCACCACGATGCTCAAACCTCAAACGCCCGAAATGCCCAAAACATCTAGAAGAGAGAAAGGGAGGGGTTGCTCACGAGTTCAATAGCATGCAAAGAGAAGAGAAAGAAAGAAAAAGGAGATGCCTAGTGGTGCACAAGGGGGAAGAGGGAAAAATCATGAAGCCCTAAGGGCTTGGCCAAAACGGCGCCATATAGGGAGTAAGCAGCTGACCCCTTTAGATGCGGGTTGGGCCCTCTGCCAAAGCCCAAACACACACACTACTCAGCCCACAACAAACAAATTAGCCCATAAAAGAACAAGCCCAAAACCAAAGCAAATAAACTAAAATGAAATAAAAACCAACTCATTAAATAATTGCACAACAACATAATAAAATAAAATGATCCACAATAGTAATAATAAACTTTTAAAACAAGAGATCCAATAATACAATTATTTAAAATAAATAATATGAATAAACAATCAATCTAAAAAAGACCCAAACTCAAAAATAAAGAAAAAGAACAAGAAATAAAAGAATCCATTTACACAAATGAGGCCCAAAACCTTAGAGAAGAAAAATAATAGTGAAAATAAAATAAAGCATGATTAATATACTATAATGAAATAAAATAAAATAACTAAAAACACTAAAATTAAGGAACTCATAGACAACCAATTACAATAATAATAAAACAAAAACAACAACAATAATAATAAAATAAAAGAAAACAGTCAATAATAAAAATAAAAGTAATACGTACAAGTACATAAACCCAATGTCTCACATACTACGATCAAGGCTATGCGCTAAGAATACTATGGTGAAGGAGTATAATTTGCCGTATTACAGAAGGACGATACCCGATGCCTGGTACTATGGTTATGGTTATATGCTGCCAAGTACTATGGTAAAAGAATATAATTTATTGTATCATAGAAGGATGATACATGCTATCGAGTACTGTGGTCAAGACTATGTGCTGCCGAGTACTATGGTGAAAAAGTATAATCTACCGTTGTGAGGCCCAAGGTTTCTTATATATTTACATATCGCTGGCTATTTTAATTTATTAGTGGTTTATCTTACTTATTTTATTTCGAGTTATGTTGTTTTATTCATGAATGATGTTGGTTGTTTATGGGATTTTTGATTTTGGTGCTTTTAGTTATTTAATTATTATTATTGGGTTCATTATTTGAATTGTTATCAATATTATTTTTGATTTCGTGGTTTTATTTTTATTATTGCTACAAGCTTTTATGAGGTCACTTAATTATAGTGTTTGTAGTCAGTTTATTTAATTGGTGTTATTGACCCTTTCATTTGAATGGTTAGCTTTATTATTTTATTAGCTTATTTGTTTAAGTTTGATTATAGTTTAAATTGTTGTGTTTTATTTTATTCAATGAGCATTTTATTTTATTGGACCTTTTCAAATTGGTTCATTAATTTGAACTTATTAAATTAAAGGTCTTATTATTTTATGCTATTTTGTTTAGTGGCATTTTGAAAAGCCCCAAAATATTATAATTATATAAAATCATTTTATAAGCACCATTTTTAGTTATTTTAAATATAGTGAAATTTTAATTATGCTTTAAATATCTTATTTAAATGTATGGCTTCATTCTTTTAAAATAATTAGTAAAGCTTTATCATTTTAATTAATGATGAGGAATATTAGTATTTAAACTAAAGTGAAGTTAAATTAATATTTTATTTAATTCCCCCTAGTGTTTTAAGTTAAATTGGTTTTATGCATTTTCAAATCAGTGTTTTAAAAGCATCGTCTATCAGTTTGAAGACCCTCATTTTTTTCTCCCTCCTTTTCCTCTCTTCTCTCTCCTCTCTCTCCCTCTCCCACACGTCCAGCCCCACCCCTTGTGACCGTTAGTTCCATCTCCACCCAGGGCCTACCATCGGCCACCCAGCCTCACCACCCCTCTTGTCGGACTCCCCTTACACCAACGACCTTATCCCCCAGTCGGTGCTTCTACGGCAACCCTCACCTCCTTTACACGGCCATAAACCCGAAATGGGTTTTTCTCATACTCCTTCCCCATTTGTAGTGCCATCGCCAACCACCATGGCCTCCCACCATGTTGGTGACCTTCCCTACCAGCTAGTGACCCTCCAGCCACCACCGACAGCCCCTAGCTCCCTCATTTCACGTGACATCCCAAATTTATGGTTGGGAGTTAACGTAAACTGAAAAGCCAGTGTAAGTAACACTAAGCTACATACCCCCGTATGTGTTGAAAGTTTAATGCATGCATCTAAACTTACTATCATATGTATATGTGTATGGAGAGAAAACTAATTGGGTTATGATGATATGATACAATCTTATGTTATGGATAATATTCTATGATTATTATGGGTATGTTTCACCATGTGATCATTAGAATTTCTTGTTTAATTTTAATTTAAACCCCTTTCCACGCTAATTCACCAACATTACAAGTCACGACACTTCAATTTACGTTATTTTTCTTACGTAAATTAGGAGTGTTACATTTCACCTCCACCCGAAATGGGTATGGAGCTCCCGATTTGAGCAACACCGCCTTGCCATTTGCCACCGTTTGACGTCACAACTATTGCCAAAAATTTCCCCCACCTCAAGCGACCTTCCCCAAGCTCCACACCTCTAATCATGGTCCCACCTCCCATGTGCAAGCCCAAACCTGAAATGGGTTTCTCCACCCTCTTGAGCTAGATCTACCACTTTCCAATAGTTGTATTATCTCACCACCACCGCTATGAGATTCCTCTTCCTCCAATGAGTATTCTCCTAGCTTTCGGTTTAAAAACGAATACCCTAGTCCAAACCACCACCAGTCATGCCAAGAGATGATTAATGTATGAGTTTATCTATTATGGATTATGAATCGACGTGCTTGATCCTTTGAACTGCTTACTTGCGCTGTAAGTAGCAGTAATTGTCGATTTTGTTTTGTTTCGATTTATTTATTATTTATTACTAACTTTTCTTGGAAGCTCAAAGTGTTGGTATCTATTTAATAATAATAATAAAATCTGAAAGTAGGTTGGTTGGGCCCAAGGCCATTAAACGGAGGATGGGATCACCCTATAGTTGGAATTTGTATGGGCCTGGATATATTTGTGGAAATTGTCTGTTGAATGTATGGATTAATGGTTGAATTAATAAATGTTTGATTGGATGATTTTACTCGTTTAATATTTCCATGCCATCCAATATATGTTTATCATGCATATATATTATTTCTTGCTTGGTTGGTTTATCTGAAATGGTGAGTTCTGAGGTTGTATTGTCAGGCGGTTTTTGGTCTGGTCTGATGTAGTTGGTGGGTGCATGTGTATCACAACTCCAAGTCAAGATGGGATATTATCTCGATGGAACTCCTTTAGTCACTCGGGAGTGGGATATATTGATATGACGTCCCTTGGGTTGTCACTAGGTGACAATGGGATTGGACGAGATGCTAACGTTCTCGTGCTGACTTTGTAGCTCCTCTACTGGCAGGAACTAGAGGATGCCTAGTCATGGTACGTGCTAGGCTCAGTTAGCTGGGCATCGCTCGTTTCGAATTCACATGCACGATCATTACCTGTGGTGTGGCAAAAAGAGGCAGGAGGTATGGATGGTCCCTAGGGCATACCATGGTATACAGTTAATAAAATAGAAATGTGATGTGAGCCAAAAACTGGATTCTTGGTGGGTTGTTGTTGAGGTACTTTCAGAGAAAGGACGGTTAGTTGTGTTGAGGTCCTTTCTGGGAAAGAACAGTTCGTGTGTCACGTTCCTTTCTGGAAAAGGGTGATTTGGTGTTCTTATGGACTTTCTTTCTAGGGCGATTTGGTATGTGAATTTAATTGCTTGATTGAAAATATTTGTGCATATTGTTGATTGCAATTATTTGTTGGTATGACTGACTATTGCTTATTGAGATTCATATCTCATGTGGTGTATCTGGTCCACCTATGATTCCGTATTATGGAATCTTAGTTTTGATGCAGAGGATGAGGATGAGCCTGAGGGTCAGACTCTGCCGGAGGAGTAATCTTATGTGATGATGAAGAGAGGGATTCTAATCCCGGACGTTATTGATGTTCTTACTGTTTTTCTATTTGGGATGACTGTATAATATCCTCTTGAACAATTATTTCAAACTCGTTTGTAGGTTTTTGAATTTTCTGGTATTAGAATGAATTACCACTTTTATTTTTCTGTTGTGAATATTTTATTGTACACTTATGCATGTTTCACACACTCTGCAAGCTCTAAACGATGGAATGATTGATTCGTGTGATACTCATCTCAGTGTCGCAAGTCCCTTTAAATCCCAAGGGAGAATCGCGGGCGCCATAGGTTGTATTAGAGTACCTAGGTAAATCCACATGTTACCTAGAACTGTACCAGAAAATTTGTTGTTTTAAATTTGTTTGTTTTATTATTTGGTTAGTTTACTTTATTTTATTATTTTAATCGATTTCTAGTTTATTCCGACTAAATTATATTTTAAGGTTTTAAATATTTATTTCATTGTGTTGTGCTTTTTATTTTAGTGTGCCTTTTGTTTATTATTTTCGCATTTATCTTAGTTTTAGTGGGTTGGTTTTAGCTATTATATAATATGGTTATACAATGGTTGTGTTTTATTTGGTTTCAATGGGTATCTTATTTTGTTGGTACCTTGCTTGAAATTTCATTCCATAAGTTCCTTACAAGATGACCTTGGTTTGATTTGTTTATTTGTTGTTTACTTACCTTTATTACAACTCTTTTCTTTTATATGTTTCTAAATATTTGAAATTCTTTAAGGAAAAGATTTGAAGGACACCATTACTTTCGTAAACATTTTTAGAAATGCGCTTTGAGGTGAGTTTATGATTTTATTTGTCATTTCACTTTCCTACTTTTTTTTTTAATTCAATCTCTTTGTCCTTTTAATGATAAGCTTTTGTTGGCATGGTCTTTGATAAGAGTGTGCTTATTTTTGATGAGTTGTTAAAATTTGTTTATTTATTTACTATGGCTCTTTTCTTTTAAAAGATTCTAAATCCTTGAGATTACTACTATAAATCTTTTAGAGTGGACTTTGAGGAGAATTTCAAAGTTCTATTCGCCATTTCACTTCCTCACTTTTCTTTTTAATTCAATCTCCTTATTTTATTTAATGAAAGCTTTTGGTAGCTTTGTCTTTGACAAGTGAGGTGGACTCGTTTTGTTCAATTGGTGGTGTTCACTCAATTGTTTATTAGATTCACCCCTTTGTGCTTTTATTTGATATTAATGTGAATTGCTTGGGTCTCACTTAGTATTTGAGTTTCTAAGTTTTAATGTTATTTCGAGGAGATTGTTGGAATTGTACTATAGGTAGACTTTTTTTGTGAGTGGAATTTCTTTACCCTTTGATATATTGTTATGAAATCTTTTTTTGAAATGCTTATGGTAGTAGATGATCATTTGTTCGTTTAGTGAAGTTTTAATTTTTACTGTGGATGCTTGAAGGTTGGCATGTCATAGTTGGGAGTACATAAATTTTGGAGAGTGTATGCCTTTGTTATAAATTTTACTTAGAGAAGTTGCTTTGGTAGGTGTTGAAGTTTATTCGATGCAATGGTATTAATTCAAGATATCTAAACCTTAGGCTTTTTGGGAGTTGATCATTGGAATGTACAGTTGAAGCAAAACACTTGGTGAATTTATGGCTGGCAACATTTGTTATGGTTATTTTAAGGACTTAGTTGTGACTTGAGGTCACTTAGAAATTTAGATATTTGAGTCTATTCCTTCCCTTTGGGTATTGAAGGTCTTGTTGGGAGAACTATGAGTATTGTGGTTACCTTGTTAGTTATTTTGAATAGAGATTTATGGGTCTTCAATGTGATGTACATTGGAGGTTTGGGAGTTGGAGCTTAGGCATCAATCATAGTAATATAACTAGATTTATGAGGTGATAAAGCATTAAGGTTCAGGAGTCTGGTGCTTAGTGCCTAGTGGATTTGATTTTCGATTCGCAAGGCGTGTCTTGAGGCTTTAGATATGATGTAGTATTGCAAGTTTAGTAGTAGGAAGTTCAAACCTTAAGATAATCTTGAGAAGACTAGTGGGGTGACCTAAGATTTTGAAGATCATATTTTTCTTAGAAATTGATCTTTGTGGTGTAAATTATGTTAGTAATGACTGACCTAAGAAGTAACTAATGGGTCACCAAAGTGGAGAGTAAGACATAACTTTGGAAATTTTACTTAAGAGTCAATTGAGAATGGGGTGATTTGTTATATGGAGCTAATGAGATTAGAATCTTTGAGAGTTTATTTATTTATTTATTTAGGTCCTTGTGGATATGGAGATTTCCAACTTCCTGGCTGTCCTAAGAGTCCTAAACATGATATGTCATTTGGAGACATATACAATTACGATGGAAGCACTTAGTGGAGTAAATGTGAAGGATAAATATTTGTAGGTCTTTGAAGTAAAAAGTGATCGTGTAATTTTGTATCCCGCAAGTGATGAGCAGTGTGGTGACTAAATTGTGGAGTTCCTATTGTTTACAGCCAAGCAAATTTCGACGACGAAATTTCTTTTAAGGAAGTGAGAATGTGAGACCCCAAATTTTATATATATTTACGTACACTTTTATTTTATCATTGGCTGTTTTAATTTATTTTAATAAATTTTTTTAGTGGTTTATCTTACTTGTTTTATTACGGGATATGTTGTTTTATTCATAATGATGTTGGTTGTTTATGGGATCTTTGATTTTAGTTCTTTTAGTGATTTAATTATTATTATCAGGTTCATCATTTGAATTGTTACCAACATTATTTTTGGTTTAATGGTTTTATTTTTATTATTGCTACAAGCTTTTATGAGGTTCCTTAATTATAGTGTTTCTAGTCAGTTTATTTAATTGGTATTATTGACCCTTTCATTTGAATGGTTAGCTTTATTATTTTATTGGCTTATTTGTTTTAGTTTTATTATAGTTTAAATTGTTGTGTTTTATTTTATCCAATGAGCATTTTATTTTATTAGACCTTTTTAAATCGGTTTATTGATTTTAATTTATTAAACTATTAGGCCTTATTATTTTATTCTATTTTGATTGGTGGCATTTTGAAAAACCCCAAAGTATTATAATTTTACAAAAATCATTTTATAAGCACGGTTTTAGTTATTTTAAATATAGTGAGATTTTAATTATGCTTTAAATCTATTATTTAAATATATGGCTTCATTCTTTAAAATAATTAATAAAGTTTCATCATCTTAATTAATGATGAGGAATATTAGTTTATAAACTAAATTTAAGTTCAATTAATATTCTATTTAATTCAATTAATGATGAGGAATATTGTTGGTTGTCTTATTTTAATCTTTAGCTTGCTTGATGAATGTTTTTGTTATATTTTGTTAAGGTGATACATTAGAATTTGATCTAAGAAATATTTGAAGAAATATAGTGAAACTTTAATGAAAGAACTCAAGGAATATAGTCTAGTAATTTTCAGCTAAGGGCTTGAACAATAGCATAATATGTTTGGATGATAAAACATTTACCTTGGAAGCTCATAGATTCCAGCCCTAGTGAATTTCTTCGAAGAACATTAGGCTTTTGACTCATAGTTTATGATATGATTAAGACCTAAGTCTTTGGGTGATTTATAATAGTATATTCTTTGATTTTCTTGATGAATAATTGTAAACATGTACTTGGTTAAGAAAAGAAATATATGATGACAAGTTGCTGAAGAAAATGATTCCATAAGCTCTATTAGTGGTTCGGCTATTGACCTATTTAGGCTTGTTTATTGAGTTTTGGAATATTTTAAGGAAAGGCTTGACTTAGCCAAGATAAAAGAAAAAACAAAATTTAGTTTGATGCCCTATAAGTTTCGGCCTAGACCTCTTTAGGGCTAGGGTTGTTTTTTTTTAATCTCTCTTTATTGGAATATGCATGACTTTTAAAAAAATAAAATAAATAAATTATGTTGCATGTTATAGCATGTACAAGTCATGGTTTGGAAAATGCATACTTCATATGTCATATGTTTTATTAATCATGTACCATGCATAAGAAACTTCAAATTGGTATACATGTCCATTCATGTCACAAGTCCCATCTTTTGAGTCATCATGTTTTTTTAAGAAAATAAGATAAGAATTTTTATAAGAATCCCCAAAGGCTAATGAGGGATATTGCCCTAATGGAACTGCTTATTCACTCAGGAGTGTATAAAGTTGAGTGAAACCCCTAAGTCGACGAAGAATAGTCAACAAGCCATGAATGATTCCTATTAAAAAGGATTTTAGAGTGTGGTCGCAGTTAAAGCTGGTGGGTGCCAAGGACAATGAAGGCAATTCGATCTGTCGTTAAGAATATGATTACGACATAGGCACTTCGACCAAAGTAATCGTAGCATAATGCGGTAACCAGGAGGAACACAAGGTGCATAGGGGTTTGAAGCCTAGAGTTACATATCCCAATGCTTCAGTTTATATTACATCCCAAACGTTGATTGGGGGTGTTGACAGTGGTAGTATGAGAGCATTACGCCTCTAGGTAAACCCAAAAGTGTCCTAGAAAGAGAATCACATGGTATTATGATAGGTTTTGATCTGCTAGAGATAGGCTTCAATCTTGAGAAGGATTGGGTCAAGTTAGTTTTTGGGTGGAATTGTGGACGTGATTACGCCCAAAAAATAATACGGTCGTTTGCAGCATAGCTTTGGGGTGTCGATTCCACAGGGAAATGGATTGAGAAATTGAAGAACAGTAACGAAATTAACAAAAAGATTTAGATGAGTGCGAAAAGTAAATTTTAGAGTATGACGTAAATTAAAACTAAATGAGTAATTTGAACAGTATAAAAATGAGACGAAAAGTAGAGCATCGGGAATCCTTTGTATATAATTGGTATTTTAATTATTTTCAATTCATTAATAACTCAATTGAAAATTCTATGTCCAAATTTTCAATCGAAAAATAAAATATTAATAACCAGATTTAAATCAAATGTAATCTTTCGAAAAATCATTCGTCACAATATAAGAACAGGAATTGTTATCGATATTAAAGAAATTCGACGTCGACAATATATTCGTAGAGCAATATTGCAGCAGAGAATTAAATTAAAATAGATAACCAATTGAACCAAACATAATCAAAGGATTACTGCATTTAATAGAAAAAGCATGACTGAATCTATAAATGAAATAAATTCTAAGATTATTTAGTGACGAAAACATTTATAATAAATTTTTGATGACTAAACAAAAGAGTTTAATATTTGAAGAACACATATATGAATCAAAAATAATTACAAATACCATCATATATACAAATTCATCCCTAGCTCTACTAGAAAATTAGTTACACATATTGAAAATATGCAACAAAAATTCTTCAAGGGATAATATGGAAGAGTCAACTATTATTTTCTTCTCTCTTTTTTGATTTTTCTTTTCTTTTCTCAAGCTCTCAAAAACAATGTCTCTTCCAAGGCATCCAAGCACACTAAGTATGGTCTTAGAACACACACCCCTCCCTTCTATTTATAAGCATCCTTCATGCAAGTTGTCATGACAAAATCATCACAATTTCAACTTGTTTTGCCATGTGCCATTCTTGAATCCAAGTGATTTGTGAGTTGTCATTTTGATCATTTGTTTTCCCACTATGCATGAGCTAGATTTTGCTTGTAGGTTGAGTGTTTCAATTTTGCTTCTCTATCCATTAGTTGTCTTGTATGACTTAATATCTTGTGGTCAAATAATTCGTCTTGAAGAAACTTGAGTGCACTTCATCTTGCATATGAATTGATCATTGAATTTTCAAGTTGGTGTAGGAGTGCTTGCTAGAAAATATTATGATGACATTTGGATTTGATGCAAGTGGCTGAAAAATATCCAGGAACGTCAAGTGCAGGTACGTCCACTTGATGGTCCATTTTGTCTTGGCTTGAGTGGATATCTCTTAAAACATAAAACATAAACATTATAGATATTTCTCTTATGGTTCGATATCATCTTGAATCAGCTCAATCAGAGAATGGATGAGAGAGTTATGCCCATATTACGAAAAGACGTCAGAACTGTCTAAAATTCCGCAATTATCTTCATTTGCTCCTAATGCCTCTATTTGTGTTCTAAATCAAAGTAGAAGAATAATGAGTATATTTAGGCATCAAATAAGAATAAAATATTAAATATTAAGAGAGGAAAATATGGCATTTTATATTCTTATTAATATATTAAATCATGCTTATATCTATCTCAAGATAAATAACCATTAATTTTAATAACATGAATTATATCCATTATTTTCTCATTTCTTTTAGCATTTAAATAGAGTATTTATATTGCATTGTTGTGCACTCATCACACTCCCCAACTTACTCATTGCTAATCCCTAGCAAGTTTCATGCAAAATGATGAGAAAGACCAAAGAAAATCACACATAGGGGCCATCAAGATACATTTTTCAAATTTACATATCAAAACAATCTTAGAAAATTAATAACCCTTTCACAAGTAATTCAAATATAACAATACATAGAATGTGTATGTGTTCCAAACTATTTTTATCAAATCAGAGGTTTCGACAAATGCAACATTAGAATATCTTAAGCAAAAAGATTCAAATCCATAACTCACGGGTATAGAAGTGTTTCATGTAAGGGTTCTCTCTATGGAGTTGACAAATGTGTATATTTACTCTCATGGAAATTTAGACAATTATATATAAGTAACAAGTAAACATTGATCTTACGATAGGAATACTAACAAAGGAGATTTTCACCGTTCTTTCCACAAGCATACTTAGGATCGGAAAAATCAACACGGAGGGTTATAATGTGGCTTAGGTTTGGGGTTCATAAGAAGAAAATGTGAAGAGGTTTCAAAAACTTCCAAGTATACACAACAGGGAATCTGTTAAATTTTTCAGTAGACTATACTTTCCTTTTGATGTACTTTTCAATTTTTTAGATTTTTGACTAAGTATACTTTTCCATCTTCTTTTGCCACTGGTGTCTTCGCATTTTGATAAACTCTTTCATGAATAATTTGATGGACACATCTAGCACCATGCCATTTTTGTCATGGTTTTCTTTTTTCTTTTTTTCTTTTATTTTTTGTTTTTTGTTTTTTGTTTTTGTTTTTTTTGTTTTTATGATAATTTCACACCAAGTACACACTTGGAAGTAAAATGGTAGGAAAATATAGTGTATAAGCTATACTCCAATGTGGAGAGGTATGGATGATGTAGATATGAAAAGAAAAGGCCATATATGTATATTGGCTCAAAATTGGCTTCTAGGGATCTATAATGAAAAGGCTCAACTTGAAAGGTTCAAATATTAATTCTAAGTTGACTTTCGTCATATCCCAAGTATATTTACCATCTTACCACAAACCATGTAATGATATTCTCAAAAGAAGTGTCAAATTCAATAGATCAATGGATACTTATCACAATTTCTGTATTTGTAAGCTCTCAATTCTCACATCACATGAATACTTGAGCAAAATAATTCTTTAGTTACATGTGTTAAATCACCATATTACCACAAAGTTTGGAGAAGTGCATAAATAGTTCTGTGGATGATTTAGCAAAATGATTTAAGATGGGTTTGTTGAATTCACCAAAATGGTTATGAATGAACATGAGTATCACGTGTGAAAAGATGCCTGTGTGAAAAAACTTTGGCAATTTTTTATATTTTGATTGAAATATGCCACAGAGTTTAAATAACAAATTTGTATTCCCACCCCCAACTTAAATGAAACATTTTCCTCAATGTTTAAGAATCAGAATTGAATAACTAAACAGGGTAGAATACACCTGATGTGAGATGTGGGTGGCTTGCTTGGCATCAAAGATGGTATTTGTCAAATTAAAATTAACCTATAACAAAATAAAGTAAACAATAAACAAAAATAAAATGAACGAAAAGAAAATAAAAGAAAAACATACCTAGAGATGGTCAAGATTGATATACTGGGTCCGTAAGTGAAATGTCTTCCACTTCCGGAATTCGTCTATCAATTAAGATTTGGAGGCGCTGACCATTTACTTTAAAGATACATCCATCGTTTGGATTTTCTATTTCTACCGTCCCATTTGTGAAAACGTTTTTTATTGTAAAAGGGCCGGTCCATCTAAATCGAAGTTTTCCTGGATGCTTATGGAGTCTTGAATTATATAAAAATACTCGATCATTAGGCTTAAATGTTTTTCTCAAAATATTTTTATCATGAAATACTTTCATTTTAGCCTTATAGATCTTGGAGTTTTCATAAGCATCATTTCTCAACTCTTCTAATTCCGTCAATTGGAATTTTCTAAGTTTTCCTGCTTTTTCCAAGTCTAAATTAAAATGTTTAATGGCCCAATATGCTCGATGCTCGAGCTCCATGGGCAAGTGACAAGGTTTTCCAAAAACAAGTCTATAAGGTGACATGGCTAAGGGAGTTTTGAAAACTGTACGGTAAGCCCAAAGCGCATCGATTAGTCTCAAAGACCAATCTTTTCGATCCGGGTTGACTGTTTTTTCTAAAATTTATTTAATTTCCCTATTCGCAAGTTCAACCTGTCCACTTGTCTGAGGGTGATATTCAATAGAAAGCTTATGTATCACCCCATATCTTTTCATTAAAGTTTCAAAAGAACGGTTGCAAAAATGTGTACCTCGGTCACTAATGATAGCACGTGAGGTACCAAATCGAGATAATACATTTTCTTTGAGAAACTTAATTACCATCCTGTTATCATTGGTCCTGCAAGGTGCTGCCTCTACCCATTTTGACACATAATCTACTACCCCAATAATATATAAATATCCAAAAGAAGGAGGAAATGATCCCATAAAATCAATGCCCCAACAGTCAAAAATTTCAATTACCAAAATTGGGTTTAAGGGCATCATATTACGACGGGTCATAACTCCTAACTTTTGATATCTTTCGCATGAGCGACAATACATATTTGTATCTTTAAACAAGGTGGGCTAATAAAATCCACACTGCAGGATTTTTGCAGCGGTTTTCTTCATTGAAAAGTGGCCACCACAAGCTTGGGAATTACAAAATTTCAAAACACTTGCAATCTCTTCATCAAGGATGCAATGCCTTAAAATTTGATCAGGGCAGTATTTGAAAAGGTAAGGGTCATCCCAGTAGAATTTTCGTACCTCAATCATGAATTTCCTTTTGTCTTGGGTGCTAAAATCCTTTTGGTATTTCACCTGCAGCTAAATAGTTTATAATATGAGCAAACCATGGTAGAGAAGTAATAGAAAGTAAATGCTCATCGGGAAAATCATCTTTGATTAGCATGTGGTCAGAAGTGTCCTCGAATGTGATTCTAGAGAGATGGTCTGCCACTACGTTCTCCACTCCTTTCTTGTCTTTAATGGTGATGTCAAATTCCTACAAAAGCAAAATCCATCGTATTAATCGTGCCTTAGCATCCTTCTTTGTAAGAAGGTACTTAAGGGCTGCATGATCTGTAAAAATAATGATAAGAGAACCAATCAAATAAGCGCGGAACTTATCTAAAGCAAATACTACAGCTAACAACTCTTTTTCAGTGGTGGAGTAATTTGTTTGTGCACTATTTAGAGTTCGAGTAGCATAGTAAATGACAAAAGGTTTCCCTTCTCTTCATTGTCCAAGAACAGCATCTACAGCAAAATCACTAGCATCACACATAATTTCAAAAGGTAAATTCCAATCAGGTGATTGCATTATGGGTGCTGAAGTAAGCTTGCCAATTAATGTTTTGAAAGCCTCTTGATAGGCTTGTGTCCATTCAAATGGGGCATCCTTATCTAGGAGGTTACGTAGTGGTCTAGATATGGCGGAAAAATTCTGTATGAATCTCCTATAAAAACCCGCATGACCAAGAAATGATTTTATATCCTTGACTGTTCTAGATGTAGGCAATTTAGAGATTAATTCAACTTTTGATTGATCAACCTCCATTCCTTTAGAAGAAATAATATGCCCTAAAACAATACCTGAAGGTACCATAAAGTGACATTTTTCCCAATTTAAAACCAGTTCTTTTTCTTCACAACGAGTCAGTACTCTTTCTAAACTCATTAAACATGCATCAAAAGAAGATCCAAAAACAGTCAAGTCATCCATAAAAACTTCCATGCACTTTTCAACCATATCACTAAAAATACTCATCATGCAACGTTGAAAAGTAGCTGGAGCATTACACAGTCCAAATGGCATTCTGCGGAAAGCATAAGTACCAAAAAGACAAATAAAAGTGGTTTTATCCTGGTCTTCTAATGCAATTTCAATTTGATAATAACTAGAATAACCATCCAGAAATCAATAAAAAGGATGACTAGTCACCCGCTCGAGAATTTGATCAATAAAAGGAAGCGGAAAATGGTCTTTTCGTGTGGCGGCATTTAATTTTCTGTAATCAATGCACATCCGCCAACCAGTCACTAGTTTTGTGGGGACTAACTCTCCGATGTCATTTTTTATCACAGTTACCCCTGACTTTTTAAGAACAATCTGCATAGGACTTACCCATTTATTATCAGCAATAGGATATATCATTCCTGCATCTAATAGTTTCAATACTTCATTTTTCATAACTTCTTTCATTGTGAGATTAAGTCTACGCTGGAGGTCTCTTCGAAGATTAGTTTCTTCCTCTAAATTTATTTTATGAGTACAGATCAGGGGACTAATGCCTTTTATATCAGCAATACTCCATCCTAGGATTGATTTATACTTGCATAAAATCTAAATTAATTACTCACCTTGGGACTCAGATAATTCAGATGAAATAATAACAGAAAAAGTATTACCTAGACCAAGGAAAACATGCTTTAAACCCTTAGGTAGGGATTTTAATTCAACTTTAGGGACTTCCCTACTTGAAGGAATCTATCTTTCTCTTTTTTCAGGCAACTTTTCAAACTTTGGTTGCCATGCGTGTGTGCTATAATCATGAGTTCTGTCAAAAATAGCACAAATGTCAACTACATCAGATAAATCACTTATAGGATTAAATTCATAATTAACAATAAAGTATTCAAGGGGATCTGAGTCATGAGTTGTAAGAACGTTCCTTTCTATAAGTGAGTCAATCATGTATGTCTGATGACACTCGACATCCTCTTCTGGCTGTTTTGCAATATGAAAAATATTTACCTCAAGAGTCATATTGCCAAAAGAGAGTTTCATCAATCCATTTCTGCAATTGATAAGAGCATTAGAAGTAGCAAGAAAAGGTCTACCTAATATTAATGGAATTTTAGAGGTGATTTCTACAGCAGAACTAGTGTCTAGAATTAAGAAATCAACGGGATAGTAAAATTGTCAGCTTAAATCAAAACATCCTCTACCACACCCCGTGGTGCTCTGACTGAACGATCAGCTAATTACAATACCACAGAAGTTGGTTTGATTTTTCTCAATCCTAATTGCAAATAAATAGAATATGGCATCAAATTTACACTAGCCCCTAAATCTAGCAAGGCCTGTCCAAGCTCATGATTGCCAATGTTGCATGTGATGGTTGGACATCTAGGATCCTTGTACTTAGGGGGAATCCGCTGTTCAATTAGAGTACTAACTTGCTCTGTCAAGAATGCTATCTTCTTCACATAATGCTTCCTCTTAACTGTACACAAATCTTTGAGAATTTTTGCGTAAGTAGGAACTTGTTTAATTACATGCAAAAGAGGAAAATTAATTTTTACCTGTCTAAGATTTTCCAAAATATCATTGTTATGATCCAGAGTTTGTTTGCTTGACTTTAATGCTTGAAGAAAAGGTACCTTACCAGGATTTTTTGTTACCTCAGGTTCCTCGGGTTTTGTTACCTCAAGTTCTTTGGTAAGCTCAGGACTACTGCTATCTTGATTTTTCTCTACATCCTTTGTTTTGTCTATTATTGGATCATGTAGAGACTTACCACTTCATGCCAAAATGGCGTTTACGTCCTTCAGATCTCCTTATGCCATATGTTGACCATGAGGTACAGATTGAGTTTGAGAAAGAAACTTACCTTTCTCATTCATAGTCAATGAACTCATTATTTTGGACACCTGGCTCTTGATTTCCTTATTTTCTTCGACAATCTACATAATCAAAGATTCAAATTTCTGATTAGTCTTACCGTATATTTCAATAAAAGTATGCAAAGTATCTTCTAAAGAATTTCTAGAAGATTGAGGTGCATGGTATGGTGCAGGATATGATCTAGAAGGTTGTGCAGGCTGCTGGTTTTCAGACTTCCAGCTGAAGTTGGGATGATTACGCCATTCTGGGTTGCAGGTTTTAGAGTAAGGTGTGAAGGGCTTTTTGTACATACCCAGAGCATTACTTTGTTCCTCATAGACATCATTCATGTTAGTATGTGTAGGACACTCTTGGGCATGATGATCTATCCCACCACAGACAACACATGGCCCAAAAGATTCTGCATGATTAGCCATGTGTGTTGGTTTTGAGTTTTTGGTTTTCAATAACTCTAATTCTCTGGTGAGCATTTCAACCTTAGCCTTAAGGTTATCCTCCTCCCTTAGATGGTAAATACCACCACTCAAGTTTCTTGTAGGTCGTGACTTGTTTGTGCTATCAGTAGCACTAGGTCCAATCCAAGTATGAGCTTTTTCAGCAAGCTCATTGAGGTACTCTATGGCCTCATCGGGATTTTTCTGTAACAATTCTCTATTGCACATCGTTTTCACGAATTGACGTTCCCTGGGCGTAAGCCCTTCATAGAAATAACTCACAAAGTGCCAATTCTCATATCCATGGTGGGGACAGATACTCAGTAATTCTTTAAATCTTTCCCAAGACTGGTACAAAGTCTCACTATCCTTTTGTGCAAAGGTAGAGATTTGTCTTTTTAAAGCATTGGTTTTATGTTGGGGAAGTATTTATTGAAAAACACTTGAGTCATCTCACTCCATGTTCCAATAGACCGTGGTCTTAGTGAGTACAACCAACTCTTAGCTTTATCTTTCAAAGAAAAAGGAAAGAACTTTAGCCTTACCGTGTCGTCAGTGGTATTTTGACTGTGGAATGTTGCAACTACTTCCTCAAATTCCCTAATATGAACATAGGGGTTTTCATTTTCTAGACCATGGAAAGTCGGAAGTAATTGTATCATTCCTGTTTTGAAATCTACATGACGAACATTAAGTGAGAACATAATACAGGATGGTGTGGCTGTTCATGCGGGATGAAGATAATCTTGGAGGGTTCTAATAGGTTGGTCCGCATGTTCACTCATCGCGTCAGAATTGGAAGAATTATCAAATAAGCGATTAGAAAAATTAGATTCTGAATCTGATTCTAGCACGGGTCTACTAGCAAACCATCCAAAAGCGTCTCTGTACCTGCGCATGCAAAGCAAAGAAAAGCGTAATACTGAAAAAAATAATTACGAAAAGAAAAGTAAAATAAAATAAAGATGCAGAAAGCTAAAAAGAAAATGAACAGAGTTACCGCTCTTTTATTTTTATTTTTTTTTTACAAACTACTTAAAAAAACTATAAAATCTTCTACCGTCTCCCCGGCAACGACTCCAAAATTTGATTACTCCCAAAGAATAACACGGTCGTTTACAGTATAGCTTTGGGGTGTCGATTCCATAGGAGATGGATTGAGAAATTGAAGAACAGTAACGAAATTAACAAAAATATTTAGATGAGTACGAAAAGTAAATTTTAGAGTGTGACGTAAATTAAAACCAAATGAGTAATTTAAACAGTATAAAAATGAGACGAAACATAGAGCATCGGAAATCCTTTGTATATAATTGGTATTTTAATTATTTTCGATTCATTAATAACTCAATTGAAAATTCTATGTCCAAATTTTCAATCAGAAAATAAAACATTAATAACCAGATTTAAATCAAATGTAATCTTTCAAAAAATCATTCGTCACAATATAAGAACAGGAATTATTATCGATATTAAAGAAATTCAACGTCGACAATATACTCGTAGAGCAATATTGTAGCAGAGAATTAAATTAAAATAGATAACCAATTGAACCAAATATAATCAAAGGATTATTGCATTCAATAGAAAAAGCATGACTGAATCTATAAATGAAATAAATTCTAAGATTATTTGGTGACGAAAACATTTATAATAAATTTCGAATGACAAAACAAAAGAGTTTAATATTTGAAGAACACATATATGAATCAAAAACAATTACAAATACCATCATATATACAAATTCATCCCTAGCTCTACTAAAAAATTAGTTACATATATTGAAAATATGCAACAAAAATTCTTCAAAGGATAATATGGAAGAGCCAACAATTATTTTCTTCTCTCTTCTTTGATTTTTCTTTTCTTTTATCAAGCTCTCAAAAACAATGTCTCTTCCAAGGCATCCAAGCACACTAAGCATGGTCTTAGAACACACACCCCTCCCTTTTATTTATAAGCATCCTTCATGCAAGTTGTCATAACAAAATCATCACAATTTCAACTTTTTTTGCCATATGCCGTTCTTGAATCCAAGTGATTTGTGAGTTTTCATTTTGATAATTTGTTTTCCCACCATGCATGAGCTGGATTTTGCTTGTAGGTTGAGTGTTTCAATTTTGCTTCTCTATCCATTAGTTGTCTTGTATGACTTAATATCTTGTGGTCAAATAATTTGTCTTGAAGAAACTTGAGTGCACTTCATCTTACATATGAATTGATCATTGAATTTCCAAGTTGGTGTAGGAGTGTTTGCTGGAAAATATTATGATGACATTTGGATTTGATGCAAGTGGCTGAAAAATATCCAGGAACATGAAGTGCAGGTACGTCTACTTGATGGTCGCTTTTGTCTTGGATTGAGTGGAAATCTCTTAAAACATAAAACATAAAAGTTATAGATATTTCTCTTGCGGTTATATATCATCTTGAATCAGCTCAATCAGAGAACAGATGAGAGAGTTATGCCCATATTACGAAAAGACATCAGAATTGTCTAAAATTTCGCAATTATCTTCATTTGCTCCTAATGCCTCTATTTGTGTCCTAAATCAAAGTAGAAGAATAATGAGTATATTTAGGCATCAAATAAGAATAAAATATTAAATATTAAGAGAGAAAAATATGGCATTTTATATTCTCATTAATATATTAAATCATGCTTATGTCTATCTCAAGATAAATGACCATTAATTTTAATTAAACATGAGTTATATCCATTATTTTCTCATTTCTTTTAGCATTTAAATAGAGTATTTAGAGTGTATTTTTGTGCATTTATCAGGATGCCTTGGGTTTTTGAACTTGGAGTTGTTAGAGAAGGAGCATTTCACGAATGATTTTGTGCGTTTCAGGAAGATAAGATGGCAAGGGGTGGCACCACTCCCCCAAGACCCGAAGAAAGGGTAGTACAGAACCCTCCTCTAGAAGGTGGGCAAGCGATAGCAGAAGCTATCCATCAAATGATGGAGATTGTAAAGAACCAAATAGAGCAAAGCCGAGGCCATCATCACGAGGAAGCTAGAGGTGAAACGTAAGATTGTCCTTTTGAAAGATTTTTAGTCTATCATTATCCACATTTTATGGGAACGGAAAGAGCTCTAAAAGCCGATAAGTGGATAATAGACCTAGAGCACACTTTCAAGATCAGCGGCTGCACTAAAGCGCAAAAGATCTAGTATGTGGGACATTTGCTCCAAGGAAAAGCAGGTTTATGGTGGGATACGAAGAGAAAGATGTTGAAGCAAGAATTGGGAGAAAATGTGGCTCCCATATGGGAGCAATTCAAGAAGGAATTCGACGATCACTTGTTTCCAGAAACAATAAAGCAGTGAAAGGCCTTAGAGTTCGCCACCTTGGTGCAAGGCAATATGACGGTGGAACAATATGCGATGCAACTCATGAAATTAGGTAGGTTTGCCCCTCATCTTATTGCAATAGAAAAAATGCAGGCATAGAGATTTCAATAAGGATTTCAGTCAAGAATTCGCAATCAAGTAGCGTGCCTACGAATTGAAAAATTCTAAGAATTGGTGACCATAGCACCCATCGTCGAAGCAAAACAGAGAAACCTGATCATGCAAGCTCAAATACACAAGAAAATGGGATTTCCTTATTTTCCAAGAAAGGATGCCGGGAGAAGGAAGAGTCTCTACCTCGCAGATTAGGGGAAAGGAAAAATGGTTAGCCAAGGAGTATTGGTTACACCACCACCATGTAGAAGATACAGGCGAAGACATAGTGGTGAATGCCCACTAGCAACCGGAGCATGTTTCAAGTGTAGACAGATAGGTCATATGATTTGAGACTGTCCACAAAATACCTCGGAGGAGCTGCAACACCAGGAAGAAAAGCAAAGACCCTTGTAAAGGCTAAGGTGTATGCGATTACACCAGGGGAAGTGGATGTGGAAACTGATGAGGCTATTAATACCGACATCATCACTGGTAATATTTCCTAACCTTACTTTGATTTAGTTACTCGATGGTCTTCTTTTAGGTAATGAGAGAATGACTTTTTTAGGTAAGGTTATATTGATGCAAAGTGTGGCATATGCTTTGTTTGATTTTGGAGTGATGAAATCTTTTATTTTTTATGATTACGTTCAAAGGTGTAAGCTAGATGTGGAGCCTTTAACTCAAAAGGTTCTGGTAACGATACCTGATGGGAAGATGGTTGGGTGCAATCAAATAATTAAGACTTGCCCTTTGGAGGTGGTAGGTTTGAAGTTAACCGTCGACCTGATAGTTTTCCATTTGATGGGACTTGATCTAATTTTGGGCATGGACTGCTTATCTGAACATTATGCTAAAATTGGTTGTCATAAGAAGGAGATAATTTTTTATTTACGGACGAAAGAGAAACTTTGTTACACAGGGGAAATAGTTAGCTCCATTTCCTCGATTGTAACAGTGAGGTGAATAAAAAAGAGTATAAAAGGTGGAGCAAGGGAATTTTTAGCAGTAGCGCTAAGTTCGCTAGAGGAAGCCAAGGTTACTAAAAAGATTCTAGTGGTAGAAGATTTTCCTCAAGTCTTTACAAATAATCTACCTAGTTTGCTCCCTAATTAGGAGAATGAGTTTGCAATTGAATTGGAACCAGCGGTGCCTCCAGTTCATAAGGTACATTATAGAATGGCACCAACGGAGTTGAAGGTACAGATCGAGGAATTGCTAAAAAAGATATTCATACAGCCTAGCTCATCGCCATGGGGAGTGCTAGTCTTGTTCATAAATAAGAAATATGGAACAATGCATATGTGCATAGATTACCGAGATCTAAATATGGTCACCATCAAGAATAAGTATCCGTTGCTCCAGATAAACGATTTGTTAGATCAATTACGAGGAGCATCAATGTTTTCCAAAATAGATCTTAGATCTGTTACCATCAACTTGAAGTGAGGGAGCAAGATGTGCCCAAAACTACTTTTCGGACTCGATATGGACACTTCAAGTTCTTAGTCATGCCGTTTAGATTGACAAATGTGCTAACAGTGTCCATGGATTTAATGAATCGTATATTTAGACCATACCTAGATAGCTTTGTGGTGGTTTTCATTGATGACATTCTAATATACTCTCGGAATGATGAGGAGAACAGGGAACACTTATGGATTGTGTTAGAAATCCTGCAGGAACACCATCTTTATGCCAAACTTAGTAAGTGTGAGTTATGGCTTCAAGAAGTTAAGTTTTTAAGCCATGTTTTTTCCAATGAAGGAGTTGTTGTGGCGGCCAAGATGAAAGCGGTAACGGAATGGCAGAAGCCGATAAATGCTCATGAAGTACGTAGTTTCCTTGGACTAGCAAGATACTATAGGAGATTTGTGGAAGAATTCTCCCAAATTTCTAGGCCTTTGATGGCATTAACAAGGAAATATTTTAAGTATGTTTGGAGTGATCAGTGTGAGTAGAGTTTCCAAGAACTCAAGAGGAGATTAACTACAACACTAGTTTTGGCTCTACCAAAACCCCACAAACCGTATGTGGTCTATAGTGATGCTTCAAAAATGGGTTTGGGATGCGTGTTAATGCAAAAAGGGCAAGTAGTCGCATATGCATCCCAGCAGCTTAAAGATCATGAGTGAAATTACCCTACTCATGATTTGGAATTGGCAACTATTGTGTTTGTACTAAAAATTTGAATGCACTATTTATATAGAGAAAAGTGCGAAGTGTACACAAATCACAAAAGTCTCAAGTATTTATTCAGTCAGAAGACCCTGAATATGAGACAGAGAAAGTGGATTGAAACTATAAGTGATTTCCAATGTGCAATTGAGTATCACCATGGAAAGCTAATGTGTGGCTAATGCACTAAGTCCGAAAAAAATAGAAGAACCTTCAATATGGTTAGTAATGCAAGACCTGCTGATTGGAAATCTGCCAATAGATGTTACGTTGGCAGTAGAACAAGAGACTGTTTCTTTGACAGATGAAGAAATTCGGGAAGGATAGTGTAAGGACACTAAGCTAGAAAGGATCCAGCAACAATTGTTGGAAGGAAAAGGGTCTCCATATTTTGTAATATCGGATGATAGAATGCTATACTTTGGAAAGAGGAAAGTGATTCCTAATGATCTACAGTTGAAGGAGAAGCTTATGAGGGAAGCTCATTGCACTCTCTAGACAGTCCATCTTGGTAGTTTCGAGATGTACCAAGATTTGAAAGAAAAATTTTGGTCGGAAGGCATTAAGAAAGATGTTGCTACTTTCATAGCTAAGTGTTCGGTGTGTCAACTAGTAAGAGTGGAACACCAAAGACTAGTAGAAGAATTGCAACCCCTACCGATTCCTTGGTGGAAATGGGAAAACATATCTATGGATTCCGTGGTAGGGTTGCCAAGGACATTGGTAGAAAAGAATTTAATTTGGGTTATAGTTGATCGATTAATGAAGAGCGCTCATTTTATGCCTATAACTAACAGTGACTCGATGGAAAAGCTATCATGAATTTATGTTAAGGAAGTAGTTCATCTGCATGGGGTGCCTAAGACGATCGTTTTAGATCGAGACTCCAAGTTTACATCTCGTTTTTGGCAAAGTCTACAAAAGATGTTGGGTACTAGTTTAAAATTCAGTAGTGCCCATCATCTGCAGACTGATGGGTAGATGGGACGAACTATTCAAACCTTAGAGGATATGTTGTGGGCCTGTGTGCTGGACTTAAGTCTCCGATACGTTGGATCATATGAAATTGTTGAGAAAGTTGGATCGATAGCTTACCATTTTGGCTTTGCCAGAGGATTTTTAAGGAGTTCATAATGTTTTTCATATATCTTCTTTAAAGAAAAGCCTTGGTGAAAGACTAGTAGCAGTGATAGATCCAGGCAGCGTTAAGCTCCACCCTAACTAACCTATGAAGAATGGCCAATGCAAACCAAAGATAAGAAGGAGCAGAAGTTGAGGAATCGCACAATTTCTTTGGTTAAAGTACTATAGAATAATTCTACTTTTCAGGAAGCAACGTGGGAGCGTGACGGTGTGATGAGGGCTAACTACCCTCGTTTGTTCGAAAACTAGTTGTGTAATAGTTTTTTGATTTAAACTTTGTTATGAATGTATATATGTATATTTTATTAACTATGTGAAGGTGATTGTTGTTTTCTTAGTTTCCTTGTTTGACTTTTTGAAACCATAGTTATTTATAATCTAGCATTGAGTAGGAAATGACTCGACCTAGAAGAACCTCATGTATGTCAGTTTCGACAGTAGCCCAAGTAAGAGAAGGAATTGAGCTTAGGCACAAAATTTGCCATAGAAGGCAAAAATGTTTGAGAGCAGACTTAAAAGATTAGATAAGTACAAATGGCATCGAACTCATATTATGGGCATAGATGGTAGGGAAAATGCTATCTTTCGACGTGCATTATCACATGAGGAGGGACAACCACCTTGTAAGTGGTTATGAACAGAAAGAGAACGATTGCACCCTCTAGGTCAGGAAGAAGGAGAAAATGAAAGATTTGTCCCATTGGAGTTATCTGATACCTCTAATGATCGTATCCGACAGTGAGAAGAAGGTCAACCTATTGAGGATACCGAATCTGAGATAATGCATAAGCTCAATGAGATGAGAGTTAATATGTACTATGATCTAGATGTGGATTAGATATTTTATTTATTGTAGGACTCAGTGATGATAGAGGATAACGTAGCATCATACTCATTTCAGAATAATCCACACCCACTAGTGCTAGAGGTATAGAATTTTCTTTTTGGTTCGATTTGTATCTTTAGGATATTGTCTTAACGATTTCGAGGACGAAATCTTTTTGTTAGGGGGGAAGGATGTGACAACCCAGATTTTTTTTTCTTATTGGATTTTGTTGATGCTTGGAATTAATATTTTTTATTTTAGTTATTCTTTAGAAGTGTTTGGACACATATCCATTATTTACTCCTATAGACCTTTTCTTGTATAAGGTATAAGTGAGTTAGACCCAAATTGGAGATAATGCCTAAATGAAGTCACGAGAAAGCATGGAGGTGACTAAGGCTATGTAAGACATTTTGGTACACATGGCATCCTAAGATATATAACATTTTGGAATGTCAAGAGCCCTTGCATGAGGAGTTTAGATATACAAGCAAAGAAACCTTTTTCTTTAAGAAAAAGTTTTGGACAGGATAGTGATTGGGGTTCCTAGTGTTTATGAGATTTTGGGACATTTGGCATGCTAAAAGCATATACCTTTTGGAATTTCAAGGAGCCATTGCATGAAAATTGGAGTTAGGTAAGCAAAGAGATATTTTTTAGAGAAAGCATCAAATTGGCTGAAGTTTGGGGGGAGGAACCGACTTATGTTTGTCTTTTTGTTTCTCCATGTAAAGCTCACATCTCTTGAGGAATGTTTGACAAGTGGCAAGTGGTGATATGCAAGTAATATAGGATTTTTTTTCCTTGTATGGAATAGAAATTGGGAAGGGGGGAGCCGGATCCTTCTTTTTGTCTTATCTTCTTTATGTATATCACATCACAAGGGAGGATAAGAACTTATCGTATGTCAATTTAGCTAAAAATAGGAATAAGTACTCTAAGTTCTAAGTGACACATGGCTGGTTAGGGTGTTTTTCTTTACCACCCTTTTGTCATTTCTTTCCCAAGTATTTCGACCAAGAGACCATCACACTACTCCCTCCATTTCTCTCCACTTCTTCACCCTCTAAACATTCCTTCTTGGCATACTTGTGTGTGTCTCTCTAAGATTTTTGTAGGATACTTCTTCCTTACAAGATTTTTCTTTGCTATATTTCTTGGAAAGTTTGTAAGTGCTCTCTTAACCTAATCTTAGCTTCTTCTGTTTTGTATATATAGAGTAAACTTCTTGTTGGTTGTCTTACTTTAATGTTTAGCTTGCTTGATGAATGATTTTGTTATATTTTCTCTATACTCTGTTAAGGTGATACATTAGGATTTGATCTAAGAAATATTTGAAGAAATATAATGAAAATTTAATGAAAGAACTCAAGGAATATAATCTAGCAATTTTCGGCTAAGGGTTTGAACAATAGCATGTGTTTGGATGATAAAAAGTTTACTTTGGAAGCTCATAGATTCTAGCCCTAGTGAATTTCTTTGGAGAGCTTTAGGCTTTTGACTTATAGTTGATGATATGTAAGACATAAGTCTTTGGATAATTTATAATAGTATATTCTTTGATTCCCTTGATAAATAGTTGTAGACATGTACTTGGTTTAGAAAAAAAATATATGATGACAAGTTGTTGAAGAAAATGATTCCATAAGCTCTATTAGTGGTTCGGCTATTGATCTATTTAGGCTTGTTTACGGAGTTTTGGAATATTTTAAGGAAAGGCTTGACTTAGCCAAGAGAAAAGAAAAAAAAAAATTAGAGTTTGACCCCACTAGAGGTTTCGGCTTAGACCTCTTTAGGGTTAGGGTTGTTTTGTTTTGAATCTCTCTTTATTAGAATATGCATGACTTTTTTTAAAAAAATAAATAAATTATGTTGCATGTTATAGCATGTACAAGTCATGGTTTGGAAATGCATACTTCATATGTCATATGTCTCATGAATTATGTACCATGCATAAGAAAGTTCAAATTGGTGTGCAAGTCCATTTGTGAGACCCCGCAGTTTTACATACCTTTAATTTACTCATATTTTGTTATTGGATATTTTAATTTATTTTAATAAATTCAATTGTTATCTCATAAATTTAATTTCGGGTACGTTTTATTTACGATCAGAGTTAGTTATTTGTGAAATCTATTATTTTAATATTATAGTGATTTAAAGATTATTATTGGTTTTATCATTTGGATTGTTATCGATATTATTTTGATTTAGTGGTTTTGATTTTATTATAGTTATAAGCTTTTGTGAGATTCTTGAATAATAGTGCTTTTAATTATTTTAATTAATTGTTGCTACTGGCCTTTCCATCTGAAATGATATATTTAGTATTTTTAGTTTTAATTATTATAAAATATGGTTTGAATTGCCGAACTTTTATTAATAAGTATTAATTCTATTTTAGTTGACATTATCTGGTTTATTGATCTTAAATTTATTAAATTCTTAAGTCTTATTATGTTTATTCTATTTTGGTTGGGAAGCTTTTGAATAGCTCCAAAAATGCTATGTTATGCAAAATTATTTTATTAACTTGATTTTAGTTATTTGAAATAGTACGAGATTTTAAACGTGCTTTAAATATCTGATTTAAATGTATGGATCTATTCCTTTTAAATAATTGAATAAAGTTCATCATTTTAAGTATTGATGAAAAATATTATGTTGAAAAAGAAAATAAGTTGAAATAATATTTTATTTAATTAGTTTGAGAATTTTAAGTTAAGTTGATGTTATACGCTTTCAAATCAGTGTTTTAAATTCATATGTTGTCCGTTTGAAGACCCAAAAGCGTCGGGCCTATAAATAGCAAGAAAAGGGTCAAACCCCCTCATTTTCCCCTCTCCCTTTTCCTTTTCTCTCTCTCCTCTCTCTTTTCTCTCCCACGTGCTACAGTAACCGTGGGAGGAGCAGTCCGGTTTTCAACCCGTGGCGGTGCCACCCCCGGCCGCCTAGCCTCACCTCTGGCCCCACCTAAACCGCCACCCTCCGACGAGTCCAACCCCACCGGTGGTGTTGACCACCGCAGCCCCACGTCCCGCCGGCAGCTCCAAACCCGAGAGGCGTTTGATCCTCTACACCGCACATTTCGCCGCCCATATCTCCGCCACCAGCCATCATATGTCGGCGCCCCAGCTTGCGCTTGGGTTAGTACGCAAATTGCGACGCCGGGGACGAACGTCACAAGGAAGTCATCCCTCATCTTTACGTGTGAGAGCCTTATTTTATATTATAATTATTATTATTTTTTATTTCTTCTTCTTGCAGTGGAAAAAGGTCAAGCCATAAATAATCGACAAAACGTTACGCTTGTCGCACATTACATGGTAAACGAAAATAAAACCCAAATTAAACATCACGTACATATACATATATCAAAGCTAAGGCCACCAATGTAAACAAATTTTATACAAAAGTACTTCCCAAAACAACGGAAAGATTTTTCCTCAAAATACATCGGCGAATACAAAATAAAGATAATGACCATCCACTCCTCCTTTCTGCCAACCATACTAATAGGCGGGTTCTTCTTTTATCTTCTTAAAGTCTGGGCCATAACGAAGACTGTCCAAACTCAATCCTGGGCCTACGTCACACATCATCCCAGAGGATGACGTAAACAGACGTCCCATGTGTAAGAGCCCATCAAATCCTAGCACCAAACAGCACCCCGTAGGGCGGAGGTCGTCAAAAAAATATGTCGCCATAGGAAGCGACTCTGCTGCCCACTGACCCAACAGGTCTAGGGTCACCGGCCCAGTAGTATCAGTCTTAGTCGGGCCCATGAGGGTCCGATCCATCTTCTTGAGAGTCGTAATCTGGGGATCCATCATGTCCTGCAATAATTTCTATCATTCCCAAGGAAGCGATAGGAGAGATAATAAAAAAGGGGGGTGAGATTTCGGGAGAAATCTCAGCAAGTATACGAGCACTTAAACCAAAACATTTCGAATATACTGATAAGTGAACAAAACAATAGTAGCCAATGCATATGCAATGAATGACTGACTCATGCACATGCTCATGAAAACTTTTAAACAGACTTGCTTCTTTCAGACTTCTTTTCATAAAACTTTCATACGGATTTTCTTCTTTCAAACTTCTTTTCACATCATTGCTTTCAAATCATTCCTTTAAAACATTTCGTATCTTTTATTCTTTCTTAGGCACCACTTATCTTGAACAGATCTTTTCTTATGGCTCGAAAGCCCTTCTTGTCATGACTTATCATTTTGCATATATAAAACACAACACGGTTCCCCTAAGCACAGCGTGTTCCCTGCTGGTTACCGCATCACCTTAAAGTAAGTGCGTCATATAACTTATAAAACGGCAGGTCCTTACACCTTATCCGTCCTTGGCACCCACCAGCGTTAGGTGCTACCGCGCTCCGGACACCTTTTGGAGCCATACACGGTCTGCCGACTATTCTTCGTCGACCCAGGGGCTTCCACTCGATTTTAAACACTCCTGAGTGGACAAGGAGTTCCACTGGGGCACTTCCCCGTCCTAGCTTTTGGGGTTCTTATAAAACTTTACTTCTTTTCTTTTCTTTCAAAAAATTCAATATTTTCTTTTCTTTTTTCAAAAAAAAACATCTTGGACTTTAAAAACATACTTTTCATGACTTATGCATGGGACATGCAACGCTTACTTATTTTCAGGCAAAACCTGAGACAAGCTCGAACTCGAATGCATTCACATTTCATTTTCTTTTCTCCCTCATTGGGATAACTTTACAACTTCCTACTTAGTCATCATGCTCTACATCCAAAATTTGGGCCTAGGATTGAAGTGGGGTACTTGGCCCATCTCCAACCCATCATGGCCAAATCTTCCTAGGGAATTTCCTAGGGCTTTCCTTCATCATTTGACTCCAATTATCCTCCAACAATTTAAAAGTGTTAAATTAATGCATATACCATCCTTAGAAAGGGATAACCGAAACCTTAGTATTCCCCAAGTAGGCATTTTCATTTCCAAACTTAATTATTTCTAACCTCCTTTCTTCACCTTTCCAATTTGGGAATTTTCTTCCATTAATCTATTCAAACTTTCCTTTTCTATAAGTTTCTTCTATAAGTTCAACTAAATAATTCCACCACAAAGCAATATAATTTAATCTTCTAATCTTAACCTTAAATATCATAAATTTCTAATTAAACATTGCAAGTCATCATACACAAGTGGTTACTTCTTTCCATATGCAAGTATATACCATTTCAATTCATATCAATCATGTATTTCATTCCCATGTCCATTTTCATTTCCTCAAGACAATATTTTCCTTGAATAAATCAATTCCATTACTAATTTCCTCAAATAAACAATATCATAGCAACACCAAATTTAATACTTAACACTAAAGTCCATCATGCATCAACTTCATCATTTTATATAATAATTATGCTTTTCACTTCTTTTTGCAACTAATACTTGATCCATCATCTCTACTCACATTCTAAGCTTACTTCATTATAGAGATTTACACAAGAATATTCATATCAAAGACAAGTAAAATCAATTCAATCCAAACATGGCAAAACAATCATTAATCCAACAAGCATGATCACCTCACCATATATAAGAATTGTTAAGGAAAAGGTGAAGGTATACTTACAATATTCCTATTAGATTTTTGATTAAAATCTGAAAATACACATATGAAATCTCTTATTAGATTAGCTATAAACACAAAATTCTAAAGGAAACCCTATTTCCTTCTAACCAAAACAAAGTGTTACATGTGTGTGTGTTCTTCCTAGCTTGCATGAATTTAGTCACTAACCTTCTCCAATGTATTTATCACCTCAACACTCTTGATTTTTGGCTTCACTTCTATAGGATTCTTTAAATTATGTGGTGAAAGGAGAAGAAACAAAAGTAGAAGTGGCTTAAGTAATTTTGGCCGAGAGGTGAAAAGAGAATTAGATAGGATAGTGTTTGCATGTGTCCAAGTGAAATGAGCTAAGGGAATTGCATATGGGATCACACGGCCAACTCTCTTTCCTAGGGTCTTTGGTACACTTTTTACCATACTTAGGTATAGTCAATGATAGATTGAGTGATTGACAACTCTAGGCCATTCCAAGATCAAATCTTGGCCATGCCTTGTGGATTCTCCTTTCTCCTTCTCACTTGCTATGGCCGGCAACTTCTTGAAGTGTTTAGCACCCATTTTCTTTCTTTTCACTCCATCATCATTCCCCCATCCTCTCATGTGTCCATCCAAGTGATCTCAAAGCCATGCTTTTTGGAATTTGAGCAAAGCATGATCCGGCCAAGCCAAGCCTCCACCGAAAACCCACTTTGTCCATTTTCCTAGTTTTTGTCATTTCCATCACCTACACCCACACCATACCTCTCTTTACATCACCATACTCTCTTACACATGTACCTTATTCACTTACACACTCTTCCCCTTTGTCCTATCAACTTGTTGGTGGCCATACCCCATGAGATTCTCCAAATATACCCCACGGATTGCTTCCACTGAAACCACCTTCATGCCATTTGTCACTTCCCTACACACCATGATCTCAATTGGCAAGTCAAGGAATGGTGTCTTGTACCTCCAAGATTCCATGGTAGGAAAATCATTCCATTAGATCTTACACTCAATCCTACATGGCATGTAACCACCTACTAGTCAATCTCCACCAACTAGGATTTTCCTACAAGTATTTGGATAATTTTCTAGGATTTTTCTCCAAGTGACATGTGTCTCTACTATGGGCTTGATGGGCCATGGGCTCATTCCTAAGCCCATCTCTTTAAAGCCTATTTTATTCTTTTACAAATTACCACTAACCTTGTGTATTAGCATTTAATTAAATAATTAAATTAGGATGAAGATTTTTAGGGCTTTTACATCCTCCCCCACTAATAAAAGATTTCGTCCTCGAAATCAATGCATGCGATGACATGGAGAATAATAATAATAAAATATAGCATACCTCGAGGACTATTAGTAGTGGACTCCTCTGACGATGAATAGGTGGGTACTCCTTCTTCCTCGATTACGGAGTCTTGAGAAAAATAAAATATAGCATCCACGTCTGAGTCGTAATACATATTCGTCCTTAATTCATTCAATCTGTGCATTATTTCTTCTTCTGTTTCCACTCGTGGTATTCCTTCTATTCTTTGTCTTATGCGATTGTTAGAGGTATCAGAGTTTTCCAAGAGTTCCACATTTGGTTCACTCACTTCTCCCCGTACTATTCTACGCAATTGTTCTCTCTCTCCCTTCATCCATAGGTTAGGGGGTTGTCGCTCTTCGTTTGGTGTAGCTCTACGGAACACGAGGTTTCCTCTAGGCCCTATGTCCATCCGATGGGTACGGTGTCTCTCATATCGCTCCAGGTGCCTAAGCCTCTGTATTCTCTTTCTTTCACACCTTCTACGCAAGATTCTTTGTCTGATTTCTCTCCTCTCTCTTAATTGGGCTATAGTGGCTACTGACATGCGTGGGGTTCTTCTAGTTTGGGCCATAACCTGGTTAAATTTTTATTAAGAAATTACTTATAGTTTTGTGATATAATTCAAGGAATATAACACTCAAAGCATCAATCAATCGTTCATACATTCAAACAAAGCATTCATTCATTCACAACAAAATCCAGTCAAACAAAAACCAGATACACTAGGAATTTCCAAACAAATGAGAGTAGTTAGCCCTCATAGCATCTTCGCGTTCCCAAGTTGCTTCTTGAAATGCCGGGTTATTCCATAACACTTTCACTAGCGAAATTTTTCGATTCCTCAGTTCTTGTTCCTTGTGATCAGTAATTTGTGTCGGCTACTCTTCATAAGTCAGATTAAGGCGTAGTTCGATGGTGCTCGGATCCATTACCGTCGCTGGTTTGTCGCCGAAACTCCTCTTTAAGGACAACACATGAAACACATTATGGACTCCTTGTAGGTTCACTGGCAGATTCAAACGATAAGCTACCGGTCCGACTTTTTCCAAAATTTCATACGGTTCGATGTATCGGAGATTTAATTTTCCTTTCTTGCCAAATCGGGCCACTCCCTTCATTGGCGAAATCTTAACATACACCCAGTCGCCAACTATAAACTCTAAGGGTCTTCTCCTTTGATTTGCGTAGCTCTTTTGCCTGCTTTGGGCAGTTTTCATCCTTCCCCGTATCAGCTCTACTTGAATCTTAACCTCTTGCAAATACTTAGGCCCTAACACTTTGCTTTCATCGACTTCATCCCAATATAAAGGAGATCTGCACTTTCTTCGATATAAGGCTTCGTACGGTGCCATCTGGATAGTAACTTGAAAGCTGTTGTTGTAGGAGAATTCGATTAAAGGCAAAAGACTCTCCCAATCACCACTAGAGTCTAGCACACACGCCCGTAACATGTCTTCTAAAGTCTGAATATTCTGTTCTGTCTGACCATCAGTTTGCGGATGATAGGCGCTGCTAAACTTCAAGTTGGATCCCATTCTCTTTTGTAGACTTTGCCAAAAGTGAGAGGTAAATCTCGGATCCCTATCTAAGACAATCGTTTTAGGCACTCCGTGCAGACAAACTATTTCGTTCACATAAATTCGAGACAATTTCTCCATTGAATCAGTATTTGCAATAGGTAGGAAGTAGGGACTCTTTGTTAATCTATCCACTATTACCCAAATTGTGTTCTTTCCCGCCGAGGTTCTTGGAAACCCTATCACAAAATCCATAGAAATATCTTCCCATTTCCATTCCGGAATTGGAAGAGGTTGCAACATTCCTACGGGACGTTGATGTTCTGCTTTATCCATTTGACACACAGAACATTTTGCCACAAAAGCAGCTACATCTTTCTTTATACCTTCCCACCAAAATCTTTCCTTTAGATCTCGATACATTTTGGTACTTCCGGGATGGGCTGTATAAGGGGTGTAGTGTGCTTCCCTCATAAGCTTTTCCTTCAATTCTGAAATATCTGGTATCACTGCTCTCTTTCCAAAGTATAACGTTCCATCATCAGACAGGGTAAAATGGGGCGATCCTTTTCCCTTGAGTAAATTCGTTCGGATCTTTTCCAATTTGGTATCTTGCCGTTGTCCTTCCCAGATTTCATCTTCAGTTAGAGAAATAATCTCTTGAACTGTTGCTAACATCGTTTCTCTAGGCTAATTCTTAACCAACATACTTTGCATGGCTGTTAGCACTGGTGGTTCCTCCACTTGAGATTTTTCGCTTAAAGCATCTGCCACTGCGTTGGCTTTTCCCGGGTGGTACTTGATCTCACACCGGAAATCATTTATGGTCTCGATCCACCTTCTCTGTTTCATATTTAGATTCTTCTGGCTAAACAAATACTTTAAACTTTTATGGTCAGTGTATATCTCACATTCTTCTCCATACAAGTAGTGCCTCCAAATTTTTAACGCAAATACTACTGCTGCCAATTCCAGGTCATGGGTGGGGTAATTTCGCTCATGATCTTTAAGCTATCGGGACGCGTAGGCGACTACTCATCCTTCCTGCAATAGTACACATCCCAAGCCCAACTTTCAGGCATCACTATATACTACATATGGTTTGTGGGGCTCTGGTAATGCCAACACTGGTGCAGAATTCAATCTCCTCTTAAGCTCTTGAAAACTCTGCTCGCACTGGTCATTCTAGAGATATTTGGCGTTCTTCTTTGTGAAAGCCGTTAGAGGACCAGATAACTTAGAAAACCCTTCAACGAATTATCTATAGTATCCTGCTAAGCCAAGAAAACTGCGTATCTCATGAACGGATGTCGGTTGAGGCCATTCGGTTACCGCCTCAATTTTCGCCGGGTCCACAAAAACTCCATTGCTTGAAATTACATGGCCCAAAAATTTAACTTTGTGGAGCCAAAACTCACACTTACTAAGTTTGGCATACAACTGATGTTCTTGTAAAATTTTCAGCACTGTCTCTAAATGCTCCTCGTGTTCCTCATCGTTCCGAGAGTATACCAGAATATCGTCGATGAACACCATGACGAAACTGTCTAGGTACAATCGAAAAATCTTGTTCATCAGATCCATAAAGGTTGTTGCGGCATTTGTCAGTCCAAAAGGCATGACTAAGAACTCGAAATGTCCATAGCGAGTTCGGAAAGCAGTCTTGGGTACGTCCTGCTCCTTAATCCTAAGCTGATGGTATCCTGATCTGAGGTCTATCTTGGAGAATACTGTGGCTCCTTGCAGTTGGTCCAGCAAATCGTCTATCTGAGGTAGCGGATACTTATTCTTAATAGTGACCTTATTGAGTCCTCAATAATCGATGCACATCCGCATTATTCCATCTTTCTTCTTCACAAACAGGACTAGGGCTCCCCACGGCGATGAACTAGGCCGTATAAATCCCTTTCCCAACAATTCCTCGGTTTGAGTCTTCAATTTTTTCAATTCCGTTAGAGCCATCCGATAAGGTGCCTTGTGAACTGGAGTTGTCGCAGGTTCAAGTTCAATTGTAAATTCAGTCTCACATTCCGGGGGTAATCCTGGCAAATCATCTGAGAACACTTGGGGGAAATCCTTTACTACCAGAATTTCTTCAATATTCTTGGTATTTCAGCCTACTTTCAAGGACATTATCAAAAATCCTTCAGCTCCTCCTTTTAAACTTTTCGTCATTCTTTTTGCTGTCACTATAGAAGAAACATAGTGAACTACTTCCCCTTCGTAGCGCAACTTTTCTTTTTCGGGCAGTCTGAACGTAATCTCCTTTTTGCGACAGTCAATTTTGGCGTAATATCTGGATAGCCAATCCATGCCCAATATCACGTCAAATCCCAACAAATGGAAAACTATCAGATCAGCGTTAAACCTTACGCCAGCTATCTCTAACAGGCAGTTCCTCACTATTCACTGACATCCAAATGTCTTCCCATCGGGGAGCGTCACCAACACTTTTCAGGTTAAAGGCTCTACATCTAACTTACACCTCCACACGCAATCATATGAAATAAAAGATCTTGTCGCGCCGGAATCAAACAAAGCATATACCACATTACGCATCAATATAACTTCACCTATATATAAAACTTCCTCAAGGTTATTTTAAGAAAGTTATCCATGCTTTAATTCTAGATAAGAAAATAAGGTCGTTACCAGTAATAATGCCGGCGTTGATAGCCTCCTCCTCGTCCACATCTACTTCTCCCGGGGTAATAGCGTACACCTTGGACTTCACAGGGGCCTTCGCCTTTCCTCCAGGTACTGTCATTCCACCAGGGACTGTCTGTGGGCAATCACGGATTAGGTGGCCCACTTGACCACACCTGAAACAAGCTCCTGTTGCAGCGCGGCATTCTCCCTTATGCGAGCATCCACAAGTCCTACATGGTGGAAATGAGATCGTTCCTTTCGATCCGCCTAGTTTACCCTTCCCTTTATCCATGGGATGAGTATTTCTCCTTTTACCCATATCTTTTCCCGAAGAATACAGGATATTTCTTTTCTTGAAAGTCTGAGCTTGATTGATCAGACTTCTCTGCTCGGCTTCAGCAATGGCCGTCACATTCACCAACTCTTGGAAATTTTCGATTCGTAAACAAGCCACTTGATTGCGAATCCTTGGCTGCAATCCGTCCTGGAATTTCTTCGCTCGCATCTTTTTTGTTACCACCAAATGCGGGGTGAATCGTGTTAGCTCCATAAATTTAGCGGCATACTGGTCCACCGTCATGCTTCCTTGCACTAGCGTGGCGAACTCTATCGCCTTCTGCTGTTTAATCGATTCCGGAAAGAATCAATTATCGAACTCGGTCTTAAACCTATCCCAGGTGAGAACTACATTCTCTCCTAGTTCTTGTCTCAGTAGTCTTCTCTTTGTGTCCCACCATAGTCCGGCCTCCCCTTGTAATAGGTGACCAGCATATTGCACTTTTTTCGCCTCAGTGCACCCACTGATCTCGAAGGTGCGTTCTAGGTCCATAATCCATCGATCCGCCTTCATGGCTCCTTCGGTCCCCACAAAATTCAGGTATCGATAAACCAGAAATTTTTCGTATGAGCATCCTGCCGTCCCTCCACTGATGTTTGGGTGACATCGGCTCTGCTCCATTTGATGCTTCACTAATTCCGTCATCTGGCAAATCGCTTGTCCGCCATCGCTTGTCCGCCATCCAACGGGGTATTCGGGGTCTCCCTTCCACCGGTCTGAGGTGGCGAAATTAGTGGCACATTTTCCACAGTCGGCACTGGACTCGAAACATTAACTCTTGGTAATGCTTCAGGTCTTGGAGTAGGGGCACGTCATCGCCCTCCTGCCATTCTCCCCTGAAAAGCACATAATTCTCGTATGAGTTACCTTAACTCCTGTGCTCCGATTCTTGTAACTCATCACATCATACTTGTACACCACTACTATCTCCAATCAATTATCTAAAGATTTAGACCTAAGTCTAAAGGATCATAACCTATACCATGTGATTCTTTCTCCTAGGACTTTTGGTTTCTTACCCAGAGTCTTAACTGCTCTGATAGCACCGCTGTTGGCGCCCCAGCTTGCGCTTGGGTTCGTACGCAAATTGCGACGCCGGGGACGAACGTCACAAGGAAGTCATCCCTCATCTTTACGTGTGAGAGCCTTATTTTATATTATTATTATTATTATTTTATTTCTTCTTCTTGCAGCGGAAAAAGGTCAAGCTATAAATAATTGACAAAATGTTACGCTTGTCGCACATCACATGGTAAACGAAAATAAAACCCAAATTAAACATCACGTACATATACATATATCAAAGCTAAGGTCACCAATGTAAACAATTTTATACAAAAGTACTTCCCAAAACAGTGGGAATATTTTTCCTCAAAATACATCGGCGAATACAAAATAAAGATAATGACCATCCACTCCTCCTTTCCGCCAACCAAACTAATAGGCGGGTTCTTCTTTTATCTTCTTAAAGTCTGGGCCATAACGAAGACTGTCCAGACTCAATCCTGGGCCTACGTCACACATCATCCCAGAGGATGACATAAACAGGCGTCCCATGTGTAGGAGCCCATCAACTCCTAGCACCAAATAGCACCCCGTAGGGCGGAGGTCATAAAAAAAATACGTCGCCATAGGTAGCGACTCTGCTGCCCACTGACCCAACAGGTCTAGGGTCACTGGCCCAGCAGTATCAGTCTTAGTCGGGCCCATGAGGGTCCGACCCATCTTCTCGAGAGTCGTAATCCGGGGATCCATCATGTCCTGCAATAACTTCTATCGTTCCCAAGGAAGCGATAGGAGAGATAATAAAAAAGGGGGGGAGATTTCGGAAGAAATCTCAGCAAGTATACGAGCACTTAAACCAAAACATTTCGAATTATATAGATAAGTGAACAAAACAATAGTAGCCAATGCATATGCAATGAATGACTGACTCATGCACATGCTCATGAAAACTTTTAAACAGACTTGCTTCCTTCAGACTTCTTTTCATAAAACTTTCATACGGATTTTCTTCTTTCAAACTTCTTTTCATATCATTGCATTCAAATCATTCCTTTAAAACATTTCGTATCTTTTATTCTTTCTTAGGCGCTGATGAGTGCACAAAAATGCACTCTAAATACTCTATTTAAATACTAAAAGAAATGAGAAAACAATGGATATAACTCATGTTATTAAAACTAATGGTCATTTATCTTGAGATAGATATAAGCATGATTTAATATATTGATGAGAATATAAAATGCCATATTTTCCTCTCTTAATGTTTAATACTTTATTCTTATTTGATGCCTAAATATACTCATTATTCTTATATTTTGATTTAGGACACAAATAGAGGCATTAGGAGCAAATGAAGATAATTGTGGAATTTTAAACAGTTCTGACATCTTTTCGTAATATGGGCATAACTCTCTCATCCAATCTCCGATTAAGCTGATTCAAGATGATCTAGAACCGCAAGATAAATATTTATAACTTTTATGTTTTATGTTGGAAGAGATATCCACTCAATCTAAGACAAAATCGACCATCAAGTAGACGCACCTGCACTTGACGTTCCTGGATATTTTTCAGCCACTTGCATCAAATCCAAATGTCATTATAATATTTTCCAACAAGCACTCCTACACCAACTTGGAAATTCAATGATCAATTCAGATACAAGATGAAGTGCACTCAAGTTTCTTCAAGACAAATTATTTGACCACAAGATATTAAGTCATACAAGACAACTAATAGATAGAGAAGCAAAATTGAAACACTCAACCTACAAGCAAAATCCAGCTCATGCATAGTGGGAAAACAAATGATCAAAATGACAACTCATAAATCACTTGGATTCAAGAATGGCACATGGCAAAACAAGTTGAAATTGTGATGATTTTGTCATGACAACTTGCATGAAGGATACTTATAAATAGAAGGGAGGGGTGTGTGTTCTAAGACCATGCTTAGTGTGCTTGGATGCCTTGAAAGATACATTGTTTTTGAGAGCTTGAGAAAAGAAAAGAAAAACCAAAGAAGAGAGAAGAAAATAATGGTTGGCTCTTCCATATTATCCCTTAGAGAATTTTTGTTGCATATTTTCAATATGTGTAACAAATTTTCTAGTAGAGCTAGGGATGAATTTGTATATATGATGGTATTTGTAATTGTTTTTGATTCATATATGTGTTCTTCAAATATTAAACTCTTTTGTTTAGTCATTCGAAATTTATTATAAATGTTTTCGTCACCAAATAATCTTAGAATTTATTTCATTTATAGATTCAGTCATGCTTTTTCTATTAAATGCAATAATCCTTTGATTATGTTTGGTTCAATTGGTTATCTATTTTAATTTAATTCTCTGCTGCAATATTGCTCTATGAGTATATTGTCGACGTTGAATTTCTTTAATATCGATAACAATTCTTGTTCTTATATTGTGACGAATAATTTTTCGAAAGATTACATTTGATTTAAATCTGGTTATTAATGTTTTATTTTCCAATTGAAAATTTGGACATAGAATTTTCAATTGAGTTATTAATGAATCGAAAATAATTAAAATACCAATTATATACAAAGGATTCCCGATGCTTTACTTTTCGCACTCATCTAAATCTTTTTGTTAATTTCGTTACTGTTCTTCAATTTCTCAATCCATCTCCCTGTGGAATCGACACCCCAAAGTTATACTGCAAATGACCGCGTTATTCTTTGGGCGTAATCAAATTTTGGCGCCGTTGCCGGGGATCGAACCCGGGTCACCAGTGTGACAGGCGGGAATACTTACCACTTTACCGCGTGACAGGTAAAAATTAATCTTCCTCTTTTGCATGTAATTAAACAAGTTCCTACTTACGCAAAAATTTTCAAAGATTTGTGTACAGTTAAGAGGAAGCATTATGTGAAGAAGACTGCATTCTTGACAGAGCAAGTTAGTGCTCTAATTGAACAGCGGATTCCCCCTAAGTACAAGGATCCTGGATGTCCAACCATCACATGCAACATTGGCAATCATGAGGATTGGGAGAAATCAAACCAACTTCTGTGGTATTGCAATTGGCTGATCGTTCAGTTAGAGCACCATGGGGTGTGGTAGAGGATGTTTTAATTCAAGTTGACAAATTTTACCATCCTATTGATTTCTTAATTCTAGACACTAGTTCTGCTGTAGAAACCACCTCTAAAATTCCATTAATTTTAGGTAGACCTTTTCTTGCTACTTCTAATGCTCTTATCAATTGCAGAAATGGATTGATGAAACTCTCTTTTGGCAATATGACTCTTGAGGTAAATATTTTTCATATTGCAAAACAGCCAAAAGAGGATGTCGAGTGTCATCAGACATACATGATTGACTCACTTATAGAAAGGGATGCTCTTACAACTCATGACTCAGATCCCCTTGAATACTTTATTGTTAATTCTGAATTTAATCCTATAAGTGATTCATCTGATGTATTTGACATTTGTGCTATTTTTGACAGAACTCATGATTATAGCACATAGGCATGGCAACCAAAGTTTGAGAAGTTGCCTGAAAAAAGAGAAAGACAGATTCCTTCAAGTAGGGAAGCCCCTAAAGTTGAATTAAAATCCCTACCTAAGGGTTTAAAGCATGTTTTCCTTGGTCCAGGTGATACTTTTCCTGTTATTATTTCATCTGAATTATCTGAGTCCCAAGGTGAGAAATTAATTCAGATTTTATGCAAATATAAATCAACCCTAGGATGGAGTATTGCTGATATAAAAGACATTAGTCCCCTAATCTGTACTCATAAAATAAATTTAGAGGAAGGAACTAATCCTCGAAGAGACCCCCAACGTAGACTTAATCCCACAATGAAAGAAGTTTTGAAAAATGAAGTATTGAAACTATTAGATGCAAAAATGATATATCCTATTGCTGATAGTAAATGGGTAAGTCCTACGCAGGTTGTTCCTAAAAAGTCAGGAGTAACTGTGATAAAAAATGATCTTGGAGAGTTAGTCCCTACAAAACTGGTGACTAGTTGGCGGATGTGCATTGATTACAGAAAATTAAATGCTGCCACACGAAAAGACCATTTTCCGCTTCCTTTTATTGATCAAATTCTTGAGCGGGTGGCTGGTCATCCTTTTTATTGCTTTCTGGATGGTTATTCTACTTATTATCAAATTGAAATTGCATTAGAAGATCAGGATAAAACTACTTTTACTTGTCCTTTCGGTACTTATGCTTTCCGCAGAATGCCATTTGGACTGTGTAATGCTCCAGCTACTTTTCAACGTTGCATGATGAGTATTTTTAGTGATATGGTTAAAAAGTGCATGGAAGTTTTTATGGATGACTTGACTGTTTTTGGATCTTCTTTTGATGCATGTTTAATGAGTTTAGAAAGAGTACTAACTCGTTGTGAAGAAAAAGAATTGGTTTTAAATTGGGAAAAATGTCACTTTATGGTACCTTCAGGTATTGTTTTAGGGCATATTATTTCTTCCAAAGGAATGGAGGTTGATCAATCAAAAGTTGAATTAATCTCTAAATTGCCTACACCTAGAACAATCAAGGATATAACATCATTTCTTGCTCATGCGGGTTTTTATAGGAGATTCATACAGAATTTTTCTGCCATATCTAGACCACTATGTAACCTCCTAGCTAAGGATGCCCCATTTGAATGGACACAAGCCTGTCAAGAGGCTTTCAAAACATTAATTGGCAAGCTTACTTCAGCACCCATAATGCAACCATCTGATTGGAATTTACCTTTTGAAATTATGTGTGATGCTAGTGATTTTGTTGTAGGTGCTGTTCTTGGACAACGAAGAGAAGGGAAACCTTTTGTCATTTACTATGCTAGTCGAACTCTAAATAATGCACAAATGAATTACTCCACCACTGAAAAAGAGTTGTTAGCTGTAGTATTTGCTTTGGATAAATTCCGCGCTTATTTGATTGGTTCTTCTATCATTATCTTTACAGATCATGCAGCCCTTAAGTATCTTTTTACAAAGAAGGATGCTAAGGCACGATTAATACGATGGATTTTGCTTTTGCAGGAATTTGACATCACCATCAAAGACAAGAAAGGAGTGGAGAACGTAGTGGCAGACCATCTTTCTAGACTCACATTCGAGGACACTTCTGACCACATACCAATCAAAGATGATTTTCCCGATGAGCATTTACTTTCTATTACTTCTCTACCATGGTTTGCTCATATTGTGAACTATTTAGCTGCAGGTGAAATACCAAAGGATTTTAGCACCCAAGACAAAAGGAAATTCATGATTGAGTTACGAAAATTCTACTGGGATGACCCTTACCTTTTCAAATACTGCCCTGATCAAATTTTAAGGCGTTGCATCCCTGATGAAGAGATTGCAAGCGTTTTGGAATTTTGTCATTCCCAAGCTTGTGGTGGCCACTTTTCAATGAAAAAAACCGCTGCAAAAATCCTGCAGTGTGGATTTTATTGGCCCACCTTATTTAAAGATACAAATATCTATTGTTACTCATGCGAAAGATGTCAAAAGTTAGGAGCTATGACCCGTCGTAATATGATGCCCTTAAACCCAATTTTGGTAATTGAAATTTTTGACTGTTGGGGCATTGATTTTATGGGACCATTTCCTCCTTTTGGATATTTATATATTATTGTGGCAGTAGATTATGTGTCAAAATGGGTAGAGGCAGCACCTTGCAGGACCAACGATAACAGGACGGTAATTAAGTTTCTCAAAAAAAATGTATTATCTCGATTTGGTACCCCACGTGCTATCATTAGTGACCGAGGTAGGCATTTTTGTAACCGTTCTTTTGAAGCTTTAATGAAAAGATATGGGGTGATACATAAGCTTTCTACTGCATATCACCCTCAGACAAGTGGACAGGTTGAACTTGCGAATAGGGAAATTAAACAAATTTTAGAAAAAACGGTCAACCCGGATCGGAAAGATTGGTCTTTGAGACTAATCGATGCGCTTTGGGCTTACCGTACAGCTTTCAAAACTCCCTTAGGCATGTCACCTTATAGACTTGTTTTTGGAAAACCTTGTCATTTGCCCGTGGAGCTCGAGCATCGAGCATATTGGGCCATTAAACATTTCAATTTTGACTTGGAAAAAGCAGGAAAATTTAGAAAATTCCAATTGACGGAATTAGAAGAATTGAGAAATGATGCTTATGAAAACTCCAAGATCTATAAGGCTAAAATGAAAGTATTTCATGATAAAAATATTTTGAGAAGAACATTTAAGCCTAATGATCGAGTATTTTTATATGATTCAAGACTCCATAAGCATCCAGGAAAACTTCGATCTAGATGGACCGGCCCTTTTATAGTAAAAAACGTTTTCACAAATGGGGCGGTAGAAATAGAAAATCTAAAAGATGGATGTATCTTCAAAGTAAATGGTCAACGCCTCAAAATCTTAATTGATAGACAAATTCCAGAAGTGGAAGACATTCCACTTATGGACCCAGTATATCAATCTTGACCATCTCTAGGTATGTTTTTCTTTTATTTTATTTTCGTTCATTTTATTTTTGTTTATTGTTTACTTTATTTTGTTACAGGTTAATTTTATTTTGACAAATACCATCTTTGATGCCAAGCAAGCCACCCACATCCCACATCAGGTGTATTCTACCCTGTTTAGTTATTCAATTCTGATTCTTAAACATTGAGGACAATGTTTCATTTAAGTTGGGGGGTGGGAATACAAATCTGTTATTTAAACTCTGTGGCATATTTCAATCAATATATAAAAAATTGCCAAATTTTTTCACACAGGCATCTTTTCACACATGATACTCATGCTCATTCATAACCATCTTGGTGAATTCAACAAACCCATTTTAAATCATTTTGCTAAAACATCCACAGAGCCATTTATGCACTTCTCCAAACTTTGTGGTAATATGGTGATTTGACACATGTAACTAAAGAATTATTTTGCTCAAGTATTCATGTGAATTTTGTGAGAATTGAGAGCTTACAAATACAGAAATTGTGATAAGTATCCATTGATCTGTTGAATTTGACACTTCTTTTGAGAATATCATTACATGGTTTGTGGTAAGATGGTGGATATACTTGGGATATGACGAAAGTCAACTTAGGATTAACGTTTGAGCCTTTCAAGCTGAGCCTTTTCATCATAGATCCCTAGTAGCCAATTTTGAGCCAATATACACATATGGCCTTTTCTTTTCATATCTACATCATCCATACCTCTCCACATTGGAGTATAGCTTATACACTATATTTTCCTACCATTTTACTTCCAAGTGTGTACTAGGTGTGAAATTATCATAAAAAAAAAAACCATGACAAAAATGGCATGGTGCTAGATGTGTCCATCAAATTATTCATGAAAGAGTTCATCAAATTGCGAAGACACCAGTGGCAAAAGAAGATGGAAAAGTGTACTTAGTCAAAAATCTAAAAAATTGAAAAGTACATCAAAAGGAAAGTATAGTCTACTAAAAAATTTAACAGATTCCCTTTTGTGTATACTTGGAAGTTTTTGAAATCTCTTCACCTTTTCTTCTTATGAACCCCAACCCTAAACCACATTACAACTCTTTGTGTTGATTTTTCCGATCCTAAGTATGCTTGTGGAAAGAATGGTGGAAATCTCATTTGTTAGTATTCCTATCATAAGATCAATGTTTACTTGTTACTTATATATAATTGGCTAAATTTCCATGAGAGTAAATGTACACCTTTGTCAACTCCATAGAGAGAACCCATACATGAAACACTTCTATACCCGTGAGTTATGGAGTTAAACCTTTTTGCTTAAGATATTCTAATATTGCATGTGTCGAAACCTCTGATTTGATAAAAATAGTTTGGAACACATACACACTCTGTGGATTGCTATATTTGAATTACTTGTGAAAGGGTTATTGAATTTCTAAGATTGTTTTGATATGTAAATTTGAAAAATGTGTCTTGATGGCCCCTATGTGTGATTTTCTTTGGTCTTTCTCATCATTTTGCATGAAAATTGCTAGGGACTAGTAATGAGTAAGTTGGGAGGTGTGATGAGTGCACAAAAATGCACTCTAAATACTCTATTTAAATACTAAAAGAAATGAGAAAACAATGGATATAACTCATGTTATTAAAATTAATGGTCATTTATCTTGAGATAGATATAAGCATGATTTAATATATTGATGAGAATATAAAATGCCATATTTTCCTCTCTTAATGTTTAATACTTTATTCTTATTTGATGCCTAAATATACTCATTATTCTTATATTTTGATTTAGGACACAAATAGAGGCATTAGGAGCAAATGAAGATAATTGCGGAATTTTAGACAGTTCTGACATCTTTTCGTAATATGGGCATAACTCTCTCATCCAATCTTCGATTGAGCTGATTCAAGATGATCTAGAACCGCAAGAGAAATATATATAAATTTTATGTTTTATTTTTGAAGAGATATCTACTCAATCTAAGACAAAATAGACCATCAAGTGGACGCACCTGCACTTGACGTTCCTGGATATTTTTCAGCCACTTGCATCAAATCCAAATGTCATTATAATATTTTCCAGCAAGCACTCCTACACCAACTTGAAAATTCAATGATCAATTCAGATACAAGATGAAGTGCACTCAAGTTTCTTCAAGACAAATTATTTGACCACAAGATATTAAGTCATACAAGACAACTAATAGATAGAGAAGCAAAATTGAAACACTCAACCTACAAGCAAAATCCAGCTCATGCATAGTGGGAAAACAAATGATCAAAATGAAAACTCATAAATCACTTGGATTCAAGAATGGCACATGGCAAAACAAGTTGAAATTGTGATGATTTTGTCATGACAACTTGCATGAAGGATGCTTATAAATAGAAGGGAGGGGTGTGTGTTCTAAGACCATGCTTAGTGTGCTTGGATGCCTTGGAAGATACATTGTTTTTGAGAGCTTGAGAAAAGAAAAGAAAAACCAAAGAAGAGAGAAGAAAATAATGGTTGGCTCTTCCATATTATCCCCTAGAGAATTTTTGTTGCATATTTTCAATACGTGTAACTAATTTTCTAGTAGAGCTAGGGATGAATTTGTATATATGATGGTATTTGTAATTGTTTTTGATTCATATATGTGTTCTTCAAATATTAAACTCTTTTGTTTAGTCATTCGAAATTTATTATAAATGTTTTCGTCACCAAATAATCTTAGAATTTATTTCATTTATAGATTCAGTCATGCTTTTTCTATTAAATGCAATAATCCTTTGATTATGTTTGGTTCAATTGGTTATCTATTTTAATTTAATTCTCTGCTGCAATATTGCTCTACGAGTATATTGTCGACGTTGAATTTCTTTAATATCGATAACAATTCCTGTTCTTATATTGTGACGAATGATTTTTCGAAAGATTACATTTGATTTAAATCTGGTTATTAATGTTTTATTTTCTGATTGAAAATTTGGACATAGAATTTTCAATTGAGTTATTAATGAATCGAAAATAATTAAAATACCAATTATATACAAAGGATTCCCGATGCTTTACTTTTCGCACTCATCTAAATTTTTTTATTAATTTCGTTACTGTTCTTCAATTTCTCAATCCATCTCCTTGTGGAATCGACACCCCAAAGCTATACTGCAAACGACCGCGTTATTCTTTGGGCGTAATCAGGCGCCACTTATCTTGAACAGATCTTTTCTTATAGCTCGAAAGCCCTTCTTGTCATGACTTATCACTTTGCATATATGAGACACATCACGGTTCCCCTAAGCACCGCGTGTTCCCTGCTGGTTACCGCATTACCTTAAAGTGAGTGCGTCATATAACTTATAAAACGGCAGGTCCTTACACCTTATCCGTCCTTGGCACCCACCTGCGTTAGGTGCTACCGCGCTCCGGACACCTTTTGGAGCCATACACGGTCCGCCGACTATTTTTCGTCGACCCAGGGGCTTCCACTCGACTTTAAACACTCCTGAGTGGACAGGGAGTTCCACTGGGGCACTTCCCCGTCCCAGCCTTTAGGGTTCTTATAAAACTTTACTTCTTTTCTTTTCTTTCAAAAAATTCAATATTTTCTTTTCTTTTTTCAAAAAAAACATCTTGGACTTTAAAAACATACTTTTCATGACTTATGCATGGGACATGCAATGCTTACTTATTTTCAGGCAAAACCCGAGACAAGCTCGAACTCGAATGCATTCACATTTCATTTTCTTTTCTCCCTCATTGGGATAACTTTACAACTTCCTACTTAGTCATCATGCTCTACATCCAAAATTTGGGCCTAGGATTGAAGTGGGATACTTGGCCCATCTCCAAACCATCATGGCCGAATCTTCCTAGGGAATTTCCTAGGGCTTTCCTTCATCATTTGACTCCAATTATCCTCCAACAATTTAAAAGTGTTAAATTAATGCATATACCATCCTTAGAAAGGGATAACCGAAACCTTAGTATTCCCCAAGTAGGCATTTTCATTTCCAAACTTAATTATTTCTAACCTCCTTTCTTCACCTTTCCAATTTGGGAATTTTCTTCCATTAATCTATTCAAACTTTCCTTTTCTATAAGTTTCTTCTATAAGTTCAACTAAATAATTCCACCACAAAGCAATATAATTTAATCTTCTAATCTTAACCTTAAATATCATAAATTTCCAAATAAACATTGCTAGTCATCATACACAAGTGGTTACTTCTTTCCATATGCAAGTATATACCATTTCAATTCATATCAATCATGTATTTCATTCCCATGTCCATTTTCATTTCCTCAAGACAATATTTTCCTTGAATAAATCGATTCCATTACTAATTTCCTCAAATAAAATTTATCATAGCAACACCAAATTTAATACTTAACACTAAAGTCCATCATGCATCAACTTCATCATCTTATATAATAATCATGCGTTTCACTTCTTTTTGCAACTAATACTTGATCCATCATCTCTACTCACATTCTAAGCTTACTTCATCATAGAGATTTACACAAGAATATCCATATCAAAGACAAGTAAAATCAATTCAATCCAAACATGGCAAAACAATCATTAATCCAATAAGCATGATCACCTCACCATATACAAGAATTGTTAAGGAAAAGGTGAAGGTATACTTACAATATTCCTATTAGATTTTTGATTAAAATCTGAAAATACACATATGAAATCTCTTATTAGATTAGCTATAAACACAAAATTCTAAAGGAAACCCTATTTCCTTCTAACCAAAACAAAGTGTTACATGTGTGTGTGTTCTTCCTAAGCTTGCATGAATTTAGTCACTAACCTTCTCCAATGTATTTATCACCTCAACACTCTTGATTTTTGGCTTCACTACTATAGGATTCTTCAAATTATGTGGTGAAAGGAGAAGAAACAAAAGTAGAAGTGGCTTGAGTGATTTTGGCCGAGAGGTGAAAAGAGAATGAGATAGGAGAGTGTTTGCATGTGTCCAAGTGAAATGAGTTAAGGGAATTGCATATGGGGTCACACGGCCAACTCTCTTTCCTAGGGTCTTTGGTACACTTTGTACCATACTTAGGTATGGTCAATGATAGATTGAGTGATTGACAACTCTAGGCCATTCCAAGATCAAATCTTGGCCATGCCTTGGTGGATTCTCCTTTCTCCTTCTCACTTGCTATGGTCGGCAACTTCTTGGAGTGTTTAGCACCCATTTTCTTGCTTTTCACTCCATTATCATTCCCCCATCCTCTCATGTGTCCATCCAAGTGATCGCAAAGCCATGCTTTTTGGAATTTGAGCAAAGCATGATCCGGCCAAGCCAAGCCTCCACCAAAAACCCACTTTGTCCATTTTCCTAATTTTTGTCATTTCCATCACCTACACCCACACCATACCTCTCTTCACATCACCATACTCTCTTACACATGTACCTTATTCACTTACACACTCTTCCCCTTTGTCCTATCAACTTGTTGGTGGCCATACCCCATGAGATTCTCCAAATATACCCCACGGATTGCTTCCACCGAAACCACCTTGCTCCTTTCTTCCATACTTCTCTTCATGCAATTTGTCACTTCCCTACACACCATGATCTCAATTGGAAAGTCAAGGAATGGTGTCTTGTACCTCTAAGATTCCATGGTAGGAAAATCATTCCATTAGATCCTACACTCAATCCTACATGGCATGTATCCACCTACTAGTCAATCTCCACCAACTAGGATTTTCCTACAAGTATTTGGATAATTTTCTAGGATTTTTCTCCAAGTGACATGTGTCTCTACTATGGGCTTGATGGGCCATGGGCTCATTCCATGGGCTTTTGGGCTCACCATTGCTCTCTTGGCCCATTTACTTGATCCATTCCTCAAAAGTCTCATTCCTAAGCCCATCTCTTTAAAGCGTATTTTATTCTTTTACAAATTACCACTAACCTTGTGTATTAGCATTTAATTAAATAATTAAATTAGGATGAAGATTTTTAGGACTATTACATCATACCATGACACCACCCCCGCCATTTGATCCGCCACCCATAGATGACCTACCACCAGAAATCTTAGCTCCAATGGAGCACCCACTTTCTCTCTCCTCCCTTGGAACCGAAATGGGTCTCCAAATGAGCTTTTCGACTTTGTGCCGCCGTCCGGCCACCGTGGCTCTCACCACCACCTCCAAAAGCTTCCCCTACCTCAGTTTATCACCCCCCTAAAACAGTTTTCCCATCTATGGCCACACCTCCCTTGTAATGGGGAAAATCTGAAAATGAGCCTCCACCATTTCGAGCTAGATCTGCCGCCTTCCGGTGGTTACACCGCCTCACCGACACAGCCACGAGATTCCCCATCCTCCAAGGAGCATTCTCCTAAATTTTGGTGTCGAACGGAGTACCCGAACCCAACTTGTCACTTCGTCGTGCCTGAAGATGAATAGTGCACAATTTACCCGCTTGGGATCAGGGATCACTGCGATGTTCGATTGGCGTTCGTTTATGCACTGTAAGTAACAAATATTTGTTTGACTGTTTGATTGACTGTTAATCTCTGATCTGTTTGCTTGATGTGTTAGTTAGTGATGATGAGTAATTTGAGAGTAAATTGGTTAGGCCTGAGGCCATTTAATAGAGATTGAAATTATTTTGAGTTAATCTTACTATGGTTGAATACTGTGTGGATGGTAATTGTTGATGGTATAATGTTTTGGTTGGATGACTCTGGTATTTTAGTGATTATTGGCGATAAGATGTTTTGAGTTGGACGACTCGACTATTTTAATGATTATTTGCGGTAAAATGATCTGATTGGACGATTAGGCTACTTTAGTGATTATGAGTGATAAAATGATCTGATTTGATGATTCAGATATTTTAGTGATTATTGGTGATAAGATGATCTGATTGGGTAATTCGATTATTTTAATGATTATTAGTGATAAAAGGATTTGGTGGAATGACTCCGTTATTTTTTAGTAACTATCAATGTGTGTTCTTGGATTCCCTTGATGTATAGATTGAGAAATATTTGGGAATAGAGAAAATATTTATAATGATCATCTATTGAAGAGAATAACTATACATGCAATGTAAATGTGGTGGTTAATGAATTGGTTATGATATGGCTATTAAGTTTTGAGAAGACCTTAAGAAAATATGCGTGTTTTGGGTAAAGAGAAAGGAGAAGCAAAGTTAGGTTTGACTCCATTATAAGTTGTGCTCTAATCCCCTATAAGATAGTGTTAGTTTGATGCGTTGTGACTTAAGGTTTTGACTACATCTTCATTAGAATATGCACGATGTGTGAGATAAAAGATAAATTAAAAAGGAATGTCGGTTCATATGTTAATCTGTATGAGATATGTTTTGTGAATATATGATCATATGTTCCATGACTCACATGTCTTGCATAAGAAGTCATATGCATGTCACATGCATGTCCCATCCATGAGCACGAAAAGCATGTTTTGAGTCAAGTATGTTTTTGAAAGAAAAAAAAAAGAGGAAAGATTAAGTTTTTGAAAGAACCCCAAAGGCTGGGACGGGGTAATGCCCCAGTGGAACTCCCTGTCCACTCAGGAGTGTTTAAGTCGAGTGGAAGCCCTTGGGTCGACGAAAAACAGTCTGCGGACCGTGTATGGCTCTAAAAGGTGCCCGGAGCAAGGGAGCACCTAACGCTGGTGGGTGCCAAGGACGGATAAGGTGTAAGGACCTGCTGTTTTATAAGTTATATGACGCACTCACTTTAAGGTGATGCGGTAACCAGCAGGGACACGCGGTGCTTAGGGGAGCTGTGTTGTGTCTCATTTATGCTATGTGATAAGTCATGACAAGATGGGCTTTCGAGCCATAAGAAAAGATATGATATGATAAGTGGCACCTAGGATAAGAAAAGACGAAAAGCATTTTTGAAAAGATGACTTTCGTAAAGAAGTTCAAACAGTACATATGAAAGAAGTCAAGTTATATGAAAGCATTTTTATGAAAAGCAAGTACATGAAGCAAAGCATTGAAAAAGGTCAAGGATTACGAATGTTTTTACATGAAAGTGCATGTGCATAAGTCATGTTGCAAGTATCATATTCATGGTACATGCACCCATTGAGTTTACTGGTATATGCTGATGATGTTCTGTTATGTGAAATGATTGTATGTTGTTTGTTGTCTGTTGCTTACTGGGATTCACATCTCACCACAGTGGATCGCGCCCACCCTATGGTCCCCCATTTTACAGGATCATAGTTTGTGATTGCAGAAAATGAATTTGGCTCAAGATACAGACTTCACAGGAAATGAAATTTGTTGACAAAATGAAGATCGAGGTTATGATCTCGAAAGCAGTATTTGTTTATCTTTTTCTTTTGAAAGACTGTATAATCCCCTGTTGAAGAAATTGTTTTAAATTGATTTGTAATTTTTAAAGAATCTCTGGTACTAGAACGGCTGACTTTTATTCATTTCCCGCTGCGAATATTTATTGTACACTTGGTGCATGCTTCACACACTCTTCAAACACTATTCGATAGGATAATTGATCCATGAGATGATTGTCTTGATGTCGCGAGTCCTTCTAAATTCCAGGGGGGATTCGTGGGCATCACACCATTCATGTCACAAGCCCCATGTTTTGAGTCATCCTGGCTTTTTTTTTTAAGGATTATGATGTAACAACCCTAAAATTATCATCCTAATTTAAATGTTTAATTAAACACTAATATGAAAGATTAGTGATAATTTATAAGAACAAGCTCTAAAGAGATAGGCTTGGAAGTGAAGCTTTGGAGGCATGGATTGAGTGAATGGGCCAAGAGAATAGTAGTGAGCCCACAAGCCCATAGTATGAACTCATGACCCACCAAGCCCATATTAGAGACACATGTCACTTGAAAAGAAACCCTAGAAAGTCATCCAAGGCTAGTAGGAAATTGCTAGTGGGTGAAGGTTGACTAGTTGGTAGCCATGTAGGATGGAGTGTGGAATCTTATGGAGAGATTTTCCTATCATGGGATCTTGGAAGTACAATACACAATCCCTTGATTTTCCAATAGAATTCATATTGTATGTGAGTGTGACACGTGGCATGAAGAGAAGGATGGAGGAATGGAGCAAGGGAATTCAGTGGGGGGCATTTCTGTGAGCTCCTTGGAGGGTTTCATGGATTGTTGCCACCAAAAAGTTGATGAGACAATAGGGGAATGTGTAAGTGAATAAAGTACAAAGTGTAAGAAGGTATGGTGATGTGAAGAGAAGTATGGTGTGTGTAAGTGATGGAAATGACAAAGGAAGGAGATGAAGCAAATGGAGGGTTTCGGTTGGAGCAAGGAAGGCCTTGGCCGAACCATGCATTGCTCAATTCCCAAAGAGCATAGTTTTGAGATCATTTGGATGGATACATGAGATGATGGAGGGAAGGTGATTGAGTGAAATGAAAGAAAAATGAAGACCAAACACCCAAGGGGGCGCCGGCCATAACAAGTGAGGGGGGGAGAATCAAATCTTCCAAGTTATGGCCAAGACTTGATCTTGGAATGACCTAGTGTTGTCAATCTTTCAATCCATCATTGCCATACCTAATAATAGTAAAATGTGTACCAAAGACCCCAGAGGAAGGGTTTGGCCGTGTGACCCTATGCCTACTTTCCTTGGCTTGTTTCATTTGGACACAAAGCAAACATATCTCTACCCCACTCTCTCCACCTCTCGGCCAAAGCTATCCATTTGCCCTCACCATTGTTTCTTTTTCATTTACCACACAACTTGAAGAGTTCTAAGTTAGTGGAGCTAAGATCAAGGGTCTTGAAGTGGATATTGCTTTGGCAAATGTTAGTGCTTAGACTTATGCAAGCCTAGGAAGAACACACACACACATATAGCACCATTGTTTTAGCTAAAAAGAAATATGGTTTCTTTTGAATCTCTATGCTTATAGCTAGTTTAATAAAAGATTCTATGTGTATATTTTCAAATTATAAGCAAAAATCTAATAGGAGAATTGTAATTATACTTTCATATTTTCTTTAACATTTCTTGTATATAGCTAGATGATCATGCTTGTTGGATTAATTGTTGTATTGCCATGTTTGGATTAAATTGATTGGTGTTAATGCTTCTCTTTGGTATAAATATTCATGTGTAAATCTCTATGTTAAAATGAGGTTAGAATATGAGCATAGATGATGGATCAAGTATTAGTAGCAAAAAGAAATGAAAAGCATGGGTATTATATGAAATGATGAGGTTAATGCATGGTGGATCTTAGTATTAAGCTTATAAAATTTGGTGTTGCTAAAGATTAAATTTACTTAAGGAAATATGTAGTATGATTGACTTATTTAAGTAGGATATTGTCATAAGAAAATAAGAATTTACATGGGAAGAAAATATATGACTAATATGAATTGTGGTGGTGTATGCATGCATATGAAAAGAAGTGATAACGTATATATGATGATTAGTAGTTTTATTTGGGATCTTGTGATGTCTAAGGTTAAAATTAGAGGATTAAATTATATTGATTATTTGTGGAATTATTTAGTTTAAGCTTATAGAAGACATTTGTTGATGTGGAACTTTAAAGAAATTAATAGTAGAAAATCTTCTAAGTTAAAAAGGTGAATGGAAGAAGTTGGAATGAAATAAGATTGGATCTAAAAATATTTACTTATTGGATAATAAGGTTTCGGTTACCCTTTTTTTTTAGAAATGGTATATGTTTTGATTAATTACCTTTAAAGCTTGGAGGATACTTAGAGTGAAATGACGAAGAAAAACTCTAGGAAATACCCTAGGAGGTTTCGGCCTTAATGGTTTGGATATGGGCTAAGCACCCTACTTCAATCCTAAGCCCAAATTTGGGTGTTAGGGTATGACTGTTAAGTAGGGAATTGAAAAGTTCATCTTGATGAAAAAGAAATTGGACTGTGAGTGCACTCGAGTTTGCCTCGAGTTATACATGAAAAATGAGTAAGTGTTGCATGTCCCATGCATAAATCATGAAAAGCATGTTTTTAGAGTCAAGCATGTTTTTAAGAAAAAAAAAACAAGAAAATTAAGTTTTAAAAGAACCCCAAAGGCTGGGACGGGATAGTGCCCCAGTGGAACTCCCTATTCACTCAGGAGTGTTTAAAGTCGAGTGAAAGTCCTTGAATCGACGAAGAACAGTCGGCGGACCGTGTATGGCTCCAGAAGGTATCCGGAGCGCGGTCACACCTAACACTGGAGGGTGCCAAAGACAGGTAAGGTGTAAGGACCTGCCGTATTATAAGCTACGTGATGCATTCACCTTAAGGTGATGCGGTAATCAGTAGGGAACACGCGGTGCTTAGGGGAACCGTGTTGTGTCTCATATGTGCTACGCGATAAGTCATGACAAGATGGGCTTTCGAGCCATAAGAAAATATCAGTATCTGATAAGTGGCGCCTAAGAAAGAATAAAAGATGTGAAATGTTTTCAAAAAATGATTTGAAAAGCAATTATATGAAAAGAAGTCTGAAAGAAGCAAGTTTGTATGAAAGTTTACATGAGCATGTGCATGAGTCGGTCATCCATTACATATGCATTAGTTATGATTGTTTGGTTCACTAATCTGTATGCCTGGAATGTTTCAATTAAAGTGCTAGTATACTTGCTGAGATTTCTCCCGAAATCTCACCCCCTTTTTATTATCTTTATTATCGCTTCCTTTGGAACGATAGAAGTTATTGCTAAAAAAGATGGATCTGTAGATTACGACTCTCGAGAAGATGGATTGGACCCTCAAGGGCCCGATTAAGACAGATTCTACTGAGCCAGTGACCCAAGACCTGCTGGGTCAGTGGGCAGCAGAGTCACTTCCTATGGCGACCTACTTTTTTGACGACTTATGCACTACAGGGTGTTGTTTGGTTTTAGGAGTGGACGGGCTCCTCCATATGGGACGCCTGTTTACCTCATCCTCTGAGATAATGTGTGACGTAGGCCCTGGTCTAAGTTTGGACCGTCTTTGTTACGGTCCTAACTTTAAGAAAATAAAGGAAGAACCCGCCTACTAGTATGTCTGGCGGAGAAGGAGGGGATCGTTAATGCATCTATTTTGTATTACTAGTGTATTTTGTCGAAATCTTCCCGTTGTTTTGGGAAGTGCTTTTATATAAACTGTTAAGATTGGTAACCTTAACTTTTGATGTATATATAATGTTTAATTTGGGTTTATATTTCGTTAACCATATGATGTGCGACAAGCGTAAACGCCTTGTTGAAGTTTTTTTGGCTCGACCTTTTTCCGCTGCGAGATATTGCTGAGTTACAAAAAATAAAAAAAAAATGGACATTAAGCACTTAAATAATAACACTATATATATAATGCTTTCACATGTAACGATGAGGGATGAACTTCCTTGAGACGTTCATCCCCAGCGTTACAATTTGCGTACGAACCCAAGCGTAAGCTGGGGCGCCAATAAATAAGATAAGAATTTTTATAAAAATTCCCAAAGACTAGGGCAGGTATTACCCTAGTAGAACTCCCTGTTCATTGAGGAGTGTATACAGTCGAATGAAACCCCTTAGTCGACGAAGAACAATCGACATGCCACAAATGGTTCCTATTAAAAATGATTCCATAGTGTGGTCATACCTAAAGCTGGTGGGTGCCAAGTACGGTGAAGGCAATTCGATGTGTCGTTAAAATTATGATTATGACGCAGTCACCTTGGCCAAAGTAGTCATAGCATGATGCGGTAACCAGTGGAGAACACAGAGTGCATAGGGGTATGTAGCCTAAAGTTATATGTCCCGACGCTTTAGTTTACGTTACATCCCAAATGTAGACTGGGAGTGTCGACAACTGACTAACAAGATAGTGGCAATCTCGAATCGAATTATATCTTATTGTTCCAAGCGCGTTAATAATCTAAGAATGAAAGTAGCAAATTATATCTAAGAGTGAACACCTAAATGATAATTAAGAGTAGTTGCAAATAACTAATTTGTAGCTGCAAATAACTAAAAGCAACTGCAAATAACTAAGATTGACTAATTTTGGGCAATAGAACCACCCAAAATTAACATTAGTAAAAAATCAGCTACTCTTAGTTTAGCTACTCTTATTTAACAGATCGCATGCTAATTTACATGCACGATTTTTCTTCTTTTCATGGATATTTACATGCAGTATTGATAAGCCAAACGAAAGGAGAGAAAATAAGTTATCGAAATCTCCTGAGTCCTAACTGTTATTTTAGGCTAAAAGCCAACCATCCTCATAAGTGAAAAACATTAAACGACCCCAGGTATCGATTATTACACTTACCTTTCCAAAATTACATATTTACATGATAAATTAATAAACCTACAACTCCTTGACCAATGGAAGATAATATTAAAAGTGTGATAACCCGAATTTTTAAGTGTCATTTTTAATTTTCGTGTTTGGCATGTTATGTTTCTTTAAGATTATTTTAGTAAATTCTTGGAACTTTTGAAAATATATATATATATTTCCTATGATTTTGTTTTGATATTAAGCAAATATGTATTGGAGGAAAACTGTTTGGGAAATACTTAGATGCTTTAGTATCATGATATGAAGATGAAATTTTTAGAAGTTCAAAATGATATTTTAGAGAAATTGAAGTTAGAAGAATTTACAAAGGAAGACAAATGGCACAAATAAGGAATATACCACATGATGCACTCGGATTGGCTAATCTCAAGCAGTTTTAACATATTTTAGTAATTTGGACAAAACCTTCCCATATGATCTTGGAATTAGGTGATTCAAGATTCTATAGAAATCTAAGAGAAAGATATACAACTTTCATCTCTTTGAGTTTTAAGAGATACGGACTCAATCAAGGGCAAAATTGGGTGTGAAGTGGATGCATCTAAATTGAATTTAGGTAGTAACCGACTTTGTCATATCTCATCTTGAAAAATCTATACAATTAATCTAGTATTTTGACATGTGTATAGACACTTGGAAAAATGGGAAGTTTTGGTTTGGAAACCCAAAAAGATAATGCTTAGGAACAAGAGTTAGATAAGGTGACAAAAGGAGTTAAGGGAAGCAAGAAAGGAATATACCGTATGATGAAACCAGATTGGATAACTCTCGAACAATTTTGACAGCCTTTGGTATTTTGGGTATAACTTTCTCATCTGATTTCTAAATGAAATTATTCAAAAAACTATAGAACACTAAGAGAAATATCTACAACTTTTACATTTTGAGTTTTTATAGATACGGAGTGGATCATGGAAAAAACTGGGCGTGAAGTTGACAGAACCGTATTAGCCGAGTGATATGTTATCTTATTCACCTCAAAGGATTTAGATAAGCACATGACTTTATCAAGACAACTAAATCTAAAGAGAGAGAAATGATATAACCTAATTCTAGGAGGGACACATGGCTGAATGATAAGAAAACATCCTAAGCTAAGATATGTAGGTGTCATCCAAGGCAAAGAAAAAAAAGAAAAACATTTTCTTCTCATCTCCCTTGAAGCTCTCGGCCAAACCACCCTTTTCTCCTCTATCTCCTTCTTTTCTTTCCTTCATCTTTCAAACACTTTTCCTTAGTGATTGGGTGAAGGTATTCTTCAAGAAATTTCGGAGGACATCATACTATAACAAGGTTTTCCTAGCATATTGCTTAATTAGTGGTAAGTACTCCTTTCACCCAACTTAGTGGTCTTTGTGTAAATATGTGTTTGGTCATTCTATTTGATTATATGAGGTACTTGTTAAATGGATAAGCTTTGATTTTCTATATTTTGATAAGATGGTATGCTAGGTTTTATCTTGAATTATATTTGATGAAGTTGGGTGATGTTGGGAAGAATAAACCTTACTAGTAGGACTTGATGATTACGGTTAAGATTAGATTAAACCATGCATGCTTTGGGATGATAGATGTTGAAATGTTATCTTTAAGGGTGGATATGATTCGGCCAAATAGATTGAAGAATGAACAAATAAATATTTTAATAGGATTATCTCTTGAGTATGAATAAAATATTGATTTGACCCCTTAAGTGATTTAAAGGTGGAATATTAATTTAAGTTTGGAGTTCTAATCTAAAAGTGGTAAATAGATTGATGAGACTAAGTATTCCTTAAGGTTTATTTAGGTTTTGATGGTTGAATATTAATTGGATTATTTTAAGAATCTTAGGAATTAATAACAAGATATGAGGAGAAGAAAAGAATTAAGTTTAAGACCCATGAGGTGTTCAGCCTAGGTCATTTAGGGTGTGATTGTAGTAAATCAACTTTGGTATTTTGGGTATAACTTTCTCATCTGATTAAGAAATTAATAAATTGGAATTTGGGAACCCTAAGTTCCGGCCTACACATGTAAAGTTAGGATTACTGTATTTGCTATTTTTGTTGGCTTGGAGGAATTTATTACTTTTGGAAAAGTGATTAAATTTGTATGATATAATATGACTAAGATATGATTTAGATATATTCATGATTGATTTGAAAAAGTTCATGTTTGCATGTTTAACAAGCATGAGTCATGATTTGGAAATGCATGCCTCATATGTCATATGGCTCATGAATCATATACTATGCATAAGTAAGTCCAAGTTGGCATATATGTCCACCCATGTTACGAGTCTCATATTTTGAAACATCATAGTTTTCAAAGAAATAAGATAAGAAATGTTTTTATAAAAACTCCAAAGGCTGAGACGGGGTATTGTCCCAATAGAACTCTTTTGTCCACTTTGAAGTGTTTAAAAATTGAGTGGTAACCCCTGGGTTGATGAAGAATAGTCGACAGGGCACGAATGATTACTTTTTAAAGGATCACAGAGCGTGGTCACACCTAACGCTGGTGGGTTCCAAGAACGGAAAATGTGTTATCACCTGCCATATAAATTATTATTATGATTATGATGTACTCACTTCAGTATGATGCGGTAACCAACAAAGAACACACGTACATAAGGGAGTCGTGATGTATCTAATATAATAAGTTATGATAAGAATGGTTAGCCTAAAGAAATATATGAATAAGAAAAATGACACATAAAGCTATGAACAATAAGAAGAGACATGAAACATTTTCTAAAACGTTTCAAGTTCATGTTAAGTTTTGAGTACATGTGTTGGCGCCGCCGCTTGCGCTTGGAATCGTACGCAAATCGAGATATCGGAGATGAGCATCACAGGGAAGTTCACCCCTCGTCTTATCATGTATGTATTTTTTTCTAAATAAAAGCAGTGAATTAAGATTTTCACAGTGGAAAAGGTCAAACCTTTCTAAGCATACATCACATGGCTCAACAAAATTAATATCCCAAAATACTTTATTACTATTAACATAAACATAACGATCATTCATAATTGTTCATTCTTCCAAAACAACGGAAGTTCAAAATATAAACGGTAAATACAAAAGTCGAGTAGATGACTCCCATTGCTCTCCCTTTCTGATCCAATAGCTCCTTTTTTACCTCTTTGAAGTCAGGACCTGTGACGATCCCGAATTTCCCTACTATACTTTTATTTATTTAAACAAACAAAGCATGGGTGACTTAGGTAATTTAGTGGATAAAGCCTTGAAAGGTGGGCTTTGAAGTTGAAGGCCTTAAGGCCATAACCAAGACTTTGGGCCCAAGTGGAGATGACAAGCCCATAGGTCCATGAAATGAAATCCAATACTCAACTTAAGCCCATGCATGAGGACACATGTCAAGCTAGGAGAAATCTTGTAAGTTAACCAAGACTAGTAGGTGAAAGAGGGAGAATACTAGTAGGTGAGGAGGTTGACTAGTTGTTTTGGTTGGAAAAAGAAAAGAGAAGATCAAGATGAAATCTCCACATCTTTTTCCTACCTAGATAGGCATGTGAGACAAGGGTTTTTACCAAAGAAGACCATCATAGGATTTTGCCATATCTAGTGATATGATTACACAAGATTTGGTAGGATTTGAAAATGAGAAAAAGAGAGAGGGATTTGGTGGGCTATAGCCGAATGCCTTTAGGGTTTTCTCATAAGCATATTTCCAAATCTTGAGGAATGATTGCTAAGGGATCTTGAGAAGTGAAGGTTTGATTGGTTGATTGAGTGGGTGATGGAACAAGTGGGGAAGAAAAGAAGACCAATGGAGAGGAATGGAGGGCTACGGGTAAGCATGTAGCCGACCACTCCCTCCTTGTATGTGTTCTCTTTTTGTCTCCAAATCTAGATGAAATGGACATGTGAGATTGTGTAAGAATAGATAAGACATGAGTGTAAGAGTGTGGAAGGGAATGATGACTTGAGAAGTTGATTGATGGATGCAAAAAGTGGGAAGAAGAAAATGAGGATTCGGGTGAGGTGAGTAGCCGACTCCCCCTCCCCTTTTGTTGTTCTTCTTGCCTCCAATCTAGACTATAGGATTGTGTAAGAGTGATAGGACAAGTAAGTGTAAGAAGTAAGGTGAATAGTTGATTGATTGAGCACATGAAAAGAACGAAAAGAGAATAGGAAAAGGAGAGGGTTTCAGATGGAGCAAAAGGGCAAGGGGTCCGAACCCCACTCTTGCCTTCTCCCAAGATTTAGATCCTCAAATCTCCTAAATTGACCTATGAGATGATGGTTGGGAGACAAGGAGGTGATGTGAGGTGATGGGAAGGGCTTGGAACCCTTGAAAGAGGCCGGCCATATGGGGAGAGAAAGGAAACTATTTCTTCAACCTAGAATGATCTAGATTAGGTTTGATGTGATCAAGTGATGGGGGTCACTCAAAGGTCTTTCAAACCCATCAAGTGTCACTCCAAGTTTAGGGAAAATGAGTGGTCTAGAGCCTAGGGGAGTCCCATGGCCGAATGGCCTTGTTCCCTTACCTTTTAGTTGCCCCATTCGGTCAACACACACACACATATTTCTCACTTTACCTCACGGTAACTCACCCTCCCTTTCCACTCTCTTTGCTTCATTTCACTTTACCACCTAAACATATAAACACTCTAAGCTTAGAGGAAAAATAAGCAAGTGGTTTTGGAAGAAGGAATTCTAGAAGAGGTAAGTGACTTTGTTAAGTTAAGACAAACCTAGAAGTGTAGGGAAGAACACTCTCCATGTTCATATTTTTCTAAAAAAAAATCTCCACTTTGAAAATGATGTGTTCTTAGTCTAATCTAATAAAATATTTCTCATATTTTCAGAACTCATCTAAGCTAGCTAGGAGAATTTTAAGTATATCCTTATTTTGCCTCTAGCATCTCTAGTATATCTTTGAGTGAATATGCTAGCGGTGTTGATTTTCTTGCTTATTATGCTATGATGAAACTTTTTGGGAAGAAATGCTATTTTAGTTAGATGCAAATCCATGTTTAGAACCTATATTCCTTTTGAGTTGAAGGTTACAACATGTTGATGATTTTTAGTAGTTTTGTTAAGGAGAAATTTCTATGACACATGCAAGCATGACCACGTTTAAGTTTATTGAATGCTGGGTGATGTGGGATAGATTATTTGAAGAAGCATCTTGATTTTCAGTAGCAAATACCTTGTTTATTGAAATGCCATGCTAGGATGAATATTTATAAAATGTTGATGGATCTAGTTATATTGTTCTTAGAATATGTTATTACTATTATTGATATGACGATTGGTAAAGAAATGCATGCTTGATAAAATAAAAGTTTGAAGTTTGAAAAAAAAAAGAGAGAGAACATGCTTATGGAGATTCGGTTTGAAGGGTTTCTTGGAGTGGAAATCTTTAGAACTTATTTTCCTTTCATGAAATACTTGCATTTGGAAATTTTGGAGAACTTAGAAACATAAAGAGTAGGAGAATATTGTGTACTTTCGGTTTCCACATGAGTGTTCAAGTAGGATACTTGTTTTGATGAAATAATGTATGAAACATAAAATCTAAGGGCAATAGGGTTTCGGATTGCTCTCTTGGAAGGCTAGAAAATTGTTTCAATCATTGAGCTAGGGCTTAAGAGTAAAAGAAAGATGAATGGAGGAAGAAAACACCAAGTGGAGACAATGAGGGTCTCAGCCCAAACCCTAGGGGTGGAAGCCGAGCACCCTACTTAACCCAGTAAAACCAACTAAGTGCTTTGCATAAATGATGAATCGAATGAGAAGAGAGTTTGTAAGAAAAATGACCAAATGTGTGTACTCAGGTTTTCCTCAAGTTTTTGCATCACAAGTGTTAGAAGTTGCATGTCTCATGCATAAGCACGAAAACTATGTTTTGAGTCAAACACGTTTTCGGAAGAAATGAATTAAAGTTTTAGAAGGACCCTAAAGGCTGGGACGGGGTAGTGTCCCAGTGGAACTCCCTGTTCACTCAGGAGTGATTAAATTGAGTGAAAACCCCTGGGTTGACGAAGAACAGTCGGTGGACCATGTATGGCTCCAAAAGGTATCCGGAGCGTGGTCTCACCTAATGCTAGTGGGTGCACTGAAAGCGGTGTTGGTCTCGGCCTCACCATATGAGAAGTTTGTAGTTATTCGGGGAGAAATCTCCGAGTGACGAAGAGAGCAAAAGGGCGCAAAACGTATTCACCTAAGTTTGACATGGTCGCCAGGTGTGACGGTAACTAGCGGGAAGCACACGATACTTAGGGAAACCGTGAGGTGTCCAAAATAAGAAGTCATGATGAAAACAAGAATGGCTTTCAAGCCGTATATGATATGATATGATAAATGGCATCTAAGATAAGAAAAGACGAAAGGTTTTCAAACAAAATGTCTCCTTAGATAACATGAGTCAAGAAAATTTTGCTATATGATTTTTATGAACGAGTATGCATTGGAAATTGAGAAAAGACAAGAAAGATGAATTTTGTCACGAACATGTGCATCGGTCCCAGCCTGAGTCCCATGTTACTGCATATGTATGTATTTGTTTGTTATTCGCTTAAAAGTACGCCTAAAATGCTTTTGTTGAAATATTGATGTACTTGTTGAGATTTCCCCCAAAATCTCACCCCTCTTTGTCTTTACTATCCTTCCCCTTTGGGAATGATAGAAGTAATTGTAGGTGAAGATGGATCGACAGACTATGACTCCCGAGACGATACCTCAGACCCCCAGGGGCCCAATTGAGTCCGCCCTTATAGGGCCAGTGACTCTAGATCTTTCGGGCTAGTGGGCGGACGAGTCATTGAAGATGGCGATGTACCGTCTGGTTGGTTTACGCCCTTCGGGGTGTTGCTTAGTGTTAGGAGTAGACAAGTCCCTTCACTTGGAATGTGTTTTTGAGTCGCCCATTAGGGTGATTTGTGAAGTAGGGCCTAGCCTGAACCTGGATCGGCTTCGCTGGGGCCCAGGTCTTGAGAAGATAAAGAAGAAGTCTGTATATTGAACTTAGTGGGCAGTGGTAATGCCCACTCTATTTTGTAAAGCCCTCTAAACATGTATTTTGTAAAGCCTTCCCGCTTGTAGGAAGTGCTTTTTTGTATATCTAGACCAGCTAAGTAATTTTTACTTGGGCTATTGATTATGCCCAAAGAAGAACACGGTTGTTTGCAGTATAGCTTTGGGGTGTCGATTCCACAGGGAGATGGATTGAGAAATTGAAGAACAGTAACGAAATTAACAAAAATATCTAGATGAGTGCGATTTTAGAGTGTGATGTAAATTAAAACTAAATGAGTAATTTGAAAAATATAAAAATGAGACGAAAAGTAGAGCGTAGGGAATTCCTTGTGTATTTGTGGTATTCAAATTTATTCTTAATTCATTGATAACTCAATTAAGAATTCTATGTCCAAATTCTTAATCGAAAGATATAACATTAATAACCAAAATTTAAATCACATGTAACTCTTTGAAAAATCATTCTTCGCGCTTAACTCTCATAAATTGTTATCGATATTGAGAAAATCCAACGACGACAATATACCCAAGAGGCGATATTGCAGCAGAGAATTAAATCAATATAGATAATCAATTGCTCCAAACATAATTATAGAACTAATTCACTCAATAGAAAAAGCATGACTGAATCCATAAACGAAATAGATTCTATAATTATTTGAAGACGAAAAAACATCACAAATAAATTGAGAATAATAGAACAAAAGAGTTTTAATATTTAAAGACCAAATATATGAATCAAAAATAAATTACAAATACCATCACACACACAAGTTCATCCCTAGCCCTCCTTGAGAATTTAGTTACACATATTGAAAATATGCAACAAAAATTCTCCAAGGGATAATATGGAAGAGCCAACCATTCTTTTCTTCTCTCTTCTTTGGTTTTTCTTTTATTTTCTCAAGCTCTCAAGATAATGGCTCTTCCAAAGCATCCTCCCACACTAAGTATTCTTAGAACACACGTCCCTCCCTTCTATTTATAAGCATCCTTCATGCAAGTTGTCATGACAAAATCATCACAATTTCAACTTGTTTTGCCATGTGCCATTCTTGAATCCAAGTGATTTGTGAGTTGTTATTTTGATCATTTGTTTTCCCACTATGCATGAGCTGGATTTTCCTTGTAGGTTGAGTGTTTCAATTTTGCTTCTCTATCTATTAGTTGTCTTGTATAACTTAATATCTTGTGGTCAAATAATTTGTCTTGAAGAAACTTGAGTGCACTTCATCTTGCATATGAATTGATCATTGAATTTCCAAATTGGTGTAGGAGTGCTTGCTGGAAAATATTATGATGACATTTGGATTTGATGCAAGTGGCTGAAAAATATCCAGAAACGTCAAGTGCAGGTGCGTCCACTTGATGGTCGATTTTGTCTTAGATTGAGTGGATATCTCTTCAAACATAAAACATAAAAGTTATATATATTTCTCTTGCGGTTCTAGATCATCTTGAATCAGCTCAATCGGATATTGGATGAGAGAGTTATGCCTATATTACGAAAAGATGTCAGAACTGTCTAAAATTCCGCAATTATCTTCATTTGCTCCTAATGTCTCCATTTGTGTCCTAAATCAAAATATAAGAATAATGAGTATATTTAGGCATCAAATAAGAATAAATTATTAAACATTAAGAGAGGAAAATATGGCATTTTATATTCTCATCAATATATTAAATCATGCTTATATCTATTTCAAAATAAATGACCATTAATTTTAATAACATGAGTTATATCCATTATTTTCTCATTTCTTTTAGTATTTAAATAAAGTATTTAAAGTGCATTTTTGTGCACTCATCACACCCCCCAACTTACTCATTGCTAGTCCCTAGCAATTTTCATGCAAAATGATGAGAAAGACCAAAGAAAATCACACATAGGGGCCATCAAGACACATTTTTCAAATTTAGATATCAAAACAATCTTAGAAATTCAATAACCCTTTCACAAGTAATTCAAATATAGCAATCCACAGAGTGTGTATGTGTTCCAAACTATTTTTATCAAATCAGAGGTTTCGACACATGCAACATTAGAATATCTTAAGCTAAAAGGTTCAACTCCATAACTCACGGGTATAGAAGTGTTTCATGTATGGGTTTTCTCTATGGAGTTGACAAAGGTGTACATTTACTCTCATGGAAATTTAGCCAATTATATATAAGTAACAAGTAAACATTGATCTTATGATAGGAATACTAACAAATGAGATTTCCACCATTCTTTCCACAAGCATACATAAAAGGGAATCTGTTAAATTTTTTAGTAGACTATACTTTCCTTTTGATGTACTTTTCAATTTTTTAGATTTTTGACTAAGTACACTTTTCCATCTTCTTTTGCCACTGGTGTCTTCGCAATTTGATGAACTCTTTCATGAATAATTTGATGGACACATCTAGCACCATGCCAATTTTGTCATGGTTTTCTTTTTTTCTTTTTTTCTTTTATCTTTTTTTTTAAATGATAATTTCACACCTAATACACACTTGGAAGTAAAATAGTAGGAAAATATAGTATATAAGCTATACTCCAATGTGGAGAGGTATGGATGATGTAGATATGAAAAGAAAAGGCCATATGCGTTTATTGGCTCAAAATTGGCTGCTAGGGATCTATGATGAAAAGGCTCAGCTTGAAAGGCTCAGACGTTAATCCTAAGTTGACTTTCGTCATATCCCAAGTATATCCACCATCTTACCACAAACCATATAATGATATTCTCAAAAGAAGTGTCAAATTCAACAGATCAATGGATACTTATCACAATTTCTGTATTTGTAAGCTCTCAATTCTCACAAAATTCACATGAATACTTGAGCAAAATAATTCTTTAGTTACATGTGTCAAATCACCATATTACCACAAAGTTTGGAGAAGTGAATAAATGGTTCTGTGGATGCTTTAGCAAAATGATTTAAAATGGGTTTGTTGAATTCACCAAGATGGTTATGAATGAGCATGAGTATCATGTGTGAAAAGATGCCTGTGTGAAAAAATTTGGCAATTTTTTATATGTTGATTGAAATATGCCACAGAGTTTAAATAACAGATTTGTATTCCCACCCCCCAACTTAAATGAAACGTTGTCCTCAATGTTTAATAATCAAAATTGGATGGAGAGTAACTAAAAAGAGTAGGATACACCTGATGTGTGATGTGGATAGCTCGCTAAGCGTCAAAAGTGGTGATCTGAAATGACAAAATGAAACTATCCTGCAAACAAATAAAGAAAACAGTAGTAAACAAAAATAAAACAAAACAAATAAAATAATAATAATAATAATAATTATTGTTGCATGGTGTGGTCAAAGTTGATAGACCAAGTCTACAACTGGACTATCTTCCACTTCTTGAACTATTCCTCCTGGGTCAGAAACGAAATGCTTATTTATCCAATAAACTCGGTGCTCGAGCTTCACAGGTAGGTGGCAAGGCTTTAAATTAACTTTTGGTACTTGCCCACTTGAAAGAATCTGTTTTTCATTTTTCTCAAGCAATTCCTCAAACTTCGGTTGCCAAGCCCGTATGCTATAATCTTGAGTATTGTAAAAAATTGCACAAATATTAGCTACATCAGATGAATCACTGATAGGATTATACTCAAAATCAACAATAAAATTCTCAAGGGGATCAGAATCATGAGTTGTGAAAACTTCCCTGTTTATGAGTGAGTCAATCATATATATCTGCTGGCACTCGTGATTCTTCACAGTTTCTTGTGCCATATGTTGACCATGAGGTACAGATTGAGTTTGGGAAGGAAACTTACCTTTCTCATTCATAGTCAATGAACTCATTATTTTAGACACCTGGCTCTTGATTTCCTTATTTTCTTCGACAACCTGCATAATCAAGATTCAAATTTTTGATTAGTCTTACCCTGTATTTCAATAAAAGTATGCAAAGTATCTTCTAAAGAATTTCTAGAAGATTGAGGTGCATGGTATGGTGCAGGATATGATCTAGAGAGTTGTGCAGGCTGCTGATTTTCAGACTTCCAGCTGAAGTTGGGATGATTACGCCATCCTGGGTTGTAGGTTTCAGAGTAATGTGTGAAGGGCTTTTTGTACATACTCAAAGCATTACTTTGTTCCTCATACATACCATTCATGTTAGTATGTGTAGGACACTCTTGGGAATGATGATCTATCCCACCACAGACAACATATGGCCCAAAAGATTCTACATGATTAGCCGTGTGTGTTGGTTTTGAGTTTTTGGTTTTCAATAACTCTAATTCTCTGGTGAGCATTTCAACCTTAGCCTTAAGGTTATCCTCCTCCCTTAGATGGTAAATACCACCACTCAAGTTTCCTATAGGTCGTGACCTGTTTGTGCTATCAGTAGCACTAGGTCCAGTCCAAGTATGAGCTTTTTCAACAAGCTCATTGAGGTACTCTATGGCCTCGTCGGGATTTTTCTGTAAAAATTCTCCATTGCACATCATTTCCACGAATTGACATTCCCTGGGCGTAAGCCCTTCATAGAAATAACTCACTAAGCGCCAATTCTCATATCCATGGTGGGGACACATACTCAGTAATTCCTTAAATCTTTCCCAAAACTGGTACAAGGTCTCACTATCCTTTTGTGCAAAGGTAGAGATTTGTCTTTTTAAAGCATTGGTCTTATGTTGGGGAAAGTATTTATTGAAAAACACTTGAGTCATCTCACTCCATGTTCCAATAGACCGTGGTCTTAGTGAGTACAACCAACTCTTAGCTTTATCTTTCAAAGAAAAAGGAAAGAACTTTAGCCTTACCGTGTCGTCAGTGGTATTTTGACTCTGGAATGTTGCAACTACTTCCTCAAATTCCCTAATATGAACATAGGGGTTTTCATTTTCTAGACCATGGAAAGTCGGAAGTAATTTTATCATTCCTGTTTTGAAATCTACATGACGAACATTAGGTGAGAACATAATACAGGATGGTGTGGCTGTTCGTGCGGGATGAAGATAATCTTGGAGGGTTCTAACAGGTTGGTCCACGTGTTCACTCATCGCATCAGAATTGGAAGAATTATCAAACAAGCGATTAGAAAAATTAGATTCTGAATCTGATTCTAGCACGGGTCTACTAGCAAACCGTCCAAAAGCGTCTATGTACCTGCGCATGCAAAGTAAAGAAAAACGTAATACTAAAAAAAAATTACGAAAAGAAAAGTAAAATAAAAAAAAAATGAAGAAAGCTAAAAAGAAAATGAACGAAGCTACCGCTCTTTTTTTTTTTTTTTTTTACAAACTACTAAAAAAATCTACAAATTCTTCTACCGTCTCCCCGGCAACGGCGCCAAAATTTGATTATGTCCAAAGAATAACATGGTTGTTTGCAGTATAGCTTTGGGGTGTCGATTCCACAGGGAGATGGATTGAGAAATTGAAGAACAGTAACGAAATTAACAAAAAGATCTAGATGAGTACGATTTTAGAGTGTGATATAAATTAAAACTAAATGAGTAATTTGAAAAATATAAAAATGAGACGAAAAGTAGAGCGTAGGGAATTCCTTGTGTATTTGTGGTATTCAAATTTATTCTTAATTCATTGATAACTCAATTAAGAATTCTATGTCCAAATTCTTAATCGAAAGATATAACATTAATAACCAAAATTTAAATCACATGTAACTCTTTGAAAAATCATTCTTCGCGCTTAACTCTCATAAATTGTTATCGATATTGAGAAAATCTAACGACGACAATATACCCAAGAGGCGATATTGCAGCAGAGAATTATATCAATATAGATAATCAATTGCTCCAAACATAATTATAGAACTAATTCACTCAAAAGAAAAAGCATGACTGAATCCATAAACGAAATAAATTCTATAATTATTTGAAGATGAAAAAACATCACAAATAAATTGAGAATAATAGAACAAAAGAGTTTTAATATTTAAAGACCAAATACATGAATCAAAAATAAATTACAAATACCATCACACACACAAGTTCATCCCTAGCCCTCCTTGAGAATTTAGTTACACATATTGAAAATATGCAACAAAAATTCTCCAAGGGATAATATGGAAGAGCCAACCATTATTTTCTTCTCTCTTCTTTGGTTTTTCTTTTATTTTCTCAAGCTCTCAAGATAATGGCTCTTCCAAAGCATCCTCCCACACTAAGCATTCTTAGAACACACGCCCCTCCCTTCTATTTATAAGCATCCTTCATGCAAGTTGTCATGACAAAATCATCACAATTTCAACTTGTTTTGCCATGTGCCATTCTTGAATCCAAGTGATTTGTGAGTTGTTATTTTGATCATTTGTTTTCCCACTATGCATGAGCTGGATTTTGATTGTAGGTTGAGTGTTTCAATTTTGCTTCTCTATCCATTAGTTGTCTTGTATAACTTAATATCTTGTGGTCAAAAAATTTGTCTTGAAGAAACTTGAGTGCACTTCATCTTGCATATGAATTGATCATTGAATTTCTAAGTTGGTGTAGGAGTGCTTGCTGGAAAATATTATGATGACATTTGGATTTGATGCAAGTGGCTGAAAAATATCCAGAAACGTCAAGTGCAGGTGCGTCCACTTGATGGTCGATTTTGTCTTAGATTGAGTGGATATCTCTTCAAACATAAAACATAAAAGTTATAGATATTTCTATTGTGGTTCTAGATCATCTTGAATCAGCTCAATCGGATATTGGATTAGAGAGTTATGCCCATATTACAAAAAGATATCAGAACTGTCTAAAATTCTGCAATTATCTTCATTTGCTCCTAATGTCTCCATTTGTGTCCTAAATCAAAATATAAGAATAATGAGTATATTTAGGCATCAAATAAGAATAAAGTATTAAACATTAAGAGAGGAAAATATGGCATTTTATATTCTCATCAATATATTAAATCATGCTTATATCTATTTCAAAATAAATGACCATTAATTTTAATAACATGAGTTATATCCATTATTTTCTCATTTCTTTTAGTATTTAAATAAAGTATTTAGAGTGCATTTTTGTGCACTCATCAGCTATGCATGACGTTTATTTTTGGGATCAATAGCAAAACCATGTGATGCATGATATAGAAAGGCTTGAGCTTTGTTTGCTGCGAAATTTTTACTTTGACGTTTAAAAAAAATGTACCTACACGATATGACGAGGGGTGAACTTCCTTGTGTCGCTCATCCCCGATGTTTCTATTCATGGGCGATCCCAAGCGTGGATCGAGGCTTTGACAGGACCATAACGAAGACGGTCTAGATCCAAGGCCGGCCCGACCTTACAACTCATCCTAAAAGATGACTGATACAGGCATCCCAAGTGGAGGGAATCATCTACGCCAAGGACCAAACAACACCCTGTAGGGCGTAGGTCTACCAAAATATAAGTAACTAAGGGTAGTGACTTCGCCGCCCATCGGCCTAGTAAGCCGAGAGTCACCGGCTTAAAAGTAACGGACTCAGTCAGGCCCTTGGGGGTCCGAGATGTCATCCCTGGAATCATACTCGACGGGTCGTCATTACCTGCAACTACTTCTATCGTCTCAAAAGAGTGGCGATAGTGGAGAGATAAAGAGGGGATAAGATTTCAGGAGAAATCTCAGTAAGTACATTTATATCTCAACAAAAGCATTTCAAGCATAAAGTTAAATGACTAACAAAGAATTATCTATACATTATGCATTATGGGACTCATGACTACACTTATGCACATGCTCATGCTCATGCTATTTCTTTTTCAACTTGTTTTCTTTATTTCTTTCATGTGTTTGCTTATAACCTCATAAAACAAAACGTTTGAACTTTTTTCAAAATTCATTTTTTCACAAATGCTTTTCATTTTCTCTTATCTTGGGCGCCACTTATCATATCATATCATATGGCTAGAAAGCCCATCTTTTCGTCATGACCTCTTATTAGACATCTCACGATTTTCCTACGCACCATGTGTTCCTGCTAGTTACCGTAGCACCCGGCGACCGTATCAAACCTAAGTAGTTACGTTTTGCGCCTTTTCGCGCTCTTCATCACTCGGCAATTGATCACTCACTGAGCAACCACAAACTTTTCTATATCGGTAAGGCAAAAGCCAACATCGTCTTGTATGCACCCACTAGCTATAGGTGTGACCACGCTCTAAACATTTTTTTGAGCCATACATGGTTTGCTGACGGTTCTTTGTCAACCCAGGGGCTTTCACTCGAATTTAGACACTCTTGAGTGAACAGGGAGTTCTACTAGGGCACTATGCCATCCCAGCCTTTGGGGTTCTGATAAAACTTTAACCATTTTCTTTTCTTTTAAAAACATGTTTGACGTAAAACATAGTTTTCATGCTTCATGCATGAGACATGAGACTCATATCACTAAACATGTGAAACATGAGACGAACACACGTGTATTCTACGTCAAGCTCTTTCACAAATTAAGAACCATATAATTTTACTTCTTTGCTACCTAAGAACACTTATTGGGCCTTACCCACATCTAGGGGTGCTCGGCCCCTTCCCTTTAGGGTTGGGCCGAGACCCTCCCTTATTATTTCCTAGCATTTTCTTTTCATATTCTTCTCCGAACACTCCAATTTAGCTTTAATAATTATATATTTCTAACACTAAAAACATGTCTTGGCCGAAACCTTAGAACCTTTAGATTATTATTTTAATCACTTCTCTTTTCATCTAGATAGCTCACTCAATTATTTAAGTAAAAACCACATATCATGCTAGTATATTCCTTTAGTTCTTATACCTCCGATTTCTCCAAGTATTCAAAATTTAATTATAACATAAAACAATAGTTGAAAAGATAGCTCAACCCAAAATCCTTAAATCCGAAATACATATATGCACAAACCCAACCTTTTTCACCTCCAAGTCAAATTTTAACACGCATATATTACATCATCACCCATCATTTTGATCATACCACATTTTTCCTTTGTATCAAATATTTAAATCCTCAACATGATATAATCTTTAATCTAGCAAGATACTTAGACTTAAACATGGATTTTGCCACCAAATAACCAACATCAATAACATCATCCAATATCCTACTAGTTAACCTAAGGTCATGCATGCATTTTCTCCATTCCACCTCATGTTGAATAAATTAACTAAATCCACACATCATTTTATATCTTCAAACTTAAAGAAATCATAAACTTAAACATGGGTTTATACCTAACTAAGCATGACATTTTTTTTACTAAGGAGTTTCATTTTAGCATACACAAGTAAGGATTCAAACAATATAACCAAATTCATTCAAAAGTATACTAAGATTGCTAAGGGCAAGATAAGAATATACTTATAATACTCCTGGCTAGCTTAGACGAGATCTAAAATCATATTAGGCATTTCATTAGATTAATCTAAGAACATAACATTTTTAAAAGAAAAACTCTACATAAGAACATGAATGTGGTGTGTGTTTTTCTCTAGGTTTCTATGCTTGAACTACTTAAAGATTCTACTTACCTCTTCAAAAGCAACTTCATTTCCAAGAACACATGCTCCTAGCTCTTCTAAACTTAGAATACTTTGATTTAGGAGGTAGAAGAAAGTGAAACAATGGTGAGGGTGTAGAGAATTGCTTAAGGCCGAGAGGTGTGGGGTGGAAGGATAGGTGTGTGTGTGTGTGTGCATGAAAGGACAAGATCAAGGAAAATAGGCCACTCGGCCACAGGGTTCCTCCATAGGTCTAGCCACTCAATTCCCTATGCTTTGGTGTGAAATTTTGAAAGATTGATTGACTCTCATCACAAAAGCACTCTAAGATAAAATCTAGCCCATGCCTAGGTAGATTTTGTTTTCCACCCATTTTCCATCTATGGCCGACGCCCTCTATAGGGTTTTTGGCTTCCATTTTCCCTCACATCACTCATCCATCTACTCACCATCACCTCATGTGTCAATCCAAGGGATTAGAAGATCATCCTTTTGGGGAAAAGGTCAAGTATGGTTCGGCTAGTCCCACTTTGGTTTCAACCGAAACCTCCTTTCCCTTCCCATGGTTTCCTCTCTTCCCATGCATATATCCATCAACTTGTCAGGTCACCACTCTTCCCTAAACTCTTACACATGTGTCCTATCTCTTCTCACACCAATCTCAAGTGCCCTCATGTGTCTCTTATGTGGGCTTGATGGATCATAGGCCAATCTCATGGGCTTGGACGCATGTGGTTCCTCTCTTGGCCCACTAACTTAAGTTGGGCTCTCAAGGCTTCAATCTTAAACCCAAGCCTTCATCCTCACTTCTCAATATTATTATTAATCAAATCAATTACTTAATTAAAATAATAGGAAACGAAAATCTCGGGTCGTCACAACATGTTAGCGAAAGTCAAAGAAACATGGAAGTCTCTTTTATGAAAAGAAAGAAAATCTTTTATGAAATAGCATGATGCATAAGTCAAGCATAAGTCTCGTATAAGTTTCATGCATAAATCATGTCTCAAGTCTCATGATCATGGTGTATGCATTTGTTTATCTGTGTGTGCTAACAATGCCTTTATTTTAGTTAACTGAGTACTTATTGAAATTTCTCGACGTCAGGCATGATTGCAGGGGTAGAAAGCCTAACATGAGATCTCGACGTCACAGGAAGTTCTAAAGTGCCTTAAGGGTCCTTCAAAACGTTCCTCCTATGATGATATGAACCATCATCTATTGGGTGAAATTATGAAAGAATTTAGCAACTAGGAAAAAAAAGTAGTTGTATATTTATATTTGGTGAAATTCAACAATGATATATAATTTGTAAAGTTAAAGGTTTTTAAATTAGCTTACCATGTGATATTCGCAAAGATTTAGATTTCTTTTTTGATTCCTTGAAATTGACCTTATATTGCTGCTGTATTTTCTGCATACTATTAGTAAGTTAGGCGTATGCATAAGTTTTTCTGACACGAACGAAGGGGTATGTGACCTTGTGATATGTGTCTTGATGCTTCAATTTACGTTAAATCACAAACGTAGATTGTGGACGTCACAAAAAGTCTATGCTATTTGTATGTCCAGACATTGTATATTCATTATACTAGAACTATATTGTTCAAGTTAATTTTGTAATATCCCGAAATTTCTAAGATAAAGTTTTATTTAGATTTCTTTAAAGGACTATATATTGGGCATATTTTTTAGGAAAATAGAGTTGGAGACTTAAATGAGAGTATTGGGTTTAGAATAAGTGAGATCATGTATTAGAGAAAATATTATGGAGAAATCTTTGAAATTTGGAACAAGGTGTCAACTAGAGAAATTCATTTTAAGCTTATGAGGAGTTGAATTCTCAAAAATTTGGGTGTAAATGCAAGAGGAAGTGATTGAACCAGAGATCAAACACTTGGTGCACATTCTCGGATTAAACTATCGAGTTTTAGTGTAATGATCATAAGTTACTTATATGAGGTCCACATGAGGTGATTTTAATTTGTATAGAATCCTAAGAGATAGATCTAAAACTTTCATGTTATGAGTTTTTCAATATTTGGACAATATCACTGACTTATTTCGGGAGCAAGTGGATAACTCTGGACTGAGCATAAACAAAACTATAGTTGGAGCATATAGATCCAAATGGGATTCTATCCTAACTAAATTAGGAAGGGGCCTTCTAGAACTTGTTAAGTAGAGTCCTAAGGGGGTTAGCAAGTAACTAAATGGGTTAGGGGAAAGCTAAGGGGTGTGGTTAACCAGATGAAGGCTGGAAAGGGAGATGTTTGTATAGTTAGGTGAGATGCCACCTCATCCCTTATCCCATAAGCTTCTACCCCAACCATTGATCAAATGGTTTGCAAAAATATCTCAAATACTGACCATTGGATGATCATTTCAGCTGCAAAGCCTAATATTTTTTGGAGATTTAGTTAATCATGAAAAAAGGCTTAGGAGGGACACTTCATCCCATGAAAACCAGAAACCTATTATCTTTACCAAGTTGCCCATTTTCTTTCCTTCACATGAGTCAACCACCACCCCTATAAATAGACATTTGGAAGTCTTTTAACTCTCTTTGGTAATGTAGCACACAAATCCCTTTGAAGGAAAAAAAAAAAAAAAACTCTTCTCTAGTCCCTTAACCTCTATATACATCCTAGGTGAGCTTAGTAGGTGTTTTGAGGAGAAAGCTTGCAAAGATTTGGTTTGATCATCTTCAACCAGATTTAGAGAGTGTGTAAATTCATATTCTAACTTAACTATAGTATGAAGATGGTTTATTTAAATGGTTGGACTATACATATTGGTATTGAACCCTTATATTCATGTTAAAGTGTTACAATAAATCTAAGTGTTGTTTGAAGTGGTTTTTGTTAAGGGAAATGTGTTTGATGAAGTTAGAAGAACTTAAAACTATGTTATAATAAGTAAAAAATCAAGTTTATGCGGAAATATTGCAAGTTTTGGATTGAAAAACCCTATACTCTGTAACTTCGCTCGACCCTCACTCGACCGAAGGATCGAGCGAAGAACAACTGTAAACTCTCGCTTAACTCTCGCTAGGTGTTTGGCTCGAGCGAAGTGCAACCCGAGACTTCACTTGACACTCGCTCAATGTCTTGTTCGAGCGAGTTCTAACCCAAGAACTCGCTTAAATCTAGCCCGATACCTCACTCGAGCAAGATACCCAGTCTGCTTAATGTTCGCTTGATATTCTGCTCGAGCGAGTTCCAACCCGAGACTTCGCTTGATTCTTGCTCGATACCTCGCTTGAGTGAGATACCCTGTTTTGCTGAAATTCAAGGCTTTTGTTGGAATAAGTAGACATTAGCTAAATACTTAGATGTGCTATCTAAGTATTTAGCTAATGTAAAACACTTTGCAGAATTTAAGATACATACATATGTGAGCATGTGATAATTTAAGAGTACATGCATATTCTAGTATGTGGTGAGATTTAAGAAAATTGGTAATCATGTACTTGAGAAACATTCCTAAGAACAAGAAATGAACAACTAAGAATAAGAGATATGGATAAGTTAATCATGTCGTGATAGGGACGGCGAGACGTAACGTCCGAATAACTAACATGCCGACAGGGACGGCGATACTTAACGCCTGTCATATGATAAGAGTGATATGTATTATCACGGGGACGGAGATATGTAATGCCCATGGAAGTGATATGATTAGCGGGGATGGCGAGACGTAACACCTGCTATGTTACGTATGTTCCATGTCAAGACGGGGACGGCAAGACGTAACACCCAGAAGATTGACACGAGACTCATTATAACGGTGACGGCGATACGTAACGCCCATTGAAGATAATAATTGATTAAGTTTTTAAGAAGGTGTTAATGGTTAAGAAAAAGGAACATAAAATGTCATATGAGTGTAAACCTGTGTAGGTTATGGATAAATAACATGAAACATGTTTTTTATCATGTTTTGTTAGTTTCTTTTCCTAAAAAGATTAATGATGGCCGTGTCTATGCTTTATTAAGTTTATTATGTACTTATTGAGATTTCTAAGGAAATCTCACTCTTTTGTGGTTTTATGTTTCTTTCTTGTATGTATAAATTATATACAGGATGTGATGGCCAACAAGAGGAAAGCCCCAATGATGCAGGAGACTCCGAGGAGTCCTGAGCGACTCTTCAAATACAGTCCTTATGTAGATTTCACTTTTGCGTCCCTGGGATTTTTCTATGTATGATCAGCCAGTGGAGTTGTGGTATTACAATGCCCCCACTTTTGCTGAGGAGGAGCAGCGTATAGGTTGCTGTTTGACTTTAGGATTGGATGGTTCCCTATCTATATGTGAAGTTTATTCGACACCACAAGAACAATATTTTTAGCAAGATCATTGTCTTAACTTAGATATATTCCATTATGGGAAAGAATTTCTCGAAGTTAAGAAGGAACCCAAGTGACCATAGGAATGGTCTTTTGATAGGTATTATTATTTTGTTAACGCTAATAACTATTTTGGGCATGGAAATGTAACAGTACAATGTCTGATGAATGAAAGGAGAATGTGGAAGTTAGAAGTTCAAATTTACCATATGTGATCTTTAGAAATTTGTATACTTGACCTTATCCGCTGTGTATAATAAAATTCCTATATTTTATTTATTAAGATCTTGATACATATAAGGGTGAGTAGCCTAGTATTACTTATCCTGACTTCTTGACTTATGTTAAATCCCAGACGTAAATTGGGGGCGTCACAAATCTAGTTGTCAATAGGTGTGAAATAAATTAATCAAATCTTATGGGTTCACACAGCAAGGCAAAAGATCTTGCCCGAAATGGTTTTTCTTTCTATTCTATGTTTCTCAATAACCAAACAAAGTTCTGAATAAACAAACAAAAAAACAACCTGATTCCCCCTACATTTTGTCCCTTATATATTAAAGGTAAACGGTGAGGAAAAAGTTATCCTAAATTTAAAACATAACCCCTGCATTACTAATTTCCCCACCATTTTCCCCACCATCGTGTTTGATTTGGATTATCTCTTTGGATTGTTTTGTTTACTAATGTTTCAGATCATATTTTTACTAATCAATCAACGTTCAACATTACAATAGAGGCACTATTAAACAGAAAAAAAAAAAACAATAGCATTGCGGTAAATAAAATAAAGCCCCAGAGTTAAGACCAACAGAGGAACCAAACACAGGTAATAAAATGCAAAACCAAAAGGAACCAAATACAGAGGAATTTCGTTTCCCAAATCAGAATGAACATATTCGCTTCTGTCAGTTTGAAGTAAAAACCTTCGTATCAGTATCCAATGTAGTGAGATTTTATTGAACTTCACCACTCTTGTAATAATCTGAATTTTCACTTGTCTTTTTTAATTTACATGCTTAGCTTGGTTATAATTCCTTTAAAGTTATTTTGGTGCACTTTTGGAACTTTTTGAAAATATATTTATTATTTATTTTGGACCTTTCTTATGAGGAACATTGACAAGTTAGGCTCAAAATGGTGGAAGAATGCAAGTAGAAGAATTTAGTGTAAACTAAGGCAATTGGGTAATTTCGACAGATTTAACAACTTTTGGAAATTCAATCATAACTTTCTCATTTGATTTCGGATTAGGATGTTTAAAGATAATTTTGAAATCCAAGATAAAGATATATAACTTTTTATGTTTTAAGTTTTTAGATATATGGGTTTAATCAAGGACCGAATTGTACTTGAAGTTAGCGAAACTAACTTAAGCATAGTAACCACCAACTTTGAGTTAGTAACTGACTTTGCATGGACTTTCTTGTGAAATACCTTTCCACCACTTATATCATCATTCCAAGTGTAGGGACAAGTGGCACTAGATGAGCTATTGGATAGCTTTCTTGTCAACCAAGCACCTAAATCAAAAAGGAAACACATGGTGAGCACGGATTGGGTGTTCTCGAGTAGTTTTGAAATGTTTCGGTAATTTAAGCATGTCTTTCTCATCTAATATCAGAACGAGGTGATTTAAAATTCTATAAATCACTAAAAGGAATATATAGAACTTTCATGTTTTGAGTTTTTAAATAAATGGACTGGATCAATGACTTATTTGGGCGCGAAATGAATGGACCTGAAATGAGTGGAAATGGAAACCGAAATAGATCACTAGCACCGCCTTAGGCATGGAGTGAAATCTGATTAGTTTCTCAGGTTTCTTGACATCTTGACATGTGTAGGGGGGCATGTGGCAGGTGGAGAAAATTTGTCTAGAAGGTTGGTTAGCCAAAAACCATGAGGAAACCGAATGGGACGAGAAATCTGTTGGGAACTAACTTAACAAGCTAGTTACCAATTGTTATCCCACCTAAGCCCTAGAATTGTATTCTGAATTAATCCAAGTGGCTTCTTAGGATATTATACAAGTAGCAAAATGGGGAAAGGGGTCTTGGAAAAGTCGGCTAACCCTTGGAGAATCCATATGGCGGAAACACTTCACTTGAGAATTATCCAAGATTTTATTGCATTTACTTCCATGTGTTGGAATCTAGTTGAACCATTGATCATCTTAAACTTCTAGATGGCACAAATCAGGCCCTTAGATGAAGATTATAACAGCTAAGCCTAAATCTAGAGTGATCATGAGAGCTAACAAGAGGTTGGACACCTTATGCTTCATACACGGCAAAAGGGATAGTAACCGATTGACGTTAAGCCTTTTCACTTCTATAGCCCTATTTGAGTCGCCCCTCTTTATATAAATATGTTTATAAAACCTTTGGTGAAAAACACATGATCATAGTAGAAAAATAAAGCCAAACACTCTTCCAAGACAACCTTTACATCACCTAAACCTCAAAAGAAAGCAATTGATTGTTTTTGAAGGGAAACTTGCAAGGGCCTTGTTCAATCACCAATTCAAGCTTTGGAAAAATTTGTAAGTACACAATTTAACTTAATCTTTGCATAGAATACTTGATTTGAATGTTAGACCATGTTTGTCGCTCTTTTGAACTTAAAGTTTGTTGAACTGTTAGAATGAAATCAAGTAAGATTTAACTTAGTTTTTGTTATCAAAAAATACTAAAAAGAATTGCAAGAACATAAGAATATATTTTATTTTGATATATTAAAGAACTTATGTGAAAATATGAAGCATTGGATTGACAAAAATATAAGAAATCAACCCTAGAAGATTTCAACCTAAATAGGGTTTAAGGGTGAGTTTATAATTCTGATTCCTATCTCTTGGATTTTAATTATTTGGATGTTATTTTAATAATTATGATAAGCTTAAGAACTCTAGTTTACTTGGAAAATTTCAAGAATAACCATATGAAAAATTGGTGCAGAAATAACCAAGAAAAACATAAAAATCTTGATTTGAAATTATTCTTGAAATTATGGAGAAATTTAGTATTATATAAATGAAGAGTTTGGTAGAGTTTGGTAAGGTTAACATAAAAGAAAATAAATCTTTAACCTTATAGAGTGTTCGGCCAACCCTTGTGAATTTAATATTTTATTATTTTATCTAATCTTATAAGTGCAATTATTATGTTTTAACGTTACGAGGTTGTTTGACGTAAATGTATATGCACATGATGTATGTTACAATGACATGTTTCTATATGTCATAGAACTTATGGGGACATGAATTATGCATTCATAAGTTTAAAGGTATGTTCATGTCTCATTTCGTTATATAAATGCCGTCATAAGTCATAGCGTCTATGTTAAGAAAATAAGATAAGAAAATTCTATAAGAATATGATAAGAGTAAGATAAACTTAAAGTCACATCATGATAAGGACGGCGATATGTAACACCCGTATGACTGACGTGCTGATGGGGACGGCGATATGTAATGTCTGTCGTAAAAGAAGAATCATGTTATAAGGGGGACAGCGATACGTAACATCCAGATGATTGACATAATTTAATAAGATAAGAGTCGTGTCACGACGGAGACAGTGTTATAACCCAAATTTTCCCTTATCCTTTTTAATTTACATGTTTAGTTTGATCATAATTTTTGTAACATCTCGAATTTTTAATACCTGTATTTGCTCATATTTTATTATTAGATATTTTAATTTATTTTAATAAATTAAATTGTTATCTCACAAATTTTATTTCGGGTACATTTTATTCATAATTACAGTTAGTTATTTATGAGATCTACGATTTTAATATTTATTATTATTTAAAGATTATTATTGGTTTTATCATTTGGATTGTTATCAATATTATTTTGATTTAGTGGTTTTGATTTTATTATAGTTATAAGTTTTTGTGAGATTCTTGAATAATAGTGTTTTTAATTATTTTAATTAATTGTTGCAACTGGTCTTTCCATCTGAAATGATATATTCGGTATTTTTAGTTTTAATTATTATAAAATATGGTTTGATTTGCCATAATTTTTATTAAGGAGCATTGATTATATTTTGTTTGACATTATTTGATTTATTGATCTTAAATTTATTAAATCATTAAGTCTTATTATATTTATTCTATTTTGGTTTGGTAGATTTTGAATAGCTCCAAAAATATTATATTATGCATGATTATTTTATTACCTTGATTTTAGTTATTTGAAATATTGCAAGATTTTAAGCGTGCTTTAAATATTTGATTTAAATGTATGGATCTGTTCCTTTTAAATAATTAAATAAATTTCATCATTTTAAGTATTGATAAAAAATATTATGTTGAAAAATAAAATAAGTTGAAATAATATTTTATTTAATTAATTTGAGAATTTTAAGTTAAGTTGATGTTATACGCTTTCAAATCAGTGTTTTAAATTCATCTGTTATCCGTTTGAAGACCCAAAAGCATCGGGCCTATAAATAGCGCAGAAACGGTCAGATCCCCTCATTTTTCCCCTCTCCCTTTTCCTTCTCTCTCTCTCCTCTCTCTTTTCTCTCCCACGTGCTACAGTAACCGTGGGAGAGCAGTTCGGTTTTTGTCTCGTGGCAGCGCCACCCCCGGCCGCCAAACCTCACCTCTGGCCCCACCTGAACCGCCACCCTCCAGCGAGTCCAACCCCACCGTTGGTGTCGACCACCGCAGCCCCATGTCCTACCGGCAGCCCCAAACCCGAGAGGCGTTTAATCCTCTACGCTGCACCTTTCACCGCCCATATCTCTGCCACTAGCCACCGTACCATGACACCACCTCCTCCATTTGATCTGCCACCCATAGACGACCTACCACCAGAAATCTTAGCCCCAACGGAGCACCCACATTCTCTTTCCTCCCTTGGAACCGAAATGGGTCTCCAAATGAGCTTTCCATCCCCATGCCACCGTCCGGCCACCGTGGCTCTCACCACCACCACCAAAAGCTTCCCCTACCTCAGTTTATCACACCCCTAAAATAGTTTTCTTATCCATGGCCACACCTCCCTTGTACGGGGGAAAATCCAAAAATGGGTCTCCACCGTTTCAAGCTAGATCCGCCACCTTCCGGTGGTTGCACCGCCTCACCGCCACCACCACGAGATTTTCCATCCTCCAAGGAGCATTCTCCTGAATTTTGGTGTCAAACGGAGTACCCAAACCCAACCCATCACTTCGCCGTGCCTGGAGATGAATAGTGCATAATTTACCCACCGCGATGTTCGATTGGCGTCCGTTTATGCACCGTAAGTAACAGATATTTGTTTGACTGTTTGATTGACTGTTTGATTGGGTGCTAATCTCTATTTTGTTTACTTGATGTGTTATCTAGTAATAATGAGTAATTCGAGAGTAAATTGGTTGGGCCTGAGGCCATTTAATGGAGATTGAGATTATTCCAAGTCAATCTTACTATGGTTGAATATTATGTGGACGGTAATTGTTGATAATGTAATGTTTTGGTTGGATGACTATTATTTTAATAATTATCAGTGATAAAATGATCTGGTTAGATGACTTGATTATTTTGGTGACTATTAGTGATATAATGATTTGGTTGGATGACTTCATTACTTTTTCACTATGTTTTAATAAGGTGATACACTAGGATTTTAATTGAAGAAATATTTGAAAGAAAATGTTGAAAATTGACGAGGAAACTTAATAAGTACAGTTAGGAAAATTTTAGTTAAGGGTTGAAACAATGGCGTAAAATGTATGATGATGAAAAGTTTATTTTTGGGAGTTCATAAGTTTAATCCTGGTGTACTTCTTTGGAAAAACATTAGGTTTTAACTCATGATATGATGTATGGATATGACTGGACTCTTTGGATGAAATGTCGATGGGTATTCTTAGATTCCCTTGATGTATAGATTAAGAAATGTTTGGGCTTAGAGAAAATATTATGTGATGATAATTTGTTGAAAAGAATAACCATACAGGCAATGTAAATGTGGTGATTAATGATGGGTTATGATTAGCTATTAAGTTATGAGAAGATCTTAAGAAAATATGCGTGTTTTGAGTAAAGAGAAAGGAGAAGAAAAGTTAGATTTGACCCCATTATAAGTTGCGTCCTTAACCCCTACAAGACAATATTGGTTGGATATGATGTGACTTGAGGTTTTGATTATCTCTTCATTGGAATATGCACGATGTGTGAGATAGAAGATAAATTAAAAAGGGATGTCGGTTCATATGTTAATATGTATGAGATATGTTTTGTGAATGTATGATTCATATGTTTCATGACTCACATGTTTTACATAAGAAGTCACATGTCACATGCATGTCCCATGCATGAGCACGAAAATTATGTTTTGAGTCAAGCATGTTTTTAAAAGAAAAGAAAAATCAGTAAAGTTTTATAAGAACCCCAAAAGCTGGGATGGGGTAGTACCCCAGTGGAATTCCCAGTTCACTCAGGAGTGATTAAAGTTGAGTGAAAGCCCCTGGGTCGACGAAGAATAGTCGGCAGACCGTGTATGGCTCCAGAAGGTGTCCAGAACGCGGTTGCACCTAACACTGGTGGGTGCTAAAGACGGGTAAGGTGTAAGGACCTGCCGTACTATAAGCTACGTGACGCACTCACCTTAAGGTGATGCGGTAACCAGTAGGAAACACGTGGTGCTTAGGAGAACCGTGTTGTGTCTCATATATGCTACGCGATAAGTCATGACAAGATGGGCTTTCGAGCCATAAGAAAAGATTTGTATATGATAAGTGGCTCCTAAGATAAGAAAAGACGAAAAGAAATTTTGAAAAGATGACTTTCGAAAGGAAGTTCAAACAGTACCATATGAAAGAAGTCAAGTTATATGAAAGCATTTTTATGAAAAGCACGTACATGAAGCAAAGCATTGAAAATTGTCAAGGATTACGAATGTTTTTACATGAAAGTGCATGTGCATAAGTCATGTTGCAAGTCTCATATTCATGGTACATGCACCCATTGAGTTTATTGGTATATGCTGATGATGTTCTGTTATGTGAATTGATTGTATATTGCTTGTTGTCTGTTGCTTACTGGGATTCACATCTCACCACGGTGGATCGCGCCCACCCTATGGTCCCCATTTTACGGGATCATAGTTTGTGATTGCAGAAAACAAAATTTAGCCCAAGATACAGACTCCACAGGAAAGGAAATTTGTTGAGAGGATGAAGATCGAGATTATGATCTCGAAAGTAGTGTCGCTTATCTTTTTATTTTGAAAGACTGTATAATCTCCTGTTGGAGAAATTGTTTTAAATTGATTTGTAATTTTTAAGAATCTTTGGTACTAGAACGGCTGACTTTTATTTATTTTCCGCTGCAAATATTTATTGTACACTTGGTGCATGCTTCACACACTCTTCAAATATTATTCGATAGGATGATTGATCCATGAGATAATCGTCTTGATGTTGCGGGTCCTTCTAAATCCCAGGGGGGATTCGTGGGCGTCACAGGTGGTATCAAAGCAGTTTGGCAACCCATACGTTGCCTAGGAACTGTACCAGAAAATTTTGTCGTTTTAAACTTGGCTATTTGTTTTATTGTTTGCATATTTTATGATATTTTATCATCCTCTAGTTCATTTTCTACCAAGGTATATTTTGAAGGTTTTAAATACTTGTTTCCTTGTATTGTGTTATTGTTTTAATGAGCCTTTTGTTCATTAACTTTGGATTTATGTTGGTTTTGGTAGATCGGTTTAAAGTATTATATTTTGTAGTTATGCGATTGTTGAGTTCCCTTTGGTTTCAATGAGTATCTTATTTCAATGGTATTTTGTTTGGAATTTCATTCTATGAGCCACTTGTAAAATGACTTTGGTTTGAATGGTTATTTTGTTTTTCACGTATTCCTACTACAACCCTTTTATTTCATATGATTCTAGAGATTTCAATTTCTTTGAGGGAAGAATTTTAAAAGACACTATTACTCTCATAAACTTTCTTGAGATGCGCTTTGAGTCGTGTTTATGATTTTATTTGTCATTTTGTTTTCCTACTTATTTTTTAGACAAGAGTGATTTTGTTTTATTGAGTTATTAGGATTTGTTTATTTATTTACTATGGTTCTTTTATCTTAAACCTTGAGATTTCTAAAGTTTTGATATTTCAAAAAAAAAAAATTGGAGAAGAAGAAATTCTACAACTATGAAATTTCTACAAGAAACTTTTTATAGTTGGTTTTGAAGTGAATTTCAAAATTTTATTTGCCATATCACTTCCTTTCCTTTCTTGTAATCTAACCTTCTTGTCCTTTAATGAAAACTTTTAGTGAAGTTGTCTCTGACAAGCAAAGTGGACTTGTTTTATTAAATTGCTACTCTATATTTATTTGTTTATTAGAATCTTCTCTTTGTATTTTCATGTCATATTTACATGAATTATATGGGTTTCACTCAATGTTTAAGTATATCCTAATTTTGGTATAAAGTGGTTTCGTTTTGGAGAAATTGTTGATATTTATTAAATTATTCATAATTCTTCATTAGCATTCTTATATGTTATTTACGTGTAATACTTAGATCTCATGTAGAGTTAGAGCTTTAAGTTCTATTGTCATTCTGAGGAGGTTGTTGGAATTATATTTTGGTGGAACTTTGTAAGTGTTGAACCCTTAGCGTTTGATACAACAACATAGTTTCCTCTTTTATAATATTGAAAGTAGTAGTTGATCAACTGTGTGATTGGTAGAATTTTGGTTTATTGATGAATATTTGATGATCAACTGGTAGTAGTTGGAAGAGTGTATAAAATTTTGGAGAGTGTGTGTGTGTACCCTTGTGATGATTCCCTGGGATGAGTTGATTGCTAAGAGTTGAATATTGACTCAATGCATTGATATTAAATTTAAGTGATCTTAACCTTAGGCTATTTGATGAGTTGATTGGGTGGAACAATCTAAATATAGATACTTGGCTAAGTTGTTGATTGACAAGATTTTGATAGTTATTTTTAGGAATTAGTTGTGACTTGAGATCACATAGGAACTGAAAATTTTGAGGCTATTCCTTCCTTGAGAGATTGGGTGAATGGTCGGAAAGATGTGGATTTGCTAATCAATCCATAAAAAGAGTGATGAGTCACTATAAAATAAGATGTGCATTAAAGGGTTGGAGATTCCCATTGCAAGACTTGTCGTGAGTTTTAGACGAATGTATTATTTGAAGACTTAGTAACGTTAAAATCGGAAGAAGTTTAGCATAGAAGTTAGACAGGAAACGTTTAGACTTTAGGCTGATTTTAAAGATATAAGTAGAGTGACTTAAGATTGAGACTTTCTTTCCTTTGAAGTTAGTCCTATGAAACGGTAGCATTATAAAGGATCTTAGTCTTGGGTTTCTCTTTTTGGTGAGTTGATTGGAGAGCATAGTTTGAATGTGAAAATTGATGAATTCATTGGTCAGCACTTAATAGCAATTGTGGTGGTTATCTTTAGGGATCAGTTGTAACTTGAAGTTACCTAGGAATTTAAAATATTAGGGGTTATTCTTTTACTGGAAATTGAACGTCCAGTTGGGAGAATACGAATCTAGGTAGTTAAACTGTTATGAGAGTGATGAGTCATACCGATGATAAAAGTAATAAGGTTTGGGAGTGTGGTACTTAGCGCTTGGCAGATTGGATATTTGAGTTTCAAGGATTGTCTTGCAGATTTAGATATGAGGTAGTATTGGAAGACTCATTAATATTAACATTGGAAGAGGTTTATTAGTAGTGAGTCTAAGCTTTAAATTGATCTTAAGAGATTATTGTAGAAATATAATGATTATTTTATTAGAAGAATGTAAGAAATATGCCATGGTAATTTTGGTAAGTACATTCTTATTTTGCCTTTAGTATCTCTAGTATATTTTAAGAGAATGTGTTTGTATTGATTGATTTCTTGCTTGCTATGCCTTGATGGAATTCTTTAGTAGAAATGCTATGCTTGACAAGAAGTGAACCCATTCTTGAAACCTATGATTCCTTTAGGTTGGAAGGTTATGATGTGATTAGTGGATTTAGTAAATGATATTGCAAAGAAATCAACATGATACATGCATGCCTAAGTAAGGATAAGTTTGTGGGATATTGGATGATGATAGGAAAGACTACTTGAAGAGGTACTTTGTTATTCTAATGGAAAATTTCAATCTTTGTTAATACATCATGCTAGGATGAATATCTATAAAATAACGATGAAGGTAGCTATTTCGTTCTTGGTATGAATCTCTCGTAGTGACATGATAAGATGTGATAAAGTGCATGCTTGGTAAGTGTACCTTCATTTTACTCTTACATCTCTTGAATATAAATGGATAATCATGGTTGGTTGGTTGCTATTTGTGTTGCTATATCATGGTATGTTGATAGAGATTTTTGGCATGTAAAGATTACATAAATAAACTTAGTAACATGGTATTTAGACTTGCTAAAAGTTTGGAATGGGTGGTTTAGTAAACAAAATATTAGATATCGAAGAGTGAAAGGGCATAATAGAGAAATAATCAAAAATGTAATATGGTATACATGACCACCAAGGTATGTTGTAATGGTGGAAAGGTTTTCTATTTTAAGTCGATAAAGCTTGAGCATGTGGTGATTTGCTTAAAAGGGTATATTTTTAGGATTTATTTCATGTCACATTAAGGGTTTGATTAACTTGGATGAATAAGCATGAAATGTAAAAAGGCACAGTGTGTTGAGATGGTGATGCATATGTGTTTGGTGGAAATATCATGATATTGAGGAAATATGTTATTTTGTGACATCAAATCTATGGACATTGTTGTTGAATCTATAGATCAAAAGCCTAATGTTTGCGTAATATTATTAAGTTTAGATGGGTGATGATCCAATTTAGATAGAATGGGTGCTGTGGAATTTAGAAGGTTAAATAAATTATTATGTGAAGTTAAATATAGGAGGATACAATGGTATGATTTTCAATTTCCTCATAGAGGAGTGAGTATGCTACTTGGTTTGAAGGGAAGGGACTTAAAACTATGATACTCAAATGCCACTAGGGTTCCGATCAACCCCTTGTTGTGAAGCTAAAATTATATAAATAGTTTTATTTAGGTTTAGTGAAGTATGTGGAAGAGAATAGAAGGAGAAGACCCTAGATGATAGACAAAGAGGGTCTCGGCCTAACCATGAGGAGGGAGGTTGAATACCCCACTTAACTCATTAGATCCAACTATGTGCTTGTACATGAATGACTAATCGAATGATGTGGTGTTTGTGTGAAAATGGCTAAGTATGCACTCAGGTTCGTCTCGAGTTTTGCATGGTTAGCGTTAGGATTTTTTTAACTAATTGTAATAAGGTCCATATAGATATAGGGACTTCATACCACACGGCTATTCTGGGAATTCTAGACTCATGATGCCAATTGGAGATACGCAACTATGAAGAAAGCACTTAGTGGAATGAATACGTTGGAATGACAACATCCAAGAGTAAATGGGAACATGAGTAATCTGGTACTAGTAAAATTGTTTTGAGCGAATGATGAATGGCACGGTATGTGCGTTGCAGAGATCTTCAACGTTGCAGTCTAGCAAATTTCGAGGACGAAATTCCTTTTAAGGGGGGGAGGATGTAACATCTCGAATTTTTACATATCTATATTTGCTCATATTTTATTATTAGATATTTTAATTTATTTTAATAAATTAAATTGTTATCTCACAAATTTTAATTCGGGTACATTTTATTCATAATTAGAATTAGTTATTTGTGAGATTTACGATTTTAATATTTATAGTTATTTAAAGATTATTATTGGTTTTATCATTTGGATTGTTATCGATATTATTTTGATTTAGTGATTTTGATTTTATTATAGTTATAAGCTTTTGTGAGATTCTTGAATAATAGTGCTTTTAATTATTTTAATTAATTGTTGCAACTGGTCTTTCCATCTGAAATGATATATTCGGTATTTTTAGTTTTAATTATTATAAAATATGGTTTGATTTGCCGTAATTTTTATAAGGAGCATTAATTATATTTTATTTGATATTATCTGATTTATTGATCTTAAATTTATTAAATCATTAAGTCTTATTATATTTATTCTATTTTGGTTTGGTAGCTTTTGAATAGCTCCAAAAATATTATATTATGCATGATTATTTTATTACCTTGATTTTAGTTATTTGAAATATTGCAAGATTTTAAGCGTGCTTTAAATATTTGATTTAAATGTATGGATCTGTTCCTTTTAAATAATTAAATAAATTTCATCATTTTAAGTATTGTGAAAAATATTATGTTGAAAAATAAAATAAGTTGAAATAATATTTTATTTAATTAGTTTGAGAATTTTAAGTTAAGTTGATGTTATACGATTTCAAATCAATGTTTTAAATTCATCTGTTATCCGTTTGAAGACCCAAAAGCATCGAACCTATAAATAGCGCGGAAAGAGTCAGATCCCTCATTTTTCCCCTCTCCCTTTTCCTTTTCTCTCTCTCCTCTCTCTTTTCTCTCCCACGTGCTACAGTAATTGTGGGAGAGCAGTTCGGTTTTTGTCTCGTGGCGGCGCCACCCCTGGCTGCCAAGCCTCACCTCTGGCCCCACCTGAACCGCCACCCTCCGGCGAGTCCAACCCCACCGTTGGTGTCAACCACTAGAGCCCCATGTCCCGCCGGCAGCCCCAAACTCGAGAGGCATTTAATCCTCTATGCCGCACCTTTCGCCACCCATATCTCCGCCACTAGCCACCGTACCATGACACCACCTCCACCATTTGATCCGCCACCCATAAACGACCTACCACCAGAAATCTTAGCCCCAACGGAGCACCCACTTTCTTTCTCCTCCCTTGGAACCGAAATGGGTCTCCAAATGAGCTTTCCGTCGTCGCGCCGCCGTCCGACCACCGTAGCTCTCACCACCACCGCCAAAAGTTTCTCCTACCTCAGTTTATCACACCCCTAAAACAGTTTTCCCATCCATGGCCGCACCTCCCTTGTATGGGGGAAAATCTGAAAATGGGTCTCCACCGTTTCGAGCTAGATCCGCCGCCTTCCGGTGGTTGCACCACCTCACTGCCACTGCCACGAGATTCCCTATCCTCCAAGGAGCATTCCCCTAAATTTTGGTGTCAAAAGTAGTACCCGAACTCAACCCGTCACTTCGCCGTGCCTGGAGATGAATAGTGCACAATTTACCCGCTTGGGATCGGGGATCACCGCGATGTTCGATTGGCTTCCGTTTAAGCACCGTAAGTAACAGATATTTGTTTGACTGTTTGATTGACTGTTTGATTGGGTGCTAATCTCTGTTTTGTTTGCTTGATGTGTTATCTAGTAATAATGAGTAATTCGAGAGTAGATTGGTTGGGCCTAAGGCCATTTAATGGAGATTGAGATTATTCCGAATCAATCTTACTGTGGTTGAACATTATGTGGATGGTAATTGTTGATGATGTAATGTTTTGGTTGGATGACTGTTATTTTAATAATTATTAGTGATAAAATGATCTGGTTAGATGACTTGATTATTTTGGTGACTACTAGTGATATAATGATTTGGTTGGATGATTTCATTACTTTTTCACTATGTTTTAATAAGGTGATACACTAGGATTTTAATCGAAGAAATATATGAAAGAAAATGTTGAAAATTGAGGAGGAAACTTAATAAGTACAGTTAGGAAAATTTTAGTTAAGGGTTGAAACAATGGCGTAAAATGTTGGATGATGAAAAGTTTATTTTTGGGAGTTCATAAGTTTAATTTTGGTGTACTTCTTTGGAAAAATATTAGGTTTTAACTCATGATATGATGTATGAATATGACTGGACTCTTTGGATGAAAGGGTATTCTTAGATTCCCTTGATGTATAGATTAAGAAATGTTCGGGCTTAGTGAAAATATTATGTGATGATAATTTATTGAAGAGAATAACCATACAAGCAATGTAAATGTGGTGATTAATGATGGATTATGATATAGCTATTAAGTTATGAGAAGATCTTAAGAAAATATGCGTGTTTTGACTAAAGAGAAAGGAGAAGAAAAGTTAGGTTTGACCCCATTATAAGTTGCATCCTTAACCCCTATAAGATAATATTGGTTGGATATGATGTGACTTGAGGTTTTGATTATCTCTTCATTGAAATATGCACGTGTGTGAGATAGAAGATAAATTAAAAAAGGATGTCGGTTCATATGTTAATATTTATGAGATATGTTTTGTGAATGTATGATTCATATGTTTCATGACTCACATGTTTTACATAAGAAGTCACATGTCACATGCATGTCCCATGCATGAGCACGAAAAGCATGTTTTGAGTCAAGCATGTTTTTAAAAGAAAAGAAAATCAGTAAAGTTTTATAAGAACCCCAAAAGCTGGGACGAGATAGTGCCCCAGTGGAACTCCCTGTTCACTCAGGAGTGATTAAAGTTGAGTGAAAGCCCCTGGGTCGATGAAGAACAGTCGGCGGACCGTGTATGGCTCCAGAAGATGTCCGGAGCGCGGTCGCACCTAACACTGGTGTGTGCCAAAGACGAGTAAGGTGTAATGACCTGCCGTACTATAAGCTACGTGACGCACTCACCTTAAGGTGATGCAGTAACCAGTAGGGAACACGCGGTGCTTAGAGAAACCGTGTTGTATCTCATATATGCTACGCGATAAGTCATGACAAGATGGGTTTTCGAGCCATAAAAAAAGATCTGTATATGATAAGTGGCGCCTAAGATAAGAAAAGACGAAAAGAAATTTTGAAAAGATGACTTTCGAAAGGAAGTTCAAACAGTACCATATGAAAGAAGTCAAGTTATATGAAAGTATTTTTATGAAAAGCACGTACATGAAGCAAAGCATTGAAAATTGTCAAGGATTACGAATGTTTTTACATGAAAGTGCATGTGCATAAGTCATGTTGCAAGTCTCATATTCATAGTACATGCACCCATTGAGTTTATTAGTATATGCTGATGATGTTCTGTTATGTGAATTGATTGTATGTTGTTTGTTGTCTATTGCTTACTGGGATTCACATCTCACCACGGTGGATCGCGCCCACCTTACGGTCCCCATTTTACGAGATCGTAGTTTGTGATTGTAGAAAATGAAATTTGGCCCAAGATACAGACTTCACAGGAAAGGAAATTTGTTAAGAGGACGAAGATCGAAATTATGATCTCGAAAGCAGTGTTGCTTATCTTTTTATTTTGAAAGACTGTATAATCTTCTGTTAGAGAAATTGTTTTAAATTGATTTGTAATTTTTAAGAATCTCTGGTACTAGATTGGCTGACTTTTATTTATTTTCCGCTGCAAATATTTATTGTACACTTGGTGCATGCTTCACACACTCTTCAAACACTATTCGATAGGATGATTGATCCATGAGATGATCGTCTTGATGTTGCGAGTCTTTCTAAATCTCACGGGGGATTCGTGGGCGTCACAATTTCTTTAGAGTTATTTTGGTGGATCTTTGGAATTTTTGGATATATATTTATTTTAGACATTTCCTTATAGGAAATATTGATAAGGTTAAAATGGTAAAAGAATACATATAGAGGAATTTAGTGTAAACCATTATAATTGAGAGATATTTGACAGATTTGACATTCATCAGTAATTTGGATATAACTCTTTTATTTGATTTCAAATTGGGATAATTCAAGGTGCTGTGGAAATCTAAGAGGAATATATACAATTTTTATTTTTTTAATTTTAAGAGATATGGACTCAATCAAATACAAAATTGGGATTGAAGTGACAAAACCAAATTGGACATATAGACATTGACTTTGAATTGACTAATGACTTTGCTTAAGACTAAGTCTTTGAAAATATTTTCTCAATTATTCTAAGATCTTGACAAGTATGTAGAAATATGACAAATGAGAAGATTTTATCTAGGAAGTTTCGTGTGAAACAAGAAGGATTAGCTAGTAAAACAAAGACACTCACCCTTCGTTCATGTTGTAAGTAAATACATACGCCTAACTTACTAACAGTATGCAAAAATTTTTGCAGCGAAAAAAGGTCAAGCCGAGTATTATAGGCAAGAAATATAAATTTGCCACGCATCAAGGGTAGAACTTATAAATATCCTAAAATGCAACTTTATACATAACATCATAAGGTATCAAGTTCCACAAAATATCAATATTCTCAATACACGAGAAATATTCAAAATTCTCCGAAATTACCAAGTTATAACTTGAAACATCACTATAAAAGAAATGGCCCCATTACTCCTTCCTAAAATAGGGGTTCCTCTGCGTATCATCTATGAGACGATCATACCAAAAATGGGCCACAACTTCAAAAGATTATACTTTGTCGGGCCCTCAGGGGTCCGAGGAGTCTTTAGGGGAGTCTGACTCATGGAATCCATCGTCACTTGCAACCACTCCTATCATCTCGAAGAGGAATGATAGTTGAAAATTAAAAGGATGATATTTCGAGAAATCTCAATAAGTACACAATTATCCTAACAAAAGCATTACAGGCATATATAAGCGAACATAAAAACAAATGCATGTGTCATGAGCGTGAAACTTATAACTTGACTTATGCACATGTACTTTCACATAACGACTTTCATAAAACTTTGACTTTCTTTTAAAACTCATCACTTATGCACGTGCTTGTTCATAAAAAGATTTTTTTATATAACATTGACTTCTTTAACATGTACTTGAAGTCTTTTCATAAAATGTTCGTATCTTTCATCATATTCTTATCTTTAGGCACCATTAAACATGTTCCCCTACACACCGTATGTTTCCCGCTAGTTATCGCATCACCTAGTGACCACTCAAGTCCAAAGTAACTACATTACATATTATTGCATCGCCCAGCGACCACTCGAGCCTAAAGTGACTACGTTATCCACTCTTCATCACCCGGTGACCACTCAAACCGAGGTGACTACATCCTTGGTTCTTATAACGGCAAGTCACAAAGCCTTTACCAACCTTGGGCACCCACTAGCTTTAGATGCGACCACGCTCCGAAATCCTTTTAAAGCCATTATGGTCCGCCTACTGTTCTTCGTCAACCTAGTAGTTTGCACTTGATTTTAATCACTCCTAAGTGAACAGGGAGTTCCACTAGGGTAATACCCCATCCCAGCCTTTGGGATTCTTATAAAAACTCTTTATTCATTTCTTTTGAAAACACATTGACCCAAATGACATGGAACACTTGACTTGAATGGACATGCATGCAAAAACTTTGACTTTCTTTATGCAAGGCACATAGTTCATGAGACATATGATGCATGCATTCCCAAACCATAGCTTGTACATGTTAATATGCAAACATTAGTGTTTCTATGATAAACATAATCAAATAAAAGAAAGGCAACCAAACAACCCTAACTCAAAAAGGTAAGGCCGAACCACCCAAGGGATTCAAACCTAGTTTTTCTTTCTCTTTTTCTTTTATCATCTCATGCATTCCTTAAAGAAATAAATAAATAAACTAATCAACAAACTATAAGGGATCATTAGCCGAAACTTTAGATGCTATAGACTTCAATATTCTTTTGTCAACTCCCACAACAAGAGCATAATCTTATTTTATGCATGTACTCGGAATCATACTCCAAAGAAAATAATATCATTTAACTCTTAAGTCACTCAAGAAATTAGATCAAGATCATATTATTATCTAAGAGATGAACAACTAAAGTTCTCTTTCAAAAACTCAATAACATAGTCTATACATAGCATAACTGTGACGCCCACGAATCCCCCCTAGGATTTAGAAGGACTCGCGACATCAAGACGATCATCTTATGGGTCAATCATCCGATCGAATAGTGTTTGAAGAGTGTGTGAAGCACGCACTAAGTGTACCATAAATATTCGCAACGGGTAATGAATAAAAGTCAGCCGTTCTAGTACCAGAGATTCTTTAAAAATTACAAATCAATTTAAAGCAATTTCCCCAACAGGAGATTATACAATCTTTTAAAAGAAAAAGATAAGCAAATACTGCTTTCGAGATCATAATCTCGATCTTCATCTTCTCAACAATGTTCGTTTCCTGTGAAGTCTGGATCTTGAGCCAAATTCGTTTTCTGCAATCACAACCTACGATTCCGTAAAATGGGGGACCGTAGGGTGGGCGCGATCCACCGTGGTGAGATGTGAATCCCAGTAAGCAACAGATAGCAAACAACATACAATCATTTCACATCACAGAACATCATCAGCATATACCAGTAAACTCAATGGGTGCATGTACCATGAATATGAGACTTACAACATGACTTATGCACATGCACTTTCATGTAAAAACATTCGTAAACCTTGACATTTTTCAATGCTTTGCTTCATGTACTTGCTTTTCATAAAAATGCTTTCATATAACTTGACTTCTTCCATATGCATATAACTTGACTTCTTTCATATCATTGCTTTTCAAATATGCTTTTCGTCTTTTCTTATCTTAGGCGCCACTTAACATATCATATGGCTCGAAAGCCCTTCTTGTCATGACTTTTCACTTAACATGTATGGGACACAACACGATTCCCCTAGCACCGCGTGTTCCCTGCTGGTTACCGCATCACCTTAAAGTGAGCGTCATATAACTTTAAAACGGCAGGTCCTTACACCTTATCCGTCTTGGGCACCCACCAGCGTTAGGTGCTACCGCGCTCCGGCCACCTTTTAGTGCCATACACGGTTCGCCGACTGTTCTTCGTCGACCCAGGGGCTTCCACTCGACTTTAATCACTCCTGAGTGGACAGGGAGTTCCACTGGGGCACTACCCCGTCCCAGCCTTTGGGGTTCTTATAAAACTTTCCTTCTTTTCTTTTCTTTCAAAAACTCAATCTTTTCTTTTCTTTTTCTTAAAAACATGCTTGACTCAAAACATGCTTTTCGTGCTCATGCATGGGACATGCATGTGACATGTGACTTCTTATGCAGAACATGTGAGTCATGAAACATATGATCATACATTCACAAACATATCTCATACATATTAACATATGAACAGACACTCATCTTTAATTTATCTTCTATCTCACACATTGTGCATATTCCAGTGAAGATATAGTCAAGACCTTAAATCACATAACATCCAACCAACACTATCTCATAGGGGTTAAGGATGCAACTTATAACGGGATCAAACCTAACTTTTCTTCTCCTTTCATTTTACCCAAAACACACATATTTTCTTAAGATCTTCCCATAACTTAATAACCATATCGTAACCAATCATTAATCACCACATTTACATTGCAAGTATAGTTACTCTCTTCAACAGATGATCCTCATATACTATTTTCTCTATTCCCAAGTATTTCTCGATCTATACATCAAGGGAATCCAAGAACACACATCGATAGTTACTAAAAAGTAACGGAGTCATTCCACCAAATCCTTTTATCACTAATAATCATTAAAATAATCGAATTACTCAATCAAATCATCTTATCACCAATAATCATTAAAATATCTGAATCATCCAATCAGGTCATTTTATCACTTATAATCACTAAAGTAGTCGAATCGTCCAATCAGATCATTTTACCTCAAATAATCATTAAAATAATCCAGTCGTCCAATCAGATCATTTTACTGCAAATAATCATTAAAATAGTCAAGTCGTCCAACCCAAAACGTTTTATCTCCAATAATCAATAAAATACTAGAGTCATCCAACCAAAACATTATACCATCAACAATTACCATTCACCCAGTATTCAATCACAGTAAGATTGACTCGGAATAATCTCAATCTCCATTAAATGGCCTCAGGCCCAACTGATCTACTCTCAAATTACTCATCATCCCTAACTAACACATCAAGCAAGCAAAACAGAGATTCACAGTCAATCAAACAGTCAATCAGACAGTCAAACAAATATCTGTTACTTACAGTGCATAGACGAAAGCCAATCGAACGTCGCGGTGATCTCCGATTCCAAGCGGGTAAATTTTGCACTATTCATCTCCAGGCACGGCGAAGTGACGGGTTGGGTTTGGGTACTCCGTTTGACACCAAAATTCATGGGGATGCTCCTTGGAGGATGGAGAATCTCGTGGCGGTGTCGGTGAGGCGGTCCAACCACCGGAAGGCGGCGGATCTAGCTCGAAGTGGTGGAGGCTCATTTTCGGATTTTCCCCCGTACAAGGGAGGTGCGGCCATGGATGGGAAAACTGTTTTAGGGGTGTGATAAACTGAGGTAGAGGAAGCTTTTGGCGGTGGTGGTGAGAGCCACGGTGGCCGGACGGCGGCGCGGCGACGGAAAACTCATTTGGAGACCCATTTCGGTTCCAAGGGAGGAGAGAGAGAGTGGGTGCTCCGTTGGGGCTAAGATTTCTGGTGGTAGGTCTTCTATGGGTGGCGGATCAAATGGCGGGGGTGGTGTCATGATATGGTGGCTGGTGGCGGAGATATGGGCGGCGAAAGGGTGCGGCATAGAGGATTAAACGTCTCTCGGGTTTCGGGCTGCCGGCGGGACGTGGGGCTGCGGTGGTCGACACCACCGGTGGGGTTGGACTCGCCGGAGGGTGGCGGTTCAGGTGGGGCCGGAGGTGAGGCTAGGCGGCCGGGGGTGGCGCCGCCACGGGCTGAAAACCGGACAGCTCCTCCCACGGTTACTGTAGCACGTGGGAGAGAAAAGAGAGAGGAGAGAGAGAAAAGGAAGAGGGAGAGGGGAAAAATGAGGAGGTTTCGACCCTTTTCGCGCTATTTATAGGCCCGACGCTTTTGGGTCTTCAAACGGACAACAGATGAATTTAAAACACTGATTTGAAAGCGTATAACGTCAACTTAACTTAAAATTCTCAAACTAATGAAATAAAATATTATTTCAACTTATTTTATTTTTCAACATAATATTTTTCATCAATACTTAAAATGATGAACTTCATTCAATTATTTAAAAGGAATAGATCCATACATTTAAATCAGATACTTAAAGCACTTTTAAAATCTCGTACTATTTTAAATAACTAAAATCAAATTAATAAAATAATCCTACATAACATAGTATGTTTGGAGCCATTCAAAAGCTTCCCAACCAGAATAGAATAAACATAATAAGACTTGAGAATTTAATAAATTTAAGATCAATAAACCAGATAATGTCAGATAAAATAGAATAAATGCTCCTTAATAAAAGTACAACAAATCAAACCATATTTTATAATAATTAACACTAAAAATACTGAATATATCATTTCAGATGGAAAGACCGGTAGCAACAATTAATTACAATAATTAAAAGTACTATTATTTAAGAATCTCACAAAAGCTTATAACTATAATAAAATCAAAACCAATAAATCACAATAATATCAATAACAATCTAAATGATAAAACCAATAATAATCTTTAAATCACTATAAATATTAAAATGATAGATTTCACAAATAACCAACTCTGATCGTAAATAAAACGTACCCGAAATTCAATTTATGAGATAACAATTTAATTTATTAAAATAAATTAAAATATCCAATAACAAAATATGAGTAAATTAAAGGTATGTAAAACTGCGGGGTCTCACATCCTCCCCCCCTTAAAAGAAATTTCGTCCTCGAAATTTGCTAGGCTACAACGTTGAAGATCTCTGCAACGCACATACCATCCCGTTCATCATTTGCTCTTGGATGTTGTTGTTCCGACGTATTCATTCCACTGAGTGCTTTCATCATAGTCGCGTATCTCAATTTGGCATTGTGAGTCTAGAATTCCCAGAATAGCCGTGTGGTACGAAGTCCCTATATCTATCTGGACCTTATTATTAGTCATTCATGTATAAGCACATAGTTGGATCTAATGAGTTAAGTGGGGTATTCAACCTCCTTCCTCATGACTAGGCCGAGATCCTCTTTGTCGATCATCTAGGGTTTTCTCCTTTTATTCTCTTCCACATACTTCACTAAACCTAAATAAAACAGTTTACATAATTTTAGCTTCACAACAAGGGGTTGACCGGATCCTTAGTGGCATTTGGGTATCATAGTTTTAAGTCCCTTCCCTTCAGACCAAGTAGCATGCTCACTCCTCTAAGAGGAAATCGAAAATCATACCATTATATCCTCCTATATTTAACTTCACCTAATAATTTATTTAACTTTCCAAATTCCATAGCGCCCATCTTATCTAAATCGGATCATCACCCATCTAAACTTAATAATAATACTCAAACATTATGCTCTTGATCTATAGATTCAACAACAATGTCCATAGATTTGATGTCACAAAATAACATATTCCCTCAAGATCATGACATTTCCACCAAACACATATGCATCACCATCTCAACACACTTTGTCTTTTTACATTTCATGCTTATTCATCCGAGTAAATCAAACCCTTAATGTGACATGAAATAAATCCTAAAAAAATACCCTTTTAAGCAAATCACCACATGCTCAAGCTTCATCGACTTAAAATAGAAAACCTTTCCACCATTACAACATACCTTGGTGGTCACGTATACCATATTACATTTTTTTTTTCTCTATTATGTCTTTTCACTCTTCGATGTCTAATAGTTTGTTTACTAAACCACCCATTCCAAACTTATTTCATTCCAACTTCTTCCATTCACCTTTTAAACTTAGAAAATTTCTTTCTATTAATTCATTCAAGGTCTCCTCTTCAACAAGTGTCTTCTATAAACTTAAACTAAATAATTCCACAAACAAGCAATATACTTTAATCCTTTTGTCTTAACCTTAAACATCATAAGATTCCAATCAAATCCTACTAGTCATCATATATAAGTGATTACTTCTTTCCATATGCCTGTATACACCAATTTCATTCATAACAATCATGTATTTTCTTCCCATGTCCATTTTCACTTCCTCAAGACAATAATTTCCTTAAATAAATCAATTATATTACTAATTTCCTCAAATAAATTCTATCTTAGCAACACCAAATTTATAAGCCTAATACTAAAATCCATCATGCATCAACTTCATCATTTCATATGATACTCATGCTTTCCATTTCATTTTACTACTAATACTTGATCTATCATCTATACTCATATTCTAATCTTATTCTATCATAGAGATTTACACATAAATATTCATAGCAAAGGCAAGCATTAACACAAATCCATTTAATCCAAGCATGGCAATACAATCATGAATCCAACAAACATGATCACATAACTATATACAAGAAATATTAAAGAAAATGTGAAAGTATACTTACCAAAATTATCACGGCATATTTCTTACATTCTTTTAATAAAATAATCATTGTATTTCTACAATAATCTCTTAAAATCAACTTAAAGCTTAGACTCACTACTAATGAACCTCTTCCAAAATTAATATTAATGAGTCTTCCAATACTACCTCATGTCTAAAACTGCCAGACAATCCTTGAAACTCAAATATCCAATCTGCCAAGCGCTAAGTACCACACTCCCAAACCTTATTACTTTTATCATTTGTATGACTCATCACTCTCATAATAGATTAACTACCTAGATTCGTATTCTCCCAGCTGGACGTTCAATTTCCAGTGAAAGGATAACCCCTAATATTTTAAATTCCTAGGCAACTTCAAGTTACAACTGATCCTTAAAGATAACCACCACAATTGCTATTAAGTGCTGACCAATGAATTCATCAATTTTCACGTTCAAACTATGCTCTCCAATCAACTCACCAAAAAGAGAAACCCAAGACTAAGATCCTTTATAATGCTACCATTTCATAGGACTAACTTCAAAGGAAAGAAAGTCTCAATCTTAAGTCATTCCACTTATATCTTTAAAATTAGCCTAAAGTCTAAACGTTTCCTGTCTAACTTCTATGCTAAACTTCTTCCGATTTTAACGTTACTAAATCTTCAAATAATACATTCATCTAAAACTCATGACAAGTCTTGCAATGAGAATCTCCAACCCTCTAATGCACATCTTATTTTATAGTGACTCATCACTCTTTTTATAGATTGATTAGCAAATCCACATCTTTCCGACCATTCATCCAATCTCTCAAGGAAGGAATAGCCTCAAAATTTTCAGCTCCTATGCGATCTCAAGTCACAACTAATTCCTGAAAACACTATTACAATCTTGTCAATCAACAACTTAGCCAAGTATCTATATTTAGATTGTTCCACCCAATCAACTCATCAAATAACCTAAGGTTAAGATCACTTAAATTTAATATCAATGCATTGAGTCAATATTCAGCTCATCCCAGGGAATCATCATAAGGGTACACACACACACTCTCCAAAAATTTATACACTCTTCCAACTACTATCAGTTGGTTAGCAAATATCCATCAACAAACCAAAATTCTCCCCAACCACGTATTTGATCAACTACTACCTTCAATATTATAAAAGAAGAAACTATGCTGTTGTACCAAACGCTAAGGGTTCAACACTTACAAAGTTCCACCAAAATATAATTTCAACAACCTCCTCAGAATGAGAATAGAACTTAAAGCTCTGACTCTATATGAGATTCAAGTATTACACATAGATAACATATAAAAATGTTGATGAAGAAATATAAATAATTTAATAAATATCAACAATTTCTCCAAAACGAAATCACTTTATACCAAAATTAGGGTATACTTAAACATTGAGTGAAACCCATGTAATTCACGTAAATATCAGATGAAAATACAAAGAGAAGGTTCTAATAAACAAATAAATATGAAGTAGCAATTTAATAAAACAAGTCCACCTTGCTTATCAAAGACAACTTCACTAAAAGTTTTCATTAAAGGATAAGAATCTTAAATTACAAAAAAGGAAAGGAAATGATATGGCAAATAAAATTTTGAAATTCACTTCAAAACCAACTATAAAAAGTTTCTTGTAGAAATCTCATAATTGTATAATTTCTTCTTATAACCATTTTTTTTTTTTTTGAAATTTCAAAGATTTAGAAATCTCAAAGTTTAAGAGAAAAGAACCATGGTAAATAAATAATTAAGTAAATGAATAAATCTTAACAACTCAATAAAACAAGCTCACTCTTGTCGAAAACCATGTCAACAAAAGCTTATCCTTGAAAGGACAATGGTTGAATTAAAAAGAAATAGGTAGGGAAAACAATGTGACAAATAAAGTTATAAACTCGTCTCAAAGTGCATCTCAAGAAAATTTATGAGGGTAATAGTGTCTTTTAAAATTCTTCCCTCAAAGAAATTCAAATCTCCAAAATCATATGAAAGAAATGAGTTGTAGTAAGAATACGCGAAAAACAAAATAATCACTCAAACCAAAGTCATTTTACAAGTAGCTCATGGAATGAAATTCCAAACAAAATACCACTGAAATAAGATACTCATTGAAACCAAAGGCAACTCAACTATCGCATAACTACAAAATATAATACTTTAAATCGATCTACCAAAACCAACATAAATCTAAAGATGATGAACAAAAGGCTCATTAAAACAATAACACAATACAACGAAACAAGTATTTAAAACCTTCAAAAGATAACTTGGTAGAAATGAACTAGAGGATGATAAAATATCATAAACTATGCAAACAATAAAACAAACAGCCAAGTTTAAAACGACAAAATTCTCTGGTACAGTTCCTAGGCAACGTATGGGTTTACCCAGAGCCAAACTGCTCTGATACCACCTGTGACGCCCACGAATCCCCCCTGGGATTTAGAAGGACTCGCGACATCAAGACGATCATCTTATGGGTCAATCATCCGATCGAATAGTGTTTGAAGAGTGTGTGAAGCACGCACTAAGTGTACCATAAATATTCGCAACGGGTAATGAATAAAAGTCAGCCGTTCTAGTACCAGAGATTCTTTAAAAATTACAAATCAATTTAAAGCAATTTCCCCAACAGGAGATTATACAATCTTTTAAAAGAAAAAGATAAGCAAATACTGCTTTCGAGATCATAATCTCGATCTTCATCTTCTCAACAATGTTCGTTTCCTGTGAAGTCTGGATCTTGAGCCAAATTCGTTTTCTGCAATCACAACCTACGATCCCGTAAAATGGGGGACTGTAGGGTGGGCGCGATCCACCGTGGTGAGATGTGAATCCCAGTAAGCAACAGATAGCAAACAACATACAATCATTTCACATCACAGAACATCATCAGCATATACCAGTAAACTCAATGGGTGCATGTACCATGAATATGAGACTTACAACATGACTTATGCACATGCACTTTCATGTAAAAACATTCGTAAACCTTGACATTTTTCAATGCTTTGCTTCATGTACTTGCTTTTCATAAAAATGCTTTCATATAACTTGACTTCTTCCATATGCATATAACTTGACTTCTTTCATATCATTGCTTTTCAAATATGCTTTTCGTCTTTTCTTATCTTAGGCGCCACTTAACATATCATATGGCTCGAAAGCCCTTCTTGTCATGACTTTTCACTTAACATGTATGGGACACAACACGATTCCCCTAGCACCGCGTGTTCCCTGCTGGTTACCGCATCACCCTAAAGTGAGCGTCATATAACTTTAAAACGGCAGGTCCTTACACCTTATCCGTATTGGGCACCCACCAGCGTTAGGTGCTACCGCGCTCCGGCCACCTTTTGGTGCCATACACGGTCCGCCGACTGTTCTTCGTCGACCCAGGGGCTTCCACTCGACTTTAATCACTCCTGAGTGGACAAGGAGTTCCACTGGGGTACTACCCCGTCCCAGCCTTTGGGGTTCTTATAAAACTTTCCTTCTTTTCTTTTCTTTCAAAAACTCAATCTTTTCTTTTCTTTTTCTTAAAAACATGCTTGACTCAAAACATGCTTTTCGTGCTCATGCATGGGACATGCATGTGACATGTGACTTCTTATGCAGAACATGTGAGTCATGAAACATATGATCATACATTCACAAACATATCTCATACATATTAACATATGAACAGACACTCATCTTTAATTTATCTTCTATCTCACACATTGTGCATATTCCAGTGAAGATATAGTCAAGACCTTAAATCACATAACATCCAACCAACACTATCTCATAGGGGTTAAGGATGCAACTTATAACGGGATCAAACCTAACTTTTCTTCTCCTTTCATTTTACCCAAAACACACATATTTTCTTAAGATCTTCCCATAACTTAATAACCATATCGTAACCAATCATTAATCACCACATTTACATTGCAAGTATAGTTACTCTCTTCAACAGATGATCCTCATATACTATTTTCTCTATTCCCAAGTATTTCTCGATCTATACATCAAGGGAATCCAAGAACACACATCGATAGTTACTAAAAAGTAACGGAGTCATTCCACCAAATCCTTTTATCACTAATAATCATTAAAATAATCGAATTACTCAATCAAATCATCTTATCACCAATAATCATTAAAATATCTGAATCATCCAATCAGGTCATTTTATCACTTATAATCACTAAAGTAGTCGAATCGTCCAATCAGATCATTTTACCTCAAATAATCATTAAAATAATCCAGTCGTCCAATCAGATCATTTTACCGCAAATAATCATTAAAATAGTCAAGTCGTCCAACCCAAAACGTTTTATCTCCAATAATCAATAAAATACTAGAGTCATCCAACCAAAACATTATACCATCAACAATTACCATTCACCCAGTATTCAATCACAGTAAGATTGACTCGGAATAAGCTCAATCTCCATTAAATGGCCTCAGGCCCAACTGATCTACTCTCAAATTACTCATCATCCCTAACTAACACATCAAGCAAGCAAAACAGAGATTCACAGTCAATCAAACAGTCAATCAGACAGTCAAACAAATATCTATTACTTACAGTGCATAGACGAAATCCAATCGAACGTCGCGGTGATCTCCGATTCCAAGCGGGTAAATTGTGCACTATTCATCTCCAGGCACGGCGAAGTGACGGGTTGGGTTTGGGTACTCCGTTTGACACCAAAATTCATGGGGATGCTCCTTGGAGGATGGAGAATCTCGTGGCAGTGTCGGTGAGGCGGTCCAACCACCGGAAGGCGGCGGATCTAGCTCGAAGTGGTGGAGGCTCATTTTCGGATTTTCCTCCGTACAAGGGAGGTGCGGCCATGGATGGGAAAACTGTTTTAGGGGTGTGATAAACTGAGGTAGAGGAAGCTTTTGGCGGTGGTGGTGAGAGCCACGGTGGCCGGACGGCGGCGCGGCAACGGAAAACTCATTTGGAGACCCATTTCGGTTCCAAGGGAGGAGAGAGAGAGTGGGTGCTCCGTTGGGGCTAAGATTTCTGGTGGTAGGTCTTCTATGGGTGGCGGATCAAATGGCGGGGGTGGTGTCATGATATGGTGGCTGGTGGCGGAGATATGGGCGGCGAAAGGGTGCGGCGTAGAGGATTAAACGTCTCTCGGGTTTCGGGCTGCCGGCGGGACGTGGGGCTGCGGTGGTCGACACCACTGGTGGGGTTGGACTCGCCGGAGGGTGGCGGTTCAGGTGGGGCCGGAGGTGAGGCTAGGCGGCCGGGGGTGGCGCCGCCACGGGCTGAAAACCGGACAGCTCCTCCCACGGTTACTGTAGCACGTGGGAGAGAAAAGAGAGAGGAGAGAGAGAAAAGGAAGAGGGAGAGGGGAAAAATGAGGAGGTTTCGACCCTTTTCGCGCTATTTATAGGCACGACGCTTTTGGGTCTTCAAACGGACAACAGATGAATTTAAAACACTGATTTGAAAGCGTATAACGTCAACTTAACTTAAAATTCTCAAACTAATGAAATAAAATATTATTTCAACTTATTTTATTTTTCAACATAATATTTTTCATCAATACTTAAAATGATGAACTTCATTCAATTATTTAAAAGGAATAGATCCATACATTTAAATCAGATACTTAAAGCACTTTTAAAATCTCGTACTATTTTAAATAACTAAAATCAAATTAATAAAATAATCCTGCATAACATAGTATGTTTGGAGCCATTCAAAAGCTTCCCAACCAGAATAGAATAAACATAATAAGACTTGAGAATTTAATAAATTTAAGATCAATAAACCAGATAATGTCAGATAAAATAGAATAAATGCTCCTTAATAAAAGTACAACAAATCAAACCATATTTTATAATAATTAACACTAAAAATACTGAATATATCATTTCAGATGGAAAGACCGGTAGCAACAATTAATTACAATAATTAAAAGTACTATTATTTAAGAATCTCACAAAAGCTTATAACTATAATAAAATCAAAACCAATAAATCACAATAATATCAATAACAATCTAAATGATAAAACCAATAATAATCTTTAAATCACTATAAATATTAAAATGATAGATTTCACAAATAACCAACTCTGATCGTAAATAAAACGTACCCGAAATTCAATTTATGAGATAACAATTTAATTTATTAAAATAAATTAAAATATCCAATAACAAAATATGAGTAAATTAAAGGTATGTAAAACTGCGGGGTCTCACAATAACCGAAGCCTTAAAAATACCCATACATATTATGTCGACGCCCCAATCCACGCTTGGGATCGCACGTGAATAGAAGCGTCGAGGAGGAACAACACAAGGAAGTTCACCCCTCATCACATCATACGTTTACCTTTTTTTTTGTCAAGTAAAGATCATCACAGCGGAATAAAAAGGTCAAGCCTTCTACATAAATATGCATCACATGGTTAGCTATGGATCCCAAACATAAATTCATACATAGCCCAGATTTAAAAATTTACATAACTTGTCCAAGTGATCAAAATAATGCTTCCCACAGGCGGGAAGACTTTGTCAAAATACAAGGCATCACAAAATAACATGTGTCTTAACATTGCCCATAAATTCAACTAACGGATTCCTTCTTCACCTTCTTAAGGTTCGGGCCCCAGCGAAGCCAATTCAAGTCAATGCTAGGCCCTACCTCACAAATCGCCCTAAAAGGCGGTCCAAAGATATGTCCCAAGTGAAGGGACTCGTCAACTCCTAATACGAAGCAACACCTCGAAGGGTATAGTCTGACAGAACTGTACATGGTCACCTTTAGTGACTCCACCTCCCACTGGCCTGGGCGGTCCAGAGTCACTGGCCCCCTAAGGGTGGCCTCAATCGGGTCCCTGAGGATCCGAGGTGTCATCTCGGGGGTCGTACTCATCTGAGCCATTGTCGATGCCCCAATCCATGCTTGGGATTGCACGTGAATAGAAGCGTCGGGGACGAACAACGCAAGGAAGTTCATCCCTCGTCATATCATACATTTACATTTTTTTGTTTTGTTTGAAACGTTGAGTAAAGTCTATCGCAGCAGAATAAAAAGGTCAACCCTTCAACAACATGCATCACATGGTTACGCTATGGATCCCAAACATAATATTATACATAGCTAGGATTTAATCATTATATAACTTGTCCAAGAAATCAAAATAGTGCTTCCCACATGTGGGAAGACTTTACCAAAATCATCAACACAGGACATCAAAATATAATATGGGTCTTAACATTGCCCATATATTCATACAACGGGTTCCTTCTTCACTTTCTTAAGGTTCGGGCCCTAGCGAAACCGATTCGAGTCCAAGTTAGGCCCTACCTCATATATCGCCCTAGAAGGCATTCCAAAAATACGCCCCAAGTGAAGGGACTCATCACTCCCTAATACTAAACAACACCCCGAAGGATATAGACCGATTGAACTGTACATAGACACTTTCAGTGACTCCACCTTCCACTGACCCGGGCGGTCCAGAGTCACTGGCCCACTAAGGGCAACCTCAATCGGATCCTCGAGGGTCCGAGGCATCATCACCGAGGTCGTACCCATCTGATCCATCTTCACTTGCAAGTATTTCTATCGTTCCCAAGAGGGAAGAATACTAGGGATATAAAGAGTGGGGTGAGATTTCGAGAGAAATCTCAACAAGTACATTTATACTTTAACGAAAGCATTTTAGGCATATAGTCAAGTGAATAACAAACAAAATTTCTTACGTATGCATTAACATGGGACTCATGCTTAAACTAATGCACATGCTCATGCCAAAAATTCATCTTTTTTTTTCTTTTTCTCATTTCCAAACATACTTGTTCGAATCACTTAACAAAACTTCTTTAATGCATATTCTTTCAAAAACGATTTGTTCAAAAACTTTCATCTTTTTTTATCTTAGGCGCCACTTATCACATCATATCATATATGGCTCGAAAGCCCTTTTCATTTCGTCATGACTTCTTATTTTGGACACCTCACAGTTTCCCTATACACCATGTGTTCCCTGCTAGTTACCGTCACACACAATGACCAAGTCAACCTAGATGAATACGTTTCGCTCCCTTTCGTGCTATTCATCACTCGAGGATTTCTCTCCAAGCAACTACAACCTTATCAAATGGCAAGGCCTAAGCCAACACCGCTTATATGGCACCCACTAGCATTAGGTACGACCACGCTCCGGACACCTTTTGGAGCCATACATGGTCCGCTGACTGTTCTTCATCGATCCAGGAGTTTTCACTCGAATTAGACACTCCTGAGTGAACAGAGAGCTTCATTGGGACACTTCCCCATCCCAGCCTTTGGGATTCTTCTAAAACTTTTAGTTTATTTCTTTCGAAAACATACTTTACTTAAAACATGGGTTTTCGTGCTTATGCATGGGACATGTAACTTTCAACTTTGTGAATGCAAAACCCGAGGCGAACTCGAGTACACACATTTGGTCGTTTTTCCTCCAAAACCTACTTCCTCTAAGTTCATACTTATACTAAAACACTCGAATAAGTGCCTTAAAGTGAATGGGGTGCTCGGCCTCCACCCCTAGGGTTTGGGCCAAGACCCTACTTTATCTCCCATTAATGTTCTCTTCTTCCTTTCATCTTCCTAGCACCATCTAGCCTTAGTTCAATATTTAAAACAATTTCATAGCCTCACAAGGGGTCAAACCCGAAACCTATAGCTCTTAAATTTAGTGTTTTCGTTTCTTAGCCCTTCAAAGCTGGGGTCCTACTTGAATACTCTATGTGAAATCAAATCCATACATGTCAATCTCCCAACACATACATATTTCTATTTCTCCAAAATATCCAAATATGAATATTAAATAAATAAGGAATTAAAACTTCAAGATTTTCACTTCGAGAAATTCCTCCAAAACATAACTCCACAAGCATGCATTTTTATAATCATCAAGCAACAATAACATCAATATCTTCCAAGATCAATCTGACTATTTTCCATCAATGCTTTATACATGTTCATCCTAGCATGGCATTTCTATAGGCAAGATATTTACAACTAAACATCAAGATACTTTTTCAAATAACATATATATATATAAATATGTACCATACTCACCCATACTCAACTAACTTAGCAACTTCATGCTTACATGTTTTTCCTCACCAAGCCACCAAGATCGTCAATCATCTCACAACTCTTTAACCAATAAGATTATAGGTTCTACAAATAGATCCTAATCAAAATAACATTTCTACTCTCGACTTTTGATCATGGCATTTCTAAGCAAATAACTAAATGATACAAGCATACACACATTCAAGCACATTCATTCCAAAATATACAAAGAATGCTAAAGGCAAAGTAAGGATATACTTACAAATCTTCCTAACTAGCTTATATAACTTCTGAAAATAAAAATAAAAATACTTAGTTAGAACAAGCTAAAAATTTGCCATTTTCAAAAGAGAGGTTTCCTTTTTGAAAGGTATGAATATAAGGTTCTCCCTCATACTTCTAGGTTTTATTTCAAAGTGACTAAGTTACTTACCTCTTCTAGACTTCTCCTCCTTCCACAAACACTATCTTCTTCTCCCTCTTAGCTTGGAGTGTTTAGATGTCTAAGTGGTGAAAAGAAGTGAAGCAAGTGGAGAGAAATGAGGAGTGTGCCGTGAGGTGCAAAGTGAGAGATGTGTGTGTGTGTATCCGAAATGTGCAAGCCAAAAGAGAGAGGAAACTAGGCCATTCGGCCAAGGCATTTTGCTAGCTCCTAGGCCACTCATTTCCCTAGGTTTGAGTGACTTGTGATGGGCTTGAAAGACCCTTGAGTGACTCCCATCACTTGATCACATCAACCCTAATCTATCCTATCCTAGGTTTGGAGATTTGCTCATTCTTCCTCTTCTCATGGCCGGCCACTCATTCTAGGGTTCCCACCCCTTTTCATCATCACACATCCTCTCTTGTCTCCCCAACAATCCCCTCACATGTCACTCAAAAGGATTTGAGAATCCCATTTTTGGGAAAACACCCAAGGGGGTTTCGGATTCCCCATCCTCCATCTGAATCCTCTCTTCATCTCACTCTCCTTTCTATTTTGTCACATGCTTCTTCCATCAACCAATCACCTCACATCTCACAAAAACTTGTCATGTCACTCTTACACAAATCCTCACCTAGATTTGGTGGCAAAAGAAAGTCAAACAAGGAGGAGGGGGAGTCGGCTAAGGCTGTCCGAAACCCTCATCCCTTTCCTTCCACTTTTTGTTCCATCATCTCCCATCTCATGTCACTTCCTCTTACACCCTCTTACACACCATGTCTCATCCATTCTTACACAAGTCCTACACAATCCTACATGTCCTTTCCATCTAGATTTGGAAAAGTGTGAGAAGCCTTAATGCCATTCGGCCAAGCCCCCACCGAAACACTTCCCTCCTTTCTCATCTCCAAATCTTTTTAAGTCCCTTTTCATCATTTTACTAGATATGGTAGGATCTCATGTTGACTTATTTGGCAAAATCCTACACCTCACACACTTATCTAGGTAAGAAGAGATGGAAGATTCCACTCATGCCTTCTCTTTCCTATCTTCAACCAAAACAACTAGTCAATTAGCTCACCTACTAGCATTTTCTTCTCTCAACTACTAGTCTTGACTCAAATTACTAAACTTTTCCTAGCTTGACATGTGTCATCAAGCATGGGCTTGGGTTGACTAATGGGCTTCCTTTCATGGACCTATGGGCTTGTCTCTCCCCCACTTAGGCCTAAAGCTATTGCCATGGCCTTAAGGCCTTTAAACTCCTAAGTCCATCTTCTTAAGGCTTTAACCACCAATTTGCCTAAGTCACTAAGCCATATGTGTACATTTAAATAAAAGCAAAATATGATAAATTTTGGGGTCGTCACAGCCATCCTCACCTGCAAGTACTTCTATATTTCCCAAGGGGTAAGGATAGTAAGGATATAAAGAGGGGAGGTGAGATTTTAGGGGAAATCTCAACAAGTACATCTATACTTTAACGGAAGTATTTTAAGCATATAGTCAAGTGAATAACAAACAATTTCTTACATATGCACTTACATGGGACTCATGCTTAGATCGATGCACATGCTCGTTACAAAAATTCATCTTTCTCATCCTTTTCTCATTTTCCAAAACATACTTGTTCAAATTTCATAACAAAGCTTCTTTAATGCATAATCTTTCAAAAGACACTTTGTTCAAAAACTTTCATCTTTTATTATCTTAGGTGCCACTTATCATATCATATCATATATAGCTCGAAAGCCCTTTTGATTTCGTCATGACTTCTTATTGTGGACACCTCACGGTTCTCGTATACACCATGTACTCCCCGCTAGTTACCGTCACCCAGCGGCCAAGTCGACCTAGGTGAATACGTTTTGCACCCTTTAATGCTATTTATCACTAGGGGATTTCTCTCCAAGCGACTACAACCTTATCAGATGGCGAGGCCTAAGCCAACACCGCTTATATGGCACCCTCTAGCATTAGGTGCGACCACGCTCCGGATACCTTTTGAAGCCATACATGGTCCGCCGACTGTTATTCATCAACCCAGGGGTTTTCACTTAATAGAACAGAGATATCCACTGGGACACTTCCCCGTCCCAGTCTTTGGGGTTTTTCTAAAACGTTAGTTCATTTCTTTCGAAAACACACTTTACTCAAAACATGGGTTATCGTGCTTATGCATGGGACATGCAACTTTCAACTTTGTGAATGCAAAACTCGAGTTGAACTCGAGTACACGCATTTGATCGTTCTTCCTTCACAACCTTGTTCTCTAGACTCATACTTATGTGAAAACACTTAAACAAGTGCATTAGGGTGAGTGAGGTGCTCGGCCTCCACCCCTAGGGTTTGGGCCGAGACCTTACTTAGTCTCCCATTGATGTTCTCTTCTTCTATTGATCTCCCTAGCACCATCTAGCCTTGGTTCAATATTCAAAACATTCCAAGCCTCACAAGGGGTCAAACCCGAAACCTATAGCTCTCAATTTGGTGTTTTCTTTCTTAGCCCTTCAAAGCTATTGTCGGCGCCCTAGCTTGCGCTTGGGTTCGTACGTAAATTGCGACGCCGGGGACGAACGTTACAAGGAAGTCATCCCTCATCTTTACTTGTGAGAGCCTTATTTTTTTTTATATATCGCAGCGAAAAAAGGTCAAGCCATAAATAAACGACAAAACGTTACGCTTGTCGCACATCACATGGTTAACAAAATAGAACCCAAATTAAACATCACATGCACATATATATATATCAGAATAAAGTCACCAATGTAAGCAGTTTCTATACAAAAGTACTTCCCAAAACAGCGGGAAGATTTTTCCACAAAATACATCAGTGCGTACAAAATAAAGATGCTATTGATCCACTCCTCCTTCCGCCAACCATACTAATAGGCGGGTTCTTCTTTTATCTTCTTATAGTCCGGGCCATAACGAAGGCTGTCCAGACTCAGTCCTGGAGCTGCGTCACACATCATCCCAGAGGATGATGTAAACAGGCGTCCCATGTGGAGGAGCCCGTCAACTCCCAGCACCAAACAGCACCCCGTAGGGCGTAGGTCGTCAAAAAAATAAGTCGTCATAGGAAGCGACTCTGCCGCCCACTGACCCAACAGGTCTAGGGTCACTGGCCCGGCAGTCTCAGCCTTAGTCGGGCCCATGAGGGTCCGACCCATCTTCTCGAGAGTCATAATCCGAGGATCCATCATGTCCTGCAATGACTTCTATCGTTCCCAAGGGAGCGATAGTAGGGATAATAAAAAGGGGTGAGATTTCGGGAGAAATCTCAGCAAGTACACTAACACTTAAACCAGAACATATCAGATATACAGATAGGTGAACAAAACATTCTTAACTAATGCACATGCAATGAATGACTGACTCATGCACATGCTCATGAAAACTTTAAAACAGACATACTTCTTTCAGACTTCGTTTCATAAAACTTTCATGCAGACTTCTTCTTTCAAACTTCTTTTCATATCATCATCACTTTTCAAAACATTTCTTTAAAACATTTCGTATCTTTCATTCTTTCTTAGGCGCCACTTAACATATACAGATCTTTCTTTTGGCTCGAAAGCCCTTCTTGTCATGACTTTTTCTTTCACATGTATGAGACACAACACGGTTCCCCTAGCACCGCGTGTTCCCTGTTGGTTACCGCATCACCCTAAAGTGAGCGTCATATAACTTTAAAACGGCAGGTCCTTACACCTTATCCGTCTTGGGCACCCACCAGCGTTAGGTGCTACCGCACTCCGGACACCTTTTGGAGCCATACACGGTCCGCCGATTGTTCTTCGTCGACCCAGGGGCTTCCACTCGACTTTAATCACTCCTGAGTGGACAGGGAGTTCCACTGGGGCACTTCCCCGTCCCAGCCTTTGGGGTTCTTATAAAACTTTATTCCTTTTCTTTTCAAAAAAATTCAATCTTTTCTTTTCTTTTTCCTTCTTCTTAAAAACATGCTTGACTTTAAAAACTTCTTTTCGTGACTTATGCATGGAACATGCAATGCTTACTTAATTTCATGCAAAACCCGAGCAAGCTCGAGTACATTCACATTTCATCTTCTTTTCTCCCTCTTTTGGGATATCTTCATAACTTTTCTACTTAGTCACCATATTCTATTCCCAAAATGGGCCTAGGATTGAAGTGGGGTATTGGGCCCATCTCCAACCCATCATGGCCGAATTCTCCTAGAGAGTTTCTAGGGCTTTCCTTCATCATTTGACTTCCAATTTTCCTCCAATCAATTTTAAAGTATCAAACCAAATCATGTACCCTCCTTAGCAAGGGGTAACCGAAACCTTAGTGTTTCCTAAGTAATCGCTTTCACCTCCAAACTTAGTCATTCCTATTTTCCTTCATTCACCTTTTAAACTTAGGGAATTCCTCCCCTTAAGTCTATTCAAACTTCCTTTCCTAAAAGTTTCTTCTATGAGTTCAACTCAACAAAATCACCACAAAGCAATATAATATTAATCTTCCAAATCTCAACCTTAAATATCATAAAAAATTCCAAATAAACATTTCTATACGTCATACACAAGTGATCATTTCTTCCATATGCAAGTGTATACTATTTCCATTCATGTCAATCATATAGTTTATTCTCCTATTCAATTTCATTTTCTCAACGCAATCAACTTTTTGAATAAATCAATTTCATCACTAGTTTCCTCAAATAAACTTTACCTTAGCAACACCAAAATTTAACATTTTGCACTAGAATCCTTCATGCATCATTGTCATCATTTCATCAAATAATCATGCTTTTTCCTCTCTTTTGCAACTAGCACTTAATTCATCATTTCTACTCATATTCTAAGCTGGTTCCATCATATAAATTTATCCAAGAATATCCATATCACAAGCAAGAAAAATCATTCCAACCCAAACATGGCAATGGCAACCATTAATCCAACAAACATGATCACTTCACTATATATAAGACTTGTTAAGGAAAAAGTGGGAGTATACTTACAACACTCCTATTAGGCTTTAGCTTAAATCTGAAATTACACATATAAAATCTCCCATTAGTCTAGTCATGAACATAAAGCTCAAAGAAAATCCTATTTCCTTCCAACCATAACAAAGTGTTGCATGTGTGTGTGTGTTCTTCCTAATCTTGTATAGATTTAGTCACTAACCTTCTCCAATGAATTGATCACCTTCACACTCTTGCTTTTTGGCTTTCCTACTATAGGATTCTTCAAAATATGTGGTGAAAAGAGAAGAAGCAAAAGTAGGAGTGACTAGAGAGGGTTTGGCCGAGAGGTGGAGAGGAAAATGAAAGTGTTTGCATGTCCAAGTGAATTGAGCTCAAGGGGTTTGTCTAAGGGGTCACACGGCCAGCTCTCTTCCCTAGGGTCCTTGGTACTCTTCTCATCATGTTTAGGCATGGCTAATGATAGATGGGTTGATTGACAACTCTAGACCACTCCAAGATCAAATCTTGGCCATACCTAAGTGATTCTCCTTTCTTCTTTTCCTTCCTATGGCCGGCGGCTCCTTGATGCTTCTAGCATCCATTTTCTTGTTTTTCACTCAATCATCATTCCCCTATCCTCTCATGTGTCCATCCAAGGGATTCCAAAGCCATGCTTTTTGGAATTTGAGCAAGGCATGACCGGCCAAGCTAGCTCCACCGAAAATCCATTTTGCTCCTCTTCCTAGTTTTTGTCATTTCAATCACCTACACCCACACCATACCTCTCTTCACATCACCATACTCTCTTACACATGTACTTCATCCACTTACACACTCTTCCTCTTTGTCCCATCACTTGTAGGTGGCCATACCCCATGAGATTCCCCAATGAACCCCACAGATTGGCTTCCACCGAAAACTCCAAGCTCCTTTCATCCAAGCGTCTCCTCATGCCACTTGTAACTTCCTTACACATCATGACCTCACTTGGCAAGTCAAGGGATGGTGTCTTGTACCTCCAAGATACCATGGTAGGAAAATCATTCCATTAGATCCTACACTCAATCCTACATGGCATGCATCCAACTACTAGTCAACCTTTACCAAATAAGATTTTCCTACAAGGGTTTGGATAATTTTTCTAGGATTTTTCTCCCATTGACAAGTGTCTCAACTATGGGCTTGATGGGCCATGGGCTCATTCTATGGGCTTTTGGACTCACCATTGCTCTCTTGGCCCATTCACTTGATCCATTCTCCAAAGGTCTCATTCCTAAGCCCATCTCTTCAAAACCTATTTTGTTCTTTCACCAATTACCACTAATCTTGCGTATTAATCCTTAATTAGCTAATCAAATTAGGATGAAGATTTTTAGGGCTATTACAGCTATGATCCTACTTGAATACTCTATGTGAAACTGAATCCATACATGTCATCCATCCAATATATATATATATATATATATATATTCCTACTTCTCTAAAACATCCGAACATGAATATTAAATAAATAGGAATTAAAACTTCAAGGTTTCCACATCACAAAGATCCTCCAAAACATAACTCCATAAGCATGCATTTTTTTTTTGTAACCATTAAGCAACAATAACATCAATATCTTCCAAGATCAATACAACTAAATTCTATCAATGCTTTATACATATTCATCCCAGCTTGGCATTTCTATAGGCAAGATATTTACCACTAAAATCAAGATGCTTCTTCAAATAACATGTATGCATATATCCCATATTCACCAATACTCAAGTAACTCAACATCTTCATGCTTACATGCTTTTTCTCATCAAACCATCAAGATCATCATTCATCTCATAACTCATTAACCAAAAAGATCATAGGTTCTACACATGGATCCTAATCAAAATAACATTCCTATGCTCAAACTTTTATCATGGGAATACTAAGCAAGTAACCAAACAATATGGGCACATACAAGCATAATCACACATTCAAACACATTCACTCCAAAATATACAAAGAATGCTAAAGGCAAAGTAAGGATATACTTACAAATCTTCCTAGCTAGCTTATATAACTTTTGAAAATAAAAGAAATACTTAGTTAGAACATGCTAAAAATTTACCATTTTCAAAAGAGAAGGTTTTCTTTTTGGAAAGCATGAACATAGGGTTCTTCCTTATGTTTCTAGGTTTCATCTCAAAGTAACTAAGTTACTTACCTCTTCTAGGTTTCTCCTCCTTCCACAAACACTATCTTCTTCTCCTTCTTAGTTTAGAGTGTTTAGGTGTCTAAGTGGTGAAAAGAAATGAAGCAAAGTGGAGGGATGTATGTGTGTGTGTCCGAAATGAGCAAGCCAAAAGGGTGAGGAAACTAGGCCATTCGACCAAGGCACTTTGCTAGGCTTCTAGGCCACTCATTCCCCTAGGTTTGGTTGACTTGTGATGGGCTTGAAAGACCCTTGAGTGACTCCCATCACTTGATCACATCAACCACAATCTATCCCATCCTAGGTTGGAGATTGTGCTCCTTTTTTCTCTTCTCATGGCCGGCCACTCATTCTAGGGTTCCAACCCCTTTTCATCATCTCACATCATCTATTGTCTCCCCAACAATCCTATCACATGTCATTCCAAAGGATTTGAGAATCCATTTTTGGGAAAACACACAAATGGGTTTTGGATCCCATTGCCTCCATCCGAAACCTCTCTTCATCTCACTCTCATTTATATTTTGTCACATACTCTTTCCATCAATCAATCACCTCACATCTCACACAAGTTTGTCATGTCACTCTTACACAAATCCTTATCTAGATTTGGTGGCAAAAAGGAAGTCAAACAAGGGAAGGGGGAGTCGGCTAAGGCTATACCCGAAACCCTCATCTCCTTTCCTCCCACTTTTTGATCCATCAACTCACATCTCATGAACTTCTTCTTACACCCTCTTACACATCATATCTCATCCAATCTTACACAAATCCTACAAGTCCTTTCTATCTAGATTTGGAAATGTTTAGGTGAGAAAGTCCTAAGGCCATTCGGCCAAAGCCCCCACCAAAACCCCTCTCTCTTTTCTCATCTCCAAATCTTCTCAAATCCCATTTTCATCATTTTACTGGATATGGTAGGATCCCATATTGACTTATTTGGCAAAATCATATACCTCACACACTTATCTAGGTAGGAAAAGATAGAAGATTCCACTCATGTCTTCTCTTTTCTTTCTCCAACAAAATAACTAGTTAACTAGCTCACCTACTAGCATTTTCCTCTCTCAACTACTAGTCTTGACTCAACTTACTAAACTTCTCCTAACTTGACATGTGTCATCAAGCATGGACTTGGGTTGACTAGTAGGCTTCCTTTCATGGACCTATGGGCTTGTCTTTCCCCCACTTAGGCTCAAAGCTCTTGCCATAGCCTTAAGGCCCCTAAACTCCTAAGTTCATCTTCTTAAGGCTTTAGTCACCAATTTGCCTAAGTCACTAAGCCATATATATATATATAAATAAAAGCAAGGCATGATAATTTTGGGGTCGTCACATATTATTTCTCCAATAGCTCGATATAACATAGCTTCATATTGCACTTAACACACACCCGAATCCATACATCAAGAAATTCAAATGTTCATGCTCTTATAAACCATCCAATGCTTTAAATCTTCATCTTTTATCAACCACGAGTTAAAACCTAAAGTCTCCTCTTTTTATATGGTCATAGCCGAAACTCATAAATCCAAAAAGATACATTTACATCCTTCAACATGTTATGTCATCACTACACATGCTCTAACCAAAATCACTATGGCATATCCCTATTATTTTTTTAATAAATGATCATTATATTCCAACAATGAAGCCTTAGATCAAAAGCCTAAAATATCATCTCAATAACACTTAGAGAAAGTATACTAAACTCACTAAATAAACAAGCCAAACCATAGAACAAAGCAACATAACCACAATTTCACACCATTCTTCCATATGCACTAACCGAAAACACCATAGCACATTTCCTTTCATTCTTCCAACAAATAATCATTATTTTTTCACAATAATCTCTTAGATTAAAAGCCTAAAATATCATCTTAACCATACTCAAAGAGTATAATAAACTTACAAAATAAACAAGCCAATCAAGAGAACAAACTAACACAATCATGAGTTCATTTTACACATACAAGTGATGTTAAGGTTAAGGTAAGAATGTACTTACAAATATTCCATGCATAGAGTAAGGAAAATCTGAAAATATACAAGGAGAAACATGATTGAACCTAGAAAATATTTGTTCTACATAACCAAAATGGCTTGCTTGGGAGGAAATCTTTTTTATTATACAAACAAAGCTATTTTTCCAAAAACACCCTAGTTTTCATTTACCTTTAAAAAAAAGAGCCAAAAAGTTTAGATGTTTCATGCAAATTCAAGAAAATATTAAGAAACATGGTGATTAAAACTTGTAAAAAGAAGAGCTCCTTTAATCTTTGCTTGAAAGGAAAGAAAGAGTTTAAAGAAAAGATTACTTACTTTCAAAGGTAGATGTTTTCACAAAATCCTTGAAAAAAACCCCTTAATCTTGCTAGGGAATGGTGTTTGGAAGGTAAGAAAATGTAAAGAAAAGTAGAGAATGTGGAGAAGATAGAGTGGCCGAGAGTCTCATGCAAGAAATGGGAGGAACCAAGTGAAAAGAGAAAAGAAAAGGCCATAGTCGGCCAAAGGTTTCTTCCTAGCCTAGGGCACTCCATTCCCTATGTGTTTAAGTGACACAAGAAATGGTTGATGGACGCTTGATAGACTTCTATCTCTAGGGACAAATGATGCCTAAGATAGCATGTGCTAGGATGGAATTTGATCTCCCAAATCCAACCATGGCCAGCTCATCCAAGGGTGGAGATCACTCTACCCATCTATCAAGTCACACTTCTTCCTATCACTCATCACCTCACATGTCATTCATAAGGATCTTAAATCTCAAACTTGGGAAATGCACCATGCACTACTCGGCCAAGGCTTGGCCTTTCTCCACCAAAACCCTTCTCTACCTCCAAAGATTTCCTTCTTACTTGCAAGTCACCAATCCAATCACTTGTCAATCACTCTTACATACTTGTCAATCACTCTCTTACACAAATCTTGCATGTCACTCATCTAGATATGGAAAAACTCTTGAGAAACTCAAAGTGAAGTTTGGCTCCCACTTTTGCTCCCATCATCCAAAACTTCCTTTCTCTCTCTCCAAAGATAGCTTCCTCATTTATCACCATCACCTCCTTACAAGTCAATCACCCTTCCACTTGTCGGCGCTCCAGCTTGCGCTTGGGATCATACACAAACCGTGACGTCGAGGATGAGCGTCACAGGGAAGTTCACCCCTCGTCTTATCGTGTACTGGAATTTTTTTATTTATTATCACAGCGGAAAAAGGTCAAACATTTCTATGCATGTATCACATGGTCAAACCTTTATAAGGATCCTTCATAATTGTTCATTCTTCCAAAACAACGAAAGACCAAAAATATAAGCAAATAGATACAAAAGTTGCATAGAGGATCCCCATCCATCGTCTCCTAAACCGCTGGTTCCTTCTTAATCTCTTTGAAGTTTGGGCCGTAATGAAGGCGGTCCAACTCCAAGGCCGGTCCCCCCTCACAACTCGTCCTGGAGGATGACTCATAAAGGCGACCAATGTGGAGGAAATTATCTACGCTGAGAACTATACAACCCCCGCCCGGGTGTATATTACCCAAAACATATGCAGCTAGAGGTAGTGACTCTGCCGCCCAGCGGCTTAGGTAGTCTAGAGTCACTAGCTCGGAGGTAACGAACTCAGTCTGGCCCTTGGGGGTCCGAGGCACCGTTTCTAGGGTATACTCTTCAAGGTCGACATTACCTACAACTACTTCTATCATCCCAAAATGGTGATAGTAGAGAGAATAACAGGTGTGAGATTTCGTGAGAAATCTCAGTAAGCACATATATATCATAACAAAAGCAATTTAAGCATACAGATAAATGAATAGCAAACAGTCAGTCATACTTTGTGCATTATGAGACTCATGACTCTATGGTGTGCACATGCTCATGCTCATGCTCATGTCTTGAAATTTCTCTTTTTCTTCTCGTATTCTTTTCATATGTGTGTTCGTAATCTCTGAAAACAAAACAATTGAGTTTTCTTTCAAAATTCCTCTTTTTGCAAAAACTTTTCATTTTTCTTATCTTAGGCGCCACTTATCATATCATATATGCCCCGAAAGCCCAACTTTTTTCATGACCTCTATTGGACACCTCACGATGTGTTCTTGCTAGTTATCGTAGCACCTAGCAACCGTATTAAACCTAAATAACAACGTTTCGCTCCCTTTCGCGCTCTTCATCACTCGGCGATTGATCACTCACCGAGCGACTACAAACTTTTATGTATCGGTGAGGCTAAAGCCAACACCATTCTGTATGCACCCACTAGCTTTAGGTGCAACCACGCTTTGGACATCCCTTTGGAGCCATACATGGTCTGCCGACGATTCGTTGTCAACCTAGGGGCTTTCACTCGACTTTAACCACTCCTGAGTTAAAGTCGAGTTCCACTGGGACACTATCCCGTCCCAGCCTTTAGGGTTCTTAAAATTTTAATTAACTTTTTTTCTTTTAAAAACATGTTTAAAACATTATTTTCGTGCGGCATGCATGAGACGTGAGACTTATGTCACGGAACATATACAATAGGTGATGAACATAGTGCTTACTCTACGTTAAGCTCTTTAAAACTTTTCGCACCTCATAATTTTACTCATTTCCTTCTCAAAATTATTTAATGAACCTCCAATGTGCTTAGGGGTGCTCGGCCCCTTCCCACTAAGGTTGGGCCGAGACCTTCCCTTTACATTTTCCTAGCTTTTTGTCTTCTAATTTTCTCCACGCACTCTAATTCAACTCCAATCACTTAATGTATTTTTCTAACCCTAAAAACAAGGCTTGGCCGAAAACTCTAGGTCTTCTAGTATGTTATTTTATTCACTTTTTCTTCCAAGATGACTCATCTAATAATTTACGTGAAAACCATCAATCATGCTAATGCAACCATTTTATTCATAGGCATCTAATATCTCCAAATATTCAAGCATATCACCATAACATAGCACAATAATCAAATCAATAATTTCGACCCAAAGAAGTCCTTAAATCTGAAATATATGCATGCATAACCCAACATTTTCATCTTCAAATCAAAATCTAGCAAATATATCTTCACCTTTACTCAACTTGTTGATCATACCATATTCTCCTTTCATATCAAATATTCAAGTTTTCCACATGAAATAATCTTTAATCTTAACAAGATATTCAAACTTAGACATGGATTTTTACCACTAAATAAATAAAACTACAGGCATCATCCAACATTATGCTAGTAAACCTTCAATCATGCATGCATTTTCTTCATTCCACTTCATGTTAGGTAACTAACTAAACCACATATCATTTCAACTTCTCAACTTAGGAAAAATACCATAACTTAAACATGAATTCTTACTAAACTAAACATGGTAAGTTTTTCCTCTAAAGGTTTCATTTTCTACATACATACAAAAGAATCAAACAAAACAACCAAATTTATTCAAAGGTATTCTAGGATTGCTAAAGGTAGGATAAGAATGCACTTACCTCTTTAAGAGCAACTCCTCTTCAAAATAATTGTTATAGCTCTTCTCTCCTAAGAGTATGGTGATGTTTATAAGTTAGAAGAAAGTAAAATAATTGGGAGTTGAGAGAGAAGAAGGGCTGGCCGAGAGGTAGAGAGAAAGGGAGCATGTGTGTGTTTGTGAGCTAGCTAAGTGAGGGGTGGTCTCCTCAAGGGTATTCGGCCATACACTTCTTTCTAGGGGTCAAGGACACTTCACCATACTTTGATTTGAAAGACACAAGACTAAGCATGGGTGGTTGCATGGAAAAAGAAAACAAATGATGAGAAATGGGGGAAGTGAGAAACCGGATCCCTTGCCTCCCCAAGTGTCCACCGAAACCTTCTCCCCTCGCTTGCCTCATTCTCTTGTCATTTCATCCTATCACACACTCATCTAACCCCTCTCATGTCAATCCACAAAATTCTATGGCCATGCTTTTGGGAAAGAGAGCTTGCATGATCCGGCCATGCCTTGAAGCTAGGGGTCATCCAAAACTCTTTCCCCCTCCATTCCTAGTTTGCTTTTATTTCAAGCAATCTCTACTCATTTTCTTACACCACCATACCTCTTACACACCTTACATCATGTACTTCATCTTCTCACACAAGTCTATGATGTTCATTTCACTAGATTTGCAAGTAATCCTAGGAAAATCCCAAAGGATGCACACGGCAACCTTACCCAGATCCACCTTGCATTTCTTCTTCCTTTTTCTTTTCCTTTTTCCTCGTGACACCTCTCTTCACTTGTCCATCACCTTGTCACTTCCCTCTTATATGATCCTATGGTAATCATTAGCCTAGATTGGAGAGAATGGTATGGGAAAAACCCCTAAGGGTTTTGGCAACTAGCCTAACTAAATGCCCTCCCCATTTCTTCTCTTCCACTTTCCACTCTAATGCACAAGTGTCACTCCACTAAGATTTTCCAAAAATATTCCAATGATGGAAAAATTCTATCACAAGATTTTACACTCAACCTCACCATTCACCCATTAGTCAACTCTTACCTAATGGTAATTTCTTATTCCCACCTACTAATTGTAGTTGACTCACTAGGATTTCTCTAAGAGTGACATGTGTCCTATGTGTGGGTTTGGTGGGTCATGGGCCAAATCTCATGAGCTTGTGGGCTTGCCACTCCTTCCTAGGCCCAATAGCTCATTATAGCTTTCAGGGCTTTAATCTTAAGCCCATGGCCTTTTTCTCACCTTTCAATATAATTAATCTAATTACTCAATTAACCACTCAATTAACCACTCAATCAAAACAAATATTCAATTAAATAATACGAAAAGAAAGTCTCAGGTCGTCACACCACTTGTCTATCATCTCCTAAGGATCTTCTTACATAAAATCTTCTTTTTGTCATGTCAAGGAGTGGGGATTCACATTGGCTTCCTCTTACTTTTCTCCACCGAAACTCACTCCCTCAAATCTCCAACAAATCTTCACTTGTCACTTGTCACACATTTTTCAATGGATATTCTTACACACAATCTTACCCTCCATGCTTTCTCTCTTCCCAAAAAAAAAACTACCATTCTTGTAAGACCAAAGCAAGCTTTTTAAAAAACTTACCATGCTTAGAAGACCAAAGAAAACCTACCATTCTCCTTGGGCTTTTGGGCCTTATTCTAACATCTTGAGCCTACCACTATATCTTTCCTCTAAGAAAAGGCCTAAGGTTGAGTCCACATCTCTTTGATAAAATAATAAAAATATAATAAAGTAAAATATAATCTTCACTCTAAACATATCCAAGAATTCAAGTTGGGGAATGAAAAATCCGGGTTGTCACAATTGACACATACGAGAAGTAATCAAGAGTGGAGACCCATTAAAACCCTACTAACTTAGAGGAAAAAATGGAGAAGGAATGGATTTGATGAGCACTTAAAGTGGCGATGGGATTTAGTGGCTGCTCCCTTCAACGGCGGTGGCTCTTTTATCAGATTTGGAGTTGGAGTGCAAATTGGAGGATAGCTTTAGTGCCTTCATTCGAGTCTAGAATGATGTTTTGTTCACAGAAAAAGCTGAACGCTAAATGAAAATGTAAAATGAAGAGCAAATGGGTTAGCACGGGAGAGAAAATAAGCGGGAATATGAATATTTTAGTCCCAAAAATTAATTTGGCAAGCTCTCACCCCTGGCTATATTTGGAGAGTAGGAGAGAGAAAGTTATTTTAACTCCAAAGTTATTGAGTCTGTATAGCATGCTTTTAGTGTTTCTTAGCTATTATTTGGCTAAACATTTGATTTGTTGAGTTCATTGTGAATGATCTTAGATCCATAGGCCCCTTGGCTAGATTTGAGTTTTAATTTCTTAGTTTACATTTGGTTGTATTTCGGTACCTTATATTCCATATTTGTTTCAGCAGTTCACATTGGATTTTAGTTCAATAGCATAGATTCATTTTCGGTAGCTTGTAGTTCAACAGTTGTGTTTGTGTTTTTTTTCTTTTTTACATTGCAGCGCATTTTGTCCAGTATTTATTTTTTGGAAGTTTATATTTAGTTGAATGTTTTAGTGATTTATTTTGATGGCTCTTGCTTTCAGTAGCCTATATTTTCATTTTGTGAGTAGCTCATATTTTACTCTGTGGTTCTCAATCACTCCCTGTGTGGCGCCCCTAACCCCCTTGCAAGAACAAGTGGAAGTCGTGACACTCAATGGTGACTACACGAATCACACACCTCTATTTCCAAATGCGAGTGTGTGCAAACATGCCAAGTGTGCACCAAAAGAATATCGCAGTGAAAAAATAAATCAAAAGATAAACTAGAACCATAACTAAAAACTAGAATAGGTCAATCTCCACCCAATCACTTCTCGACGGAGCTAGTCTCTTTAGCTCAACTCGACCTCTATAACAAAATCTACAATTCCATGAAATAAAACCGCAGGTGAAAACAGCACATGAGTTCATAAAACTTCAGCAAGTAAGCAATCACACAACATATAAGAGTCTGAAAACACATTCATGGATCCAACATATTCCAAAACCCACAATAAAACATGCAAGAGTAATTGTACCCTTTATCCCCAAAAATGGCACATTTACTCTTGCATGCCAAAACTTTTTGACCCACAACATAAACCAATTAATAAGTGCACACCATGATCTCCTCTCTGGACCATCCATACATCCTAATTCTCTTCATCACATCACGGATAATGGTCATGCATGTGACTTCATAAAGAGTGATGCACAGCTCCGCACTTAGCGCATTAACCATGATCAGGGCCATCCTCTAGCCCCCACCAGTAGAGGGGCCACGGGTCAAGTCAAGAGCATTACCATCTTCACGGATCCAACTGTCGCCCAACAATAGCTCAGAAGATGTCACATCAGTTTATTTCGCTCATAAGTGACTAGAGGAACTCCACTAAGATAATGCCACATCTCGACTTGAGGTCGTGAACCATATATATTCATACAATCATTTTATTTATGTAAGCACCATGGTCTCCTATGAGAACCATCTGCATACCCAACTCCTATCATCACATCACGGGTAATGACCATGTATGTGACTTTATAACAAGCGATGTCCAGTTTCGCGCCCGGCGCATACCATGATTAGGCATCTTCTAACCCCCACCAACAAGGGCCATGGAGTTGATACGAGTGTGTTACCATCTCGTCCAATCCCATTGTTGCCCGGAGATAGCCTAAGGGACAACAAGACCCGCACAAATCACCAAGCCCAACTTGGGGTCATGATACACACGCACTCGTTATAATACCCGAGACATACTACGTAGACGTCTTTTCAATAATTATTTTAAGTAAAATATTCTTTTATGAATTTTAAAATAAAGATTTTAAATATTTTATTTCAAGATGAGTATGTTTTATTTTAAAATAGGATTTATTAAAATAATCAAAGGAATAATTTATATTAGTTTATAATATTTTTCCTTAACCCCTCCAACTCTTACTAATCAATAAATGGCCTATCAATATCCTACTCTTGGATTGGTAGATGGGAAAAATATCTTCTCCTAGGATGATCTCAACCCTCTATTCAACTTTATTGAAATGGGAAAACACCAATTTACTAAAACACCCTCCCCTCCCCCTTTATTGTAGTCTGCCAAGCGAGTTAAAGGAAACTCAACACATTTCTATGGCCTGATTTGGATTCGGAGTTGAGATGATTTTTAAAAGTTGAATAAAATATTATTAGAATATTATTTTTTAATATTATTAATGTTTTGAAATTTGAAAAAACTGTATTGGAATTTGAAAATTTTGAATTGGGATTTGAAAGTATAATGATGAGTTAGAAATGAGTTCATCTCAACTCCAAATTCAAACCATGCCTAAGACTACCCTCCCCTTCTTCCATCAACCACAAGAGAGAGAGAGAGAGAGAGAGGGCCCTATTTCTTATCCTTTCAAGCACGCTAGCCAAATCCCACTCTCCTCTATTCTTCTCCTCTCATTTCTTCTTCAAGAAATCAATTTCTCCCTCTCATCTCCCTAAACCACGCGAAGATTTTAAGAAGGAAACTCATTTCCTCTCCACAAGCACACGGGTTCACCCCATTCCAAACCCATTGCGGGGTTTCCACTCCAATCTTGAAAGCAAGCTTGAACCTCATTTTACAAAGGGTTAAATCTGAAGATAATGAGATATGGGTTTCATTCCTAGCTTCCTTGTTTATGGGTTTCGATTTTGAGTTATTCCCTCACATGTGCTTTGGCTTTGACTTAAGAAAAATAGTGGGCTATTGTGATTCCATCTATTTGGCCATAGCTCTCCATTGTGTTATCCACCTCCTTTTTGGAAGGACTTGAAGCTTGAGGTAAACCTAAAATTTATCCTTTTGGTTTGGTTTGATTTTGAAAGAAAAAATGAGTTGTTGGGCTTGAGTTTGGATGTGTTAAAATTACTATATGCTATAGATTCGAAATGCCCTGTTTTTAGTGTCCCAAACCTTGTTCAAGTGGCTATTTTACCATGCTATAAAATGTATTTCGAAAATAAAATACCATGGATTTATTTGGGTTAGTCCTAGGTATTTTTAACTTAGTACCATGGGTTTTGTAAGTTGGAATCATATTATTTTGAAGGGTTTTGTTGTGTGACCTGTGTTGGATGCTAGAAGTAGGTTAATGCTTTATTTGGTTTCTCTTTAATTTTATAGCATGTTTTAAAGTGGGTATTAACAAGTAAATCATGACTTTGGGTAGCTAGTTATTAAATAGGCATTCTTTGCTTTAATGTGCTATGCTATGCTATGTTTAGTTTATATTAAGATATGCTAGTTAATATTCAGTTGTGTGAGTTAGTTATAGTATAGTTGTTAGACTTAGGTGATTGACATGTATGCTATTTATTGGAATATGACCCTTATTGGCAAGGAAATGAGAGCCTCAAGGTAAGTAGCTATGACCATGCACACATGCCATGTTCTCTTTATGAATAATGTCTCTCTTAATGTAAGTGTTTTCTTAAAGAAAAGAATGAATGAACATTATACTATGTAAGGCCCTTTTCTTGATAGCCCCTGTTAAATACCCTATAATTATTATTTGTTGTAAATACGAAGCAGTGCATTTGCATTCACGCATCACGAACTCTCATCATGCATGCTTTCCAAGCAACAAAACTATTAAACTCTCTTCTCTGTAGTATAGCATGAAAACATTTCCTATCATCAAATTGCATATGCATTAATGAAGAAAGATTATTGATGAAAACGCATGATATCTAAGAAAATAAAAGAAGAGAAAGGAAAAGAAAGCTTTACGAATGAAACGTCAAAAGCCACCATGAATAAATTAACAGGGAAAGAAAGGAAAAAAAGGAAAAAAAGGAAATGAAGGAAAGGAAAAAGGGCAGATTGCAATGCTAGATCATTTCCACTGGTAGTGCACCCAGTGGCACCATCCAAAGAAAGGGATTCCTAATTTGAAGCTACAGGCGGAAATCTGGGTCCTACGGAAGACCTCTAACTCTGCACATAGGGTACAACAATGTGCATTAATAAGAAGGAAAGTAAAAGATGAAGATATAGTCAATTCTCTAAATAATTTATGCATGAAAGAAAATGTTTAGTTCTTAAATTGTTATGCATTAAAGAATTTCAAGTAATGTTAATGCATGAAAGCATGTCAAATATTGTTTATGCGTGAAAGCATAGTTAAATACTCAAAATGTTTTATGTGTGCATGTTTCAAAAGAAAATAATAGATACCTAGTATATTAACTGCATGGTGTACTACTTACTGAGTATTTGACTCACTTTGTGTTTATAGTTTTAAACATCTAGGTAATGAGATAGAGTCTGCGGGACAAGGCGGTGTAGATAAGGGTGAGGCTGCAGCGTAAGGTCTTCCCTATATTTGACCTTGTAGGATGATGTGTCCAATTTATGTTGGTTGCTTTATGTTAGTTTTGGATCCCTTTGTTTAGGACAGTGTATAGGTCTTAATTTAGTTACAATGTACTTTGGGAACGATGTAATAGTTGGTGGGGCATTCTTAAGCCCATAGACTTATTTTATACTCCTTTGTATGTAAGGTGGAGATGGAGTCCCTCTCTTGCTTAGTAGTACTTATGTTTTAGAGACATGGAGTAGACTCTAAGAGTCTTTTATAGATGAATGTTTTGTGAAAATGTCTATCAGGTGCCTCCTTCACTAAATTAGCAATTTAGAGTACACATACATCATATTTCTGCTAATAAAGTGCACTTGAAAAAAAAAAGAAAAAAAAAACAGGTCATGTCAAGTAACAGTTTCGCCCTTTTAGGGCGGGTTGTTGCACTTGCATACCATAGCCAGCACCTATCACCCTATCCCTAGGCTCACAACATGACATCATAGCACAGTGAAGTAATTAAAGTAGTTAAACCAACACATATCAAACCAACACATATAAAGTATGACATCACATCACATCACATCACAAACAAATAATCATGGCAATTAAATAAATGTATATGCATGACAGACAGGTACTGGATGACATAGCGAATTACTCAACAGGTAAACACCATACTACAATAAGTACAAACAATTCCACAACCACAGTTTCACCAACAGTTTCTCAAACAGAGTTTTACAAATAATTTTTCACAAACAAGGTTTGACAACCAATTAACTACATGTGTGTTCCCATCCTCCATTATCGGCCTCACGCCCAACCAACCAAACTCCAATTCAGTGTATAAATATTATTTTAAACTCTTAAAGTTGAGTTAGAAGATTATTTACAGTGCGCATAAGCAAATGTCCTGATAATCAAAACACGTTGGTCTACTTGTCCTGTAATTGGACGAGTGCACTCGCTGCAACTCGAACAATCACCAAAATCATTAGATTATTGCATAAACATAAACCAATGATTAAATGCTACACTGGCCGAATTTGAATCACCGAGGTTACACCAACAACAATGAAGTAGCGATGGACTAATGGTAGAGCAAGGCGGCAATAGTGAAGGCGCACACCTTATGGTGGCAAATCCTGGGTAGCACATAGATGGCACACCTGTGTAGCATACTAAGATTCATGACAGATCTGGATTGCTCAGCATGGCACTCCTTCGAGGTGAGCGACAGCAACAAGGGGACAACAACAACAACATGAAGAGAACCTAATGTGAGAAAGAGAAAATCGATAGAAAGAAAAGAGATGGTTGAGAGAGAGAAAAGCCTTACCGACGATGTGAGGCTGTGAGATGGTGGCAGGCCGCTGCATGATGACGGTGCGAGGTGGAGGACGCCGCGCGAAGCACCTTCTACAGGAAGATAAGAAAAGCTTGGGAAAGGGGCTCATGGGTTGAGATTGACGATGAGAGGCAATGAGGAGGTACGATGATGATGACGGACACACAACGATGGACGGCAAGCAAAGCTCCCACTACAAGAAGAAAAAAAGGCTTCGAGGGGGGTGTGAGGACCCGAAATTTTTACTCCCTTTGTAATTTATTTTTTTAATATTAAATATGTACTGTTTGGTAGTATAAATATTGGATGTTTTGAATTGGTTATTATTTTATTGTGCTTGTGCTTAAATATTTCAATATTTCATTTTATTTAAATGTTATTTTCATGTGTAATTGTAAATTAATTTATTTTCTCTTATTGAGTTAATGTAATGCATTTAATTTAATGCTTGAATTTAATATCATTATTTTATTATGTTGGTAATTAAATTAAATGGTTGTATTTTATTTTAGTATGATGTGTTATATTTATTTATTTATTTATTTTTACTTTAGACGTTTTTTGGTGGGATTATGATTAAATACGATGGGCCTTTATATATATTAAATTGGTTTAGGTAACTTTCCGTTTGAGTATATATATATAAATATATATATATATATTTGTTTAGGTGTTGATATTTTTAAATTTGGCCCAGCCGCATGCCATAAGCCCAGCCCATTTACATGGCGACCTCCCCGCTTATGCTTGGGATCGCACGTAAACTAAGACGTCGGGGATAAAAATCACAAGGAAGTTCACTCCTTGTTTGTATCTTAAGTTCGAGTATGCATTTAAAACAAAAGGTAGCGATTAGAAAATTGTGCATCGAAAAAGGTCAAGTCATTCTCAAGTTTGGCAAGTACACAAGATTTGCCATACGTCAAATGGTACAACAATTTTAAATTTCTAATTAACTTCATAATAATTAAAATCAGTATCAAAAGCATCAATTTCCATAAAAGGTTCTTCCTCCCAAAAGAGTGGAAACTAACAAAACATACTAGATATTAACTGTGACAACCCCGAATTTCCCTATTATATTTTTATTTAATTAAATAAATAATGCAAATGTGATTTGGGTAATTTAGTGAATAAAGCCCTAAAATGTGGGCTTAGAAGTAGAAGGCCTTAGAATTATAACCAAGACTTTGTGCCCAAGTGGAGATGACAAGCCCATAAGCCTATAAAATGAAATCCAATAGTCAACCCAAGCCCATGCATGAGGATACATGTCAATCTAGGGAAATTTTTGTAAGTTAACCAAGACTAGTAAGTGAAAGAGAGAAAATACTAGTGGTTGGGTAGTTGACTAGTGGTTATCATGAGAGAAGTGGGAGAACCAAGGAGGTATTTCTTCATCATTAGAATCTTAAAAGGAATTTGATGACCGCTTCTTCCCTGAATCCATCAAACAGCAAAATGCTATGGAATTCACCATACTGGTACAAGGGGGCATGATGGTGAATCAGTACGCTGCAAAATTCATAGAAATGGCGCGATTCGCTCTTCATTTGGTATCCACCGAGAAAATGCAAGCGAAGAAATTCCAAAACGGTTTGCAGCCAAGAATCCGTAACCAAGTAGCCTGCCTACGAATTGAAAATTTCCAGGAACTAGTGAATGTGGCAACTATCACTGAGGCAGAGCAAAAGAGTTTGATTAACTAAGTGCAGATGCCTAAAAAGAGAAGTTTTTCATACTCTTTCGGAAAGAACGCAGGCAAAAGAAGAAATGTCTTCCCTGCGGATAAAGGGAAAGGCAAAATAAGCTGGCCCGAAGTACCAACATCCTCATCGCCCTGCAGAACATATGGGCGATCGCATCTAGGCGAGTATCGGGTGGCTACAAGAGCCTATTTTTGATATGGTCAGACAGGCCATAGAATCTGTGACTGCCCTTAAATGGTCACTAGCAGGACTACGTTACCAGGAGGAAAAGCGAAAACTCCAATGAAAGCCAATATATATGCCATTACTCCCGAAGAGGTAGACATGGAAGATGAGGAAGCCATCAACACAGGCATCATTACTGGTAATGAATCGGACCTTACCTTAAATTAAATTACGAAATGATTTTTCTAGCTTGATAACGGTATAGGGGAAATCATTTTGATGCGTAATATAGTATATGCATTGTTTGACTCTGGAGTGATGAGATCCTTCATCTCTCATGATTGCATGCGAAAATGTAAGTTAGAAGTAGAATCATTAAATCAGAAGGTGCTGGTAGCACTCCCTAATGGAAGAACGATAGGCTGCCAGTGGATGGCAAGGAACTGTCCATTGGAGATTGTTGGCGTAAGATTAAATGTCAACTTGATAGTTTTTCACCTGTTGGGATTTGAAGTAATACTGGAAATGGATTGGCTATCCAAGCATTACGCTAAGATTGATTGTCGCAAAAAGGAGATAACCTTTGAGCTGCCAGAAGAAGAAGAGCTGCGTTACGAGGGAGAGATGGTTAGTTCGGTTCCTTCTATTGTGACGGCAATGAGGGTAGTGAAAAGCCTGAAAGGAGAGGCGAAAGCATTCTTGCTAATATCCTCCAATGCAATATAGGATACTAAGAGTATTGAAGAAATTCCCGTGGTACAAGATTTCCCTTGAGTATTCTCAGAGGATCAGCCTGAACTACCTCCAAACCACAAGACTGAATTTACCATCGAATTGGAACCTGCCACGGCTCCAGTTCATAAGGCACCATATCGAATGGCGCCAATGGAACTGAAGGAATTGAATATGCAGATAGAAGAATTATTATCAAAGGGACTCATATGGCCTAGCTCGTCGCCTTGGGGAGCCCCAGTATTGTTTGTAAAGAAGAAAGACGGGACGATGCGGATGTGCATCGATTATAAGGACCTTAATAAGGTCACCATCAAGAATAAGTATCTGTTACCACGAATAGATGACCTGTTACATCAACTACAAGGAGCGACGGTGTTCTAAAAAATTGATCTCAGATTAGGATACCATCAACTTAAGATCAAGGAGCAGGATGTACCCAAGACTACTTTTCGAACTCGTTATGGACATTTCGAGTTCTTAGTTATGCCTTTTGGACTGACGAATGCCCCTGCAGCATTCATGGATCTGATGAATCGGATTTTTCGATAGTAGTTTCATCGTGGTGTTATCGATGACATCTTAATATACTCCCGAAGTGATGAGGAGCACCAGGAGCATTTAAAGACCGTGCTGAGAACCTTGTAGGAGCATCAGCTATATGCCAAACTTAGTAAATGTGATTTTTGGCTTCGAGAGGTTAAGTTTCTGGGTCACGTTATTTCCAGCAAAGGAGTGGCTGTGGACCCAGCTAAAATAGAGGTAGTGATGAAATGGCAGAGACCGACAAGCGCTCATGAAATACGTAGTTTCCTCGGTTTAGCAGGATACTACAGGAAGTTTGTAAATGGGTTTTCTAAGCTGTCTGGTCCTCTGACGGCTTTAACTGAGAAAAATGTCAAGTATGTCTAGAGCGACCAGTGTGAACAGAGTTTCCAATAACTCAAGAAAAGGCTAACATTGGCACCGATATTAGCTCTGCCAGAACCTCACAAACTATATGTGATATTTAGCGATGCTTCGAAGATGGGTTTGGGATGTGTCTTGATGCAGGAGGGACAAGTAGTTGCCTATGCATCCCGACAGCTTAAGGATCATGAATGAAATTACCCTACCCATGACTTGGAATTGGCAGCAGTAGTGTTTGTATTAAAGATTTGGAGACACTACTTGTATAGGGAAAGGTGCGAGATATACACCGATCACAAGAGCTTCAAGTACATGTTCAGTTAGAAGAATTTGATAATGAGACAAAGAAGATGGGTGGAGACAATCAGTGATTTTCAGTGTGAGATCAAGTACCACCCAGGAAAAGCTAATGTAGTACCTGACGCGTTAAGTCGAAAGACGCGAATAGAGGAATCACCAATATTGACAGTCATGCAGGACATGCTAGTTATGAATGTTCCTTGAGAAGTGCTACTACTGGGAGCACAAGAAATCATATCCCTAACTGAAGATGAAATTCGAGAAGGTCAACGAAAGGATGCCAAATTGGAAATGATTCGACAGAAATTGCTAGAGGGGCAAGGATCGCCTCATTTTACAATATCAGATGATGGAACACTGTACTTCGAAAAAAGGACAATAATACCAGACGATCTAGAGCTAAGGGAGAAGCTTATGAGGGAGGCGTATTACCCCTTATACAGCTCACTCTGGAAGCATCAAAATGTACCAAGACTTGAAAGGAAAATTTTGGTGGGAAGGCATTAAAAAGGATGTGGCTATGTTCGTAGCCAAATGCCCGATATGCCAACTGGTTAAAGCTGAGCATCAATGCCCAGCTGGAATGTTGCAACCCTTACCGATCCTGGAACGGAAATGAGAGGATGTGTCTATAGATTTTGTAGTGGGATTCCCGAGAACATCGGCAGGAAAGAATACAATTTGGGTAATAGTCGGCAGATTGACTAAGAGTGCGCATTTCTTGCCAATAGCCAATACGAATTCCATGGAGCTGGCACGAGTCTATGCGAGAGAAATAGTGCGCCTACACGCCGTGCCTAAAACAATTGTTTCGAATCGAGACCCTAGATTCACGTCCCATTTCTGGCAAAGTCTTCAGAAGATGATGGGATCTAGCTTAAAGTTCAGTAGTGCCTATCACCCACAAACTATTGGTCAAACGAAATGGATTATCTAGACCCTAGAAGACATGTTGCAAGCATGCGTGCTAGACTCGAGTGGTGACTGGGAAGGTCTTTTACCCTTAGTAGAGTTTGCCTATAACAATAGCTTCCAAGCTATTATTCAAATGGGCACCCTATGAAGCCCTATATGGGAGAAAGTGCAGGTCACCCTTATACTAGGATGAGGTGGGTGAAAGTCAAGTGCTAGGGCTTGAATATTTACAAGAGGTCCGAACTCAAGTGGAATTGATATGAGAAAGAATGAAGACTACCCAGAGCAGACAAAAGAGCTACGTGGATCGAAGTCGAAGACCCTTGGATTTCGAAATCGGTGATTGGGTATATGTTAAGATTTCACATATGAAGGGAGTAGCTCGATTTGGAAAGAAGAGAAAGCTGAGTCCTCATTATGTGGGTCCTTATGAAATTCTTGAGAAAGTCGGACCGGTGGCTTACCGTTTGGACTTACCCACGAGTTTACAAGGAGTTCACAATGTATTTCATGTATCGTCATTGAAGAAGAGTCTGGGTGAAGGACTAGGGATAGTTATAGACCCAGATAGTATTGAGTTGTGCCCTAACCTAACTTACGAAGAATGGCCAACGCAAATTGAAGATTACAATGAGCAAGAACTAAGGAATCGTGAGATTTTGATAGTCAAAGTGTTATGGAACAACCCAGCTTTTTAAGAAGCAACGTGGGAGCGTAAAGATATTATGAGGGCCAAATACCCTCATTTGTTTGTAGATAAATGATGTACCTATAGTCATTTTGTTTGAACCTCATAGTGTCTTTCAAATGATGATGATGATGATGATATATATGTGTGTGTGTGTGTGTGTGTGAATATATGAGTGTTTTGTTGTTTTATGTCTGTTATTACTCGACTATTTCTTAGAATCATAGTGACTTATAAAACTTTAACCAGGACATAGCCCGAAATAGGAGAAATCATCGCATGTCAGTAGCAATGGTAGCTTAGTTGAGGGAAAGGAGGGAAAACAGACAAAGAATAATATACAGAAGGCGTGAAAGAATGAGAGCACAAGGACTAAAACATTTGGATCGGTATGAGGAGTGCTTGTTCCTCGTCTAGCTATGCCTCACAAAGAGCAACAATCACTTAGAAGTTGGTTAAAAGTAGAGAGAGAACAATTGCATAGGATAATACGAGGCAAGGATAGTGAACCAAATATAGAGCCCCTAAATTTTTCAGATACCTCTGAGGACCGTATTAGACAAAGGGAAGAGGGAGTACCTCGAATAGAGACAAAAGAAGAAATTATGCATAGGTTGAACGAGCTAAGAGCGAATAAGTACTTGACCCGGACGTAGATGCCGTGTTTTACCACTCCCAGGACTCTGTGATTGAGGAGGATGACATACCCACGTATTCATCATCAGAAGAATCCAGTGCTACTAACACTAAAGGTATGAATACGACTCTAATTATCTTCTTGTGCATACTTTAATGATTTCGAGGACGAAATCTTCTCTTTAGTGGAGGAGGATGTGACGACCCCAAATGGCATAATGAGAAACTCGAAATGTCCATATCGAGTTCGAAAAGTAGTTTTGGGTACATCTTGTTCTCTGATCTTAAGTTGATGATAACCGGATCTAAGATCTATTTTGGAGAATACTGTCACTCCTTGTAGTTGATCTAATAAATCATCTATTCATGGTAACAAATACTTGTTCTTGATGGTGACTTTATTCAATTCTTGATAATCAATACACATACGCATAGTCCAATCTTTCTTTTTTACAAACAAAATTAGTGCTCCCCACGAAGAAAAACTAGGCTATATAAATTCATTCTTCAACAATTCCTCAATTTGTGCCTTCAGTTCCATTGGCACCATTCAGTAGGATGCCTTATGGACTGGAGCCATAGCTGGTTTCAACTCTATTGTGAACTCTGTCTCCCGATCAAAGGGCAATCTAGGTAAATCATCTTTAAAATCTTCAGGGAAATCTTCTACCACTGAAATCCCCTTGATGCCCTTAACTTCCTCTAATGAACTCATTGCTATAGCTAAAAATATCCTTGCTCCACCTTGTACACTTTTTCTAATCCATTTAGTTGTTACAATTGAATAAATGGGAGCAACTATCTCCCCCACAAAACAAAGTTTTTCTTTTGTAGGTTCATCAAATACTATCTCCTTTTTATGACAGTCTATCTTAGCATAGTGCTTAGATAACCAATCCATATCCAAAATCAAATCAAATCCCATTAAATGAAAAACTATTAGGTTGGCGGTTAATTTCAAACCAACAACCTCCAAAGGACAGTTTTTCATTACTCGATTACACCTACAATCTTTCCATCAAGAACTGTTACCAGAACCTTTTGAGCAAAAGGTTCCACATCTAACTTACATCTTTGAATGCAATCATAAGAAATAAAAGATCTCATTGCTCTAGAATCAAAGAAATCATAGGCTGTATTTTGCATCAATATAAGTTTACCTATAAAAATTTATTCTACCGTTACATTAATGAAAACCCTCATATAGATAAGTCGAAGATAAAGTCAAGAAATATTACCAGTGATGATGCTGGTATTAACAGCTTCCTTCGTTTTCACATCTACATCTCCTAGTGTAATAGCGTACACCTTGGCCTTCACAGGAGTTTTTGCCTTTCCTCCAAGTGTTGCAGCTCCTCCAGAGATATTCTGTGGACAGTCTCAGATCATATGGTCCATCTGTCCACACTTGAAACACGTGCCTGCTACTATCCAACGTTTACCACTATGCCTTCTCCCGCATCTTTTGCATAGTGAAAGTATAGTTAACGCTCCTTAACCACCTGCATTTCGTTTACCCTTATTTGTAGAGTAAATACTTCTTCTTTTTCCTGTATCTCTTCTCGAGGAATATAGAAATCCTTGTTTCCTATGTGTTTGGGCTTGCACGATCAAGCTCCTATGTTCTGCTTCTGCAATTGAGGTTACGTTCACCAATTCTTGAAATTTCTCGATTCATAAACATGCGACTTGAGCACAAATTCTCGACTGCAATCCTTCTTGGAATTTCTGTGCCCGCATCTTTTTTGTAACTACTAGATGAGGGGCAAACCTTGCTAATTCCATAAATCGAGCTGCATATTGTTCTACGATCACGTTACCTTGTACCAAAGTAGAAAATTCCAAAACCTTTCGCTACTTTACTGACTCTGGAAAGAAACAATCATCAAGTTCCTTTTTAAATCTCTCCCAAGTGGGTACTACATTCTCTCTTAGATCCTGCTTCAACAACTTTCTCTTAGTATCCCACCAAATACTTGTTTCTCCTTGAAGCAAATATCCTACATACTGAACTTTCTGAGTTTCTATACAACCACTAATTTCAAAAGTACGCTCTAAGTCTATCAGCTACTTATCAGCTTTCAAAGCTCCATCTGTTTCTAAGAAATGGGAACATCTACATACCAAAAATCTTTCAAACGGACAACCATATGTCGATCCTTAAGCTTCATCGTGTTGCTGACACCGACTCTACTCGATCTGATTTTTCACCACTTCTGTTTTTTGATGAATAGCTTTAGCTATAGCTTGTCCTCCTTCCAGAGGAAGATTTTGCACTATTGGGTTTTGTACTACCCACTCCTCGTTTCTTGGAAGAGTGTCTACCGGAGGATTTTCTACTGATTACTCTTCACGTCTTGAGGAAATATTGGCATGACGACCCTTTGTCATTTTATCCTCTCGAAATGCACCAAAACTCTTTGTAAGATTCTGTTTGCCTCAGTAACTCCACATCTCATAAACCAAGGCATTCCCAAATCCATACATCACTTGTCCTGAACCAAATCTTCAAAAGATTCAAACCTATTCCATGTGATTTTCTTCCTAGGATACTTATAATTTTACCCAGAGACGTAATGCTCTAATACCACCACTATGACACCCCCAACCTACATCTGGAATTTAATGTAAATGAAAATGTCGGGATATGTAACGCTAGGCTATATACCCTTTCGTACATGACAAAGTTAATATACATGCACATAAACTTACTAACAGTATGCCAAAAGTATTACAGCATAATGAGGTCAAAACTCTAAAATGGGCAAAGAATTAAAACTTTGCAAGTAATCACACAGTAATTACATCAAACCCATAAAACTTTATATTACGCATAAAGTTACAGTGTCAGTACAAGTTCTTGTTTCCCAACATAAGATACAGACCAAAACAACATTAGTTAATACAACAAACACCCTTAACTCACTGTAGGGGTTCCTTCTTCACTTCTTAATATCTAGGAGCGAACCTGAACTGACCCATGCTAATCTTCTCTCCCTGGCGGCGCCTTAACTCTATTGGCATAGCATAAACATTGTCTAGGGTCAATGAGCCGTCTAGGCTCAAAACTAAGCAATGACCCATATGTCGTTGCCCTTCCGGCGACTCTGCTCTCTCCTACCACACAACACACTAAAGGTGGTCACCAAAATGACCTACCATCTCCTCAAAAGCAGCATAGTCAGTGAGATCTTCAGGGCTCGTCGAAGGTCTCAATCACCTTCTATGCCATCTAATTCTGTCAAAACTTCTATTATTCTAGAAAGAATGATAATGAAGATAAATAAAAGAATGAAATTTTGCAAAATCTCACTAAGAACACATATAACATATTAAAATCATCATCAATATATATATATATATATTAATAATCAAACACATATATATTTCATGTTCACGTGACTCATGAGATGACTTATGCATAATACATATTTAATAAAAACGTCATGTTATTCATGAAACGACTTTTATGACACGTAACCAAAACCCTTTGCATAACAACCATGTCTTTTCGAAAGCTTATTAACATTAATCTTGTTCTTAACCACAATGATAGCAGATCGAATCATCTTCACTGTCATTTTCTTAACCACAATGATAGATCGAATCATCTTCACCATTGGGTTTCTTTGTTCATGTCAGCCATCTGGCAGATCGAATCGCATTCACCATCCTGACACAATTTATCCTAAATCACAACGGCAAATCGAAATATCTTCACCGTCAGATTTCTTAGCATAACGGCAGATCGAAACGCCTTCACCGTCAACTTTCTTAGTTATGTTAGTCATATGACAGATCTAATCGTCTTCACCGTCATAACATAACATTTCACTTTTTTACGAAAAATCGAAATGTCTTCACTGTTGGCAAATCGAATCGCCTTCACCGTCGTGATATGACTGTTCATTTTTGTAATCTTTTTTCTTCTTGTTCTTATTTTCTTTGAAAAAAAAGGAATGATAACTCAAATCATGGGACTCATTATAAAATGCATGAAACTTAGACTTTTTTCATGCGTAATGCATGACTCATGTGACGTATGACACATGCATTTACCAAATCAGAACATAATCATATTGAACATGTGCCTATGGATCTTTGCAAATAAAGCATACATATTCCATCAAAGGAATAAATAAAGGAATTAAACCTTAGACTTAAAATTGTTTAAGTCGAAACTTCATCAAAGTTTAAATACTTATTTCTTCAATTCCTCTTCATCACTTTATTTTTCAATCACATTTCCTTAATTAGTTCCCCACATATCAAAGGAATATCTTCCTATTTTCTTTAAAAAAAACCTAGCATATAGTCATGTCGTCCATAAGAAATAAACTTAGAATTTTTTTTCTCTAAAGAGTACTCAATAGCCGAAACCCTTAAGCTTCAAAATTTAAAACTTCTAATCTTTAAACACATCATACCATGATTTTAACCTTTATTCCACAATTTTCCTCTTACATCCTTGATTTCTTTCTTTAAGCTCTTCATCACATATTTCTAAATTGACTCTTTAAACTAAATCTCAAGTTATCCTATTAGATAAGCATATAAAGATTATAATCTTATCATTCATCAACAAATTTCTAATATAAAATATTCTTTACACTACTTATCAATCACTCAAGATAAACATATTCTTTCAACTATCCAATAATAAGTGAAGCCCTAAATAACAAATTTAATCAAGTATATATATATATATATATATATAAAATGCTAAAGCTAGGTTATATGAGCACTTATTACTTTCAATGGATTTTCAAAGTAACCTCCTTGTAGACTAGAGCTTTCCACCAAATTCTTAAAAGAATTCACTCAAATATATAATGGAAGAGCGTTTGGAAGGTGAGGAGGAAGAAGGAAAGAAATGGGGAAGAGAAAGAGTGGTTTGGCCAAGAGCTACCAAATAGAACCAAGTGAGGTATGTGTGCGATTGTGTTAAGCGACATCTTATATCAAAGGAGACCAAAACTTAACATTTTCCCCATGAAGCCAAGTGTCCCTCTAGACCTTAAAATACTCATGACATATTAGACTTAGGTGGCAATTGACTTGACAAATTACTTATCCATAGCTTGAGATTTTCTAGAAGATAAGTCATTGGATTACTTTGACTAACACTTCTTCCTTTTGTATCCCATTTCAGTCAAAACATATATAGGTAATTCCAAGATTATTTCCTCAAATAATCAGTAGCTGCTTGTTTCAATTCTTACCAAATAGGTGAGCTAAGTTTGTAATAGAAAATGACAAAATACTAAGTCGGTTACACTTCTTTCAATTTGTCCCTGGTATGCCGAAATATATATAGGAAAAGTCAAGTATTCTTCTTCCAATCAATTCCTTCCATTAGTCTAATTCTCTTGCTTAAGAAGCTAAAGCATGGTAACAAAAATAAAAATGAAAAAGTCGATCCATGGCCCCTCGTATCACCCAATCCATATGCCTCCTTTGTCTAGGAATATTCTTAAAAAATATCTTGCTTATGTAACTAAAACTCTTCCATCATTGGCTCTCTTTGTTTGATTTTCTAAAAACATACATATAATCTAATTTTCTTAGTGTAGAAGATAACAAAATTAGTCAAAGTTGACATCATCATCTATACCTTTGAAAAAAATATATTTGAAGTACTATGTATATAAAGCAAAACAAAGTGATTTTCGGCTAGCCTATTTCTACCTCCAACCAAATTTCAAAATTCTCTAGGAAAAAGATTGTTAAATCATACTCATGTCTCTCTTCCATTCCTATTTGTCAACATCTCTCATAAGTGGAATTCTAAGATAGAAAAAAAATCAAAAATAGCCAACATATTTCAAACCGGAACATCACTAGCAACCTTAAATCTATTTTCAATCAATACTTGTTTTTATTCTCTTTTTTCGCTTAGAAGAATTGAACTATTATGTAGAAAGGAATTGACAAAATTCTAAGTCAATTCTCCCTCCAAACTATAGATATCTATGAGTAACAAGTTACTTGGTATCAAGTATAATCATTGGTTCTTTAGACATATAGTCATATATTTCAAAAAAGTTTCAAGAGATTACAAGAATAATTCTAAAGAAATATAATCATACCAAGCATGTAAATTAAAAATAAATAAATAAAATTCGGGTTATCACACAATTCCTCATTATCCATCTGGTTAACCACTTCTTGAACCAAAACATCCAAGCAAGGTAGAACCTGGGAATTTCCAGTAGCCAAAAATTGTTTGAAATAATGTACAACACCTTCATGAATTTGTTCCTAGAAAGAGAGGTGTGTACATCATCTAACTTCATTTATGTGACCACTTGTTGCCTTCAACAACTGATCATCCAAAAGAAATTCGCATTTACTTCCCCCTTCTAAATCCAAGATTGTTTAGCATGTTGAGAAATGCATTGTTCCTCTCTTTCTTGCCAAACTGATAATTCAACATGTGATATCACTAAATCCATTTCAACGTCCTCAGACTGAGAAGATTGCAAAATCTCCTCTAGACCCTTAATTCTTTCCTCAAGCTCGATAATATGAGTTTTAGTTCTCCCAAAAATCTATTTATTCCAAGTGTATAAAGCCCCCTTTAATCTTCTTAGTTTCATCATCAAAATATCCAATTTAGACCCCCATCCTTCATTTCCTTGCCAAGCTTGAGACACACAAGTAAAAGTTTTTCATGAGAAAGCCACATTTGTTGGAATTTGAAAGATGGGAACCCATATGGCCCCAATTTTTCTTCCAATAAAATCTACATTGGTGCATGGTCGGAAGTTGTCCTATGCAAGTAATTCATATGAGCTTCTGAAAAAATGTCTAACATTGAAGCATTTAGGAAAGTACGATCTAAATGGGCCCAACTTCTAGCAAGACATGCATGACCACTATACCACGATAAAGATTGACCAGAAAAATTCAATTCCAGTGAACCAAAATCATCCACCCAATCATTGTACTCTTCCATAGCCAAGGCCAGTCGTGGCCTACCCCCTCTCCTCTCATTATGCTGAGAATTTAGAGCTTGCAACGAATTCCAAAGTCTTCTTATATCCATATAGTAACATTTAACATATGCAGAGGTTACCAAAATGTTTATGGATTTATGATTAAAGTTAATAGAAATGGATTGTTCATCCATTCTCATAACAGAAATCGCCAAGTCTTGAGACCAGAACATCCACAAATTTTCACCATCTATAGTATTTGAAGCACAATGATCAAAATTAAATTTATCACGTCAAAACAATAATCTAGAATGACTCACCATAGGTTCAGCAATAACAAGAATTTTGGGATGCAACTTTGAAACCAACTTCCTCAATCTCTGAGAGGATGTACCCATACCCCTCAAATTTTAATAAAGAAACGAATCTTATCCCAATGCTTCAGTTTATGCTTACCCCAAATATAAATTGGGGGTGTCACATGCCATCACACTAGAACAGAACTTCTTCCTTTCCTTTTCCTTCCCTTCCCCCCTCCTCTGCAAAAACCTTCTTCAGGAAACCACTTTATATTTACAGAGAACTAAATCTAACCAAACCTCGCCACTTCTGTAACATTCTCTTAAATACAATAAACTTTAAGAAAATAAAATAAAATAAAAAAAGATAAACTTGGAAATTTCTTTTAAAGAAAATAGAATGAAAATAAAAATAAAAAATCCTATTAAAGAAAATAAAACGAAAAATTAAAAAAAATACAAATTTTATTGAAGAAAATAAAACGAAAAATTAATAAAAAAAAAATTTGCAAATTTTAGAGGTACCAGTTAAAGAACACCGCCCCCCCCTCCCCCCGCGTGACCGGGGCCGCCGCGAGATGAGTGTGAAGTAGTATCTTGAGGCTTCTTGGTAGTGGATGGATCCGAAAATGAGAATCCTTCTCTGACCATTAATGGTAATAGCCATAGAGTCATTTAACATCCCACATTACAAGCTTTGAGGAATATCGAAAAAGGAGTGGAAATCGAAAAAGGAACAGGCCTGTTTAGTATAGACAAGTTTAGATGTGAGTAAATGTATAGTTAAAAGCTTACAAATGTTGACGTGACCAAATTTAATTGGAGGGCTGATTATCAAGAGACCATTAAGTTGGTATCCAGATTTTTTTAATTTAAAATATCCCCTCAATTTATTTTTATAATTCAAAATAACCCCTAGATTTTATTCATAATTTTATATATATAGAAATTAGCCCCTCAAAAAAAATATATATATAATTTTCTTATTTTCATATGTTTTCTAAAATTTATAAAATTTTAATATACATAAAAATGCCTCTCTAATATCTTTTCCTATAACTCTTAAATTTTGTACAATTTTCATATATTATCTATTTCTAGGATATGACAATACTAGAATTAAATTAAATATAAAACTATTAACATTTATCTCAGTTATATATTATACAATATTGAGTTTCTTAATATGAATCCAAGATTTCTAAGTAAAAATATCATAAAAATCATTTAAAATTGATGTTTTATGTGATAAATAATAAAGATGATTTATCTTTAAACTTCATTTAGTAAGAAAAAAATTTATTTAAAGTCTCATTGGTAATATTCTATGCTTAATATGACATCAAAATAATTAGATTTTATATTAAATTTGATCAACTAACTCAAATATTAGAATGGAAAATGATATTTTAAAAGAATATTTTATAATTTTTACGAAGAAAATAATTTTTAAATATTCATGTTTACAAAAATAATAATAGATGAATATTATTCTCTTGAACAAACATTAATACGTTATTTGATAAATTATCAAAATTTAATTTATAAATATTTTATGATTTTGTAATATGTTTTTGTGTTTTACGTAAAAGAAAAGTTGACCACCTAAGAATAATTAGGAATTTTACTCCTAGGTAGGCTAAATGCTATCGAATCTGCATTATGCATAAACTTATTTTTAAAATGAGAAGTGCTACCTTAAAGGGAATATATAAAATTAAATCCATAAATTGATATAATTTTATATGATTCGTTCGATTTATTTTATAATATATAAAATTTATAGTTTAACATGTTGCATCAAATAATATCATTTTATCAATTTACTTTTATATAATTTATTTATAATTAAATTATTTCTCTTTGGTTATACAATTAGTAAGAATTGATAGACTCGTTAACAATTTGTTTATAATTATATTTTTATTTTTATTTTTATTTATTTTTCAAATATTTAAAAAACACTAATTTATTAAAAATTATAGTTGATTTGTAAAATCTTGTTTGGATTCGAAAACGAAACGAAATGAGTTGAGTTGATTTTATTTTTTAATATTATTATTATATTGAGATTAAAAAATAATAATAATATTAAAAAGATTTTAAAATTATGACGTATGTACACGAGTAGCATCCGACTGGAAGTGAAGCATAAATGGGACCCATTAAAGTCGGCCGAGGAATCCCTTTCCGAGTCAAAGGGGGTATAGACAATAGTAAAAACTAAAAAGAAATAAACCTCGCCAAAGAAGCCAGCCCTAATTCCCTAAACGGACGCAGCCATCAACGAGTTAGCAGGAGGATACAGAACGGAAGAGTACTGTACAGAGAGAAAAGAGAGGAGATACGAGGAGAGTAAGAGAGGGGAACAATGGGTAAGAAGAAGAAGAGGGCGTCGTCGAAGGTTTGGTGCTACTACTGCGACAGGGAGTTTGAGGACGAGAAGATACTAGTGCAGCACCAGAAGGCCAAGCACTTCAAGTGCCACGTCTGCCACAAAAAGCTCTCCACCGCCGGTGGTATGGCCATTCACGTCCTCCAGGTCCACAAGGAGTCCGTCACCAAGTATTTTCCCCCAAAACCCTAAATCTCACGTCCCTATGATCTGATTTATTTTTCTTCAATGGTTTTTAATTTCTTCAAGTTTGTACTTGATTTGCTTTTGGTATTATTATTATTATTCTCTTTTAAGGGCTCGACCTATTGCGGGTGTTCTTAGGGAAATTGTTACGTGTCTGAAGCTGTGAGCGTAACTGTTGATTGATTTTGGGTCTTTTTAAAGCGTGATAAAGTCCCTAAGCTGATTCTTTTTTCCATTAAAGCACTTTTAAAAAAACAAATAAGCATTATGCAGTGCAGACCCGGGGGGGGGGGGGGTGTAAATCGTTGGTGGAAATTAATGGAGGCAATTGATCAAGGTGTATTTTTCATGAACTGAAATCAAATCTCTTTTAAGCCAACTAGTAATCTTTTACTTATAAAAAAAAAGGTCAACTAGTAAACTAATTTAATAACTCGTCCTAGATGTTTTGAGTCATAAAAATGAAAGGAGGTTTCAATTTGATGGGGGTTTATTTACCGTAAAAAATATGGATTAAATAGGAAGTAGGAACTTTTATTTTTTGAGGAATAATGTGGTGTGCATGGGTTGAGGTGGGCTGTTCCCTTTGTTTTTTCTCGTTCATCTGATTCATCTTTAAATGGTTATGCTGATATGATGTTGCAGAGTCCCCAATGCAAAACCTGGTAGAGAGTCCACAGATATTGAAATATATGGAATGCAAGGAATCCCTCCTGATGTCTTGGCTGCTCACTATGGAGATGAAGGTGAGAATACTTCAAAAGGGTGGATAAAAATGTTATTATCGTGTTATTTTCTACATTGTTGAGCTTACTTTGCATTCTCATAATTCTAGTAATTGATACAGTTATTATCTCGTATTTTTTGCCATACAACTCTTAAATTTGGAGCTTAGGAATTGGCTGGTAAAGCCTACGATCAGTTAAGCTGTTTTGATAAAATACTCGGGGCTTTTAAGCTGATTCATGAAAAGTCTCAAACTTTGTGGTTGTCCTTTTATCTAGTCAGAACCAGCCTAAATTAGAACGTGGATTGATGCTGATTTGAACCAACATCGGTTATTGCAACTGCAAGAAAATGTATGTGCCTGCATGTCCCAAACGGATGGCCTTGGGATCCTGTATGCGTGCTTTATCTCATACCTCAAAGTGCACTTGCATATTTCTTTCTATGTGAAGTAGAAACTAATAAAATAAACATTCCCATGTGTTTCTTTCCCTTAAATACGTTTCCATCCAATAGAAAAAATTTGCAGACAGGGAGGTTGTTTTTGCATGTTAGTGTAGAGTTTGAAAATGTTGCATTGGGAAGATTTTCTTCATTCTTTTTTAGTTCTTTGGCATATTAGTGAAATTTTTGTTTCTTTTGCAGAAGAGGAGACTCCATCAAAAGTAGCAAAAGTGGATATCCCATCCACTCCACTAGTTGGCAGTATTGTGCCAGGATCATTGGGCGTTGGATATCCGCCTCGTCCTGCTTTGGGCGGAATGCAGCCAATGTATGTACTCATATAGGATTTTCTCCAGAGATTTTTTCTTGATTCATTTGGTCTGTTGTAAAACTAATGTCTGCTTTCTCAAAATTTTCACCTTGCATTGTGGTTAGCACATCTTGCAGCACTGATCACTTTCGTTATGTGGATATCCCCTTTTGTTCTTCTTTTTAATATTTTTGGGGTTGCCTTTGGCTACAGTTACAACTCTGCAGTACCAGGGCCTCCTGCTGCTTGGCAAGTTCCTCCTCGTCCCCCACTTTGGTATCCACAGCATTCAGCGGGTTCAGTTCCTCCTCCCCCATTGGGTTATGCACAACAGCCACTGTTTCCCGTGCAGAATATGAGGCCTCCTTTGCCATCCACATCACCTGCATTACAGCCTTCACAAGTTACTCCACCTGGACTGTCCGTGTCGACCTCTGTCCCTGTAGCACAGCCATTGTTCCCTGTTGTTGGGAACAACAATATAACTACTCAAAGTTTGCCCTTTTCTGCTCCTATGCTCTCAGCAAGTATTACATTAAGCACTCCAGCAGAAGTTAAAGGCTCAATTGAGATGCATTCCATTGCAAATGCTCCAGTGACAAGTAATTACCAAGCTGCAAGCATTCCAGGTTGGATATGCTTTTTAATTGATTTATATAACATTGCATTTTGAATTTATCTTTCTATTGATTCCTCTTTGTGACTATTTTTAAAAAAATCTCCAAGTTTTAGGAAATTTTCCGGAGGTTCAAAAATTAAATTAGAATGTAAACAAATCATAATCATGAAATTCTTTCATATTTGATTTTCTTAATATTATTCAGTATTGGTTTTGCTAGATGTTACCACACATTGCTGGAAACGATGGTGTGGAGTGCATATATTTGATCAAATATATTTGCATGTATTTTCTGCAGATAGTTATGTTTGAAATGTCTGTACTCTCTTAAATCGTATATCTATCAGACTATTTTTTTTAAAGGTAAAAAAAGAATTTATCGATAAGAATAGGCATAGCTCAAGTACACGGGACATAAAGAGTTTACAATCAGAGTTTGAAATTTTATACATATATCATCCATCTCTTCACAGCATCGATTTATTGCTTACACTCGTAATGATAGAGTGATGTCCATATTTTGGTAATATATAAAATTGGAGTACAATGGTTATGTTAGGAATTTGGAGAGAGGAATTTTCTGCTTCTCTTTTTCATTTTTATTTCAGTTTTCATGTGTAGTTCTTGAGGATGTAAAGCAAGTAAAATAGTGGCAACACACCAAATAAGTGTCATCTAGATGTTTAAATAATATATACAAATACCTGTAAAAAAAATAATATATACAAATTGGGAGAAAAACCTCATCGCTTACCCTGTACCAATTGACCAATGTGCCATTGTTGTTGTATCTTTTAGCATGCACGCATTCTAACAGATGTTGAGTCAAACTGGTCTCTCCTTTTTTATTTCTGTAATTCTTCCCATTTTCAATTATCTTCATAAGAAACCTATCTAATTACTGTTTTAGTCAATCCGTCAAACTAGCTGCAGGACATGTACTTGTTCCTTTCTCATTATTGATTTGCCTTTCTCTCTTTCTTCCCATAAAACCATCACCTACTAAAATGTTTTTTTTTTAAAAAGTAAAAATTTGTTAATAATCAGTGAATGGGGAATTGCCAACTACAAAGTACACAAGGCCTATCAAATAGGTACATTGGAAACAAGGAAATTATGAAGATCTATGCCATTAAAAGCAATGCAATGGACCGTGTATACAAAGTTCTATAAAATAAAGTAATCAGTTCCTCTTTCGATCTTTCCTTGTTTTCAAATGTCCTGTCGTTACACTCCTGTCATAGACACCTCATGATATAGGTGGGGATCATCTTTCATACGGCTTTGATCTATTTCATGCCACGTATAGATGACTAGCACACTATAGCATCCACCACAAATTTCAGCGTGGACCATGCTAGATTCAGTTTATGAAAAACATCCTCCCAAAGAGCCCTAGCTGTCTCACAATGTAATAGGAGGTGATTCACAGACTCACCTCCCTTTCTACACATGCAGCACCAATTTGTTATGATAATCCTCATTTTCCTCAAATTGTCCATTGTGAGGATCTGTGCTAGCGCGATTGTCCAGACGAAAAAAGCCGCCTTTGGAGGAGCCTTATGTCACCAAAGCTTCTTCCATGGAAACTGATTATCGGGAACTGGTGTGAGGGCTTTGTAGAAAGAACAAATGTGAAAAGAGTAGAGGAGACTGTGAAAGAGTAGTGAGGGGTCCACCATAAGCCATACTCATTTTGCAAGTTTGGTCGTTGAGAGTAGAGGAGATTGTAAAAGTTCACAAAACTATTCAGCTCCCAATCCTACGCCTCACAATCCTACGCCTCACGGTTAAAATTAATGTTCCAGTGAACCTAACCTTCGGCTATCTCCAAAACCGCTGCCACTATGGTATCCTTAGCACTTGCAATCTAAAACAGGGAAGGGAACAACTCTCTAAGTGCCCTATCACCACACTAGACATCTTTCCAAAATTTAATTCTTGTGCCAGTGCCCATGTGCAACCTCATTTGCCACTAAAAAACTCCCCACCCGCCTCTAATGTTCTTCCACACCCCCACCCCACCCGCCCCCCTAATTTCATTTGTGCTCCACTCACCCCCATATTTGTGATCGATCATCACTTTCCAAAGGGCCTTTGGTTCCTAGTGATATCTCTACAACTACTTGCCTAGTAAAGTGCAGTTGAACATTTTCAGATTACGTATGCCCAAACCATCATTCAAAATGGGACAGCAAACCAACTCCCATTTGACAAGATGGTACTTGAATTCCTCTCCTAAGCCACTCCATAGATAGACACATTGAAGTTTTTCTAGCTGACCAACCACACTTGCTGGTATAGTGAATAGTGATAGGAAATATGTGGGTAAGTTGGATAGAGTACTTTTGGTCAAAGCGACACAGCCCCCTTTGGATTCATCATCTTCCACCCTACTAGTTTTCTCTCTATTTTTTCAATTACTTTGTCTCAAATAGCGGCCGATCTTGAGACTAATCCCAAAGGAAGCCCCAAATACGTCATAGGCAATGAGGTGATCTTGCATCCAAGCATTCCGGCTAGTACTTGCATATGTTGCACATCTCCAATTGGCACCATCTCGGATTTTTCATAGTTCACTTTTAGTCCCAACACTGTTTCAAAGCACACCGATAGCACCTTCAAAGCTCGAACTTGTTCACAATCCGCCTCACATAGGATAAGTGTGTCATCTGCAAACAATAAATGAGATATATTAGTAATACCTCACGCAGGGGTTCTAACTGGAAACCCACGAATAAGAAGAGTTTCGACAATACATTCATTGCTCTTATGCCTAAAAAGGTGGGTGCTATTGAAATGAGAGATTATTGCCCCATTAGCTTGGTAAATGTGGTATATAAGATAATCTTTAAGGTGTTAGCTAATCAGCTTAGTGCGGTTACGGATAAGATTATCTTGAAGTCTCAAAATGCATTTGTTTGGGGGAGAGAAATTCTTGATTCAATTCTTATTTCCTATGAATGTTTGGAAAGCAAAAAAAAGACAGGGCAATCGGAAATTTTAGGCCCCGTTTGGATTCAGAAGTGGATTGAGCTCATCTCAACTCACTTCCATTTTATCATTATATTTTTATAATTTTTTATACAAAACACAAATTTCTATACATCTTTTTCAAATTTCAATATACTTTTTTTCAAATTCTAATACACCTTTTTTAAATTTCAAAATAATAATAATATTAAAAAATAAACTAAACTCATCTCAACTCATCTCATCTCCTCTCATCTCCGAATTCAAACGGGGTCTTAATCAAGCTGGACATAGAAAAGGCTTTTGATCATGTCAATTGTGACTTCCTTCTATACATGCTTGGGAAATTTAGTTTTGGAGAGAAGTGGTGCTCACCGATTAGATATTGCATTTCAACGGCTAAATTGTCTATTTTGATCAATGGATCTCCGGCCAGTTTTTTCAATAGCGCTCATGATTTAAGACAAGGAGATCTCTTATCTCCTTTCCTTTTTGCTATTGTCATGGACGCTTTGAGTCGCATGATTAATGCAGCCATGGATGGTGGCTTTATGTCAGGTTTTACTGTGGGTGACAATTCTCGGGACAAAATCATTGTCTCCCATTTTCTCTTTGCAGATGACACAATTATTTTCAATGATCCAAATCATCATCATCTTAGAGCCTTGAGAGCTTTGTTGTTGTGCTTTGAAGTAGTTTTTGGCCTCAAAACTAACTTAGCCAAGTCTGAAATTGTTCCTATTGGTCTAGTTAATAACTCTCTTGATCTAGCCAATATTCTGAGATGCAAGATCTCTAATCTTCCTATGAAATATCTCGGGTTACCTTTGAGGGCCCCTCACAAATCTACATCCATTTCGGGTGGGGTGATTGAGAAGATTGAGAGAAGACTAGCTGGTTGGAAAAAGATTTACTTGTCAAAAGCAAGGAGAGTGACATTGATTAAAAGCTCCTTGTCTAACCTCCTCACTTACTTCCTATCATCTCTCTACCTACGGGAGTTGCAAAAAAAATTGAGAAAATTTTCAGGAATTTCTTGTGGGATGGCAATGGGGATGAGAGAAAATATCACTTAGTCAGTTGGAACAAAGTTTGTGCCCCAGTCTCTCGTGGTGGATTGGGCATAAGAAATCTCAAACTTTTCAATAAGGCCCTTCTCGGAAAGTGGTTGTGGAGATGCAACTTAGAGAGTCATGCGCTTTGGAAACAGATAGTGGATGCTAAATATGGGAGAATGCGGGGGAATTGGTGCACATATGAAGTGAAAGGGGTGTTTGGAGTGGGCTTGTGGAAATTCATTAGATTGGGGTGGGAGGAATTTGCCAAATATATTTCCTTCAAAGTGGGCAAAGGGTCAAATATTTTACTCTGGTATGATGTATGATGTGGGGATTTAGCACTCAAATCTCTATATCCTAACAGCTTCAGGATTGCAAGAAACAAAGGGGCCCTAGTAGTTGATTCTTACCTGTCCTCTCATAATTCACTACACTGGAATGTAGGTTTCAAGAGAGTTGTAGGATTGGGAAGTGACCGAAGCTGAAGATTTTCTTGCCTAACTTTATTCTGTGAAGATTGATTTGACAAGGGAAGACAGGTTGCTGTGGAATCCTGACTCAAAAGTCCAGATTTACAGTGAAATCTTATTATAAAACTCTAAGCGCTAATGGTAATTCTGGTTTTCCCTAGAAAAACAGTTGGAAAGCCAAGGTGCCCTCTAAAGTTGCTTTTTTTTGTTGGTTGGTGACTCTTGAGAAAATTTTAACCATAGATAATTTGAGGAAAAGAGGATTAATTTTGAACGAATGGTGTTTCATGTGTTAAAAAGATGGCGAATCCATTAATCACCTTTTCCCATTGCAAAGTTGCATCCGCCATGTGGAATGAGATTCTTGGAAGGGTAGGCTTGGATTGGGTGATGCCTTCACGTGTTGAGGAATTTTTGGCTAGCTAATTCAGCTCAAGAGGGTGCATTGGCATTGCAAATTTTTGGAGCTTGATTCCCCTTTGCTTGTTTTGGTGTTTATGGTTAGAAAGAAATAAGAGGTGCTTTGAAGATCGTGAACATTCTAAAGGGGAATTAAGGGCCTTTTCTTTAATACTTTTAAGTTTCTAGACTAAGAATCTTGTAAGTGATGGAAATAATTGTATCGTTTTGCTGTAATTCTGCTTTATTTTAGCATGTATTTAGGTACACATTCTTGTATACTTCCTGTGTACTTGACAATGCCTATTCACATGGAATAAAATTTCTTATTACCTATAAAAAAAAATGGAAACCCACTAATGGCATTATTATCCACCAAAGTCGAGATCATCTTGCTTAATACTTCCGTGACAATAACAAACAACATAGGGGAAAGTGGATCATCTTGTTTCAAGTCTCTTGAGCTCGGGAAGAAACCTTTCGGGCTACCATTGATTAGCACCGAAAATCTTGCAATGGTTATGCACCATCTAATTTAGGACTTCCACTTTTCCCAAAAACCACACCTATCGAGCATATATAGAAGGAAATCCTAATTTAGGTGGTCGTACGCATTTTCCATGTCTAGTTTGCACAAAATCCCTAAGTTGCCTGCTTTCATTTTGCTATCAATGCATTCATTAGCTATAAGAACCGCATCTGGTATTTGTCTTCCTTTTACAAAGTTATTCTGAGGTTTAGTGACAATCTTCTTAATCACCTTACTTAGACAATTAGCAAGCACTTCTGAAATAATCTTGTAAATCCCACTCGCTAAGCTAATGGGCCAAAAGTCCTTAATTTCTATAGCCCCCACCTTTTTAGGGATAAGAGCAAGATAGGTATTATTGATACTTTTCTCAAATTTCCCGACTGTGAACAACTTCTTAAACACCTTCGTAAGATCTCTTTGATCACTTCCTAGCATTTCTAGAAGAAATCCATAGAGAAACCATCCGGTCCTTGCGCTTTATCTTTTACCATTTTCGGATAACATTGAACACCTCTTCTTCTTTGAAAGCCCGCTCCAGCCGAGCTACATCATTTGGGTCTATGGTGTCGAAATATAGACCATCAATATTAGGTCTCCATTCCTTTTGCTCCTTGAGCAGGTTCTCATAAAAGTCAACTATGTGATTTTGAATTATCTTTTTGTCAGTACATTCAATCCCATCAATCTTTAAAATCTCAATATTATTATTTATTTAATGAGAGTTTGCGACTCTATGGAAGAAATTTGTGTTACGATCTCTTTCTCTTAACCAAAGCGTTCTTTGATTTTTGGCGTCAAGACATTTCCTCCTGTAGAATCACCCTTTCTAGGTTGGCCAATAACAATGTTTTCTAAGTCTGTTCTTCCTGAGTGAGTGGTCGTAGCTCTTGCACCCACTTTACACCTGGATATCCTTCAGAACAGCATTCTTATTCTCCCCTAAGTTGCCGAAAGACTGGGAGTTCCAATGCTTCAAATTGCTCATTAATGCTTTCAAACTGATAGGATAACCATCACTGTTTAACCCTATCCTTAAAGCCTTCAGATTTCAGCCACATATTTTCAAATTTGAAGTAACGACGTCCATTCCGGAGGCCGCCACAATCGAGTACCTACTAAAATGTTCATCAAAGTTTTTCTTTTTATAAGCAACTTTGCATTGGTTGGGACTCTATATAGGTATCAATGCTCCTATTTTTTTTTTCCCTCTTATTTGAAGGTGTTTGGTAACACTATCTTCAGTGGACACGATTTCTGGAAGCTGTACTTTGATACTTATGTGTTACAACTTAAACTGTTCTGTTTTGGAATCACTCAAAAATACATCTACTCCAAACTTGTGTCTTTGGAATTAGTTATGTTGATTTTGTGAATCTTTTTAATCAATGTTTTTTCTACACTTACTCTAGGTGGGCCATTGATCAATTCACATTCTTATGCTTCTGGTCCAAATACTGGTGGTCCTTCAATTGGACCACCCCCGGTAATTGCAAACAAAGCTCCTGCTATACAGCCAGCCACTAATGAGGTCTATCTAGTTTGGGATGATGAGGCGATGTCCATGGTTAGTTTGCTTGCATTTATTTTTCCTGTAAAGGATACTTTTGACTATGGGAATGCTTACTTGGTACATGTGGTTATTTCAGGAGGAAAGAAGAATGTCCTTAACAAAGTATCAGGTGCATGATGAAACTAGCCAGGTAAGTTATACTACCTCTTTAAACTATGGAGTTGGTTTCGCATCTAACCAGATGGTAGGCTTTTATTTTTTTTTGTTTTCAGATTCGATTCTACGCATTCTTTCTTGTTTAGAGGTATTTTTTGCATGAAATTCATTTTTTTTTTCCTCTTAAAAAATAACTACACTTGGTTAATAATATGCTAAACCATGTAATCATTCCTTTTAACTTCCTCCAACCCTCTCGGTTGATGGCCATGTAAACTGCCGTTCTTCTGTTTGCACGCAATGCCACCACTCTTGTGGGCATCAAATGTAAGTAGGTATTTTTATTGTTTTTCTGGCAATTTTAGCAATCATTTTGTCAAGCTTGATGCATTCAACTCCAGGATTCTTTGACCTCGCATTGTAGTCAGTTAAGAACAATGCGTATGTATCTTCTCTTTTTAAAAGTTGGATTCACCAGTTGTTATTCACTCTCCCTATGCTTGATTTCGAAGTGTGGGGTTTTGGGTGGAACAAGATCTTACCCATCGGATTTTTGCCTATTCCTTCAATTTGTTTTATGATCGATCAGTGAATTCAGACTTGACCAGGTCAGCTTCTTTTGCAAGTTTGGTATCTCTTGCTTAGACAGAAGATCTCAAGCCTTATGACATATCTGGTTTGTCAAAGTGGTTGATAATTACAGTGCCTTTCTAATCAAATTATTCTGATTTTGTTTCAGATGAGCTCAATTGACGCAGCCATAGACAGAAGAATATTGGAAAGCAGGCTTGCTGGTCGAATGGCATTCTAGATCAAATGGAGAGGCCGTGGTGAATTGTTGGAATGCTTCAAGCCAGGCAGCATGCTGAAAACATTGGGGATGTCGTTTAAACCATGAGGCGATGCACTGAGTCTTCATCCTCACTGGTTTATCGAGGTTTCTTGTAATTTGGACTCTCTACATTTATTTGTGTTTTATTCTTTGCAAGATAGACTGAAAGGAGTAAATTTTGCTATATTGAAATGAGGGCTCTTCAGAGGAGTTGCATATTCTTTTCTATCTATTTTGTCGCAGTAATTTTTTTTGGTTGAACTTTCTACCATCAGATGCTAAATCTCTCTTTGAATACAACTTTGTGCTTCATCGTCTTCTGGTTCTTAGAAGAGATCGACTTATATTAGAAATTCATGAATGTTTTGCGCGTTTCATATAATTACGAATATTATCTAGTAGCGAGTATATCTCTTATCCTTTTTGGAGTTGATCTTGGGGGGTTTGCGCTACCCCTGTACCACTAAATAGCAAATAGCCATTATTCGAAGCACGTTTTAATTGTATATCTTAACTAATTGAGAAGCAGCTCTTGAGATTAGGCCTGTTCAAGCGGTTCCAAACTGGAAATCTGGGCTAACCCAGCCCGAAACCCAGGTCTTTAACCTGGTTTGGGTTCTAGACTGGATTCACCTGGGTTGGGATCTGGGTCGAAATTTAGATCCATCCGAAATTTAAAATTCAGAATCTAACTTCCAGATTTTGAACCCTTTTTTTTTTTATTTTATAAATGAGCCTTTATTACTACTTTTTTTCATAGAAATTTGTTAAGAATATTGATCAAAAATCTTATATTTCAATACAATTTTTCCAATAACTAATCTTAAAAAGTTAAATTTTTATTATTATATAACACCCTATATTTTATTATTGTACATGGACCATAATGATAAAAAAACAAAAAAAAATGTAAAACTAAGTTTATGATAATAATAGCTAAGGCTATAAACATCTAATTAACTTTTTTTATTTAAAAATAGAAAAAGAAAAAAAGTTCACTATATATTACATTATTCGAACAAATTTATTTAGAATATTACAAAACACGTACATTAAATAAAGTCCAATATACAAAACACAGAATTACAATATGAAATGGAGAATCCCATTTGCAATTTATTGTAGGTCATTGCTTTTGGTTTTCCCCATTTTCATTTTTGTCTGTCCTGGTAAAATTTTCCACGCAAATCAACAGAAGAACAATTAGGACATACATAGGAGGCATGTAATCAGAGAGTAAAAAAATTCATGAACACAATGTGGTATGCGTACATGTATTTGACCAATCAAATCACTTGGTAGCAGTAACAGGAATTCAGAAAAGAAGCTAAACTCAACAACTGAGCATAGACTAAAGAATAATTTGCCAAATGACCAACAAAGTGATATGACATTACCATTTCAAACTTAACGGTGAGGCCATACCCAGAATAGAACTATGCACAAAAATATTGTTAATGATTCCAATATTATGTTAATGATTAATGAGATGAAGACATTGGTTGTGCATTCCATTCACCTAAACTCTTGATATAAGTCAATGGTTTTCTAGGCTTTTATGAAACAAATTAGCAAATTAGTATTATTCTTTCAATAGAGCCTGAAGTGCATAATTCTAGGATTTTTCAGTACTCTGGATTCACTGCACAAAAAATGAAGTCAATTATTTTCCAGGCTTTTGTACAAATTAGCATTGACATATCTTACGTAACAAACTAGCAAATTAGTATTCTTATTTCAATTATCCAGATTTTTTTTTCCTTCAGGAAAAAAACACAAGTAACTCCAAAGAATTTTGTATGTGAAAACATCAGGGGCATAACCAATCCTCTTCATCTCATTGAAAAGATCTTATGCCTTTCTAGGCTTTTATGTAACCAAATTAAAAAAAAAAAGTTCCCTTGCAAGAATTCTACTACACACAATATAATTCATTTTCAAAAAACAGCATCCATCGACTACAAATCATAGATAGAGCACAACATTGCATAACTAAAGCAGTAACCATAATAGCAAAACTTTTAAGATTTTGAGAAATCTTTAGCCACATTTGATTCTTTAATAAACAAAATGATCAACTTTTTCAAATCAATTGAGTTTTGTCCCAAAAAGAAGACAGATAAATCCCAAATCAACAAAATAATAAAAGGAAAAAAGAATTCCTAAAATCTCCACAAAATCTACAAGTGTCCAAATCTAACCCACAAAATATTCTTCAAAGGCTCTTCTATTCAAATATTCTCAACAAAACACACTCAAATTGACAAAGTAATATAAGGGAAAAAAACCTAAAAATCTCCACGAAATCTATAGATTTCCAAATCTACAGATTTGACCTAAAAATATGCTAGCATTTTCTTCGATTTACAAATCTGACAACGCAAGATAGAGACGGTGAGAAGAGAGAGATATAAAAAAGTAAATCTAGAAAAATAACACCATACACTGTATACCCATAAGAGATTTGTTCAAAGGCATTGATAGATCAAGATCGAGAAAGAGCGAGAGAGAGAGAGAGAGAGAGAGTTAACAAAGTGAGGATAGAGAGTTACTGAAGTGAGAGAGGGAGAAGAGAGACTGATCGATGTCTGGCTAGTGGTGAATGAGAGAGAGTGACGGCGGAAAAATTTCAAAGGGTGGTTAGGGTTTCTAAATTTAAGAGAGAAAGTAAGAGAGGAGAGTGCGATCGTGCTGTGGGGGAAGTGGAGAGGTGAGGGTTTTTTTCCTTATATATCGACCTAGGTTCCGGATTCAAAATCTAGTATCTGTTTTACATAACCGGATCCGGACCATATTGATCCGGATGTTATAAATGCAGATTCTCGGTCGCAATGGATCCGAATAAAAAATCGGAATCGAAATCTGGATATCCGGTTTTTTAACTGGGCCGGGAAAAAATTTGGCCCGCTTGAACAAGCCTATTTGAGATCAGACTAAAAAGATCATAAAAGATGAAAGTTTGATCCTCTTTCCACTTCTATTTATTTTCTCAAGTTCATTTCATGTCCATTGAACATGGAAGTACACTTGCAAACAAAGGAAAACCTTGCAACCGGTCAGATGAAAATCCCATTTTAATACCAGCCAATAAAACTTCACCACATAGAATGTACAATAAATCAAGATTTACATCCACACATAGTAGATTATTTTACTTTATTTAATATTTTTCATCTCTTTCTTCCTTGTCTCTCCCTCTCCCCTACAGCAAACCCCTCTCTCTCTCTCTGTGTCAATCTCTACTACCATTGAAGGACTCCAATCCCAACAACAACTGCAACACCAACCAGAACAAAGAGCAAAAACAACATCAAAACTTCTCAGACTGATCATAGTATAGTTGAACTTGTTCAAAACAAAGAACTAGAAACATCATTGCAATCATCATCCATTCGGTCAGATGGGCTTGTTATACTTTTCTCTTCTTCTTTGGTACAAAAAGTGGGGTATTGGGTGATTTGTGGGAATTAGATTTGCCCAAGGGTCCAAGGGTTCTACGGAGCCATTCGAGTATGTCTTTATAGAATATGCATATGACATGGCTAAACTTCTCGTCAAGCAGGCTTCTCGTTTGCTCTATCACTACAATCTGTAGGTTTTCCACAACTTCCATGCTTGATTTTATGGAGAATCTTAAACTTCCCTTGTTCTATTGTGTCCGTCTCAAATGTCTTTCTCATTGATGAAGTTCCATTAATTAATGAAACCCCATGAGATTATCACTCCAAGTACAGCCTCTTCATTGATTCTTTCCTCCTCATCCTCTTCTTCAAATTCCTCCAACTTCTTGCTAGAGTACTTAGAACAGATCTAAGATTAAAAAAAATAGAAAAAGGAAAAGGAAAGTCAAACAAAACACCCCAGATAAATACATTTAACTTACCCACCAAACATATCATCAAACAAATTATAGTACCAATCAAAAAATATGAGAACATCGATTTTATAAAAAGAATTTGGGACTTTGAGAACTAGTGGAAAACTTTACAAAAACATTCCAAAATCCAAAGACAACTTTAGAGAGAGAGAGAGAGAGAGAGAGAGAGAGAGAGAGAGAAATGGGGGCTTGCAGGAGATAGGGGTAAGGGAGGGAGAGAGAAGATAGGGAAGAATAAATGAAGTACTCCACTACTTGTGTAAATTTTAGTTTGTTGCACATCTTACATGGCAATTTTATATTGCTTAGTGTTAAAATGAAATTTGCACCTGACTGGCTAGGAGCTTCTCTCTGCAAACAAAGCTATCATGAAATGATGAAACATATGTTAAGTGGCTCTATTATGATATTATCTAAATAAAAAAAATCTTTTAAGATACAACATATCAATTGGTATCATCCATCTGTTGCTTTTCTCTATGAAGTTCCATATAGCCATCCTTATTAACATCATGTCAACCATTATTCCTTTACTCAAGGTGAATGGGAGATTCACTTTAGGGTTAGGCAAAAAAATCTAGACTTTGTTCGACACTCGATCATGCTTCAATGGATTGGAGTTTGGAGTTAAAGTTGGAGCCAGAGTTGGTGTTTAAAAAATTAGTCAAAGTTCGGAACCAAAATTGGCTTTGAAACTCCAACTCAAACTTGGGCTATTTTTTCAAGTGTAAAACGATGTTGTTTGCATTGTATGTGCCACATCGTGAGTGTGATTGAAATGAATGATACCATTCCATTTAACTGTAAAAGGGGTTCAAGACGATGTTTGTGGACTTAGGTACATCATTGCAATCATCCCCCATTTGGCCAAGTGAAGGTTCCATCTTAGTGGAGATTGTTTGACAAAAATCTAAAAAGCAAGGTACACTAGTTTTGATCACACATTTGAATGGTTGTGTGTGGTATAATATTCTCATGGGGTTGTGGCTAAAGATCACAAGAAACTAAGTTATGAAACAACAACAATGAAAGATGGGACGAGTAGTAAAAAACTATCAATTCCTCATTACAATGAGATAGAGAGAGAGAGAGAGAGAGAGAGATTTGCTTGCAACCATGATTATAACGAAAGACACATTTTCTCATCGTTGAGGGAAAATGATTTCGTAATTTTGTATCAAGTCTTGAGCTTCTATTTGTCATTCCTTCATGGCTTTGCATAAAAGAATTTGGGGTTTAAATAGATTCAAGTTTACAAAGGCACAAGTATTGGAAGGGAGTTGGATGATTGTATGACTGAGTAGGGAATTACAAAATTTCTTACCATCACAGTTGATAATGTCATTGTTAACAATAGCGCAATTGGCTGGTTGAGGCAAAATAGAGTGTCCTTAAAAAGTACAATTTGTGATAGTAAGCTTATACATGTTAGATGTTGTGCTCAAATTATCAATCTTATAGTGAATAAGGGTATGAAGGAAGTTGATGAGGTCATTATCAAGGCCCACAATATTGTCAAGTACATTAAATCTTTCTAAAGGCTCAACAAATTTAAGCCATGTGTCGAATAACTAAGGATCTCATGTGTTAGTATGTTATGCTTAGGCATTCCCACTAGAACTCAACTTACATGATGTTGGATGTAGCAGAAAAATAAAGGTAGATTGAGGTATGTTCATATGTTGTTCAATGATGCACTCAAAAGAGAGAGGGTTAGACTGCCAAACTCTTGTGATTGGGATAATATGAGGTACTTTATTAAGTTTTTGAAATTATTGTATGATACCACTATTTACATCTCTTATAACTTATATTGTACTATGAATTTTTATTTTAGGAAACCTTTAGGGCTTTATCAACACTTGCAAAGGAATTGCGAAAGTAGTGTCGGATTGTTAAATGATATAGATCTAAGGAAAAAATTCAAATATGATACATATTGAGAGGATGTTGAGAAAATATACAAGTGATCACTTGTGACTGCATTTCTTGATCCCTAATGTAAGTTGGTTATTATAGTGTTTTGAATAAGGGACTTCCTCGATAATGAGAAAGATGATCATTTCATTAAAATTTTGAAAAATGATATTGAAGCCTAATATCACCATTACAACTACAATGGCTAGTCTTTAAGCACAGGTGAAAGCTCCTTAAGACCAACTAGTTCGACTTCTTTCTTAGATGACACATATGCTTTGAATTCAATGATTTTGATATGAGTTTATCATCAAATCTAGGTATCAATGGATATTATGGAATGTGAATGATATTTTATAGAAGATTGCGAGGCACCTAGTGATACATTTGCTATCCTAACTTGATGAAATGTTCATTCCATTGAGTTTTCAGTCCTTTACTAGATAGTCCAGAATGTATTGTCCATTCCTATCACTATGGTTGCCTTTGAATTGATGTTTAGTTCCAGAGGCCATGTGTTGGATGATTATCGGAGTCTATTGGCTCCATGAATTGTGGAGGCCCTTAGTTGTTAACTAAATTAGGTAAGATCTACACCTATTAAACTAGATAGTGTTGATTATGTAACGCCTCGCTCCTACACGGTTCGGAGAGTTACTTCTTATCACATACACTCACATTCGACAATATAATTAAAGACCACAATTTCCCAAATATCATATAAAACTTGATTCCAAAAAATGACTTTCCTCAATATTACTAATTCTAGAAATGCTACGTCACAAGAATACAATAATATTTTCTTACTAAACCGTATCAATATTTATATAAATTCTTTATACTTAATCAATCATTCTTAAGTCATCTCACCCAATACTTCATAATCTGATCATTGGCTTTGGGGTAGCGTAGTCGTGTATGAGGGATGGCTACGGTTTCGCGACAGTGGCAAAAGCTTATTAGTTTTTCATCATGGCTTCAAGAGGTGGTTTTTCGGGTGGCTCCTGGTGCTCTGTTTTGAGGAGTGAAAACAAAGTGGTTTTCGGTTTTAGATGGAGAGCTAAGGCTTGTGGTGGTGTCTAAAAGGTAGTGGGTTCACGATGGCTTGGTCTTGATGTGGTAGGGTCAATGGTAGCAGATGGGGTGATGCACTGTTTCGGATATTAAAAACATAGGCTATTATGACCTTCGGGTGTGGTCATGGGGGCTACAAAACTGGCAGGGGCTGGTTTGTGGGGTTTGGTAGTTTCTGGTGGTGCAAGACTTTGTTTCTTTCCGTTAGGTGCAGCGACGAAACAAGAAATATTCAGAGAGTGGGATTGATAAGTGCGCGATGCGGCTCAAGGCTGTTACTTGTGGTGGGTCATGAGGGGTTGCAGCGGTAATGTTTCTAAAAGCACAAGATATGTGTATATTTATAAGGATGACAAGAAACCCTAGAGCAAGTAAAGGAAGAGAAGAAATGTTACGTAAAAATAGAGGCTACGCGATTTGTTGCCATGATATCCATGGGGATGGGAACGTGCATAGGGAGAAACATGCATATATTTAGGAAACTAAAACCTAGGGACAGAGATATGAATGTTTGGGAGTGAGAGTTGAGTCGTGTATAAATAAGGTAAATGGAAAGAAGACAGCTAGCATGTTTGAAATAAAAGACATACAAAGAAATAAATCATGAGTTGGAAATACTAAATTAAATTAGATTTCAATTTAACATAAAATAAAATAATATAACTTACCAATAAAAAGATTTATAACAAAACTTTCAAACTTAAAAAGAAAAAACATAGATCTTCAAAGCAAAAGTTTTAGACCCATAATTTATTTAAAAACAAATAAAATAAAATCTTGAAAACAAAGTGACATTGGAACCGGGTGTTACCCCATATGAAAATGAATAGTAGGTAGTGTATGGGATCCCACATTACTTGGGAAGGAAAAGTTCTTGCTCTTTATAAGATTCTGATGGACCTCCAATTATATCATTGACTAGTCCTTTTGGAATATAAGTCATGTGGTTTGGGTCTTTTATTGGGGAGTTACAGATGGCATCAGAGCCTATCCCAACCAAAAATGTGAGACTTGAGCCGTGCCACCTATAATAGACAGGCCCGACAAGGACGTCAGATATTTAAGGGGGGTAGATTATGATACTCCATATAAAAATGAATGGTAGGTGGTATATGAGATCTCATATTGTTTAGGAATGAGAAGTTCTTACTCTTTATAAGATTCCAATGAGACTCTAATTATATCATTGACTAGTTTTTTTGAAACATAGACCTTGTGGTTTGGGTCTTACATTGGGGCATTACAGATTATGCCAAGAAGTATAAGTTTGAGTTAGGTAACTTTAAGCTTTTAGCCTTAAATGAATAATTATATATTTAATTATTTTAATTCTAGAACTTATAATTTTTATTATTTTGTAGACCTATCTATAAACCTTACAATACTTGTAACACTCCAATGGAACCTTATAAAGAGCTAGAATTTCTCATTCCCAAGTAATGTGGGATCCCATACACCACCTATCTTATCATTTTCATATGGGGTATCACAATCTACTCCCCTTAAATGTCCGACGTCCTCGTCGGGTTTGTCCATTGTAGGTGGTACGGTTCAAGTCCCATATTTATGGTCGGGATAGGCTCTGATACTATATGTAACGTCCCAATGGAAGGCCCAAACCACATGGCCTATACTCCAAAAGGACTAGTCAATGATACAATTGGAGTCCCATTGAAACCTTATAAAGAGCTAGAACTTCTCTATCCCAACCAGAAATGTGGGACTTGAGCCGTGCCACCTACAATGGACAGACCCGACAAGGACGTCGGGTATTTAAGGGAGGTAGATTGTAATACCCCATATGAAAATGATAAGATAGGTGGTGTATGGGGCGTTACAATACTTGCAAAGGACTAAGATAGTGAGATTATGGGAGGGAATCCTAGTTGATTAATGGTATTTATAACTTTCATGTTAACTTTACTAGTATCCTTTAGTTAAGTGGTGTGATGTCTAACTTTCTTTGATTTTCAAAACAATACGAAATATTTGTAGAGTTGGGAACTATATGCATTTGGGGTGCATTATACTTGGAAAGTGCATGATATTTGTGGTTTGTAACTTTGGTTGTGGTGTGGAACACTATATTATGTCGTTTGTCTGTATGTGGTGGATAAATTGATGGGATTATGGGAGCCGAAGGGAGTCTTAGAGTTGTATTGTTATTGGAGCAAATTAGCAATGGAGAGTGGAGCCTTGACTCTTGGTGCTTGGAGTTGGAGATGGCAGAAAGCACTAAGCAGGATATCCCAATATTAATTTGATATACTTTGTAACTTTGTAGTTTTTTTTATTAGATACAGCCACATATACTCATTAGTGTATCCGTGTATGATACTTGTAGAGATATGCATTAAGAAATTGTATTGCATCATTGTGTTGTTGCATCATTGTGCTTTAATGTTTATGATTCTATTACATGTATTTGCTTATTTATTATAGTCGAATTGTAATGATATAATTTATAATTTTATGATGGTAATGTCTTTTAATTTGCATTATGGACTTAGGTCTTTGGTATGATGTAACATGTACGAAAATATAGAGTAATGTTTCATTTTATTAACTTTTTCGACCCAGCCCGACTAAGTAAATAGTCCAACTCTGATCGGAAGCTTTGATTCCAATTATGCTTCTACAACTTTGATTGCAATTAAAATCCCTCATGATCGGAGTCAGAGTTCAAACTAACTTCTAACCCAAGTCAAAGTTGGAGGTGGGAATCATAGGTATAACAGGTCTAGCTAGTGATGGACAATTTTTGAAATTGAATAGATATACAGTAGTTTTAAAATTTTAATAATCGATACTGACTGATTCATCCTCGCAATCAAAACTTCAGATTTTTTCAATTTCTTTTCTTCCAGTTTATTGTTTACACATATGGCACTACATAAGTTGAGATTTGAGAATTGATTCCTCTAATGATTGTTCTTCTTCTCAAAGGAACTTCACTTTTTTTAATTTCATGTTATATCAATTTTATGTGATAAGATTAAGATTTATATGTTGTATCAAATATTATAATAAAATTTGTAAAATTAATTTTATGTTACATCAAATGTTTAATAAAAATTTTATAAGATTGATTTTATATTATATCAAATGCTATATTAATCTTATGTTATAAGATTAATAAACATGAATAATAAGATTAAAATCTTATGTTATATTAATTTGCAATTTAGTATATAAAATTGTAATATAAAAATTATATCAAATATATTTAGACCGAACCCACTAATGAGTCGGTTCAACTAGTATACCAATTTGTTTTTTACACCCTTAGTTGGAGTTCACTAATCCAATCTAGCTTCGTCCAAATCTTAATCCACTTCAATCATCTCAACTCAGCCAATCGTTCATTGTTGCCATCCTTTAGTATTGGAATAGCTCAAATGGACGAAGCTATTCGTAAATGGTCTGAGTTCAACTTGTATAAACTCAATTTGAACTTAGTTCATTTGATAAATGAGTTGTTTAGTACCACTAATATTGTTACGAGTACTAAACAAGTTAAACTTATATAATCATGACTCGACTCAATTTAGACTCATGAAGAAAATTGGTATAAACTTGACTTATTTTGAGCTTGTCACAATATTCATAATATTTCAATATATATTATTACATATATTTTTACATGTATTCTTATATTTTATATATTTTATGTGTTATATGTATTATTTTTTATACTTTAAATAAGTAATATACTTTAAGACTTTATGCATAACAAGGTGACGAATGAATAATATTGACTATAATAATGTGTTAAGTTTACAAAAGAATTATTAAATCAAATGTTTAGAAAAAAATAAGCAATTTTAATTTGATTACGACACTTTCTTACCCATTTCCATTTTGATTATTTGGTTATATTTAATATTATATCATGATAATTGAATACTTTAATATTAAATTATTAACTTTGGTATGTAATTTTTAAAATCATTTTAATGTACTAGGCATTTTTAATGTAAGTCTAACATTAGTACTGGCCAAGACTTCATTTCCCAATAATATGTCATCACTTCAATACTATTTGCATGAATTCCTACCATCACTTTAGTACTATTTATATAAGTCCCAGCTGTTAACCTTCCAACTTTTTTCCCATGACTTCAATTTTCAACATATGACATCACTTAACACTATTTACATCAGTAATTCCCACTTCCCAACATCCCACCATACGGTTACTTTTTCCAACTTAACACTTTTCACAATTTATTTATTTACCTTCACAATTTTTTTTTTCTCTTCTTTCACCTGGTTGTTTATTTTATTATTGGAGGATTGGCTTTCCATTGTCTAGTTGCTTGCACAATCCTGTGGTGGCCGGGATGTTTTTAGATGAGGGGATGTGTTACACAAAGACATTGCATTGTTTTTACCCAATATTAAAGATATTTCGGGAGTGACTTGTGAGGCTTAGAAGGGAGGGAAATTGCATCTGTTTGGCACTTTTAATTTTCTTCGTCTCAGTGGCGCTCAATAATATCTTCATCACATTGCATTGTGGCCTATGTTTATGGTGTCTGTCGATCTTCTTTCTCTTCTTTCTCTTCTCTCTCATTTTTTTCCCAAAAGCTTTATTCTCTGTATTTCTTGATTCTTCGTATTTGTTCTTTGTCCTGGGGTGTTGTGGTATGGTCCTTCTCGATTCCTGTTTTGTTCTTTCTGTGATGTGGATCTGAGCACACTATTAGATTTTTTTTTCTTTATTTTTATAGTCAAAAGTAGTGTCGATTATTTTGTGGTTGTTGGATCTTTTGTGTTTGATTTTTGTTTTTTATTTTCTGCTGTTGTTGGTTGTGTTGGTAGCAGTATCATTGGTTTTTTGTGTTTATTTTTGTTGTTAATTTTCTACTGCTCTTTTTATAGCGTTTTTATAGTCTGTAATTTAGTATGTAAAAATACTACTAATTTTGTGCTAATAGGTTATATTCTTTTTAAAAATACTTATAGATTGATTAAATGCAACAGCTTTCATTCTTTAGTTTTCTTTTAGTGGCTTATATATATATATATATATATATATATTCTCGTTAAGTTTAATTACTTAATCAAGAATGCACCTTTTTGCCCAAATTTTGGGTTATAATGTTCTATATTTGTTACAAACTTACATGTTCCTATCGGCTGCATGATTATAGTTGTGAGTAAGATGCCTTCATAATATTTAGTAAATTTTAGTAAGTTGTTAGTCATACTTTATTTTAAGCGTACTGATTCCTTTTGACTTGTTATTCATTTGTTGTTAAATTGTTATGCATTTATTTTGACTTTATTACTTATTATTCCTTTTGAAGTCTAATATTGTCATTGCTTATCTAAAAATATTTTTTAAGATTATCTAAAAATGTTACAATTGTATAATGCTCACCTACAAGTCTACTCATGGAAGATATAGAACCTACACAAGAAGATGAAACTGCCACAATCTTTATAAAGTATGATAATAATGATGAAAACCGTGAAATTGATAGTACTATTGGTGAAGAATAAAACCCAAGCGCCCTTAAAGATCTCCAAAAATATGTATACCAAATAAAGCTTAGAATAAAAACTTCTATTGATTGGAAAGATCTTAAAATAACGGTTAAAAATGGTGTAAAGAAAGCTAAATGTAACTATTGCAAAGACCTATGATCTATTTCTTCATCAAGTTCTACAAGTCACTTCTATAGGTACTTGACAAGTTGTCTTCCACATATTGCAGCTACTACAAAGTAAAAGGTTTGAACTATTGTCATGAAAGGCCCTGAATGTGTGAACATAGTGAAAGAAATCTCATATGATACGAAAAATATAAGAAAACTTGCTTCTCACATGATACTTTATCACGATTATCCATTTTCAATGATGGAACATGTTGTGTTTAATAAATTATGAGAGCCAATACACCTTATTGACAAAAGATAAGTCATACTACAACAAGAAATTATCGTGAATTCACTTATGAAATTGAGAAAATGAAGCTGAAAATAATATTTCAAAGTGTGAATAAAGTCAATATAACAACATACATGTGGACTTCAAGCTAAAAGATCTCATATATGGTTATTACCTATCATTTTGTTAAACCTGATTGACATTTATAAAACAGTCTTATATTTTTGTAATGTGTCACCCCTACACAATGGGATTATTGTTGCTGATGCTTTTCAAAAATGTTTCACAAATTGAAGATTGAGAATAGATTGTCTACAATAACAATGGATAGTACTAGATATAATGATGTAACTTTAATGGTTATCAAAGATTTTTTCACTTTGAAGAAGAAGTTATCTCTCAAGAAGCAGATTTTTATATGCGTTGTTGCGCACATATAATAAATTTATTGGTCAAAGATGGACTTAGCACGAGCTTGATGAAATTGTTGATTATCTTTGAGAAAGGATGAAATACTTTGTTGCATAAGAAACTCGAATTAAGCGATTTACTGATATTGCAAAATAGTTGCAATTACTAATAAATTAACTTATTCTAGATGTTCGTACAAGATGAAATAGTACTTACATAATGCTATTAGTAGTCTTAGAGTTTAAAGAAGTTTTTCTGAGATATAGAGATAGAGATCAAGGTTTTGGTTATGTTCCAAATATTGAAGATAGGATAAAAGTGAAAAACGTCTATCAAATTTTGGGAATTTTTAATGGGGTAACAAACATTATCTCAAAAATTGAGCATCCAAACACTAACTTATTCCTTTATAATTACGGAAAATAAAAGATGTGCTAAACAATAAGTCTCTTGACCAAAATGGTTACACATGGGCAATGGTTGTGAAGATGAATACAAAACTTGAGAAATATTGGAGGGAATGTAACTTGCTTATGGCAGTAGATATAGTTTTGGATCCAAGGTTCAAGATGATGCTTGTTCGATTTTGTTTTCCAGTATATTATTCAGAACCTGAAGCTACTAGCAACATAGAAACCATCTGGAGAATATATGAGCTATTTAATGAATATGTTGAAAATTATAATTTAGCTCATATGGAGTCAAGTGGATATGAAAATGCTCGGGACATAAAATACTCGAGACACAAATTTCTCTTGTGATAATCTTGTCAATGCTGTGGAAAAGAATGTGATGATTGGTAGGTCTATATTTGAGTCATTTATTAGAAGTATTGATATCATTCGGCCAATGAAATCTAATTTGGAAGTTTACTTAGAGGAATGTGTGTATAATTGTAATAAGGATTCAATTTGACATTTCGATACCTTGGAGTGGTGGAAGGTTAATGATCTAAAGTTATTTTTCTAGTATATTATTCACAACCTGAAGCCACTAACAACATAGTAAACATCTTAAGAATCTTATATGAGTTGTATAATGGATATGTTGAAGATTATAATTTAACTCATATGGAGTCAAGTGGACATAAAAATGTTTGAGACATAGGTTCTTCTTGTAGTAATCCTGTAAATGTTGTAAGAAAGAATGTTATAAGTGACATGTTTATATTTAAATAATTTGTTAGAAGTATTGATACCATTCAACCAGTGAAATATAATTTGGATATTTACTTAGAGGAATGTGTATATAATTGTAGTAAAGATTCAGATTCACATTTCGATGCCTTCGAGTGATAAAATGCCAATTATCTAAAGTACCGCATTTATCTAAAATGTCAACACATGATATTTTGTCAATTTCAATTCCTACAATGGCTTTAGAATCTATATTTAGTGCGAGTGGTAGAGTGACTTATCCTTATCGTGCATTAATGTCTGTTGAAACAGTAAAATGTATTATGTGGAGATGATTGGGTTCAAATACTTCATGGTTTGAAAAAATCATCAATTGTAACTATAATTTATTCAGTGATTTTTCATCATCTTAACTTATTTAGAATTTATCCTAACTAATTTTTTCCTTTTATTTTGTAGAGAGAAGAACCAACTTATAAGAAAATTTTACTATCTTGACGTGAATTGCTGGAAAGTTGTTGGTTTTTGATATAATCGCAAATATTTATTATTAACTTTTTATTTTTCCATATCATGTTGCTAATGAGGTGATGTGTTTTGCGTCATAGGTTGATGGGGATTAGTTTCTGACTAGTTTTTTTTTTTTTGGATTAATCTACTATTAGCAACTAAAGGAAGTATGCTTATAGGACAAGTTGTTTAAGTAAGGGTGTGATTATTTTTGTGGAAAAAACTTGTTAACTCGTTGGAGCTTTCTAGCTGGACAAGGTTCCTAGAAATTTGGAATGTTAGTTCATAAGTTGCATTTTTGTTTTTAAGCTTAGACATATAGGGTGGTTTCATTAATTGAATAGCTGACTAATTACTTGAATTTCAAAAGTATAGGGAATTTTGCAATTAGTTGGTTTTCGTAAAAGTCTAATTGGACATGATGGAGAAATATGGAGAACATAAAGTAACTTTTTGTAGTATTTTATTTTTGTGCTTGGGGCTCAAAACAATATTTTAACATGTTGACATTGCTTTCATGTTTGTTATTATTGGCTATTATTATTATTAGGTTGTTTATTATTTTTATTTATTATTCTACAGGTTATTATCCAATCTATTGTGGTTCATTCATTTTTAGGCTAGGTGTTTATTATTAATATTTATATTTTTATAAATAAGTTGCTTACTCTTAATTAAGATGATTGGATTTAAGTAGTTGAGCTTACCCCAATCATTTTCAGTGAATTGTGAGAATGTGAGTAATTCTTAATACCCTGGGAATTATGAGGATGATCTTGCAGTAACTTTTCATCAAACTTTTATTCTCATGCACAATAGCCCATAGATAGTTCTCGTAAGCTGAAAATTATGGGGGAAACTGAAGCATTTATCTTATTTTATACTCTTTAAATTAAAACCAACTTTTACACACTTATGTAACTCTGTAAAACGTAGAATTGGGCTCCTATATTCAAAGATGAAGACCAACATATTTGCATCGATTTATTTGCAATAAGAATGTTGGCTCCTATATCATATGTACATCAGAAATGAGGTTGAAGTGAATAAGAGTTGAAGGACTTTTCTTCTATCATTTTTTTTTAGTTTTGTTTTCCTAGTTGATGCTATAACAAGTGATCTACCATTTGAAATTTTAATTTATTTTAATATCTTAGAAGTTGGAATTAGTTACCTATTTGTAACTATATTGTGGCAAGTGGTGAATCATTGATTTATTTGCAATAAGAATGTTGTTTAAGCAATGCCATATCTTGTGCTACTATGCATAAAAAAATGGGGCTAAAGTGAATAAGAATTGGAGAACCTTTTTCTACCAATTTTTTAATTTGTTTTCCTAATTGATGCTATAATTAATGATCTATCATTTGAAATTATAATTTAATGTGATACTTTAGAAGTTGGCGTTATATACCCAAGTGTAATTTATTTGTGGCAAGTGATGAATCATTTTGATTCATTTATAATAAAAATGTTGTTTAAGCAATGCTATGTCACATGTGCATCAAAAATGGGATTGAAGCAAATTTGAGTTAAATGACTTTTCTTCTACCATTTTTTAGTTTATTTTCTTAATTCATGCTATAATTAGTGATCTACCGTTTGGAATTTTAATTTATTGTGATACTTTAGAGGCTGAAATTATTCACCTTTTTTTTAAATGATTATTCACCTGTTCTAACTATATTGTGACAAGTGATAAATCATCGATTTGTCCAACGAGGGGTTAGAAGGAATATGATTTCAATCTAATATTTATTATGAAAATTCTATTTAAAATTAATTAAAAGAAATAATCTTATTTCAAAAGATTTAACTCGAGCTCGAACTACTTGAACTCGTATCAACTCGTTCATTTATCTTATTCGAGTTCGAATCGAGTTTGACTTTAACATATGCTGGGCAAGCCGAGTTAAATCAAAATTTTAATTTTTTTTGAGGAGTCAAGTTCGAGCTCATATACATGCTAATCAAGCTCACCCCTTATTCAAATTCGACTTTATTTGATTTGTTTGCCGTCCTACTACTCCCTAGAAAAGAGATTCCTCATTTGGGTGCAGCCATTCCTCACTCACTCCCCTTGACTTCTGGGGGAAACAAAGGTCATTGTTATGAATCTACAATCCCTGAGTTCACCAAAGACTTGGGTTTCATGTGATCTCATTTTTATTGTGGCTTATCAGGTGATGCTTTTTGTATGCATTGCTACGTAATTGTTGCGTGAGTTCATTTAATATCTATTTTAATTGAGAAAAATAACAGAATTAAGATAAAATCATTAAAAAAATACGGAACCTCCCTAAAAATAATACAACTATTGTCGGTATCAAACACGAAATAATAATTTCTGTAAAGAAAAGAAAAAATAATAATAGACATACAATACTTTTACAATTTTTTATACAATTATATTTTAAATGAGAGATATTTTTATAAAAGAATTTATAAAAAGAATTTCACTTTACTTAAATATTCTCATTTTAAAACATATTTGTTTAAAAAATTTATAAAAATAATTCTACTAAAAAAAAGAAATAAACTCTGCAGTAACAACATGTTTAATATGTGAAATTTTCTATAATATTTTACAATTCTATTAAAAAGATTTTGGGATTCATTTTGTTTTGGGTTTTATCACTACAAGATTTTGGACCTTTTGCCGCCAAGACCTATGGTGGGAAAAATTATATATTAAGTGGGAAAAAGTTTTTTTTCACCAAATTGGGTGGTGGGATGTTGGTGGCATATAATTCATGAATATAAGATTTTACCCACCAAAATTTAATTTCGTGACAAAAACCTACTTTTTTCCACCACCTGATTTTATGGCAATAATATTCAATTTCGTGGCAAATAAATATTTCCATAAATGTCATTCTAGTGCTGGAGAATATTTTTCCATGAAGATGATTAGTTGGAAATATTTTTTATCCACGAACACTTTCGAGAAAATAATGTTATACCCACGACTTATGTTGTAAGAAAATAATTTTTTTGATGATTTGGAGTCGTGAAAATTAATCAAAAACTTCTAATATAAGTACTTCCCATGATTGTGTGGCGCCCACGAATCCCTCCTGGGATTTAGAAGGACTCGCGACATCAAGACGATCATCTCATGGATCAATCATCCCATCGAATAGTGTTTGAAGAGTGTGTGAAGTATGCACTAAGTGTACCATAAATATTCGCAGCGGCAATGAATAAAAGTCAGCCGTTCTAGTACCAGAGATTTTTTAAAAATTACAAATTAATTTAAAACAATTTCTCCAACAGGAGATTATACAATCTTTTAAAAGAAAAAGATAAGCAAATACTGCTTTCAAGATCATAATCTCGATCTTCGTCCTCTCAACAAATTTTCTTTCCTGGGAAGTCTGTATCTCGAGCCAATTTTATTTTCTGCAATCACAAACTACGATCCCGTAAAATGGGAGACCGTAGGATGGGTGCGATCCACCGTGGTGTGATATGAATCCCAGTAAGCAACAGACAACAAACAACATACAATCATTTCACATAACAGAACATCATCAGCATATACCAGTAAACTCAATGAGTGCATGTACCATGAATATGAGACTTGCAACATGACTTATGCACATGCACTTTCATGTAAAAACATTCGAAATCCTTGACATTTTTCAATGCTTTGCTTTATGTACTTGCTTTTCATAAAAATGCTTTCATATACTTGACTTCTTTCATATGCATATAACTTGACTTCTTTCATATCATTACTTTTCAAATCCTTTCTTTAAAACATTTCGCATCTTTTATTCTTTTTTAGGCGCCACTTATTATATACAGATCTTTTCTTATGGCTCGAAAGCCCTTCTTGTCATGACTTTTCACTTAATATTTATGAGACACAACACGGTTCACCTAGCACCGCGTGTTCCCTGCTGGTTACCGCATCACTGAATGTGAGTGCGTCTTATAACTTTAAAACGGCAGGTCCTTACACCTTATCCGTCTTGGGCACCCACCAGCGTTAGGTGCTACCGCGCTCCGGACACCTTTTGGTGCCATACCCGGTCCGCCGACTGTTTTTCGTCGACCCAGGGGCTTCCACTCGACTTTAATCACTCCTGAGTGGACAGGGAGTTCCACTGGGACACTACCCCGTCCCAGCCTTTGGGGTTCTTATAAAACTTTACTTCTTTTCTTTTCTTTTTCTTAAAAACATGCTTGACTCAAAACATGCTTTTCGTGCTCATGCATGGGACATGCATGTGACATGTGACTTCTTATGCAAAACATGTGAATCATGAAACATATGATCATACATTCACAAGACATATCTCGTACATATTAACATATGAACAGACACTCATCTTTAATTTATCTTTTATCTCACACATTGTGCATATTCCAATGAAGATATAGTCAAGACCTTAAATCACATCACATCCAACCAACACTATCTCATAGGGGTTAACGATGCAACTTATAATAGAATCAAACCTAACTTTTCTTCTCCTTTATCTTTACCCAAAACACGCATATTTTCTTAAGATCTTCTCATAACTTAATAACCATATCATAACCAATCATTAATCACTATATTTACATTGCATGTATAGTTATTCTCTTCAACAGATGATTCTCATATACTATTTTCTCTATTCCCAAATATTTCTCAATCTATATATCAAGGGAATCTAAGAACACACATCGATAGTTACTAAAAAGTAACGGAGTCATTCCACCAAATCTTTTTATCACTAATAATCATTAAAATAATCGAATTACCCAATCAGATCATCTTATCACCAATAATCACTAAATATCCGAATCATCCAATCAGATCATTTTATCACTCATAATCACTAAAATAGTCAAATCGTCCGATCAGATCTTTTTACCACAAATAATCATTAAAATAGTCGAGTCATCCAACTCAAAACATTTTATCTCCAATAATCACTAAAATACTAGAGTCATCCAACCAAAACATTATACCGTCAACAATTTCCATTCACCCAGTATTCAACCATAATAAGATTGACTTGGAATAATCTCAATATCTATTAAATGGCCTCAGGCCCAACCAATCTACTCTCAAATTACTCATCATCACTAACACACACATCAAGCAAATCAAACAGAGATTAACAGTCAATCAAACAGTTAATCAGACAGTCAAACAAATATCTGTTACTTACAGTGCATAAACGGACGCCAATCGAACATCGTGGTGATCCCCGTTTCCAAGCGGGTAAATTGTACACTATTCATCTCCAGGCACGGCGAAATGACAGGTTAGATTCGGGTACTCCGTTTAACACCAAAATTTAGGTGAATGCTTCTTGGAGGATGGGGAATCTCGTGGCGGTGTCGGTGAGGCGGTGCAACCACCGGAAGGCGGCGGATCTAGCTCGAAGTGGTGGAGGCTCATTTTCGGATTTTCCTCCGTACAAGGGAGGTGCGGCCATGGATGGGAAAACTGTTTTAGGGGTGTGATAAACTGAGGTAGAGGAAGCTTTTGGCGGTGGTCGTGAGAGCCACGGTGGCCGGACGGTGGCGCGGCGACGGAAAGCTCATTTGGAGACCCATTTCGGTTCCAAGGGAGGAGAGAGAGAGTGGGTGCTCCGTTGGGGCTAAGATTTCTGGTGGTAGGTTGTCGATGGGTGGCGGATCAAATGGCGGGGGTGGTGTCATGGTACGGTGGCTGGTGGCGGAGATATGGGCGGTGAAAGGGTGCGGCATAGAGGATTAAACGTCTCTCGGGTTTCGGGCTGCCGGCGGGACGTGGGGCTGCGGTGGTCGACACCACCGGTGGGGTTGGACTCTCCGGAGGGTGGCGGTTCAGGTGGGGCCAGAGGTGAGGCTAGACGGTCGGGGGTGGCACTGCCACGAGCTGAAAACCGGACAGCTCCTCCCACGGTTACTATAGCACGTGAGAGAGAAAAGAGAGAGGAGAGAGAGAAAAGGAAAAGGGAGAGAGGAAAATGAGACGGTTCGATCCATTTCGCGCTATTTATAGGCCTGACGCTTTTGGGTCTTCAAACGGACAACAGATGAATTTAAAACACTGATTTGAAAGCATATAACATCAACCTAACTTAAAAATCTCAAACTAATTAAATAAAATATTATCTCAACTTATTTTATTTTTCAACATAATATTTTTCATCAATATTTAAAATGATGAACTTTATTCAATTACTCAAAAGGAATAAATCCATACATTTAAATCAGATACTTAAAGCACTTTTAAAATCTCGTACTATTTCAAATAACTAAAATCAAGTTAATAAAATAATCCTGCATAACCTAGTATTTTTTTGGAGCTATTCAAAAGCTTCCCAACCAAAATAGAATAAACATAATAAGACTTAAGAATTTAATAAATTTAAGATCAATAAATCAGATAATGTCAGATAAAATAGAATCAATGCTCCTTAATAAAAATACAGCAAATCAAACCATATTTTATAATAATTAAAACTAAAAATACTGAATATATCATTTCAGATGGAAAGACCAGTAGCAACAATTAATTACAATAATTAAAAGCACTATTATTTAAGAATCTCTCAAAAGCTTATAACTATACTAAAATCAAAACCACTAAATCCAAATAATATCGATAACAATCCAAATGATAAAATCAATAATAATCTTTAAATAATTATAATTATTAAAATCGTAGATCTCACAAATAACTAACTCTAATTATGAATAAAATGTACCCAAAATAAAATTTGTGAGATAACAATTTAATTTATTAAAATAAATTAAAATATTCAATAACAAAATATGAGTAAATTAAAGGTATGTAAAAATGCGGGGTCTCACAATTGTGTTCGTCAGAAAAAATATTATAGTGACCGTATTTATTGTGGAAAATACTTCTTTCATACCAATTCTATTAGTTGTAAGACAATGGTGGCAAATTCACTATAGCAATGACAATATTGGTGGGAAAAAGTTTTTTCTCAATACTGAATTCTTAAACCAAAGCAATCTCATCAACCAAGCACAATTGACTAGATTCAAATAATAAATCTAAAGAGTGTCCAACCACAAAAGGCTTAATAATCTGGAATTGGCAACATACATAACCATGATCGTATCCCCAAATTTTTTTACATGAAAGTGAAACCAAGCTACCTACCTTGTTTGCATATATGTTACTAGGTAACAGATCCTATTACCAACTCATGAAATCTAGGTAACAGATCCTATTACCAACTCATGAAATCTTCTACCTTATTTACATATCCAATCAGATAGAGAGAAATGGAATTGTTCCAACAATAAATATAAAATACAAGTAGCAAATATGGACAAATTATTGTAGTTGAATGTGATGATACTTTATTTTTTTCTAAATTGCTAGAGAGAAACATGCCTTCTGCTCCACTAATGAGAAACGCTTGAATGTTACCTGACAAAACTGAAAAAAATATTTGTCAAATTCAATTTATTTAAGGTGAATGGAATATAATAGGTTGGGAAGCTTGTAATGACAATTATTGTAGCACACTTGTGTTTAAAGTTTATTTATTTAACACATCATTACTGCATATAGCATATACAGATACAAAATGGAGCAAAAATAAAAAATTCCACTAGCCAAAATGCTATAGGACTGAACATACTGTAATTGTTGAGCTTGGAAAGATAATAGACGCAGTCCTACATGCCCTAAATTAATTTGCACGATGGAATGCAAGTATTGCTAGTTTGCATATTATAAGACTAGTGTTTGTGATAATGTGAAGAATGCATCAGCCACACTCTTCTCAAATTTAAAAATAAAAATAAAAATTACTGTCATCTTATAAAGTGCCATGGCTATACTATTTTGTGGCATTCAAGTTTTGAAAATTTAATCATGCCTTCGAATAAGCTTGATTTCTACAATGGTAACTATATATGGTTCTTATAAATCGTGTGAACTGTTGAACCCAAGGTTTCAAGTTTCATGTAAATCTACAAATGGATTTTGATGATAACAAATGAATCCAAAGAACAAAGGAGTCTCAAACTCAAGTTGTCCACACAATATAATCAAGCACATCAAGGAAGCAAGTATGAGTAAGAAGGGAACAAGTTCACATTAAAATCATAGAGTAATGTTGTAAATCTCTTAAAAATTCAAAATTAGGATTAAGGCTCAAAATTAATATTTTATCATAAAGCATTAAAATACATTTTCCACATGTGCATGACATGATTAAAGGTTTGAACTTTGAAAATTTTGAAAGATGATTGATTGTCATCTTTCACATGTGCATGACATGATTAAAGGTTTGAATTTTGAAAATATTAAGATGATTGATTGTCATCTTTCACATGTGCATGACATGATTAAATGTTTGAATTTTGAAAATATTAAGATGATTGATTGTCATATTTCATATATGCATGTTTTATTTGAATATTTTCAAAAATGGTGGATGCTTTTCTTGACTTATGCAAAAGGTAGATGTCTTTATTTGAAATTTTTGAAAAGTAAAGTGTGCTCCTTTTGTCACATGCAAAAAGTAAAAATATTAGATTTGAAATTTTTGAAAAGTAAATGATGATGTTTTTGATATGGGAATCTTTTCAAATTTGAAATTGAAAAATCATTTGCCTATAAATAGCTCACTTGAGTTTTGCAAAATTCAATAGAAGAGCTTACACATCTATTGCTAAGTTTTGCATAATTTCTTCAAAACTCTCATTCTCTCTTTTCTAAAGTTTTGAGCCTTAATTCTTGTTCTTGTTGAGAGAGATATAGGTTGCGCTGTATTGTTTCTATCTCACTCATTGAGAAGTGTATTTTGATAGTCTACCTACTATCAACTCTTGTATTTGTAAAAGAGTGTGTATAACCCTTGTGTGTGTAGAAGGTGTTCTACACGGGAAATAGTTAAATCACCAAGTGTGAGGTGATTGGAAGTGTAGAAGGTGTTCTACATGGGAAATAGTTAAATCACCAAGTGTAAGGTGATTGGAAGTGTAGAGGGTGTTCTACAAGGATTCTTTGGAGCGGTGCTGCTCAAAGGTGTAATAGGTTTCTATCTCCACCTAAAGGAGATTGAATAGTGGATTTGGGAATCCTCAAGAGGTAGCTTAAGGCGAGTACGTAGGCGGTGGGGCCGAACCTCGTTAACATACTGAGTTTGCTTCTCTCTTACCCTTACTCTTTATATTTATTATTGTTTCATATTTTGTTTATATTTTATATTATATATTTGATTTATAATTGTTATTTTTTTAAATACAACTCAATTCACCCCCCCTCTTGTGTTAGTCATCTGGGCAACAATTGGTATCAGAGCTAGTTGACCTGTATTGTTCATACAGGCAGATCACTCATGGGAACTCTCGCTTGTGACTGTGTCACCGAAGCAAGACTCTCCGACCATGGGTGACGGTGCACCGGTAGAGACGGTGGCCGGCTAGTCTAGTAGGTACAGTTGTTAGGTGACATAGGTACGGCCTATGATCGGTAACAATTGGTATCAGAACTAGTTGACCTGTACTGTTCATACAGGCAGATTACTCATGGGAACTCTCGCTTGTGACTGTGTCACCGAAGCAAGACTCTCCGACCATGGGTGACGGTGCACCGGTAGAGACGGTGGCTGGCTAGTCTGGTAGGTACAGTTGTTAGGTGACATAGGTGCGGCCTATGATCGGTAACAATTGGTATCAGAGCTAGAGCTCTATTATAAGATTAACTATCTTTTGAGTTAAGATCTTATGGCTAACATTGCAGCTTCATTTGGTGAAGGTCAATCTAGCAGTCGGCCTCCACTCTTTTGTGGAGACAATTACTCATTCTGGAAAGTTAGAATGAGAATATTCCTTCAGGTTCAAGGTCGAGAAATCTGGAAATACATTGTAAATGGACCTTATATTCCAACAAAAGTAGTTGATGGAGTAAAGGTCAAAAAGGAAGAAGAAGAGTTTAATCGTGAAGACGATAGACTTTATACTTTGAATTTAACTGCTATGAATTTATTATATAATGCTCTCAATGGTAATGAATTTAATAGAATAATGACTTGTGCTACAGCAAAGGAAATTTGGGATAACTTGGAAGTTACTTATGAAGGAACTTCTCAAGTCAAGGAATCAAAAATTTATATTCTTACTCATGAATATGAAATGTTTAAGATGAATGATGATGAATCTATTTCTAGTATGTACACTCGTTTTACTAACATCATAAACAGTTTGACAGCTCTTGGCAAAGTTTATTCCAAAGTGGAGATAGTAAGAAAAATTCTCAACTCTCTACCAAAACGTTGGGAATCAAAAGTGACAGTGATTCTTGAAGCTAGAGACCTCAAGAAACTCGAAGTGAATGAACTCATCGGGTCACTTATCATCCATGAGTACACATTGAAAAGAGGAGAAGAAGAAGGAAAGTCAAAGAAAAGCTTGGCACTTAAAGCTGTTTCACATGAAAGTGAAAGTGATGAAGATGAGGAAAATGACGACAAAGATGAAGAAATTGTGATGATAGTAAGAAGAATTCAGAGGTTCTTAAAGAAAAATAAAACTCCTCTAAGGAAATCCTTCAATAAGTTTTCCAAGAAAGATTCAGGTAAAAATGACACTTTAATTTGTTATAAATGTAATAAACCTGGTCATATCAAGCCAGATTGTCCTCTGCTAAAGAAAGATCGAAACAAAGGCAAAAAAGCAATGAAAACTACGTGGGATGATGATTCAAGTAGCTCAGATAGTGAAGCAAGCAATGGAGAATCAGCAAATCTTTGTCTTATGGCTAAAGATGACATTGAGGTAACAAATTTTGATAATATTGAAGATCCTTCATATGAAGAATTGCAAAATGTTTTAGAAGAGGTATATGAGGAATTTGAAAAATTGGGTATCAAGTATACTGCTTTGAAAAAGAAAAATTCTTGTTTAACAAACGAAATTGATATTTTAAGAAAAGAAAGTATTGTTTTGAAAGATGAAAATTTTGAGTTGAAGAAAAAGAAAACTGATTTAGAAAATATTATTGAAAAATTTACGAATGGAAAAAGAAATTTTGAAAAACTTCTTGGTAGTCAAAGATGTGTTTTTGATAAGGCAGGTTTGGGATATATGCCAAAACAAAAATACAAACCTTATAAAAACTTCTTTGATAATCCTTCTACATCAAAATCCAATATTCAAAATTCTTTTCATAAAAATAATTTTGTTAAAAAAAAATATTATTATAATCACTCAAGTTCTTCATATATGTCACATGCTATTTGTAATTTTTGTAATAGAAATGGTCATAATTATCTTGCTTGTCCTATTAGAAGAAAACATACAATGACTATTAGGGCCATATGGGTATCTAAATATCTTGTTTCTTCTAATACTAATAAATAAAGGACCCAAAGAACTTGGGTACCGGGAATTGTTTTTAATTGCTTTTGTAGGTATGCATGAAGTATTCTACAGGTAAAAATAAATGATTTTTAGACAACGGATGTTCAAGATACGTGACAGAAGACAAAACTAAATTCATTGACTTCACTTCTAAAGAAAAAGGATGTGTGATATTTGGAAACAATTCAAAATGAAAGATCATGGAAATAGAAGGAAAGATCATCAAGACTTAGTACAAGATGCAACCAAATAGTGGAAACACGTGAAAGATCATCCAGCAGAATAAATTCTAGGAGAACCTTCACGAGGTGTAAGTACTCGATCATCTCTTAGATATATTTGCAATCATACTGCTTTTCTATCTCAGATTGAACCTAAAAATATTGATGAAATACTTCTTAATGAATCTTAGATTCTAGATATGTAAGAAGAGTTTAATCAATTTAAAAGAAATGATGTTTGAACACTTGTTCCTAAACCCAAAAATTATGCTGTTATTGGAACAAAATGAGTTTTTAGAAATAAGAAAGATGAGTCTAAAATCATTACTAGAAATAAGGCTCGACTTGTAGCCCAAGGTTTCAATCAAGAAGAAGGAATCGATTATGATGAGACATATGCACCAGTCGCAAGATTAGAAGCTATTCGAATGCTACTTGCATATGCTTGTTATAAAGATTTCAAACTTTTTCAAATGGATATTAAAAGTGCTTTCTTAAACGGTTTTATAAATGAAGAGGTATATGTTGAGCAACCTCCAGGTTTTGAAAATCATATTTCTCCAAATCATGTTTTCAAACTCACAAAAGCACTATATGGACTCAAACAAGCTCCTAGAGCGTGGTACGAGAGACTTAGTAGTTTCTTAATTAAAAAAGGCTTTTCAAGAGGAAAAATTGATACAACTCTTTTCATTAAATACGAAAATGATGATATTTTTTTAATTCAGATTTATGTTGATGATATAATATTCGGTGCTACTAATGAAAATATGTGCCAAGTTTTTGCTAAGACTATGCAGGAAGAATTTGAAATGAGCATGATGGGAGAGCTTACATTCTTTCTCGGATTGCAAATTAAGCAAGTAAAAAGTGGGACATTCATCAATCAATCGAAATATATTAAGGAATTGCTGAAGAAATTTGGGATGGAAGGTGCTAAGGAAACTGGAACACCAATGAGTCCATCCACTAAACTTGATAAAGATGAAACCGGTAAACCAGTTGACTCGAAGGTATATCGAGGTATGATCGATAGCTTATTATATTTGATAGCCAGTAGACCAGATATTATGTTTAGTGTGTGCTTATGTGCACGCTTTCAATCATCTCCAAAAGAATCACATTTAATTGCAGTTAAGCGCATTCTTAGATATCTTAGTGGTACAATTAACTTAGGGTTATGGTACCCTAAGCACACATCTTTCGATCTAATCAGCTACACAGATGCAGATTATGCTGGCTGTAAAATAGATCGAAAAAGCACTAGTGGAGCATGTCACTTCTTAGGTCGTGCACTAGTTTCTTGGTTTAGTAAAAAACAAAATTTTGTTGCACTATCTACTGCTGAGGCAGAATATGTTGCTGCGGGTAGTTGTTGTGCTCAAGTTCTTTACATGAAGCAACAACTTGAGGATTTTAAACTTATGTACAATCACATTCCAATCAAATGTGATAATACAAGTGCTATAAATCTTTCAAAGAATCCAATACAACATTCTCGGACCAAATATATTGAAATTAGATATCATTTTCTTAGAGATCATGTGCAAAAGGGCGATATTGTATTAGAATTCACTAGTACACATGATCAATTGGCAGACATTTTCACAAAACCCCTACCAGAAGATAGACTATGCATGATTAGAAGAGAAATATGAATGATGCATGCCATGGATATCTGCTAGATACTTTTATTTCATTATCTTAAATGACTTACAGAAACTTGAGACGTTTAGCCTCATCATTCAAATGCATTTGCTCTTCATAAATCATCATGCCATCCTTGTCTAGAGGATTAGGCAATCGAAATGAAGAGGTAAGCAAGGATTTCAAATCTTTATTCTGTTGCTTTAATTCTACTATTTTTTTGTTTGACTCATAAACAAGTCGTTGAAGTACAGATACAGTCTCGTTAAGCTTCTCAATTTCGCGAGTTTTGGACTGCAACCGAGCAGAAAACGCAACGATAGATGATGAGTATCGAGTTCCGAGACCCACAAGCTCGTAAATGGCGTCATGATCTGATTTATTAGCTAAATCAGTCTCTTGTTGCTTCATGGCACCCACGACAGATGCAGAAATAGATTGAGACTGAGGTGAAGGATACCTCAAATCTTGATCAAGAGAAGCACTAAAGGGAATTCTACGAGCCATTAAAAAATTGTAGAATGAGAATGCAAGCAAATTGTAAAGATGAGAAGAAAGGTTGATGTGAAATAGATAAAGATAAGGATTGCTCTTATAGAAATGGAAATAAGAACAAGACAAACTTACAAATCATGATAATATCTCATTTTTCAGCAACATCAAGCGGATCAAATCTCTGTACCGAATTGCCAGAGCTACGCCTCCAGCCTTTGCAGGTTTTGTCGGGCACGGGTGGTTTCAATTATTTAGCTCTTTACAAAATCTCCTTCCGCACCGAATTACCGGAACTAGGCCTCCAGCCTTTGCAAGTTTTGTCGAACACATGTAGCTACGCACCGAATTCTCTACAGTCTCTACTAACGCAGCGTTTTATTTATCTATTGGTTATTGCAGGAATATATCTTATTGATCTAATTATGATTCCTGTTTAATGATGCCAAAAGGGGGAGAAGTTTTAGACTAGAACATTAACATTATTTAAATTTCTAAACTTGTTATATATGCTTGGAATTATATTTATATTTTTGCTTGAAAAACTAACACACATTCTGAGGGGGAGCTTAAGTATTAATACAGGATTCAGGTTCTATCAAGCATTTGTCATCATCAAAAAGGGGGAGATTGTTGAACCCAAGGTTTCAAGTTTCATGTAAATCTACAAATAGATTTTGATGATAACAAATGAATCCAAAGAATAAAGGAGTCTCAACCTCAAGTTGTCCACACAATATAATCAAGCACATCAAGGAAGCAAGCATGAGCAAGAAGGGAACAAGTTCACATTAAAATCATAGAGTAATGTTGTAAATCTCTTAAAAATTCAAAATTAGGATTAAGGCTTAAAATTAATATTTTATCATAAAGCATTAATATACATTTTCCACATGTGCATGACATGATTAAAGGTTTGAACTTTGAAAATTTTGAAAGATGATTGATTGTCATCTTTCACATGTGCATGACATGATTAAAGGTTTGAATTTTGAAAATATTAAGATGATTGATTGTCATCTTTCACATGTGCATGACATGATTAAATGTTTGAACTTTGAAAATATTAAGATGATTGATTGTCATCTTTCACATGTGCATGTTTTATTTGAATATTTTCAAAAGTGGTGGATGCTTTTCTTGGCTTATGCAAAAGGTAGATGTCTTTATTTGAAAATTTTGAAAAGTAAAGTGTGCTCCTTTTGTCATATGCAAAAAGTAAAAGATTGTGTTTGAAATTTTTGAAAAGTAAAGTGTGCTCCTTTTGTCACATGCAAAAAGTAAAAATATTAGATTTGAAATTTTTGAAAAGTAAATGATGATGTTTTTGATATGGGAATCTTTTCAAATTTGAAATTGAAAAATCATTTGCCTATAAATATCTCACTTGAGTTTTGCAAAATTCACAACAAGAGCTTACACATCTATTACTAAGTTTTGTGTAATTTCTTCAAAACTCTCATTCTCTCTTTTCTAAAGTTTTGAGCCTTAATTCTTGTTCTTGTTGAGAGAGATATAGGTTGCGCTGTATTGTTTCTATCTCACTCATTGAGGAGTGTACTTTGATAGTCTACCTACTATCAACTCTTGTATTTGTAAAAGAGTGTGTATAACCCTTGTGTGTGTAGAAGGTGTTCTACACGGGAAATAGTTAAATCACCAAGTGTGAGGTGATTGGAAGTGTAGAAGGTGTTCTACACGGGAAATAGTTAAATCACTAAGTGTAAGGTGATTGGAAGTGTAGAGGGTGTTCTACACGGATTTTTTGGAGCGGTGCTGCTCAAAGGTGTAATAGGTTTCTATCTCCACTTAAAGGAGATTGAATAGTGGATTTGGGGATACTCAAGAGGTAGCTTGAGGCGAGGACGTAGGCGGTGGGGCCGAACCTCGTTAATATACTGAGTTTGCTTCTCTCTTACCCTTACTCTTTATATTTATTATTGTTTCATATTTTGTTTATATTTTATATTATATATTTGATTTATAATTGTTATTTTTTTAAATACAACTCAATTCACTCCCCCTCTTGTGTTAGTCATCTGGGCAACATGAACTATCACTTATCTAAATCATGATAAAATGCAAGGTCACACGTGTCCAATAGAACTAGAGCCATTTATCATGCTAATTTGTGTAAGATTTGATATCCCCACAACCCGTGTGGGCTCCATACTTTACAACAATTTCCAAGAAATTACATTTCCATTTCAGCATGTAAGGAAATAAGCAGTTATTCAAGCACCCTAACCACATTAACTTTCACATTCCCTACAATTGTAACATGCAAGATGAGAGAAAAAATGCAGCTTGATTGCCATTGTTAAAAGCAATAGCCTAAACAATTATATGCAATCTAAGTTTGTCGTTATATGCAATCTCAGTTTTAATGATCAATATTTATTAAGTTTGTTTAGTTACTAATCTTTTAAAAAGTTTACATATACTGAACATGTAGTTGCCCATGATTAATCATAACTTAGAAAGATTCACTCATTTGTTTCCAACTAACTAATAGAGTTAAGAATCATTTTAATGACATTTTCATCCCTACATAGACCCATTTGAAAATCTAAGAAACTCTAGGTCCACAATATGATATGCACTTTCAGGTTGAAACATGGAAATTAAAGGCTGTTTTTCCTTGACAAATCTGAGATGTAATTCATGATTTTTAGTAACCTTTTGTCCTAGAGAATATATAATTAATTTGTCTTCAAAGACAATTAGCTCTTCATTCTTTTAATTAATTTCTATTTTAGTCTTAACATTCCTGGTAACAGCTAATAATTCATTGCCATATTCTCAAAGTGTTTCTCTATCTTATACCCAAAGCTAGTGTCTTTGGTCTTTTTAAAAACTAAGATTATGCAAATGGGAAACAACGTATTGAATGAATTTAAAAACATGGAACCATTGGGTTTATTGGACATTTGCAGACATAAGCGGACAATGGGCTGAAAGAGCAAGCATGATTCTTACCCACAATCATATGAAACACATGGTTGGTGCCGTACTTTCCAAATAGCATCTGCAGTCTACCTTTGCTCTTTACCAACTCTTCCTTGACTAGAATTAATCCATATTGAAGTTGTACTGCCATTCCTCCAAGCTGTATATGTCAAACACTGGTGATGGAAGTATTAGTTGGTCAGTTTTAAACCATGATAATGTTCACCATGCATTAAACTAATAATCTTAACAATTATGAACTTACCCCTTTATAATTTTGAAGTAATAACATGTAATTGAACACCATTTGCATTCACTACTGTAATATCATTACTCAATGAACACTACTATAATATCATTTCCTTTTTTTCAAGCAGCCACACATAAAAGAACAAAATAAAGCTTACCATTTGCTTTTGTTTCCAAGCTTGACTAATCCATTTTGGGGGAAAGCCAACACCGAGACCTGAAAAGGTTTACAATTATAGATTATGAATATGTGATTAAATAATCTGGTAGTCTAAAGAAAATAAATATTTGATTTTTTTTTCTTTTTAAAATTTTTTAAAGAACTGAAATAAATCAAATATGGCCTTAATTTTGCAAGCATTCCCCTCCATTATTGGGATTTCCTCCTAAGTAATTATTTTCTTTATACTATCAAATAACTATAAAATGCTTGATAGAGATGGCACTAGTAAAGGATAAGAGGTATTGGCTAAAACACATGGGTAATAACTGACCTATGATGACTGCATAATTCGGATAGAGATGTACTGTGAGAGAACCAACAGCACATGCAAAACAAGATATGCCAAGGTATCCAACCATCCAAAGGGTGGATGACCATCCAACCAAAATATGAAGTGACCAATGGAAATTAATCATTAATCATTGATCATTTAAAAACTAAGATGCAACTAATACCTGATGCAAGAAACCTTAGAACTACCAGCTAGTCCACAAAATGAGAAAAAGTTCCAAACTAAACCGGCCATAGAAGATTGGAAATGGAGGAAAATGAAAAACATATATAACATGGTTTCAGCAGAAAGTTCACAAGGATTGTATAAAACTCAATTCCTTTCAAATTCTTTGAAATATATAGTTCTTGAATAAGAGAGCAAGAGGTTTCATATTTGAAACTAGACACTACAAAAGGGAAAAGTCAAGAGATGCCACTACCATTTTGTCAAGCAACAGTGGTGGTTGGACCAGCCAGAGAGGGTATCTAGAAGAAGCCTTCTAGAATGAGTCCATTTTAAGATAAGGCACATGTATTCAATTAGGTATTAAGAAGCAAAAGATACAACCAATATCCATATATAATTGTAAAAGAATATTCTTAAGATAGTAGGGAAAAACGAAAATAAAAGTTGGCAGAGCATCTGAAACTTAACTATCAAAACCAAGCTTTTTAGGACTATAATTGGAAGCATCAAGAAGCACACCATATATTTAGAAAAGCAAGGTACAAATGAAAATAAATGACAAGAGGCACTAAATACCATAAGTCAGAATGGATCAAATAATATTGACATTTTAGCATACATGTGAACAAGGTTACAACAAAAGGCCGAACCATACATGCGAACAATTTTGGCATTTTAGCATCCATTATATCATAACAAGGTTACAAAAATTTAAACAGACCATCAGTATAATCAAAGCAAAAATTTAGAACAAGTGATGATTTCACAAAATAAGCTTCAAAGGTCCCGAATTTGAACTTTAACTCTATATTATATTGATTTAATTATATATTTCACATTTTGAGATAAATGATGATTTTAGATATAGGAATGCTCGTAATAGGAGAGGAACAATAGTTTGTGAATTGAAATCTGTAATGTTTGCAGTGGTACTCAGTTTCTTCCATACTTTGTAATCAAAGAAACATAAACAAAAATTAAGAAAAAAGATGAACCCAAAAAGGAAAATAAAAAACTCCAATATTAAATAAACTATTGACTAGCAATGAAGTTCTACTTTTAGTCTTTCAAGCAAGAGAAGTTTTGTTTCTTTCAAAAGATAAAACAAAAGTGAAGTCCTTGTTCCCAGAACTGCATCGACATGTGGCTACTTTAGACCAATGGGTTGGGCCAAAGGCCCTGTCTTTGAACCAGGTATGATACATCTCCAGACTCCATTAGTCAACTCCAAGGAGTATAATAAAATCTCAAATATTTTTGAAATACAAACAAAATGGTATTTTCATCCTATTACAATATGTCATCTTGGAGTAAAATATCTCTTAATACCTATTAAAAAAAATATATGTCATTGTCATCTAGTTAAAACTGATTATGTAATCAAATCAAAGCATAATCACTGTGTTATATCAATGTCTCTATCTAGCTAGGGCTTCTCTTGTGTAATTGGTTTTTTGCCCATTTTTGTTAATATAATTCATTTTTACCGATCAAAAAAAAAAATCACTATTATAGCAAAGGCTATAGCATCTTGCACAGCTACAAATTTTGCTCTAGATCTAGGTATGAGGAAAGTAATACTTGAAAGAGACTCAAAAATAGTGGTTAATGATCTCAATTCCAACAAACAGAATGGAAGCCACTATGGAATGCTCATCACAGATTCAATCTGCAATGTCAAGATTGGAAGCATGTATAGTGAGTCACATTAATAGTGAGGGCTATTCAATTGCTCATAAACTTGCTAAAGTAGCTATGAATTGAAAATCTTCCAATGGGTAATCAGAATATGTTGTAATTCTGGTTATCAATTAAAAAACATAAATCATAACCAAACCATTACTCAACAAAATGGTTTCAATAAGCTGAGACACAATTCATTATCATTTCTATTTCTAAAACAAACCTATAATTTTAGCCTCCAACATTTCATCAGGATCCAAACATAATATTTTCATCTATATACATTTCATCCGCAACAATACAGAACACAGTGGTAAAACAAATCAAGAATAAAATTAAATCAACATGAAATAAAATAAACTATAATGGCAAAACAGAACGAGAGAGAGGCACCTTTCCAACTATAATCACAAAACCCTAAAACAACAAATTTCACCTTTATCAAATTTCCTCATTGTTAATTTCAACAAGACCCTTCTAAATCATAAAAATATGGAGAAATATATGGTCACAAAACCTAGAAAAAATTCAAAACGATTTTACATTTTCATATGGTCACAAAAATTGTACAGAACGACTAAACTACATTCGAAATTTCCACAAGAAAATAATAGAGGAATAAACTAGAAAGAGAGAAGAATAACCACCAATGGAGAGATCAAACCAAAAGAGAAGACATACCGTATTATAATCAAGGAGAGAGAACGACAAGCAGATGTGAACGGTAATGGCCATATTAGGGTATTTGTGGAACAACTCGTGCTCAGGAGGGAGGGGGACGCCGGAATCGACACCGTGAGGGGGATGTTCTGGGTTAGCAGTCGCATGATGAGAGCTGCCCTAGACCCCCCTTGTAATTCAACCTAGGGTTCCCAACAGGTATAGATAGAGTCATAGAAGTAGCAGCCGCCGTGAGGGGGGCGAGCAGTGGTTAGGGGCAAGGGGTTGGGGGTTTGAGCCGTTGGCCAAGGGCGAGGGGGAGGAGGTGGTAAGAGGTCGCGGGCGGGGGGTTGGTTTCTCGGAGAATTAATGGGGCTATAATTTGGGTGAAGGAGCATAGGGAAATAATGCGGGGGGGGGGGGGGGGTAATATGATGATTCTTTTTGCGGTGAGTACAATTCGTGGGAATTAGTTATTTATTCGCAGCTGAAAGAGATTAAATACTTTTTGCGGCGACTTTATTCTGCAGTAAAAAGGTAATTTAACTCGTCACAATAAATATTCTTTCACTAAAGGCTCATTGGCTACCCATATTTATTTTTAATAAAATAGACTGGTTGCAAGAACTACAAATGTCATGGAAAAAAGTTTTTTGCCATTAAACATTATCAACCACAAGCATTTCGTGAGAAAATGTCAGTGTTTATTTCCACCGTCCAATTTAGTGGTAAAAAGTCACTTTTTTCCATGATAGAACGCCATGAAAAAAAAAAAACTCGTGGCAAAAGGCCCAAAATCTTGTAGTGTATGAAAGTGGGTAGTTTGGATTGAAAACAATTTTTTGTGAAAATATTTTCCCAAGCTGCTGTGTTAAAATATTAAAATATTTCTTTGTTCAAGTTAATTTTCTGTTTAAAGAGAATTTCCTTTTTTTTTTCTTAAAAAAGAATCTCCTCAATTCTTTCGATTTCTGCGTTCAAAACAAGTTGACAAGAAAAAAGGCCCAGTGTTTAAAACAAAAAACAAGCAAGCTCTAAAAACCCCTAAAATCTCAAAGTTGAGCACTCTACAACGAGTATTGCTAGGGATCTTCGGGAGGGGATCTCCGCAGCGACCACGCGGCTGATGTGGCATAATTTTATTATTAAAAAAACAAAAAAAAAAAAGAGAGAGGAAATGCAGACAGGTACGAGTCCAGCTCACCAGTGCAAAAAAATACAAAAGTTAGCAAAAGCCAATCACTTAATGAGAAGATGCACACAAATGCATCAAACCAATGTAAACACAACGAAGATAAAAAAAACACGGAGCAATCAAACTAATCCAATCAAAAATCCCCAAAACAGAAAGAAACATTCTTTCCAAGGCAGATGATCAAGCAATCAAAATAGAAAAAAAAAACAACACTCATCGGAGATAAAGAGATGCCAACCTTTGGTGTGCCCTCACATAACCAGAATCCAATCTCACGGCCTCCTCATACTCCAATGCCGCCACACCCAACCTCCCCAGTGTCGTCAATGCCGCCCGATTACTCCTGTAGGCCGCATTATCCGGCCACAGCAAAACAGCCCAATCATTCAAGGACAAGGCCTCCGCAAAATGCCCTCTCTTGTACAATTCATTCTCAGCCTTTTTCACCTCTTCGAGATCAGTACTCGCCATTGCATGCTTAAGCTCACCCCTTGTCTTGCACATTAGCTTCTTGTTTTAAAATCTAGGAACCAAACGATGTTGTATCTCATCCACGTATGACACATAGTCGCGTCGGGGTTATTATCCCGGTATTACAAAGAATTTTCCTTTTCTATTAATGAAATCATTTTGATTACCTATATAAAAATAATAATAATACTACATACAGTCCCCATTTAAGGACTACTCATAGGCAATTTTGTCTTTAGAATTTTTTAAAATTACAATAATGTCCTTATCAAAGTACTTTTTTTAAATTTAATGAAGGGCTTGCACATGTACTCTCCTAGTGAGACTGCAAATATAATTTCTCTTATAAAAATTTTATTCAACATTTTCTCTCTTATTTCTCAAAATCTAATAAAATATCTTAATTCAAAGTATTTTACTATTATTCACAAACCGTTTCACTATTATTCACAGATAGTCTAAGATATTCTAAGGTCCAAATGAGCCCTTAATATCACCAAAAAAAACTAATAATCCTAAGAATGATGCTATATTTTAACCCCTAGAACTTTACTCATGTGGTAAAAGCATTGGGTTTGGGGGTATGCTTGCTTAGGTATAAGGTTCAAATCCTCTTAGGTGCAAAATATCTCTAAGAATCATTGGACTGGGGGATTTACCTCTTGAATTATCCGAGGTGCACTTGCGAGAAATTTCTTGTTGAGGGCTTGCACCCTCAGGATTAGTTGGGCTGCTATTCCTAGACACTCGATGTCAATGAAAGACAAAAAAAAAGTATTATGCTGTATTTTTTTGTTCTTTTTCTTTTTTATTGCCACTTTATGTGAAATTAAGTTGCATGAATGCATGGTTATTTTAAAACATAGTTCAGTATTTTACTATAATTGTAGTTCAATTGTTTTAATCTTTTCCTTCTTCCATGCATGTAGGCCTGATTTAAGGGTTGTAAAATTGATCCAACGAATGGGAGCACAACCGCACCCAAAACAAAAGCGTATATTGTCTATAAATAAGGTTGATTTAGTTGAGAAAAAGAAAGATCTGTTGAAGGCTGCTGAACAATTTTAAGGTCTTTCCGGATTTGAAAGGTGAGCATTTTTTTCTTTTTCTTTTTCTTTTTCTTCTCTTTTTGACAAATAAAAATATTATATATATATATATATATCAATAGGAGTAACCAAGTACACTGGATGTATACATGAAAACCTATCAAATACTAGAGAGCTCCTAATGATCCCAAAAAATGTAAAAAACTACCCCCAATACATTAAGTCCGAGTAGGAAAAGGAGAGCATTTCTTGCAGGACAATGAAAAGAAAGTTGGGTTGTGACCTTTCTACATGATGTCTAATAATGATAGCTTCTGATTCATATTATATAATTGTGCTTCTGATTCATATTCTAAAATTTTACTCCGTAAGTATTTCATGATTTCAATACTGAAGGGCTTTGGAGTAAAAGATCTAACTAAATATTTGATGGAGCAGGCATGTGATTGCACCGATTACATCATTCTTCCTAATTGAATTTACATTTCTGTTGTAAGAGTTTCTTGAATTTATTTTGGTGCTGTATGCCTTTTAGAATGCTATTTGATTGACAGCCAGGACATCACAAACAAGCTATTTTGTCAGCTGTCATCTCTTTGAGAGCTATAGTTATGGGCTTTCTTGCTGAGGGCCAACTCTTTGCCAAAGATTTGTGCACTCTCGAGATTAGTCGAGATGCTATTCCTGAACACCCAGTACCATTTAAAAAAAAATGTTTTGAGCTCTCTTTATAACCCTTGATTATTAGAAGAATTAATTTCTGAGTTATATTGTTTGATACGTGCGTTTAATTCATACAATGTCTTTCCACCTATCCTTCTTTCTTGGAAGAAAAAATATTCTGTTTCTCCTCTTGCTCACAATAAAGTTTTTTTTTTTTTTATAAGATACTCACAATAAAGTTGTTTTAGATCTTGAAATGCCAAAGTGGCTTTAGCCATATCAAATGTCCCAAAGAAGTCAACTGGCCGGTTTTTTGTGAGATCTTTCAATCTCCGTCAACTATATATTCTGCTTACCCAACTTCTCATATCCTTTTATAATATTTTTTTATAACTTATAATGAAAAATAAATTTTAGACAGTTAAATTCATTCATATGAATTCTGTTTGCTTGTTTTTGTTTATCCTTTTTGTATCAATAGATATACACACATCTGGAAGATATAAATAAAAGAAGCCCATTTGCGGCGATAAAAACGCGCCGTAAATACACTAAACCTCACCGCAAATAATTATTTTGGGCTATAAACGTCTGCCACGGTATCGCCAGTATAAATGAGTCAAGAAAGACCATTTGCGGCGATTAAGTAGAAAAGGTTTTTATTTCCGGCGACAAATGTTCGCCGAAAAGAATGTAAAACTTCAATGATATTACCCACGTTCCAGAAATTGATTTTTTTGCAATTGTTTTACCATTTTTTTTTTTGGCCTTTTTTGTGTGGTTTTGAGCAAATAACTCATTTGATTGATCATGAAGCTTGTCAACCAAAAGATAAAAAAATGAAAAGTTTAATGGAATTGGAAATGTTGGTAGCTATAACCAATACACATACAAATAAATTGTGAAAATTGAGAATGGTTGACACAAAAGAGATGGTCCTTCCACTGACATGAATAAACATTCAAGAAGAAACTCATCGCAATGTTAAAATAATTCACATAAGGTATTCATAAAATATTTCACCTTGAGAACTTAAAATCAAGACTACTCATACATATATTTATGACATACATGATTTATCTTGATTCATTTTATTTATCGTTTTCGTCCACACTTAATTTTATGTGCACCGATTTCACATTATGTGGCCACAAGGGAAATTATTAATAGTATTTTAACATATTATAATAGATCATGCTTAGATTTGTGATTTACACATTCATCCATAAATTGATATCATGTATTTAAATGGTCATTTTATCTTATACTTGATCATAAGAAAACTTATGTGTTATACACAATGTGAGATGCATGACATGCATAATACATACATATAGTGTAATATGTGCAATGAAACATGATCGTGAGTTATGATAAATGACATTCGTGATTCATAAACATTGACTTCTAAAGAACTAGCTTGAATATTAATATATATAACTAACTAACATGTGTTACTCATAATTTATGATTAGCACTCACCAAATATTCACACAATTAAATTCTAAAAGTATTTTCACATCCAAGCGCCTATTTTCTCTTGATTTTAAGATAAAATATCATCACCTTTATAAATTCACTAAAACTTATATGTCTCGAATCGTAACTCGAAATATTCATGCAATCTCCACATGTTTTTTATTAAATATTTGATATATAAATAATAAATAAAAAAATTTAATTCGTTTAAGAAGAATGAACTCAAAAAAAATTAAAAAAAAATATAGTGTAGAGTATTCACATTAGAATCATCAATTTTTTTTTTAAATTGTACTTTTACACATTAAAAAAAATCTGATTTTGAAGGAAATCTTGATAACTCTATTTACTTTTAAAGATAAAAAATATTTTTTATTTTATTTTTACAATATTTTTTATTTTTAATTAAATATGATTAAATTTTTTTTATATGTGTGTAAAAAATATAAATAAATAAAAAAAAAGAAATTAATGACTATAATGTGAATGCTTTGAAAAGATGGGAGGTTGTGTGGAAAAGACAAAACTGAAACTGATTGATCACGTGCATGAAAGGGGTTGGTTGGGGAATAAAAGGACTTGGGGCAGCTGCACTCAGTCAGTCGAAGTGCTACCGTCTGGGAGAATAACAGAAGGCAGAGATATATATTAATTGGGAAATCGGGAGAGGCTGCCGAAGAGTTAAGTTGGACTCGTTTAGTGATCAACGAGAGTTTGAATTTTAAAATATAATCTAGCAGGCTAGAAATGGTATTTACAATCATAAAATATATAGGTATTATATAATTATTTTAAAAAAAGTGAATAAAAAATAGCACTTTTATGAAATAAAAAAATTGATTTTTTAATAATAAATATTATTATTTTTTAAAATAATTACACAATATTTATATATTTTATAATTATATATAACATTACCTAAAATTAGCACTCACTAGACTATGCAGAAAAAATGATTTTAAACTGAAAAATTCTAAGTCATCAAACCTAATTTATTTTTTCAAACTATTTCATCTTATCTTAAATTTATCATTATATTTTTTAAATTTTTAGATAAAATAAAATAAATATTTCCAAATTTCAAAATAAACTAATATTAAAAAATCTATTACAATAATTTTTATTTTATTTCATTCCATTAAGTTATAAAAATAAACAAGACATAAATTTTAAAATAAGTCTGACTCGTCAGTCATCCCATAAATAGTTTTAGGCTTTTAATATAATAATTGGCCTTCACCAATTAAATAGGCCCACTTAGTCCATAACTATCAAATGGGCTTTAAATTCAATTATTAGCTCAATAAAAAAAATTATATTTCAGAAAGGTCGTTACATATTTCATTTTTAAAACTGTGTGTATGACATTGTATGTTCTGCGCTATGTCGTTGAAATCGCCTCAGAGCTTCATCAATGATTAGCCAAAAGTTAATTTCATCACCTATTTAATTATTAGATCCCCAATTTCACTACAAGCAAAATAGTAATTTTTCATTGCAAATAATTCTAATCATTGCAATTAATTAATTATTCATAAATATATATTTTTCTTATAGTGAAATATCATTATAATAGATTAGTTGAAGTTCAAATATTTGGACTTTAGCTACAGTAGACACCAAAACTATTTTCAAATTTTCTAGATATATTAAATATATATTTTATCAATTATTTCTCTCTTTTCTACTCCACATCAATTATTTCCTCCTCTAACCCATAATTTAATTAGAATATAATTACTAATTAACATATAATAAATATAATGGTGAAATATTATTAAATTAAATAAATTTATATTTAAAAAATTAAATATTTTTTAATTATTAATTACTCATTACTACATAATAAATCATCTAATATTGAAATTTGATATGAATAACTAAAGTCAACTTCTTCTTATATTATTTTTATTATTTTATTATTGAAAAGTAAATCTTGGACTATTCAATTTATTTTACAACACATGTTATAAAATAATGATAATTTTATAAAATGACGTGTATTTATTATTTTTCTTTTAGATTAAATTGGCTTTTAAGCTCAATTTGAGTATTACAGTATTCTGGGAATAATATTCTATTATTACTTATTATTTTATTACTATTTTATACTTATTTTTTATTCTTTTTTATTATATATTATTCATTACTATTTAGTATCTTTTTATTTTTTATTACTATTTATAGAATTTCTAAAATTACTTCAGTACTATATCCGAATGGAAGCTTAATTTACAACATGATTGACGTACGTACAGGTAAGCTTTTGATCATCCAGGAAAAGAGTAAGCCAAGATTGAATCGCAAAGCCAATTTCGAGACAAGTCTTATAGACGCAAACACTAGCATAAAGTGCACTGATTTTGCTAAAATCAATTGTAAAATCAAAATAAGATCAAATGATCAAATAATTCTATATTAGATTAGTCATGTTCAAAATTATTTAGTTTTAATAAATAATAAATCACTCAAACTTATCAAACATAAAGAGTTATCATTCACCCTACATCTTAATATTTTATTCTACTTTAATATAATTTAATATATTTAATATATTAAAATCACTTAGACTTGTTAAAAATTATTTCTTGGCAAATTTATAATATATTAATTGTATAAAATTAATATTTAATATCTCGTATTGGTTATTATTTGAAAAATTTTAAAAATAATTTATTGTTTACTAAAATTAATATTTAATATATTAAGTGTATTTATAAAATTTTAAAAATATATTTTTTAATTAAAACATATAATATTATATTATTATTTAAATTTTTATTTAACTAGATCAATGTAAAATCCTTAATTAAATCATATAAATTATAAGTAAAAGAGTGAATTTAACTTTCAATTTAAATTTAATAACAACTGGATCATAACTAATGCTCTTTCATCTTCATATGACACATGAGAGAGGAGAATATATAAATATTATAGCAGATATAATTAGATCATCCGGGCATTACATAACTTGATGCATGGTACTAAACATGGTATATTAAATGTCCACTTCAAACCCTCTTTTCTGATACGGTACCATAGACTCCGACCCTTTGCTTTAACTTCCTAACCATTGTAAGGCTGAAACGGGAGGGATGTCCACTGATCCAGAAGCCCCGTAACTGGGGTAACCAGACTAGGCTCGTACGCAAAACCATGCAATTCACTGCAATCTCCTTCATTATTATTCCCACCTGATCCACCACCTTGATCAGAGTATGGACATGGAGGAATCCATTGCCATTTCTTCCCACAAATATCCAACAGCAAAGCCTTGTCCGACCCTCGAATCGTAATCACAATGAAATCTCCATGCCCAACACACTCAAACCCTTTTCCTCCTTCCAACTCCGCAAACTGGATATATAGTTGTTGTGGCATTCTTTCCACTTCCACCCATGTCTTCCCACAAGATTGCAACCCCCAAAGCCTCAAACTCTTTGGTACATTTAGCTTACTTTTCTCCACTGCTGAAACTAAGACTAAATTTCCCCTGCTCTCAATCAAGCTTGGTGATCGCAGAAATCTTCTCATGGGAGCTTGAATATTGCTCCATATGTTTGCAGCAACATTATAAGCTAAGACGCTATATGGGTTATAGTTCATGCAGTAGAATTTTCCACCCACGTAAACCATGCGACCTGATTCATGGCTACAAAGCCTTGGCAGAGAAGAAGTTGTACCCCATATTGAGTAAAACCCACCTCCATCTATATGAAAACTCTCGGCCGTTAAATTTTTCACAGCATAAGGAGAAATCATGTCATCTCCGGCGACGGTGACATCCATTGATGTAGGGCTAACAGATAGGCCAAGAGAAGGGAAGAGCCGGGGTTTTAGTGTTGAAGGCAATTGGGTTACAGATCCAAGAATAGGATTGCATAGTATTATGCTTTTCGGACCTGCCTCGTCTGAAATCCAACAAACCAAGCCACCGGAAGAAGACGCCGGCGAGAAACCAGAGGGAACCAGAGCAAAGGAAATGCGGTACCATGCCATATCATTAGGATCGAACAGATATCCTTCACAACGTCCATTATTGTCTGTACCCTGATGATCTCCACCACCACTGTCCCTATATATGTAGCTCTTGAGCATACTTTTGTGCTTGAAGAATAGAAACCAATGGTGGTGGGGAGATACTCGGAGATATAACTCAAGAAAACTGTCAGAAAACAAGAGCGCGTACCATCTCTTACAGACAGAACGCGCGCGAAAAAAGGCCGGCGGTGGAAGAAAAGAGAGCATACGATCAAGCAGCCTCTCTGGGAGTTTGCTCCAAATTCTTCTGTCCATCCATGCAGTAGTAGTCCCACTCATTGTAGTAGCGAAAGTGTAGGAAGAGGGTAAGGTCGACATAGAGGCCGGGTGATTAAAAGTTTCCTCCATTTTGGCTTGGATTTTCTGTCCAATACAAAAAGTAGAGCACAGGATTAAGCTGGTGAAGAACTAGCTAGGCTTCCATGTTGATAGTGCAGATTCCTTCCTTTTTTACCGAGAAACAAACAAGGGTACGTAGCAAGCTAGCTGATGTTTTTAATTAGTGAAAGCTTGGGAAGTCGACATATAAATGCAAATCTAAAGAGGATCTCAAAAGGCATCGTGTTCGGAACCAAAAAAAGAGTTTGTTTTGGTATGTCACCGCGAGAAACTGCTGGGAATCAATCACCTGTTGTTTGGTTTATCAATTGGGTAGTGAGGGTTACATCTCATTTATTATTATAATATTTTTTTTCTAATTTTATTTTAAATCATTTTTTTAAATTTTTAATCATTAAAAAAAATTAAAATATATAATTTTACTAATAATTATTTTTTCAATTATTAAGTAAAAAATTAAAAATTAAAAATTAAAAATTAAAAATATAAAAATATAATAATAAATAAGATGTAACCCTTCGTTATTCTTATCAATTATAAGGGATGGAGAAGAAAGTACAATACCCTGTAAAAGATAAATAATATATAAACAGAAAAAAAACAAAACTCATGAATTAGTTTGGTTGGCCTTGGATGCATGGGATGGGGACGGGACAAGTGTTTGTTGTTTGTATTTTCTGAATTTTCTCTTTGGTTGCTTTACGTGAGAAAATGAATGACAGTCATGATTCTGATTGATCCATCTATCATTTCAGTGCTGTTTTGTCATGGCCGAGGCAGGACCGTAAATGGACGTTTAGTCGATAGAATAGAGACAATGGTAATGTGCCAACACGAGTTTCCCTGAACTCAATCGGCAGTGCCAGAACAGAAATTTGAACGAATCGATAAGAAGATGATAAGGTTTGTGCGTGTTATAATATATGTATATATATATATATATATATATATATATATATGGAAAAAAAACTTTACGCACTAAATTTGACATTTCAATTTAACACCTTATACATTTTGAGAATTTTACTTTTTACAGGAAAACAAATGTGTAATTAATAGATAAGAAATGTACGGACACCAACAAATTTTATAAATATAAATTTATATAGTTTAACTACATTTTTATTGAATATAAAATGAATTCTTTATGTAAATTAATAATTTCTCGAGTTAAATTAAACAAAAAGCAACATCGTTTTTTTGCCCTTTTTTGATAGAGAAAATAATTTATTACAATTATTTTATTCCCTAGGAAATCAGTGAAACAGAAAATCAATTTCTTATTCAAATACTCATGAAAGTGAAATATATTTTACCTTCAAGCAAACACATTCCACAAAAGCTCCTGCCCGACAGATTTATAAGACTTTTTTACAAGTTGCATTGGAAAGTCATCAAAAAACAAGTGATTGTTATAGTACAAAATTTTTTTCACTTTTGGCAAGCTTCTAAAGGTACTGAATCATAAGGTACTGGATCATGCAAATATTGCTTTTGTCTGGAATCAAATTGAAAAACAAATATTGCTTCTAAAAGCTACAAAATCATTACAAAAATTCTAGCTAACAAGCTGAAAAACATCATGGCTACATTAATCTCCCCAGAATCAACTACTTTTGCCCGAGGAAGACATATTCATGTTAATACTATACTTGCACAGGAAGTCTTTTATTTTCTTTAAAAAAAAAACTGATTAATGAAAATAAAAATTGATGTGGAGAAAGCTTTCGATTATATAGAGTGGCCATTTATTCTTAAACTTTTTGAACTGCAAGGCTTCAATGACAAATAGATTGGATGAATCCGAGAATTTCTATCCACTATATCATATTCAGTACTCTTAAATGAAACTCCATCAAAAAATTTTCACCCTTCTAAATGACTCAGGTAAGGAGACTCCCTTTCACAATTCCTTTTCATAATAGGAAGTGAGGTCATCTACAGATTAATTTACAACGAAGAGAATCTCAAAAATTTAGCTGGAATCAGACTCTCACAAGGAAGACCCTCAATCACACATATTTTATTTGCCGACGATGTTATCCTCTTTAGAAAAGCTAACATCTCTACAGTATTATCTTTTGAAAAGTGTCTCAGCACCTACTCAAAATGGTTAGAGTAAAAGGTGAATCACAACAAAACTACCATTCACTTTAGTCAAAATACTCCAATTCGACTGAAACAAGATATTCAACAAATTCTTACATTCAGTACTAGTCCAGCAAAGCTTAAGTATCTTGGACTGCCTCTCTATATTGGTCATTCAAAAAGTAGCATATTCCAAGAGACCATCGACAAGATAGAGAAAAAAATACAGGTTAGAAATCAAAAATACTCTCACAAGCTAGTCGCACCACACTTATTAGATCAGTAGCAGCTTCAATGCCATCCTACATAATGGCCACTCTCAAAATGCCACAGAAAGTAGCAACTACAATTGACAAAAAGTTGAAGAATTTCTGGTGGGGATTCAAACAAGATCAAAATGGTTATACTCCTAAATCATGGACAACCATCTGTACTCCTAAATCAGTAGAAGCATTAGGCATACGATCATGTAAAGCACTCAATCAATCTATGCTTATGAAGCTCCTTTGGGCAATCCTTGATGAATCTTCTAGTATATGGAAAAGTTCTCTTACTCAGAAATATCGTAACAACAGCAACATCTGGGAAGTTAGCTTTAAAACAATTGATTCCTGGGTATGGAAAGGAGTTCTAAACCAAAGGGACTTCCATAAGGAAAGCATATGCTCTCAGATTAATAATGGAACATGTTGGTGCCATAAAAATCGGCCAACACATTGGGGCGAAAGAAAGAATTATTTCCAATCCACCGGTGCAAGTTGGGGTTCATTCAAGGTCATTTGGAGTTCCCAGCAAGATTCCGGCATGGCCATATGTGCTTAAATAGCAAATGAAATAGGTAGAGACGGACACACAATTTTACGTGATTTGGCAAGTGTCTACGTTCACGGATATTTGGGGATGAGAATGTTCTATAAAGAGAGTTTTTATAATCTCTCATAGCTCACTCTATACAGGCAAAATATAAATAAATATGTTAATAAAATTTGCCGGTTGAAACTCTCGGGGAAGGCTGGAAAAGTTGATATTGGGGAAAGAGATGTGGCCTAAATTATTCTACCGGGAGAGAGTACATGATTCTTTCTTTCATCTGTTTGAGTCCTTTTATAGCTAAGTTTCGTTTAGTACGGTCAGATATTTCCCTTGCGTGTGTCGGTCAAATTCTTCTTTTCCTTCTCCGCCTTACTTTTTACTGACACTTCCCTTAAATCTTGCAACTGTTTAAACCTTACCGACCTAGTCCCTACCAATCTTCCTTTTAATCTCATCACCTTCTTTCTTGTCCCCTAGTGCCATAAATACTTGGCATGTGCAATAAATGTCTAGTTGGGTTGTTGACATTGATTTCATTCTTTTTAGTACCCTGCGAATTCTTAACAAAGATACTTTAATGGGAATTCTGCCTTATTATCTTGTATCCTGAATTCTGAGAAAGTGGCGGTTTGTCTCCTAATCCCTAAAAAATACTGATTGCGTAAAATGCAACCGTGAGTTAGGTTAAGGTAAGAGATGGACTCGACCGCTAAAGATGGGAGTGTAAAGTTCAAAGGTGGTGGGAGATAACATCGCGTGGGATCCTGTGGGAGGAATTATCGCGTAGGTGAGGTGAGGCGCAAGGTTAGGGCTCGGCTATCACCCTGTGAGACTTTAGTAATCTTCGCGTAGGTGGGTAGTCCGACCTCACGGGAATTTATGGACTTTGCATAGGTGGGTTTTTGGATAGATTGTGGATGGCCAGACAACCTCGCGAGCCTTCGAGTGGGATGTGGTTGATCCGACAACCCTGCGAGCCGTCGAGAGGGTTGTGGTTGATCCGACAATCCTGCGAGCCGTTGAGACGGTTGTGGTTGATTCGATAACCCCATGAGCCTTTGAGTGGGATGTGGGTGATCTGACAACCCCGCAAATCTTCAAGCGGGATGTTGCTGTGATAAGGGTGCAAAGCCTATTTCTTCATCATATGGGACCGGACGAGTGGTGTCATCGCGTGTGACCCGACGGGAGTGCATCGCCTAGGACTCCGCGAGAGGCGTTATCGTGTGAGACCCAGAGGAAGTGCATCGCCTAAGACTCTGCAGGAGGTGTCATCGCGTAAAATCTGGCAAGAGTGCATCGCCTAAGACTTCACGTAATTTTGGTGTTGCTCTCATGTCACATGCTATATATAACAATTTTGTCAGTAGAAATAAATTCGCATATTACAAGAGAGAAACTGACGTATTTTTGTCCATGGAAAAAAGTTTTCGAGTTTCGGGTGTCGAGTGTCGAATTTCCGAATGTCGACTCCCGAGTGAGAAGCCGTGAGATCTCGAGCGTAGACTCCCGAGCCCGTGCTACGAATGGTAATTGCCTGATTTCCGTCAACAAAAGATGAAGAAGGTTCCTCATAGAGCATGAGTGTTCCGAGCATGCAAGGTTTCCGTGAACGGGTTGAGTCCCGATTACATGAAAAGTGAGATCTCGAGTGTGGTGTCGTGCGGTGAGTTTGTGTCAGTGAAAGGTGAATTAGACCGGAATCCATGATGGTGTATGTGATTGTTAGGTTCTCGAACCGGTGAGTCCTGAGTAGGCGAGAGTATGCAAGAAAGGTGGTACCCGAGCTAGTGAAGCCCGAGCTAGTGAAATCCCGAGTGTAATGTCGTGGGAGTGGGTTCAGGTGTGAGTCGAGTCCGTGATGAGTGAAAGCTTCTCGAGCAGCCTTTTCTGGGGGGGAGTTTGAGTCCCGAGCACATCATGCGTGGGGTCCATGTGCGCTTGAGTGTGTGAGGCGAGCTAAGATCCAAGTACGGCCTCTTGTGCATGATATCCATACAGTGTGAGTCAGGTGGCGAACTTGGCAAGCCATGAGGGAGGACTGTCCCAACTTGGGTGTAAGCAAGTCTCGAGTGGTATAACAGGCGAGCTGTTGGTGTGTTATGAAACGGGATGAGGCGAGGGTGTGTAAGCCCGTGTGATGGTGAGTAATTGCTTCCCACAAGCGAGGGAATATGGCGAGTGGGTTCCCGTGTGGGGAGTTTTAAGCCGATTCGGGCTCCTGCTTGGTGAGGGCGAGTTCCCAAATGCTTGGCACGAAACCGCAACATGCCTAATGTCTGGTGAGAGTCCACCTAGTGAGCTTTTTAGGATTTCCACGCTAAGGGAGTCTGCATGAAGAATCCCGAGCTGGCGAAACCTAGGCTGAGGGAGCCCTCGTGAAGGATCCAGAGTGCCTGGTGAGGGCGTTTTGTTTTCTAGCAGTGCTCCTGTTTTGTATCCAAGTTGCTTGATGCTCGTTCCACAAAGATTCCCGAGTGTATGGGGCTTCGGAGAATTGAGTGATCCTCCCGTGTGATGGTATAATCGACTGCGTGATGCTGCAACTGACCAAGCAAGAAATCCCAAGCGACGCATGTGATTGGTTGTGTGGCGGCTCGTGGAGGACAACTGAGCTAGTGGAATCTCGAGTGAAGTGATGCCTGGGCTAGTGAATCCCGAGCTGGCTGAGGGTGTAACCTCGAGTCAGTTTCCCAAGCAAGGTGGAGCCCTTGTTGCATGGTGAGGGTGTTTGTTTTCGAGTAGCACTCCTGAATTGTATCCGACCCATTTGATGCTTCTTCCAAAGAGAGTCCTGTTTTTGGTGAGCTCAAACTAGAGGAGCTTGAGCTGGGTTCCCGAGCATGCATGGCGAGCATGGGTGCATTAAGTTGGAGTCTGTGTGACAAGAAGGGGAGAGTGGGAGGGAACTCGATGGATTCCCAAGCTGGTGGAGCTCAGACTGAAGGACCTGGAGTTGGTGGAACTCGTGTTAAGGGCGTTCGAGCTGATGGATACCGAACTGGTGGAGTCCCCGAACTGGGAGATCCGAGCAAGAGACCAGGTCTAGTGGTTGGCTGGGCTGGTTGGTGTGAGGTGTCCGTGTGTGAGACCGAGCTGAAGGTGTCCGAGAGGTGAAGGGTCTCAAGCGGGTGGTGCTAGCGAACCCGAGCTAGGGGAGATCCACTGCCTGTGTGAGCATGCTCCCGAAAGAGCGAGCTGTGAGGGCGTGGCGAACTTGTTCCTCCGAGTGTGAGAGATGAATCCCGAGAGGGTAATTTTGAGGGACCTTTCCGAGTTGAAAAATCCCGAGCTAGAAGGGCTCGGACTGGAGGTGTCCGAGCTGGGATGGTGTTCGTTCATGGTTCCCAAGTAAGGAAAATTTGAGAGGGGAGATCCAAAGACAGTGGGCGACCGCCTTGGGGGTCATCAGTGAACCCGGCCACCCATCGGCGAGGTCAGACAGGGCCAACCACTTTCTTGGAGTCGCCGGCGGGCCAGCCGTGCTCCAACGAGATTGGACTATGCCATTTTTGCCGTGTGGGGGTTTGACTGTGATGGGTCCGCCACTTCCGGCGAAGCCACCGGTCGAGGGTAGCTTCATCAGCGACAGAATATGCTGACGACCCATGCAATGGGTGTCGGCGCCAGTCTCCTTTCGGTACGACGTGGCTACTAGAAAATGCATTTCCAGTTTTCTGGCGTGACTGTCGGAGGCTAAACACGCCTTTGGGCATAGCCTTCGGTGAGGCAGAAGCAACCAGCGGTCATGGGGGTGACCTCCGGCATCTGTTCTGAGCTCGTGACACGGATTACCAGGCTCGGATGACCCTTCGGCATACTCCCGAGCTCGGTACATGCACGCAATGCATGCACCTTACATTGCGTGCATGCAGGGTGGACATGCGTGCACAGTGCTATATTGAGCACACTATGCATGCATGCCCAGTGTATGTACAGGGGTCATGTACAGTGCATGCACAGTATACGTGTGCATGCATTGGGTGTCGGCGCCCATGCGGTGTGACCCATGCGGTGTGACCCATGCGGTGGGTGCCGGCGCCACTCTCCTCCTTCCGGCACGACGTGGCTACTAGAAAATGCATTTTCAGTTCTTTGGCATGATTGCCGGGGGCTAAACACGCCTTCGGGTATAGCCTCCGGGGAGGCAGAAGCAGCCGGTGGTCACGGGGGTGACCTTCGGCATCTGTTCTGAGCTCGTGATGCCAAATTACCAGGCTCGGATGCCAAATTGCGTGCATGCAGGGTGGACATGCGTGCATAGTGCTATACTGAGCACATTGTGCATGCATGCCCAGTGTACGTATAGGGGTTGTGCACAGTGCATGCACATCTAGTGCATGCACAGTATACGTGTATTGTGTCCTTAAGTGTACTGTGCATTTTAAGTGCACAATACACTATACTTCCGCATCGTGTTCGAAGCCATCACGTGTTTAATGCATATGTTTGTGGCTCTTGTGAGCACTTGGGTAGGGAAGATAAATAAATAGATGGTCCAAAATAAGAGTTCGAGACTGACCAAACTGGTGCCAGCATTTTTCTTGTCGTGTTAGTGATAAAAGTAAAAAAAATAAAAGTAACAATAAAGTAGTCGAGCACACTTATCTTGAAGAAACTTTTGTTGAATCGGTCAAAACCTTTATTCAGTGAGCTGGAAAGTCATCTTTCTTCCACTCCGACTTCAAAGAAATCCCACAGACGGCGTGGCTCCCAACGAGGTTTCGGTGTGGCGATATGTGCTTAAATAGCAGATGAAATAAGTAGAGATGGACACACAATTTTACGTAGTTCGGTAAGTGCCTACGTCTACGAATATTTGGAGATGAGAATCTACTATAAAGAGGATTTTTACAAACTCTCATAACTCACTCTGTACAAGAAAAATATAAATAAATATGTTAATAAAATCTGTCGATTGAAACTCTTGGGGAAGGCTGGAAAGGCTAATGTTGGGGAAAAAGATGCGGCCTAAATTGTTCCAGCGGGAGAGAGTTCAGGATCCTTTCTTTTATCTGTTTGAATCCTTTTATAGCTAAGTTTCGGTCAGTACGATCAAATATTTCTCTTGCATGAGTCGGTCAAATTCTTATTTTCTTTCACCGCCTTACTTTTCACGGACAGCCCCCTTAAATCCCACAACTGTTTAAACCCTACAAACCTAGTCCCTACCAATCTTCCTTTTAGTCCCATCACCTTCTTTCTTGTCTCTTAGTGCCATAAATATTTGGCAGGTGCAATAAATGTCTAGTTGCGTTGTTCACACTGATTTCATCATCCCTCTCAGAACCAATACTAGAGTATGTTAAAACCCCTAGATTCCAACCATTTCTAATTGTCTCCCCACGTCCAACCCAGATACAAGAATGGTAGACTCGAAATTAAGAGCAGCTGAGCTCACTTTAGAAGCACCAAAGAGATGAAATATGCTTCTACTTCACACTCTCTTCACTCAAGATTCAGTTAAAGAAATTCAAAAAATTTTCCTCTCCCAATACAATTTTCATTCTAAACCAAATCAAATATGTTGGATCCATCACTATTTTGATAAATACTCCATAAAATCAACCCATGCAGCAATAACTAAATGTCAAAGATAAAATCAGTCATTCATGCCTTGGAAGAAGCTTTTGAAACTCGAGCTACAAGATTGTCATAAGCTATTCCTATGGAAAATAGCACATTATATTTTGCCAACAAGATCTGAGGTGAGTAAATACTCAACTGCACCAAATTGAAACACTAAGGCCTTATTTGTTGTGGTGGATGAGACAAAAAATTTAAAATATATCTCAAACTCATTATTACATTTTTTCAATTCTCCATATAAAATATAATAAAAAATTCAATTTTTTTAAATTCTCATATAAAACTAACATTAAAAAAATATCTTAACACAACATTTTATTTTATTTTTTCATTTTTATCTTATATCATCTCATCTCATATCTAAAAACAAACTGGGTCTAAATGTCCCCTCTGTGAGCAGCAAACAGAAGCTACACATAACATTTTTTTAATTGTTCATTTGCACGAATATTGTAAGGAAATTCAAGGTGGCCACTGAAATTTCAATCTTTGAAAATCTCTTTATCACAATTGGATTTAATCAATAATCAATCCTAAAAGATATTTAGCTATTCCAAAAGAGGAGACTCACTCATTCAAGGTATATGCTGCTATAGCCATGGATAATATCTGGGGAATTCGAAACTCTGTTGTCCATCATAATTCCACAACCAACCCAATGAAGCTATCTCGATCAATTAATTCCCAATATCTGGAGCACCAAGCGGCATGGAACAAAACTGAACCCTCTTTGGTAGGTATTAGCCAAGATGCCACAACGCCTCAAGTGAAAATACAATGTGATACAGTTCTCCGACACACAAGTTGCACTGCAGCTTCTTTATGCTTTTCTAGTGAAGGTAAAATGCTGTTTTCCCATATAAGTCAGACAAGCAATACTAATCCTTAGTGGGTGAGGCCCTGGCTGTCCTTGGTTTCAAAGAACCTTACATACATAATATATATAAGATTTCCATTGAAAGTGGTTCCCAACAAGTGATTGATGCTATCTCCACTGGCTCTCTCCACTGGCTCTTTATCAACTGATTGGGTAATGAGCAATATTATTTCAGACATTAAACACCTCATTTCCCACTTTAAAGTCTGGAAAGTCTAAAAAACTCATTTCAAAATCGATGTGCGCATCTTTTAGCGTAACGGTGCTTCTAAATTCTTTTATAGAAGATTGTTCCTTTCTACCATCCTTTATACTCTTGCACCTTTTTATAATGGAAAAGATCCACATATTATGTGATATAACTTTATCTCTACCTTTGTTTTATATTTAATAGATATCTTTCACTTGTCTTGAAAAAAGAAGAAGATATAATTAGAATAACAAACGTTAATTAAGATCATAAAAAATATGGCATGCGTTTTAGCTTTAAAGTTCTACAAAACTTTTTCGTCTTATCAAAAATATATTCTACAACGCATCGACCTTTACGCATTAGCTGAAACTAATCTTACAAGTTGAATGAGTGGGAAACATGGAGAATATATTTAAGAGTTCTATTATATACATCTAATTATTTTTGTATATTTTTATGTATTTTAATGATATAATAAGTCAAAATAATTATTTTATATTAAAAAATAACATAATTAATCATATTAATATAATGCATAAAAAGTACATATAAGTTTTATATAATTAATACGTATATAATAATTAGCAGATGCAAAAATGAATAAAAGCAAACCAACAGAGTACCTAGAGGTTTTTTCATTGCAGTACTCAGGTGACCGTGATCATAATCTTATAGGGAACGACCACAAAATCCGAAAACCCCCCATATATAGATTGTATTACAGAGCGGGTACCTACCTCTTTTTTCTTTCAATCTCCAAGTAGATTTTGCCAGATCACGTGCAGGTCATAAATTTTGATACCAATATTGACGATGACGTGTACTCTAGATCGAAAAAGGCACACTTGGAATCTCGACGGGGATCGCATGCCTAGTATATTTTCTCTTCTTTTTTTTTTTTTATGCATTTTCATCATTTTAAATATATATTTTTTAAAAAAATATTATATTATTAGAAATACTTACTTTATTATTAAAAAATAAAAAAAACCAATCGAGAATTCTAGGCAAAAATATAGAAATGACTTTAATATTTCTCTCAAAAAATGCAAAATAAATTATTAAAATTTACCTTAAAATTTATGCAATTTGATATATTAGATCAAATTATTTAGTTTTTAAAAGAACTTTTTGTAATTCCTTGTATATGTATCTATATATCATACACATCCATAATGTTTTCATTACAGAAATAAAACTTATTACCGAATTGGTCTTTTTGTAGCAAAAAGTGTTATATAATCCCCTTATTACTGTACATATATGTACTATGTCCATCGTGAAGACACTCACCACAAGATGTCCTAAAATAAAGATGATTATAATTTCCTCCTTTTTCCTAAATATATTTTTAAAATCTAACTAGTATTTATAGTTGTCTATGTCTTTTTGTCATATTTGGTACATAGAGAAATGAGATAAGTTAAAAATTAAATAAAATATAATTTAAATATAATTTTTATTTGAAAAGTTGTAAAAAATTAATTTTTTATTATATTTTTATATGATAATTTAAAAAAATTATAATAATTATATAAGATGAGACGATCTCATCTACCAAACCATATCAAACATTTATCAACAATTTTTTCGTAGTTACTTATTTTTAGTCATTAATAAAATCTCACATTCTCATATTTTCAAATCTCATAAGAGACAATAAAATATCTTGATATCTTTTTATAATTTACAACCTCATTTTTTATTTATTTATTTACACTTTTTCTTTTTGAATCAAATAATCAACTTTCATTAAGCAAAAAACAATCATTCATTACAAAATTTCTCAAAGATTAACTTGCTAGATATCAAGACAAGACCCTTTACAATCCATCATTGCATATCTTGTAATGATAAAGCCAATTTTACTAACATATGTATTATCTCATCCCACCCCTTCTAATAAAACTAATCTGACTGAATAATATCTTTTAAATTATTGCACATATTTCCTATGAGTTTTTATCTAAACACATATATGGGGTAAAAAAAGCTTGATTACATAATATCATAAACTTGTCGATTAGTGAAGAAATATTTGAGATGTTAGGACGTAATTGGTTACACCAAAGAAGATATAGGTTTATATGGTCATACGAGTTATATTTCAAATACTACAGGAGATAAAAACTCATTAGGGACATGATGGCTTATTTTGATTGAACTCAAGTTAGTTTAATTTTTAAACCTAGATTTTTCTCTCTCCAGTGGGAGAGTTTCCATCTAAGCCTTCCCTAGAAGCTTAGTCTGATCTCTCAGATCTACGGACCTTGAGAGCATCCACCATCCTCCCTCAACCCCCATTCCCAGATTCTCCCACACAGTTCCGTTACCGCAACGACATTGAGGAAGATTTAATCAACCTTTGTGAAGGCCTAACTCTTACGGAGTCAGAGAAAGATGAACTCACCTTCACGGAAGAAGAAACGATGTTGGCCAAAGAAACAAATAAGCTTTGCCTGGTCACACTAGTAGTAGCAGAAAAAGAAGTGAATAAGGGAGCGTTTAAGAGCACGGTGGCAAGGGTCTGGAAACTCGATAGCAGGGTTACTATCAGACAACCGAAGGGAAGACCAAAGTGAACCAAGGCCGACCTTGGTCTTTCGACAAACACCTGGTATGCATTCAAGAATGTGAGGGGCCATATATCTCCCCGAGAGCTCCGATTTGCCCTTGAACCATTTTGGGTTCAATTCCTTTATGTTCCATTTGCAAGCCTAAACAAAAGGATAAGGGAAAAACTAGGAGAGTCAATTAGCAAAGTGATCCTCCTTGATGTAGATCCCAACGGCCGAGCATGGGGAAGCTTTCTCCGAGAAAAAATTATGATTGACATCACAAGACCACTGGCAAGAGGACGAATTCTCAATTTTGAGGGAGTTCGGCGATGGATATCATACAAATATGAGCGAATGCACAGCTTTTGCTTTCAATGTGGTATCATCCGGCACCCTCCTTTAGGCTGCCCCAATGCTGCTACAGACAGAAGAACTTGGAATATACACAATCTACAATACGGATCGTGGATTTGAGCAGGTGTCCCAGCCAAACCAAACGCATTTCCAGCCTCGCCGAGTTACACAAACACAGAGGAAAAGTCTCCCACTGGACGACAAGACCATTCTGAGGAACACACCATTGAAGGGGGAGATTCACACTCGGGACCACCTGGGACCGAAAAACTCAAACATTCCGCTATTATCCGGTCGGAAGTAGGGAAGAATCCGGATAATAACAAAAGTGCCGTTGTAGATAGCAGGGAACATCTCAAGCTGTCATCCCACCTCAAGCCTCCCTACCTGACTCACAAGACAGACCCAAATATTAAAACCAAGGGAGAACTGCTGGACAATGCTCCTGACTGAAGCTCGCGAGACACGACACCTAGAGCTCGACCCAAGAGTCATAAACTACCGAAGGAAGATGCCGAGCTGGACATCCAGGACCAATTGATGCTCCATGTGGAACCAGCACCCTAGGTAAGTTTCTCTTCCCCTAGTAAGGCCTTTTCCCTCGGGAGTTCATACAAGAAATCCCCTGTTTCTAGTTGGAAACGTCGGGCAAGGGGAAAGGTCGTGAGGTTTTCTAAACCCCTCATTCAGTCACCCTCTAAGTTGGGAGTAAAATTTTTTGTAAAGAAATGCTCACTTAGTCCAATGAGAAATTTACCAAGAGTGGCAAAAAACTCAAACATATTGAAATGGCAAAGGCTGTGGCACAACCTTGCCATATCCCATGAGACTTTTATGTTGGAACTATCAAGGGTTGGGGAACCCACAGACAATTCGTGAGCTCCACCTCTTGGTGAGAGAAAAATCCCTAGATCTTGTTTTCCTGATTAAAACTAAGTGTAGAAGAGAAAAAATGGAAGCAATCCGGAATAAATTTGGTCTTGATAGTAGTTTTATTGTTGACTGTGTTGGAAGGAGTGGTGGATTAGCTACCCTCTTGTCCAAGAATTCTAACTTTGAGTTATTTTCTTATTCTCTTAGACATATTTCCATGAAATTCCACATTGGTGTGCCCAATGAATTTCGATTGGTAATGAGTTTTTATGGCCACCATGTGGCCCCCAAAAGAAATGAGGGATGGAGTTTATTCAAGGCGCTCAAGCCGGATCCCAGCACCCCTTGGTTATGCATGAGAGATTTTAATGAAATAATCTCGGAAGAGGAAACTACCAGCAAATGTCAAAGGCCACCAAGACAGATGGAAGCCTTCTAGAAGCCCTTGTGGATTGTGACCTTGGTGACCTTGGATTCGAAGGGAATAAATTCACTTGGTATAACAATCGGCTGGGTCTGGAGTTCACAAAAGAGAGATTGGATAGGGTTATGTCCAATAGTGCATGGAATAATCTCTACCCCATTAACTTGGTCCAAATGCTTCTGGTTCAACGTTCAAATCATTGCCCCTACTCACATATAGTATTGATTTCGACCTGAGACCCCAAATCACCAAGAACATTTTCAGATTCAAAGCATCATTCTCTAAATAGCCCGATTGCATAGAAGTAATCAAGAAAGCCTGGCAAGGGGTGTCACAATTGGAAACACCCATTGAAATCACTAGAAGAAGCATTAAGCGTTGTGGATACTAACTAAAGGAGTGGTATCAAGCAGAGAGGAAAGCCAAAAAGTATCGGATCCAACATAAGAGGGAAGAATTACGGATACTCCAAGCAGCCCAATCAGACCATAATATGGAAAGTATAAAATTTCTGCAAAAGGAACTTGATGCTACTTAGAAGAAGAAGAAACCATATGGAAACAAAGAACAAAACAAAGATGGCTTCATGAGGGAGATCAGAATACCACATATTTTCATAAGTATGCCACACAAAGGAAACAGAAGAACACTATTCGGAAGATCAGTGATGACAAGGGTTTGCTTGGCACTATCCTGAAGATATCGGCCTGCAGTTCCAAAGTTTTTACTCTCAACTGTTTATGACAACTCGCCCCACAAACCTAGACTCATGCTTGGCAGATGTCATTCCCTATGTAACCCCTTACATGAACAGAGAGCTCACCAAAGACTACACTAGGGGGAAAATCAAATTAGCTATCAAGAGCATGAGTCCACTTGGCTCACTGGTCAATTGTTGGTGACAATGTAGTTGCAACTGTACGCAGGATTCTCGGTCCAATTCGGGCTTTAGAGGCATTAATCAAACATTCATTTCACTTATCCCGAAGAAGAATGCCCCTCGGCTAGTATTAGACTACCAACCCATCAACCTATGCAACGTCTTGTACAAGATAGTATCCAAAGTTATATCAAACAAGCTAAAGAGGATTCTACCACAGCTGATCTCTCCTACACAAAGTGCTTTCATGCCGGAGAGATTAATATCAGATAATATCTTGGTGGCATATGAAATTCTTCACTCCATGCAGAATAGGCTCAAAAGCAAAAAGGAATGATGTATGGCCTTAAAACTTGACATTAGTAAAGCGTATGACAGATTAGAGTGGAGCTTTCTAAAAGTGGCAATGACAAAGATGGGGTTCGACTCAGAGATAGTGAAATTAATCATGCAGTGTGTGACAACAGTGTCTTACTCGATCCTTATCAATGGGGCTTCACAAGCTCCCATTCAACCTTCCAGAGGCATTAGATAAGGAGACCATCTTTCCCCTTATCTCTTTATACTCTGTTCTGAAATTTTTAGTCAAACACTTTTTAAAACACAGTAAGATGGCTTAATTTATGGTTTTCCTGTGTCAAAAAACTCCTTATTCATTAATCATTTACTTTTTACTGACGATAGCTTTATTTTTTGCAAGGCACTTCCCTCTAAATTGAACAATGTACGTGGCATATTGAATGACTATGAGGTGGCATTGGGCCAGAGACTTAATCTGGAAAAAACTTCAAATATATTCAGCAAAAATACGAAGATGGAATTGCGACAAAATATCCTAACGACAGCAGGGATCAAACCCACAGGCCTCTTCGAGAAATACTTGGGTCTCCCACCCTTAATTGGTCAACATCGGGTGAGAGATTTCAATCCAACGCTGGAAAGAATAGAGTCCTGGATGAACAATTGGAAGACCAACTTCTTGTCCCACGCTGGCAAAGAGATCCTCCTCAAAGTAGTAATCTGAGCAATCCCCACATATAATATGAGAATCTTCAACATCCCAAAAGGCATCTTAAGAAGCATCAACAAATTAATGCAAGACTTCTAGTGGGGACAAAAGGACAACAAATCAAAATTACACTAACTTAGTTGGAAAGGTATGGGGGTAACAAAACAACATAGGGGCCTGGGTTTCAGAGATTTCAAGGCATTCAATCTAGCACTCCTAGCCAAACAAGGTTGGGGTTGGTGCAAACACCATCCTCCCTAGCAACCAGAGTATTACAAGCTAAGTACTATAAAGGGAAAGACTTTCTAAATTCTGAAGTGAAGAAAGGCGACTGCTACGTATGGCAGAGCATCATGATAGCAAGACCTCTTCTATGTGAAGGGTTACTGTGGAAAATAGGCAATGGACGGTCAGTAGGGATATGGAAAGACAAATGGGTACCGATTCATTCTACCTACAAAATCCAATCTCTCCCTATGACTTTTTCCCAATACTCCATAGTGGCGACCCTCATTGATTCAGATACCAAAAGGTGGAAAGTCTAGATGATTGAAGACTTGTTTAGTGCAGAGGAAGCAACAGCAATAATGAAATTCCCAATTAGCCCATGTGATAGTGCGGACTAGCTTACCTAGAGATGCACCTCAAATGGAAAATTCTCAGTAAAATCGGCCTACCACCCAAGGCAGCGTTATGGACAGCATAACAGGTCAATCGTCAGAGCCTCCAACACACCCAAAAATCTGGGCTAACATTTGGAAGCTGAAGCTACCTCACGACCTCCGCACCTTTCTTTGGCTTGCAGTGAAAGACATACTACCCACGAAGGTTAACTTGGTCAAGAAGTGGATCCTTAACTCACCAGAATGCCCAATATATTTCCAAAAGGATGAAACTACCACTCATTTGTTTTGGTCATGCCCGACGGCTCAAGAGGTATGGAGCATGTGCTCCAAGAAATTCCAAAAACTCTCCATTCAAGAAGGGTCTTTTACTGATATTGTTTCTCTATTTCTTTCTACAGGAACCGAGACCACTATAGCGGAAGCGGCATACATCCTCAAGCATCTATGGTGAAGAAGGAACATGATGGTTTTCGAGTCTTTCTTCCACTCTCCGGCGTAGGTGATTCAACAAGTAAGCATAAGCTTAGCAGATCTGGAAGTCTACCTGGCTAGAACTAGAAGGTCCCGGACCCTAAAACAACAAGCAGATACACCTCCCATATGGCAAAAACCCCTCATGGATCACATGAAGGCAAATTAGGGTGTAGCAATTGATGCAATCAATTGCAAGACTGAGATAGGGGTGATAGTTCGAGACCCCAATGGCATGGTACTAGCCACCCTCCAAGCCACCCAAAACCTTTTCCCGGATCCCTCCTAGGGGAAGCTGTAGCAACAACGCGAGCTATATCCTTTTGTCAAGAAATAGGTTTGAGGAACTTGATAGTCCTAGAGGGGGACTCCAAATTAGTGGTAGATGGTTTAAACAGTACAGACGACAACTGGAGCTCAGCTAGTCTCCTTATCCGAGATGCTAGGAAGCTAATCAAAAACTTTAGTACTTGTTCCATTGTCCATACTCCTAGGTTGGCAAATATGGTGGCCCATGTTCTGGCCCAAAATGCCCTAAATCTTAAAGAGGAATGTATTCTTTTAAAATCATTCCCTCCCTGTATTAGCACTTTGCTTTGATTTAATAAGTATATATGAGGTCTTCTTTCAAAAAAAAAAAAAAACAAGAGATAAGAGTCTATTAAATTAAAATTTTCATTCTAAAAGATAGGATTTTTGTCCCGAAATGTATTTCGCATCGATTTTTATCCTACAGCCCCCCTAATTCTAACACCCTACACAGACTGACAGACATCTCTTTTTTTAGATTAGTTTATGTAGTTCAATGTAAAAACTCATGATATACGCAGCCCCTGTATGAACTTATAGTCTAAAACCAATGGTTCATGTGTGACTCCATGGATATATTCACGTATAGACCTATAGTCTAAAGACTAAAACAAATGGTCCAATGTAATAAAGAACACTCCTGCTAAGAGTACTTGCAAGCTTTCCCCTTTATACTTGCACTTATTGCACTTATACTTTTTCTTCTAGAAAGTTAGAAACACCACTTGCCCTTTACCGTGAGTGTCCCAAACCTCTTAACTACTTCTTTTTGCTCATGCAACTACACAAAACTTGAGTATTTCAGACACACCCACAACCTATGCATGGTAGGTTTGCTCCGCTTTACCATTCGTTACCCAAAATCTCTCTACCTTTCATCTTCTTCTTTAATTTTCCAATATATATCCAGCTTTAGAGATAACTTGACCTTCTGTGTTCTCACATGGCCATTACTTAATCTCCGAGCACTAAACTCCACAAAATTGACTTCCATCTTAGGCTCAGCATTTAATGTTCTTTTATTTTTTAGGTAAATTCACGTCAGCTCTTTACATTGGATTTTCTTTGGCTTTCATGGTAAATGTAGTAGTTTCTCCCACGCAAAGTTTGGAAAAAAGTTTGTATTCTACCCAGAGCTATGAATTCATTTATTTTGTGATGGATACTCTGCATGTGCTTGGGTTTCCCATGAATGAAACGCACCATTACCATGGAATTTTGTCCCTGCAAGACACCTTGCCATGAATGAAATGCATCGTATCATATAGAAGTTCCATATTTCTATGCCTTTAGATTTTTGGAGTTCTGCTTATATTTAAGTTTACATATTTTAGTTGGAAATTTGAGAATATTCGTTAATTGACAAACTATATAAAAAAAACTAACCATTTTACATCATTACTTATTAATTAATTCTTAGATTTATTCTTGATTTATAGTTACATGCAAAAAATGCATATTATTTATACTCATATGCACTACACATTTTATAGATCCCCCAAACACAAAATCCTAATTCCGCCTCTGTTTATTTGGCTATGTTTGGCTATATTTGCAGGTCATTGTTCATTTTCTGACTTGATTTGTTGGTACTATTTGGCTAGACATTTATTTGAGATGCCTATTTGTTTGGCTATGTTCTCTATTGTTGCCTTTCTCTCTAGGGTTAGCCTCAATAGCAATTTACTACTCTGACTTCTTCATTTTCAGAATTCTTGATGCTTGAACGGGTTGGATTTGTGCCATTGATGTTTGCATGTCATTGTTGGTGTTGTTTGACTATATTGTTGCTCAATTTGTGCCACATGAGCTATTGGATTGTTCAAAATTTTTTTCCTATACAATTTGTTTGGCTATATTCTCCATTGTTGCCATTGATGTTTGGCTAGAAATTGTCATTTTTGCTATATTCTCCATTGTTGCATTGGAGTTTTGGGTTTCAAATTAACCCTTTGGCTTGTCTATTGTCATTTTTTATGCTTATTAAACCCATGAATTGCTGCCTTGGAGTTTTGAGTCTCAAATTAACACTTTGAGATGCCTATTATCATCTTTTGGTGCTTATTGATCCCATCTTTGGTTTTCCTATTATCATTTTTGGTGCTTATTAAACTCATGGATTGCTAGCTTGAAGTTCTGGGCCTCAAATTAACACTTTGAGATGCCTATTGTCATTTATTGGTACTCATTGACCCTTACCATTATTGCATTCGATTTTTGGGCCTCAATTTCACACATTTTCATGCCCCGTGTCATTTGTTGGTGCTTATTGGCCTTTCCTTGTAGCCTTCGATTTTTAGGCACTCATTTCACACATTTTCATGTCTATTTTCACAATATTTGATGCTAATTGGGTTTGAAGTTACTCCATTGTGTGTTTAGGAACTTATTTGATATTTGGTGATATGCTTCCTATCAAGACGATTCCCAAGATGCGTATTTATTTGTTAGGTTGTGATGAGTGGACTTAATTAATGAGTGTTCAGGCATGAAGCGCCATTGATATGGCAGGGTAATTTGTGAAGCCTAGATGGCCATCAATTGATAACTAGCTTTCATGATTTTACAGTCATTTATTCCTGCCTCGTGTTGGGCAACTACTATTAGGATAAAATTTACCACTCTGAGCCCCAAAATTATTAATCAACATACTTTAGCATGTCTACATAGATTACGTCTGTGTTTTATTTATGTTTGTCTGTAAACTTAAAGCAAATATGCCAATACCTGGGTCAAGTAGTAGCACGACTAGTATATCATGCTCAGGAAATAATCATTGCAATGAATAACCGGTATGTTTCTGTGGCATTAAAACATATCATCGAATAGCTTGCACTGAAGAGAACGAGCGCTGTCGATTTTTCGGTCACCAAAATTATGAGATTAGTTTTGGAAACCTTTTTCTTAGCAAAATTTCATAGTTTTAGCATCTATGATCAATTGTAAGTTCTATAGATTGGCCAGGCTTATGGATTCTTTTGTTGATATGACCTAGAAATATCACCATATGGACAAAAGACAATAAACTGACTAAAGAATGAAGTTCATACGATACAAATCTCGTTGGACGTCCAAAATAATAGACATCATTTAGAAATTGATGTGGATAGGCGTAAGCGAACCGTAGAGAAGACAGATTTTTTAGTCTGTATTTTAAGTCATGGTTACTTGTAATAATTTTATATTTTGGAATATTTTGAGCACGCCCAACTATTATTTGTAATTAAACAATACATTGGATTAGTTGTAATATATTTAATCGTATATTTTTTTTTTGAGACTTATATTTATTTAATTGTAGAAGACTAATTATTATACTCATTTTTTTAATTGATGGATATAATCGTATTAAATTTATGAAGTTATGTACTTTGAGAAAATTATTATACCGCATTCTTTTACAACCAATTGAAGTTGGAAATAATTAAAATAAGAAAAAGAAAATGAAAGAGTGAGTGGTTAAGAAGGAAAATGGAGGTGAGAGAAAAAATTAATAAAAGAATATTATTTTAATAGAATAGAAAAAATATAAGAACTGAGATGCATGAGACTTTTGGAAGATGATTAAGATTTAGGAAAAAAAGTTAGGGAAGGGTGATTTAAATTAAATTTTAGAATTTGGGATGAGGGATGGGATATGAGTGCTCTAATGGGATCATCTTATACTGGCTCAAATCCACAACTAAGATAAAGACAGGTTAACTCTCTTGGTATGCTTCTTGAGTAGAGTAATCATCTTCTTGATCTTCATATTGTCATTCCAGTTCAGGAATAATGTCATATATATTTCTTGGAGAAAATTTTTGTACTATTTTCCATTGATTTCTAACTCAAGTTCCTCTAAATAGAATACTTGAGATGCTTGAGAAGCCAAAATAAAATGATCATCTTAATATCATTTTTTGATGTATTAATACTCAGAAAATATCCAATATGGCATTTTTTTTCCTTTTAGAATTACTTAAATCCCACCAATAACACTTAAATAGATACACCATAAGTTCTCTCAAATATCCATTCCAATTATATCAACGATAACTCTATAGAAATCAACATTCTCTCCATCATGACTCCCTACGACAATGACACTACTATTTTGTGTTTTCCTATAACGTTCTTAATCCATTGTGTGATATCTACTTTCTCAAAAAACACATGCAGAATATCGAGCAGTGTGTTATTAAGGGCCACACGCCAATGCATACCGTCCATACATCATTTGAATTACTTGCATGCATTTGTACAACAAACATGCTAGTTAAAGCATAAACGTTTAAAAATAAATAATCCAATCTAATTTTTAAATTAGTGCAAACTCGCGTTTGTATTAATGTCATGGTGGATTCCTTTCGTTTTAATGACCATTGAGTCAATTCAGTTATTGTAGAGGTCAATACACATACCGTTTGAACTAGGTGGAACCCAACCATCACTTATTATAATGGTTATTGTACCATTTGAATAGACCATATTCACACAATTGAACACGATCTTCGCAATCAAATGCGTTCGAAGGCATTCGAATGTGTTCGAAAACATTCGAACACTTTCAAAGAATATTTCAAATTTCAAACAGTTTCACAATCGTTCAAATGGATGACACCACGTTCGAACGATTAAACACACAAAACATAATTAATATTTTAATTAATTATATAATTCTATATTTGTTTTGTATATTATATTTTGTAATTACTTTTCTAAATTTTATTATTTAGATTTCGAGTTGAAATATCTAATAGGGAGTTAGGATAAGCATCGCGGATCAGGGAAAATACGCTCTTCTACTAGTACAGTCGATTCATTTTCAGGTCGTAAATACTATTAGAGCATTAGGTGAATATCAACAATTTTCACGATCTTATTTAGGAGAGCCACTCCTTGCATCGGTGTTCTTGGACCGCATTGGACATCGATTTTGGACCCTAGGGACGGAGTGTGGGAGTTCACGTCGTACGTCAATCTTGTCACCGAATTTTACAGAGGGCTTGATGCCACCAGTCTTGACGCTGTAGCTATAGAGTCAGTGTCTGGGATTTTTCATTCGCGTTCTCAACAAATAGACTTGTTGAATTTATCAACATTCCATGTATACAGACTGCATAAACAAACGTGTTTCCCAAAGAGCCTATAGCTAATGTGGAAATGACTAAGGAGATGGCTGAGGGTGAGGGTACTAATACTGATGGACTGCAATATCTTGAGGTGTAGAGAAAATTAGTTGTTGGTCTAGATGCTTCTCCTCATGATGGGACGAAGAGTATCAGATAGGTTCATTTTATCATACTTTTTTAGGATGTTGAACTCAATCATCGCCCACAACATTAACCCTCGACAGCACAAGACGAAGGTTGGCATAGATCAAGTGAAGTTTATGATTCGTGTCGCTCGTATGGTGCCCATTGACCTAGTGGGTTATATATTTTCTAGGATGCAATAAGAGGTTTCATACATTACGATAGGTGTTTTTCCTTTCGAACTCTTGATATCACGATCCCTATAGAAGGTTGGGCTCATACTTGATATTGCTGAGCGTTTCTGGGGGCCAATGGGACCGATCAACTCTTCCACCCTATCATGAAGCACGAGGCAAAGACTTCATTTTCATGCTCCTTATACTACAGTCCAACCAATCGATACTCAGATTGAAGACGCACAGCAGAGAAAGCAAGCATGGAATATTGGCCGATGAGACATCCACACAGCTCGAGGCATCATTCCCTATTTCTCATGATCAGGTTGCTAAGATAGTGCGCACAGAGATCCGTGCACAAATTTCAGAGATAGTTGTTGTAGCGTGTATGGAGATGTAGATTACCTTCTGGCTTATGTACAGGAATTAATACTACCATTTCTAACTTAGCTGGGGATGTTGATCTTATGTCTCAGACTCATGAGATGATATATACTCGACTGACACAAATAGAGACGAAAGTAGCTAAAGTTAAAGATGTCTTCAAATAATTGGAGATATAATATTTTAGGGCCATGCTAGGGAGCCCGCTGTAAGTCCCATTCTAGTGTCCACTTAGTGTATATATTTTTCTTATATTTATTTATTTATTTTTTAAATATTTTTTAAATATTCTTAAATATTTTTAAAAAATGAAAAAAATTCACAATATTATTAAACAATATTTTCTTAATCATTAAGTGAATAAAAAGACAAAAAATAAAATAAAATAATTGGGAGCGGGGCACCAAATCGGGACCCCATCGAGCTCCTTATCATTTTCCAATATTTTATATCTTTTATTTATGCTTTAGTTTGTTTTTGGTACAGACAATATTTGTTATTTTATCTTTTGGTATGGACTATATTTAATGTTTTGTAAGTGTAATTAATTATTTACTATATCTTTTTTTTAAACTAATCGTTGATTACTATTATTGCTTCTTTAATTGATTAATTTTTTTATTTAATTTGTGTCACCGTCCGAACAAAATATTACCATTCGGACGTTAATAGAATCCAAAACCAGCAACACTATACAATCTATCTTTAATTAAAAGTGGTTTAAATATTATTTTTTTATTTATTTATATTATAGGAAAAAGCTATTCCTAAAGAGGATACCCATCCGAGAATACTGAGTAACTATTGTATTTCTTTCATTTAATTATTAAGAAAATGTTTTTTTAATGAGTTTGTGAATTTTTCTAAATATTTAAGTGGTTTAAAAATATTTATTAAAAAAAGTATAAAAAGAAAATAAAATAAAATTATATGCTAGGATTCTCGGTCAACAGTTGTTATCTACGCTAAAATTTGGCAACAGTTGTTAAAGCTAGGATTCTCGTTCGAATTTGGCATGATCATGGATGTGTAAAATTTGGCATGCTTTAAGGTCAATAATATCATCTAGAATTTACCGTTCGAATGCTCATTATCACGTTCGAACAGTTGTTATCTACGCTTTCAAACGGTGTAGATGGTTGTTCGAATGGTTAATCAATTTTCTGTGCTTAACTCGTCAATTTTTTCTCCCCCGTGAATAATTATGTTATTGGAAACTAAATGTTCGAATGGAGTAGATGGATATTCGAACGATTACCCAATTTCAGGCTCTTAACTCACCATTTTTGTTCCACCCATGAATAATTATTTTAATAGGCATGAAGTATATCGTCCCTAACTACTGTTCGACTTTTAAAGACTAGGTAGGCAGGTACAATAACTTCGGATGTCCTAAGGCCACCACATGCAGTGTCGCAACTCTACTAGTCCGCTGATCTTGTCATCCCTGAGAGATTTTGCAGAATGGTGAGGCGCGTGTTAGTTACATGCGAGGATTAAATGATAGTTAACTTTCATGGTGTTCTCGGCTTGATGGGTCTAGTTGGCCAACAGTGGTTTAGATCAGATCTAGGACATTGGAGCTTCCCAACCGTGCGGCGATTTACTCCTAGACTGACGTGTGGTTCCCACGTGCCACCACAGATAGCTTTATGTAGTTTTTTTATTCTGTTTTTGTAATTTTGTTGTTCAGTTGTTTGTTTTTGAATATTGTTTATATAGAAAAAATTATATTAAAGAAATAGTATCTCGGACTTAGGTCCATAAAATCTGAGTGTTCTCCTCCTTTGGAGGATTTTAGTAAACTGTCAATGGTAGTGTTTTAGTCTCACAGACTTTTGTAAGCTTCGTTGATTATGAATGAATGAAGCAATCTATGTTTCTTCAAAAAAAACAAGTTTCGCATTTTCATGTCGTTAAGTCTATTTTTTAATTTATCCTTTTATTACTTAAATTTGTTGTAGTGAGATCTTAGACAGTAATAGATACTACTCTAGTTGTCTAAATGACTAACACAAGATGGAGGTGAATTGGGTTAGTTTAAAAAATTAGCACTTATAAACCAAATACACAATATAAAATATAAACAAAATACGAAATAGTAGGAAATATAAAAAATAAGGACAAGAAGAAACAAACTCAGTATTTTAAAGAGGTTCAGCTCCACTGTCTACGTCCTCGCCTCAAGCTACCCCTTGAGAATCCCAAATTCACTATTCAATTTTCGTCAGGTAGGGATAAAAACCTATTACACTTTTGAGCAATACTGCTACAAAGAATTCGTGTAGAACACCCTCTATACTTGCAATTACCTCACACTTGGTGATTCAACTATTCTCTGTGTAGAACGTCTTCTACACACATAAGAGCTATACGCATCTTCTTACAAATATAAGAACTGATAGTGATTAAATTATCAGAGTACACTCTTCAATGAGTGAAATAAAAACCATACAGCGTAATCTATATCTCTTTCAAAATGAATAAGGATTAAGGCACAATACTTAGAGAATAGAGAATGAGGGTTTTGAAAGAATGATGCAAAAATTAGCAATTGATGTGTAAGCTCTTATTATAATTTTTGCAAAATTCAAGTGAGCTATTTATAGGCAAAGAGTCTTCTTATTCAAATTTGAGCATGTTCACATGTCAAATAAGAGTACTATTTATTTTTTTAAAGATTGAAATAAAAATATATCCTTTTTATATTTGTCAAAGACAACTCCATACATTTTTCAAAGAAATCAAATCTAATTTTTTACTTTTCATACATAACAAAATGAGTATAATTTATTTTTCGAATCAAATTTTCTTTTTGCATATGTCAAAAAAATACACAACTACCCTTTAATATTTTCAAAAAAAAATCATCTATTTTTTATATTTGTCAAAAAAACATACAACCACCCTTCAAAATTTTCAAACAAAACATGCACATGTTAAAGATGACAATCAATCATCTTACAAATTCAAATCTTTATGCATATATAAAAAAAAATCAAAATTAAACATTTTAATAATGTTATGTAAATGTAAAAAATGCAATTTGATGTTTTATGAAAAAATATTAATTTTGAGTATTAATCCAATTTCAAATTTTATCAAGAGATATACAAAATTACTCTATGAGTTTCATTTGTAGACTTATTCTTCTTCTTGTTCTTGCTTGATTTCTTGATGTGTTTAGCTCCCTTCATGCGTAAACAACTTGAACTTGAGTTTAGAATTTATTTGTTATCATTAAAATATATACGTAAATATGAGATTTGAAACATTGGGTTCAATAATCTTTCCCTTTTTTATGATGACAAATACTTAGTAGAAATCTACGAGCTGCAATAATACTTAAACTCCCCTTGAAAATATGCATTAGTTTTTCAAGTAAAATATAAACATGATTTTAGCATATATAACTGGGTAGTATAATACTTGTATAAGACTTCTCCCCCTTTTGGCATCATTAAAAAAGGAACCGCAATTGGCTTTAGTAAGATTTATTCCCGCAATAACTGATAATCAAATAAAATGATGCGTTAATAAAAACTGTAGAAAGTTGTATAATTAGAGTCACTCGTATCTGACAAAAACTGTAAAAACTGGAGACCTAACTCTATCGTCTCGGTGTGGAAGGAGATTCAAATCCATTTGATGTTATTGACAAATTAGATGTTGTGGAGATTTGAAATTGAATAATTAGAGTCACCATGTCCGGCAAAAGCTGCAAAAGTTGAGGCCTAACTTTAACATCTCGGTGCAGAGATTTGAAATCCGCTTGATATTGTTGACAAATGAGATATAACTGAGATTTAAAATCTTTGAGTTGCTATTTAAAAGACCATTTTCACTCATCGGATACTCAAAGAAAAATTATCATTTTTCATTAATCCAGTATCTGTTTTTCCAAAACGATAGAATGGCGGAGAAAATCTCTTCTGGTAATCTTCCGGATTTGAATCGAGAATCATTTCAATCAGTCATTTCAACCGTTTCTTCCAGCATATCTTGTAAGTTTGACTAAGTAAAATTAGAAGAAATGATAGTGTATCTTGTTCTTATTATTGTCTCTATAAAAGCAATCCTTAACTTTATCTAATTCGTATCAAATCTTTTTCTCATCTTTGCAATTCGCCTGCATTCTCATTCTATAAATTTTTAATGGCTTGTCAATTTTCCTTCAGTACTTCTCGTGATCAATCTATTCTGCATCTATCGTAGGTGCCATGAAACAACAACAAACTGATTTGACTATTAAATTAGATCATGACATCATTTATGAGCTTGTGGGTCTCGGAACTCGATACTCATCATCTATTGTTGCTTTTTCCACTCAATTGCAGTCCAAAACTCGCGAAATTGAGAAGTTTAGTGAAATGGTCTATGTACTTCAACGACTTGTTTATGAGTCAAATAGGAAAATAGTAGAGTTAAAACAACAGAATAAGAATTTAAAATCCTTACTTACCTTTTCATTTTGTCTGTCTAATCCTTTAGACGAGAATAACATGTCGATTTATGAAGAGTAAATGCAGTTGAAAGATGAGGCTAGAAGTCTCAAGTTTTTGTAAGTCATTTGAGATAATGGAATAAAAATATTCAACAAATATTCATGGCATACATCATTCCTATTTCTCTTCTAATCATGCATAATCTATCTTCTGGTTAAGGTTTTGTAAAAATGTCTGCCAATTGATTGTGTGTGCTTGTGAATTCTAGTACAATATCATCATTCTGCACATGATTTTTAAGAAAATGATATTTAATTTCAATTGCTTAGTCCTATAATATTGAATTGGGTTCTTTGAAAGACTTATAACACTAGTATTATCGTATTTAATAGGAATGTAATTGTACATAAGTTTAAAATCCTAAAATTGTTACTTCATGTAAAGATCTTGAGCACGACAACTACCTACAGTAACATATTCTACCTCAACAGTAGATAATGTAACAGAATTTTACTTTTTACTAAACCATGAAACAAGTGCATGATTTAAAAAATGACATGTTCTACTAGTATTTTTTCAATCAACTTTATAACCAGCATAATTTGCATCTGAATAACTAATAAGATTGAAATAGGTGTGCATAGGATACCATAACCCTAGGTTAATAATACTGACAAGATATCTAAAAATACGCTTGATTGCAATCAAATATGATTACTTTGGAGATGATTGAAAATGTGCACATAAACATACACTGAATATAATATCAGATCTACTAACTGTCAAATATAATAAACTATCAATCATACTTCGACATACCTTTAAATCAACTGACTTACCGTTTTCATCTTAATCAAGTTTGGTAGTTGAACTCATTGGTATTCCAATTACCTGCGCACCTTTCATCTCAAATTTTTTGAGCAACTCTTTGATATATTTTGACTGATTAATGAATATTTCATTTTTTACTTGCTTGATTTGTAATCCAAGAAAGAAGTTAAGTTCTCATAACATGCTCATTTCAAATTCTTCCTGTAGACTCTTAAAAAAATCTTGGCACATATTTTTATTAGTAGCACCAAATATTATATCATCCACATAAATTTGAATTAGAAGAATATTATCCTATTCATATTTGATGAAAATAATTGTATCGATCTTTTCTCTTAAAAAATATTTTTCAATCAAAAAACCACTAAACCTCTTATACCAAACTCTAGGAGTTTGTTTGAGTCCATATAATGCTTTTGTAAGCTTAAAAACATGATTAGGAGAAATATGATTTTCAAAACCTAGAGGTTGCTCAACATATACCTCTTCATTTATAAAAACCATTTAAAAAAGCATTTTTAACATCCATTTGAAAAAACTTAAAATCTTTATAACATGCATATGCAAGTAACATTCAATAGTTTTTAATCTTGTGACAGGTGCCTACGTCTCATTATAATCGATTCATTCCTCTTGGTTGAAACCTTGGGCTACGAGTCAAGTTTTGTTTCTAGTGAAAATTCTAGATTCATCTTTCTTATTTCTAAAAACTCATTTTGTTTCAATAACAGTATGATTTTTAGGTCTAGGAACAAGTGTCCAAATATCATTTCTTTTAAATTGATTTAGCTCTTCTTGCATAACTAAAATCCATAATACATCAATAAGTGCTTCATCAATATTTTTGTGTTCAATTTGAGATAGAAAATTAGTGTGATTACAAATATTTCTAAGAGTTGATTGAGTACTTACACCTCAAGAAGATTCTCCAAAATTTGTTCCACTGAATGATCTTTCAAATGTTTCCATTGTTTAGTTGCATCTTGTACTAAGTCCTGATGATCTTTTCTTATGTCTTCATGTTGGACTTCTTCCATTATATTCTCTTTATTGAGATTGAGACTATTTGTATTATTTATACCTTTTGATTCTTCATCAATAGATCTCTTGGAGAGTAGAGAGTTAGATTCATCAAATACTACATGTATAAACTCTTGTACAGGCAAAATCTTTTTATTGAATACTCTATAAGTTTTACTATTTGTTGAATATCCAAAAAAAATACATTCATAAGATTTTGTATCAAACTTTCCTAAATTATCTCTATCATTGAGGATAAAATATTTACAACTAAATACATGAAAGTAACCAATATTGAGTTTTTTCTCATTCCAAATCTCATAAGGGGTTTTATCTAAATTAGACCTTAACACAACTTTATTTATAATATAACATGTAGTACTTACTGTTTCGGCCTAAAAATAACTAGGTAAACTATTCTCATTAAGAATTGTCATTGCTATTTCTTGAAAAGATCTATTATTCCTCTCTACTATCCCATTTTGTTGAAAAGTTCAAGGAGCAGATAAATTATACAGAAAATCATTTTCATCACAAAAGACTCAATATCTTTATTGACAAATTTTTTTCCTCTGTCACTTCGGATGTTTGAAATAGTATAACCATTTTCATTTTGAATTCTCTTGCATAGCTTGGTAAAGGCATTATATACCTCATCTTTATGAGCGAGAAAGATGACACAAATATATCTAGAGAAATCATCAATAATAACAAATGTGTAATATTTTCCTCCTAGACTTACAACTCTAATTGGTCCAAAAAGGTCCATGTGTATTAGCTGCAAAGGTCTAGTAGTGGAAATATGTTTATTAGTTTTGAAAGAAGTTTTTGTTTGTTTACCAAACTAGCATACATCACACATTTTGTCTTTAAAAAAGTTTTCTTGTGTCAAACCTCTCACAAGATTATTTTTTGAAAGTTTGGAAATAAGTTTCATGTTTGCATGACCTAACATTCTATGCCATAACCAACTATTTTTCATATTGAGCTGATAAACAAATAGTATCTTGTGAAGCAATTTCTTCAAATTCGATTGTATATACATTATTGTTTCTAAGAGTAATAAAACAAACATTGCAATTATGATTATTCAAAATAATGCACTTATCATTTTTGAAAGTAACTATAAATTCTTTATCACATAATTAATTTATACTCAAAAGATTATGTTTTAGACCATTAACAAGTAGAACATTTTCAATTATGAGAGAAAACTTCTTACCAACTTTACCTATTCCCATGATATTCCCTTTTGAATTGTTTCCAAATGTCTCATATCCTTCTTCTTTAAAAGTGAAATCAATGAATTTAGTTTTATCTCCTGTCATATGTCTTGATAATCCATTGTCTAAAAACCATTTACTTTTACCTATGGAAGACTTTATGCATACCTGTAAAAGCAATTAAAATAATTTTTTTTGGTACCCAAGTTTTTTGGATCCTTTATTTATTAGTATTAGAATAAATAAGATTCTTTAGTAGTCATATGGCTCTAATAGTAATTGTATATCTTCTTCTAATAGGACAAATATGATAATTATGACTATTTCTATTACAAAAATTACAAATAACATGTGACATATTTGAAAACTTTGAGTGATTGTAATAATATTTTTCTTTAAAAAATTTATTTTTATGAAAAGAATTTTGAAAATTTGATTTTGACTTAGTCGGTTTATCAAAGAAATTTTTATAGCGTTGGAGTTTTTCTTTTGGCATGTATCCCAAACCTACCTTATAAAAAACACACATTTCACTACCAAGAAGTTTTTCAAAGTTTCTTTTTTCATTTGTAAAGTTTGCAACAATTTTTTCTAAATCAATCACTTTCTTTTTTAACAGATGATTTTCATTTTTTAAAACAATATTTTCTTTTTTTAAAACATTATTTTCATTTATTAAAGAAGAATTTTTCTTTTTCAAAATAGTATACTTGATACTCAATTTTTCAAATTCCTCATATATATCTATCAAAATATTTTATAATTTTTCAGAAGAAAGATTTTCAATATTTTTGAAATTTGTAACCTCAAGATCATCTTTAACTATAAGACAAAAATTTACAGATTTTTCATTACTTGCATCGCTCTCTGAACTACTTGAACCATCGTTCCATGTAACTTTCATTACTTTATTGCCTTTGTATCGATCTTTCTTTAGCATGGGACAATCTGCCGTAATATGTCTTGATTTTTTGCATGTATAATAAGTTAATGAATCGTTTTTACCTGTATTTTTGTTGGAAAACTTTTTGAAAGATATTCTTGGAGGAGTTTTATATTTCTTTAAGAATCTCTAAAATCTTCTTGTGATCATTGCAATTTTTTCGTCTTTGTTATCGTTTTTCTCATCTTCATCGTTTTCACTTTCATAGGGAACAGTTTTGAGTGCCAAGTTCTTCTTTTGCTTTCCTTCTTCTTTTCCTCTTTTCAATGTGTACTCATGAGTAATAAATGACCCGATAAGTTCATTTACTTTGAATTTTTTGAGATCTTTAGTTTCAAGAATCGTCGTCACTTTTAATTCCCAACGTTTTAGCAGAGAGTTGAGAATTTTTTTTATTATCTCCAAGTTAGAATAAATTTTTCCAAGAGTTGTCAAGCTATTTATAATATTAGTAAAACGAGTATGCATAGAGGAAATAGATTTATCATCAATTATTTTAAACATTTCATATTCATGCGTAAGAGTATAAATTTTTAATTCTTTGACTTGCGAAATTCCTTCATAAGTTACTTCCAAGTTATCCCAGATTTCTTTTGCAGTCCTGCAAGTCTTTATTCTGTTATATTCATTGATATTGAAAGCATTATACAAAAAATTTATAACCATTATATTCACTATATAAAGTCTATCATCTTCACGATCAAACTCTTTTTCTTCCTATTTACTTTTATTTCATCAACAATTTTTGTTGGAATATAAAACTCATTTACAATACATTTACAGATTTATCGACCTTGAGATTAAAGAAATATTCTAATTTTAGATTTACAAAAAGTATAATTGTCTCTACAAAATAGAAAAAGCCGACTACTGGATTGACCTTCAGCGAATATAACTGCAATGTTAGCCATATAATTTTAACTCAACAGATAATTAATCTTATAATAGAGCTCTTATTCTCATACCAATTGTTGACCAGATGACTAATACAAGAGGGAGTAAATTGGGTTAGTTTAAAAAAATTAGCACTTATAAACCAAATACATAATATAAAATATAAATAAAATACGATACAGCAGAAAATATAAAGAGTAAGAACAAAAAGAAACAAACTCAGTATTTTAACGAGATTCAGCCTCACTGCCTACGTCCTCACTTCAAACTACCTCTTGAGAATATCAAATTCACTATTCAATTTCTTTCAAGTAGAGATAGAACCTATTATACTTTTGAGCAACACTTCTATAAAGAATTCGTGTAGAACACCCTCTACACTTGCAATTACCTCACACTTGGTGATTCAACTATTCCTTGTGTAGAACGTCTTCTACACACATAAGGGTTATACGCACCCTCTTACAAATACAAAAGCTGATAGTGAGTAAATTATCAGAGTACACTCTTCAATGGGTGAAATAAAAATAATACAGTGTAATTTATATATCTCTCAAAATGAATAAGAATTAAAGTACAAAACTTAGAGAATAGAGAATGAGGGTTTTGAAAAAATGATGCAAAACTTAGCAATTGATGTGTAAGCTCTTGTTATAATTTTTGCAAAATTCAAGTATGCTATTTATAGACAAATGAGTTTTTATATTAAAATTTGAAAATGTTCACATGTGAAATAAGAGTATTATTCAATTTTTAAAAGATTCAAGTAAAATCATCTCTTTTTTATATTTGTCAAAGACAACTCCATTTATATTTCAAAGAAATCAAACCTAATCTTTTAATTTTCATAAATGACAAAATGAGCAAGATTTATTTTTTAAATCAAATTTTATTTTCGTATATATCAAAAAAACACACAACCACCCTTCAAGATTTTCAAACAAAACATACACATGTTAAATATGACAATCAATCATCTCACAAATTCAAATCTTTATGCATATGTAAAAATAAAATTCAAAATTTAAAATTAAACATTTTAATAATGTTATGCAAATGTAAAAAATGTAATTTGATATTTTATGAGAAAATATTAATTTTGAGTCTTAATCCAATTTCGAATTTTATCAAGAGATATATAAAATTACTCTATGAGTTTTATTTGTAGACTTGTTCTTCTTTTTGCTCATGCTTGATTTTTTGATGTGCTTAACTCCTTTTATGTATAGACAACGTGAGCTTGAGTTTTGAATGTATTTGTTATCATCAAAATCTATACGTAGATACGAGATTTGAAACATTGGGTTCAACAACTCCATATTCTATTTTTTATATCTACAAAAAATATAGGAGTTATCTTATACATTGCAATCTCATTTAGGTAATATACCTTTACTATCTTCTGATATTTATTGATTATTCTTAGTGTATTTATTTTTTTATTTTATTTTAAGTATTTTTTAGCATTTCTAATCACTAAAAAATGTTAAAAATTAAAAAATGTTAAAAATATATAATTTCACTAATAATTACTTTCTTACTCATTAATTAAAAGATTTAGAAAAAATAAAAAATAAATGAAATGAATAGTAAATGAATTATAGATGAGTATTAAAACTATCATTATTCATCTCACTTTTATTTTGCATAATTAAGGGTATCAATCATTAATTTTTAATTTTGTACTGTATCATTCAATACGGCCAAAAAATATTGTACCAGTCAGTTGTCCTGTATAGAAAAATTGATGTTTTATTTCGACAGATATTTCAGTCATATCGACTGATATTTCGATTGTATTAGTCAATATTTTGGCTGTATTAAATTTTAGCTGTTCCAATGTTTTAATCATTACATCTATTGATACGGTATTCAAAAATTTGATATCAATTATCGGATCAATTATTATTTTTTAAATTAATAAATTGATAAATAATACTCATTCCGTGTCAATACAATAAAATATGAGTAAAACGATGATACACTAAGAACATCTTCTCATCTGCTTACCCACTTCACCTACTTCCAACTACTCTTCAAATGGAATAGCATTATTTTTTTTTTCGAGATGATTTTCATGTATGTGATGATTGCCATCAATTACCCGTTTATAATTTATTTAATAATTTATCAATATTATTTTTCGAGAGAGTATAATTAGTTTTGATTTGGCTATAAAGATAAAATAAGTGAAGATGAGAAATTTTTAAATATTTGTTTACGTCCTTCACCTACTTTCATCCACCCTTTTCAAATAGAATAGCATTTTTTTATCCAGATAATTTTCATATATGGGATGATTTCCATCAATTATCCGTTTATAATTTATTTCATAATTTACCTAAATATTTTTCTAGAAAGTATAAAATCTTGTTTGATTATATATACCAATAAGATAAGATTAAATAAAAAAATAATAAAAATAATAATAAGATAATTTGTGAATAATAATAAAATAATTTGAGTTAAAGATATTTTATAGTGCTTTAAAAAATGAGAGAAAAATGTTGAGTAAAAATATTAAAATATTATGATTATAATATAATTTTTTGGTATAATTTTTATTTTGAGATTTGTAAAAATTAATTTTTTTTTATTTAAGAGTTTAAAAAAGTTGTAACGGTTAAGTAATGATTAGATGAAAAAGTTAAAACATTAAAAATTAAAAAGTTTTTATATTTAAATATATTTAAATTACAAAAAAAAAAAAGAACGAGTCTTTTTTGTTTTTTTATATGAAATGAAATAAATTTAGATAAAAATTAAAAATTGATTAGAATATTGTTAGAATATAATTTTTAATATTATTATTATTTAAAAATTTGAAAAATTTATTTTATTTTGTGTGAGAATTTAGAAAATATTTTAATAATTAGATGAAATGAGATAAAATAAAAGAGATCAGATTCTATTCATTATTCTATACCACACATTTTATATATTTTAATTTTAATTTTAATTTTTTTAATTTTTATGTTATTTTATTTTTGTTAAACTAATTAAGTTTTTCTATTTATTATTTATATACTATATATTTATAATAAAAATAAATATAAATAAATATAATGTGTAATGTCATGCATGTAATATATGAAGGTGATAAATAGAATTATTTAAAATAAAATATATTGTGAAAATAAACTACACATATACAAGATCATCTATGAAACCAACGAGAGCCGTTATAACGAGAGCCGTTATAACGATTAATTAGAGTGCGATCTCCTCAGTTGATGTTGGATAGAGAGTTGTATTATCAGAGGTAGGATGGAGAGTTGAGGCGTCGAAGATATCCCAAAGCAAGTGAGGCCGGGGACAAGGTATCTCACAGTTTGGCAGATCAAACGTCCAATCTCATTTCAGATCACACTCCTCTGTATAATACATGAGGTGCAGAAGATGTTAATAATCATAATTCAGTACTAGATCTGCAAAAAGTAACTTAACCCTAGCTATCTGACTACTCCTTTCACTTCTCCCTGAGGAGTTACAGTATTCTGTTTTTGTAAGCCTGTGGGCTTCTATGTTTGGTGTCGTTAAGGGAAGCAAATCTAAGTGAGAAACAACTACAATGTCTTTGTTCGTGTCAATCCTTTTAGGATTAATACCATTAGTCTCGGATTTAACTTTTTGAAAAGCAAAAACAAGAGTTGCAAATTGTTTTTTCCTTCAAGAAATCACCCCATTTGGAAATGATTATCTAAGCGAAACTTGTATTTCCCTTCCAAGCGGCAAGCAACCTCTCTCTCTCTCTCTCTCTCTCTCTCTCTCTCTCTCTAGGTCTCTCTAGTATTTTGTCTGTCTTTTTTCTAATTTGTTGTTTTATTAGCAACTAGGGTTTCCTTTTTGTTTCTCTCGTGTGATATTTGTCTCTTTTTTATTTTTTTATTTTGTTTGTTTGTATTAGCAACTTGGTTTTTTGTTTTTTTATATAGTTTATTTGGATCGAGGATTAATATTCCCCATCTATTGAATATTTTATGAGTTATTTCTCTCTCCTCCAAAATATTATTAGGTTAGCAAAATAAGATAGTTTGCAAAAAAATAATTTAATCAATTAATTAACATGTAGTAAGTATAATTGCAATATATGAAAAAGATTAAGAAACAAATATTATTATTCTTGTTATTAAATTAATGACATTTTAGTATTGTTTTGAGTAATAGATGAATAATCTAATGTGATAGTCTCTTAAATGGAATAGGAAGGAAAAATATAAAACATGTGATTTTAGTCCAATTTTGTCTTTACATTTGCCTATAGCAAAGTTAATGCTATAATATGACATTAAATTATTGTAAGATTATTTATCATTTTACTTACTCTCTGATTATTAAATGTCAAATAAGAAGAAGGTGAGAAAATGATACTTAAGAAGTCGATGAATTTTTAAGAGAAACTAACATCATCATTCATCAGAAAAGCTTATATTCATAATCGGATACCTTCTAAGATGTCCTCATATCAAACATGATATTATAAATTAAAATAATACATTTTGAACTCCAACAATACATTATTTCCTTTTATGACTGTTTGATTTTTACTATTGATGATATTCATTACAAACAAACATCCAAGAGACAATACTCATCTAGAGTAACTTTAGTAGATTTTAAAATTTACAACTGTCACTACAAAAAATTATACTATTTTTGGTGAGCAAAGTCGACGAAAATAACCTACAAAATAGCCGAAATTAGTTCATAGCAGCTACCTTGTGTCTGCCACACGTAGCTGCAATTAGAGAGCCAAGAAAAACTTTTTCCAGCTATTGTGATAGTTGACAAAATTTTAAAAACAAATTCGGCAACAATTAGTCGCCACAAATGCTATAAAATCCTGCCACAAAAAGTTTGAAATAGAGTTTTAGTGGCAACTTTAAGTCGTGACAAATAAGTTTTTAGTCGCTAGAAATAATTTGTTCTACGTACCAGTTTCTTTTCTTGTATTTTGTTGTCAGTGATCTTTTTTTTCTGATATTTGTTTCTGTCATAACAATTATTTTCTTGCTAATAAATTAAAAAAGGCTAGATTTGCAGAAATTCATATTTGCTTGCAAACATGTATTTCAACTTCCTTCAAATAATCTCTACGTACATATGTGAAATTCACCACTTAATAGTCTAAGTTTTACATAGTATCATCCACCATATCACTTAATAGTCTAAGATTTACATAGTAGAATTCTTTCTAGGAGCAGGACCACCTCCAGATATTTCTCATAGTAGAATTCTTTCTAGAAGCAGGGCCACCTCCAGATATTTCTCACATTCTCACGTACCATAAACTCCATCTGAAAAAAGGAGCAGCTATGCTAGTCCGTAATTCACATTATGTAAAACAAATTCAAGCCAAAACCAACACACCAATCCTAATAAAATTTACTATTGTTATCAATAAGACAAAGCCAATCCAAACCAAATAATATTACAAGCAATCCAATATCAATCATCAAAACAACATGAAGGCATAACTAAAATTGACAAAATAGTTCCTCATAAAGCAGAAACTCTTTGTCCAAAGAGGCAAAAATCAACATGCCCTGATCTACTAGACTTGATTTTAAATGAATGGATTCCATCGTATTGGTTTACGTACAATAGAAAGTGATGCATTTTCCATCACTCAGCAACGTAAAGACAAGAGTGAGGAAATATACAGCAACATATAATACAAAGTAAGAAAAATTGTAGAGGATTCTTCCTATAGCTTTAGAGTCAATCAGAACCAAAATATGAACTCGCCAAGCTCAAATGATTTGTGCTTCTTTATCTAATTTTATGCATCCTCACTCCTCAGCACTAGATTATTCTACCCTCATATGAGCTCTCCAAAACAACGTCATGCCTGTTAAGAAGTAAATATTCTCTGAAAATGTTCTCATATATATAGTTCACAGGGTGTATCTTTTTTTTCACACTACAACTTTTTTTTTATACGTAATAAGAGATTTGATTGGAAACGAATGTATAGGTGAAGTCCATGTATATATAAAAAAAAAAAAACTAAATACATTCTAGGATAGGAAAAGTGACATCAAAAATTTATGAACAGAAATTCCATTATTCCTAAAGCTGTAAACCAAAAAAGCAAAGACATAAAAGTTTCAGATTTGTTCTAGAGAATGCTCTATCATTAAAGCACCGTTCATTCATTTTTATTCAAATACACTAGATGATGGTGAATGCCATCAGCATATATCATGCTTTATCAACCACACATCTAAAAACCCAAACATTTAAACTTCTACAATCAAATAGAGAAACAAAAGAACAAAGGAAGAAAGAAAGAAAAAGCATTCAACAAGATAATAATAAATTCATTGATATTAAAATGCAAAGATGCAATTGCCTGTGTCACGGTAAAGACAAATTTCTATATCTGGTTCAGACCAATTCAAGAAGGTAAAGGGAAATTGGATATAAAAATAATGGATAACATTGTTCTTCAGGTCTTCTTTATCAAGTTTTACATATACAAAATTCAAAGACAAAATAGACAACATTAATAACCACAACAGCAGGAAAATGCGATAAGAATAATATATTATTTTAATTTTCATCTCCTTACCAAAATGAGTAACTAACTGTACAGGTCCCTGAGTCTTTCTACGAGACTCTCCTTGAGTAACTAAGTATGCAGGTCCCTGAGTCTCTCTATAAGACGCTCCCTGAGTTTGCTTCTCTAACTCAAATTTTTTCTTAAACTCGTCATATTTGGCTTGTCTCTCCAATAGTAGCATGCCATTTTCCCGTAAGTGATCAAATTGACCCTTATAATCTGAAGCAATTTTTTCAAACCTTTATGCACGTTCAGTTAATTCTGTTATTCGGACATCAACTACTTGTCTAGATGACTCGAGAATAACCATCTCACTGAGCCCCATTACATATCCTAATCTATGGCCCAAAACTTCCTTAAAAATTGTTGCTACAACCTCTTTAGAGTATTGGTATTGGTCTCATGAAAATAAAAAGTACAAATTTGCACATATATCAAAAACTTTTGATAAAATTTGATGATTTACTATTCAAAAGTTAAGCAAAAAGTACTTTTATGCTATTATCCACACTTTCTTTTCGTCATATTTGATCAAATATGATGAAAATTTTTTATGTGTATAAATTTGTACTATTTATCAAAATTTGATAATTTTTTTTATGAGACTAATGTCAATGCTCTTAGTCCGCTTCTCAGGCTCCAGCACTGACATCTTTGCAACCATCTCCTATTGTCAACCATTAGAAAATCACATATGTTAATAAGAGATATGTACTGTCGACGCTCCTACTTATGCTTGGGATCGCACGTAAACCAAGACGTCAGAGATGAGCATCACAGGGAAATTCACCCCTCGTTTTTTATAAATTTTTTCGTTTTAAGGCAGTAAATAAAAATTTTCGTAGCGAACAAGGTTACACCCTTCTAAATTTTGGCAAGTACTCGGGATTTACCATACGTCACTTGGTTTAACAGTTCTAATACACCAAAATAACTTCATAATAGTAATAACCAAAAGTATCAGATACATAAGATGTTCTTTCTCCCAAAACAGTGGGAGCCACAAAATACAATAACCATAATCAAGCAACATCAGCAAGGTGCAGACCCCACAACCCTCTATTTAGAAGGAGGCTCATCTTTAACCTCCTTCATACTAGGACCAAAAAGGAACTAGGTCAGTCCTACTCGCCCACCAAGTAGGAGGCTCGTCCCTACCTCCGCAGTATAAATGCGATCTATGAATATAGACCCGTCGGATCCCAATGAGAGGCCACACCCAGTGCATTGGCTTCAGCCGGACTTGGGGAGCACCTTCCATCCCATATCTTCTCTAAACTGGCTGTACAAGATAAGGGTCACTGTCTCAAAAGGTGGAGAGGTCACCAGACTATCAGGGGTCTAGGAAGTTTCCCCGATCATCACTGTCGTCAATACCATCATTTTCTGCAACTACTTCTATCGTCCCCCAACAAGGGCGTTAGTGGAAACATAAAGGGGTGAGATTTCGAGAAATATCAGTAAGTACACAGTCATATTCCCCAAAGCATTAATAAGCATACAAGAAATCGAATAGCAATCAAACATATGTCAAGCATATGCAACCGATGACTTTGTAGATGCACATTCTCATGCAGACTTACAAAACTTAGCTTTCTTTTAGTCTTATTTCATATGTTTTCTTTTCACAAAAATGGTTTTAACACAAAAACTTCATTCTTCAGACTCATGCTTAAAAACCCTTCTTCACAAAACTTTTCTTTTTCTTTTATTCTTATTTTAGGCACCATTTACAGATTAGACAGATTCGGATATAGATACAGATCATACTTAGGGCTCGAAAGTCGCTCTTATCCAGATTTCAAAGTGGACACCTCACAATTCCTCTACGCACCGTATGTTTCTCGCTAGTTACTATAGCACCCAACGACCGTATCAAATCTAAGTGGCTTTCACTCGACTTTAATCACTCAGGAGTGATTAAAATCAAGTGAAAACCCCTGAGTCTACGAAAAACTGTCGGCGAACCATGTATGGCACCCTTAGGGTTTTGCTGGGACACTATATCGTCCTAACCTTTGGAGTTCTTATCCAAACTTTATTTCTTTTCTTTTTATTTTAAATATGTTTGACTCAAAACAAAATTTTCATGCTTCATGCAAACTCTTAATGCTTAGCATGCAGAACGTGAGACAAGTTTAAGTGTGCAGAGTGTTATGCTCATTCACAAGTCAATCACCACATTATCCAAATCTTTTCTCATATGAAACTACACAAATAGGGTTAATAAACCAAAAAGTGGTGCTTGGCCTTCCCCACTAGGGTTGGGCTAAGACCCTCCGTGGCCATCTTCTAAGATTTTCCTTTTCCATTCCCTTCTACACACTCTTCAAGCCTTATTAAAATTCCTAAAACATTTTTATTAACAACTAATGGGGTTGAACGGAATCCTATGGGCCACTAAATTAACCTTTTAATCACCTTACTTCAACCCTAAATAGCAATTTCATTTTATCCATGGAAACTGAACCCTATGGCATTAGTCATCTCTTTGTTTCAATATTCTTCAAATTTTCCAAGTACTTAAGAATAAATCCTTCCATGAAAGAATACTTTTTCTATCACTTAAACATATTAATCTTAGAATCCTAAACCAGAAATCCTTATGTAGTCTCAACAAATTTTCTATTTTTAATTTAAATCTTACTTTTGCATGCATGCATTTGTCTCATGTGACATCTTAATCATGCTTCCATTAACAAAGTGATGAAATCCACCGATAATATAATATGATCATTGAGTCTATTTAGCACATCAACCAAACATGGAATCTCTTTAACTAAATATGCAAAGAACTTCTCCAATTAATCAAGCCTAACAACAACTTCATAGATTTCATCTTCATCAAGCATGCATCTTTCCATCAAAACTCATATTGAACCATTTGCACGAGTTGTCTAAGTCCTCCAGCATATTAAGAATCAAAACCTAAAAGGATCATAAAGGCTAAGCTTGAATTTCTAACCAAGCAATCATAGCATTTCTATCAAGAGAACCAAATCTAGCATGTTCAATCAACCAACAAACAATACGTACACATTCACTCAAGTATATACATTGAAATGCCAAAGAGAAAATGGAAGTGCACTTAAAATACTCCAAATAGCAAAAGTAGCTCTGGAAATATATAAAAATATACTATCAAAATACTTTATAAACATATGGTTGAAGAGAAAATCTCAAGAACATAAACCTTAGTGTGTGCATGTGATTTAACCTAGGTTTCTATGTTTGGAATGATTTAGGATTTTACTTACTTCTTCAAAAGTGTTTCTACTCAAGAATGCTTGTTCTAGCTCCTCTAGACTTAGAGTATTTTGAGTTTTAGAAGGTAGAAGGAAGGGAATCAAAGTGGAGGTAGAGTGGAAGGGAGAGTTACTGAGAGGTGTAGGTGTTTGTGCTTGTGAACAATTGAGCTAAACAAAAGGAAATGGAGCAAGGTGCAAGGCCATTCAGCCATGAGGGTTTCTAGGTGCCTTAGGCACTCATTTTCCTACACTTTAGAGTGATCCTTGATGGGTTGAAAGACTTTTGGATTGACTTCTATCAATAGGGTACAATCATGCCTATTTCTAGCTCATATTTAGGATGATCTCTTCTTCCTTTTTCATCCATGGCCAGCGCATGCTATGGGCTTCAAGCCCTTCCTTTTCTCTCACACACTCCTCACACACTCAACAATCACTTCACAAGTCACTCCACAAGATTTCAAGATCATCTTTCTGGGAAAATGGGCATGAAGCGTTCGGCTAGCCCATCTCTAGTCTCATCAGAAACCTCCTATCTTCTTCCATGGTTTTCTCTCCTCTCAAGCAACTATCAATCAACTTATCAAATCTTCATTCCATCATTCTATCCTACACTCTTACACATATCCCTTACACTCATACACAACCTCATATGTCCAAATCATCTAGATTTGGAAAAGGCCTAGGAAGACACAAAAGGTGGTGTTTGGCTACACCATATCCGAATCTCACTTGCCTCCCTTTGGTCACTCTTCTCTCCAATGATACTCCTTGTGGGCACCCCCGCTTGCGCTTGGGATCATACACAAATCGAAACGTCGGAGATGAGTATCACAGAAAAGTTCACCACTCGTCTTATCGTGTATATTTTTTTTCTCTAAATAAAAGCAGTAAATAAAGGTTTTCGCAGTGGAAAAGGTTAAACCTTTCTAAGCGTGTATTACATGTCTCAATAAAATTAATATCCCAAAATACTGCATTACAATTAATATAAACATAACGATCATCCATAATTGTTCATTATTCCAAAACAACGGAAGCCCAAAAATATAACAAGTAAATACAAAAGTTGTGTAGGAGATTCCCCTTGCCCATCATTTTAATCCAATGGCTCTTTCTTTATCCTCTTGAAATCAGAACCATAACGAAGACGGTCCAGATCCAAGGTCGGCCCCACCTCACAACTCATCCTGAATGATGACTCATACAGGCGTCCCAAGTAGAGGGAATCATCTACGCCAAGGACCAAACAACACCCTATAGGGCGTAAGTCCGCCAAAATATAAGTAGCTAAGGGTAATGACTCTGCTACCCATCGGCCTAGTAAGCTGAGAGTCACCGACTCAACTGTAGTGGACTCAGTCGGGCCCTTGGGGGTTCGAGATGTCGTCCTTAGAATCATACTCGACGGGGTCGTCATTACTTGCAACTACTTCTATCGTCCCGAAAAAAGGGGCGATAGTGGAGAGATAAAAAGGGGGTGAGATTTCGGGAAAAATCTCAGTAAGTACATTTATATCTCAACAAAAGCATTTGAAGCATACAGTTAAATGAATAACAAACAATTATCTATATATTATGCATTATGGGACTCATGATCATACTTATACACATGCTCATGCTCATATTATTTCTCTTTCAACTTGTTTTCTTTATTTCTTTCATGTGTTTGCTTGTAACCTCATAAAACAAAACGTTTAACCTTCTTTTCAAAATTCATCTTTTCACAAATGCTTTTCATTTTTTCTTATCTTAGGCGCCACTTATCATATCATATCATATGGCTCGAAAGCCCATCTTTTCGTCATGACATCTTATTGGATACCGCATGGTTCTCCTACGCACCATGTGTTCTTGCTAATTACCAAAACACTCGGCAACCGTATCAAACCTAAGTAGCTACATTTCACGCCCTTTCGCACTCTTCATCACTTGGCGATTGATCACTCACCGAGCGACTACAAACCTTTCTGTATCGGTAAGGCAAAAGCTAACACCGTCCTGTAAGCACTCACTAGCTTTAGGTGCAACCACGCTCTGGACACCTTTTGGAGTCATACATGGTCTGCCGATAGGTCTTTGTCGACCTAGGGACTTTCACTCGACTTTAGACACTCTTGAGTGAACAGGGAGTTCCATTGGGGCACTACCTGTTCCAGCCTTTAAGGTTCTGATAAAACTTTAACTCTTTTCTTTTCATTTAAAATTATGTTTGACTTAAAACGTGGTTTTCGTGCATAAAACATGAGACTCATATCACTGAACATGTAAAATGTGAGACGAACATACGTGTCTTCTACGTCAAGCCCTTTCACAATTCAAGCACCATATAACTTTACTTCTTTTTAATCTAGTAGCACTTAGTGGGCCTTACCCACATTTAGGGTGCTTGGCCTTCCCACTAGAGTTGGGCCGAGACCCTGCCTTAGTATCTCCTAGCATTTTCTTCTCCTATTTTTCTCCAAATACTCCAATCTAGTTTTAATAAAATAATTAAATATTTTTAACACTAAAAATATTTCTTGGCCGAAACCTAAGGTCCTTATGTTTGTTATTTTAATCACTTTTCTTTTCCTCAAGATAACTCACTCAATTATTCATGTGAAAACCAAATATTATGCTATTGTACTCTTTTTGTTTTCATATCTCTAATTTCTCCAAATATCCAAAATTTGACCATAATATAAAACAATAGTTGAAAAGATAGCTCAACCCCAAAATCTTTAAATCCAAAATACATATATGCACAAATCCAACATTTTTCAACTCCAAATCAAAATTTAACAAGCATATATAACATTATTACTCATCATGTTGATCATACCACATTCTTCCTTTGTATCAACGTTTTCAAATCCACAACATAATATAATCTTTAATCTAGCAAGATATTTAAACTTACACATGTATTTTGTGAAAGGGTTATTGAATTTCTAAAATTGTTTTGATATGTAAATTTGAAAAATGTGTCTTGATGGCCCCTATGTGTGATTTTTTTTTTGTCTTTCTCATCATTTTGCTTGAAACTTACTAGAGACTAGCAATGACTAAGTTGGGGGGGTGTGATGAGTGTACAAAAATGCACTCTAAATACTCTATTTAGATGCTAAAAGAAATGAGAAAATAATGAATATAACTCATGTTATTAAAATTAATGGTCATTTATCTTGAGATGAATATAAGCATGATTTAATATATTGATGAGAATATAAAATGTCATATTTTTCTCTCTTAATGTCTAAAATTTTATTTTTATTTGATGCTTATGTATACTCATTATTCTTACATTTTGATTTAGGACACAAATAGAGGCATTAGGAGCAAATAAAGATAATTGTGGAATTTTAGACAGTCCTGATATCTTTTCATAATATGGGCATAACTCTCTCATCCAATTTTAGATTAAGCTGATTCAAGATGATATAGAACCGCAAGAGAAATATCTATAACTTTTATGTTTTAAGAGATATCCAATCAATCTAAGACAAAATCGACCATCAAGTGGACGCACCTGCACTTGACGTTTCTGGATATTTTTCAGCCACTTGCATCAAATCCAAATGTCATCATAATCTTTCCAGCAAGCACTCCTACACCAACTTGGAAATTCAATGATCAATTCAATTGCAAGATGAAGGGCACTCAAGTTTCTTCAAGACAAATTATTTGACCACAAAATATTAAGTCATACAAGACAACTAATGGATAGAGAAGCAAAATTGAAACACTCAACCTTCAAGCAAAATCCAGCTCATGCATAGTGGGAAAACAAATGATCAAAATGAAAACTCACAATTCACTTGGATTCAAGAATGGCACATGGCAAAACAAATTGAAATTGTGATGATTTTGTCATGACAACTTGCATGAAGGATGCTTATAAATAGAAGGGAGGGGTGTGTGTTCTAAGACCATGCTTAGTGTGCTTGGATGCCTTGGAAGAGACATTATTTTTTAGAGCTTGAGAAAAGAAAAGAAAAACCAAAGAAGAGAGAAGAAAATAATGGTTGGCACTTCCATGTTATCCCTTGAAGAATTTTTGTTGCATATTTTCAATATGTGTAACTAAGTAACTAATTTTCTAGTAGAGTTAGGGATGAATTTGTATATATGATGGTATTTGTAATTATTTTTTATTCATATATGTATTCTTCAAATATTAAACTCTTTTGTTTAGTCATTCGAAATTTATTATAAATGTTTTCGTTACCAAATAATCTTAGAATTTATTTCATTTATAGATTCAGTCATGCTTTTTCTATTGAAATCAATAATCATTTGATTATGTTTGGTTCAATTGGTTATCTATTTTAATTTAATTTTTTGCTGCAATATTGCTCTATGAGTATATTGTCGACGTTGAATTTTCTTAATATCGATAATAATTCATGTTCTTATATTGCGACGAATGATTTTTCGAAAGATTACATTTGATTTAAATCTGGTTATTAATTAGGGGTGTAAAAAGACCGAACCGGACCGGCGGACCGGACCGGACCGGTTGTCCCGGACTGGGACCGGACCGGACCGGTTGGAGTTCGGTCCGGTTCGGTCTAAAAAATATATGGACCGGAAAATTCCGGTCCGGTCCCGGTCCATGGAGTTCATCCCCCTGGACCAGATTGGACCGGACCGAATCCCTATTTTTTTTTTTTAATTTTTTTTTAAAATATATGTATATATAAATAATAATATATAAATTTTAATATTAATATTAATATATATTAATATATAATATATACTCTTATAATATTAACATATAAATAATAAGTGTATTATTATTATTTAATATATTATTACTAATTTATTACTATTTACTAACATATAAATATATAATATACTAATGTAAATTGTAATAATGTTATTACTTATTAGTTATAGTTTATTAACATATAATAATGTAATAATATTATTAGACTATTAGATTATTAGTTATAGTTTACTAATATACTTAATATTTAATATTAACTAATATATTAATAGATAATATATACTCTTATATATTAATATATAAATAATAAGTGTATTATTATTATTTAATATATTATTAATAATATATCACTATTTACTAACATATAAATATATAATATACTAATGTAAATTGTAATAATGTTATTACTTATTACTTATAGTTTATTAACATATACTAATGTGAAAGTGTTATTAGACTATTAGACTATTAGTTATAATTTACTAACATACTTAATATATAATATATACTAACATATTAATATATAATATATACTTTTATAATATTAACATATTATAATTTATAGTAATTAAATTTGGACCAAAAAAATATTTGATTATTGTAGAATTATATATTAAATTTAGCCCATTAAATCATATGGGGCACCCCTGGACCGGACCGGACCACCGAATTGGACCGGACCGGTATGGACCGAACTCCTGTTCGGTCCGGTCCAGGGTGAGAGAATTCTTGGACCTAATGAAATCGGTCCACAAATTTCCCGGATCGGACCGGACCGGACCATTTACACCCCTATTATTAATGTTTTATTTTCTGATTGAAAATTTGGACATAGAATTTTCAATTGAGTTATTAATGAATCGAAAATAATTAAAATACCAATTATATACAAAGGATTCCCGATACTTTACTTTTCGTCTCATTTTTATACTGTTCAAATTACTCATTTAGTTTTAATTTATGTCACACTCTAAAATTTACTTTTTGCACTCATCTAAATCTTTTTGTTAATTTCGTTACTATTCTTCAATTTCTCAATCCATCTCCCTGTAGAATCGACACCCCAAAGTTATACTGCAAATGGCCGCGTTATTCTTTGGGCGTAATCAAATTTTAGCGCCGTTGCTAGGGAGACGGTAAAAGAATTTGTAATTTTTTTTAGTAGTTTGTAAAAAATAAAAAAAAAAAGAGCGGTAACTTCGTTCATTTTCTTTTTAACTTTCTGCATCTTTATTTTATTTTACTTTTCTCTTTATAATTATTTTTTTTCAGTATTACGCTTTTCTTTACTTTGCATGCGCAGGTACAGAGACGCTTTTGGACAGTTTGCTAGTAGACCCGTGCTAGAATCAGATTCAGAGTCTAATTTTTCTAATCACTTGTTTTATAATTCTTCCAATTCTAACGCGATGAGTGAACATGCAGACCAACCTGTTAGAACCCTCTAAGATTATCTTCATCCTGCACAAACAGCCACACCATCCTGTATTATGTTCTCACCTAATGTTCGTCATGTAGATTATAAAACAGGAATGATACAATTACTTCCGACTTTTCATGGTCTAGAAAATGAAAACCCCTATGTTCATATTAGGGAATTTGAGGAAGTAGTTGCAACATTCCACAGTCAAAATACCACTGACAACACGGTGAGGCTAAAGTTTTTTCCTTTTTCTTTGAAAGATAAAGCTAAGAGTTAGTTGTACTCACTAAGACTATGGTCTATTGGAACATGGAGTGAGATGACTCAAGTTTTTTTCAATAAATATTTTCCCCAACATAAGACCAATATTTTGAAAAAACAAATCTCTACCCTTGCACAAAAGGATAGTGAGACTTTGTACCAGTCTTGAGAAAGATTTAAAGAATTACTGAGTATGTATCCCCACCATGGATATGAGAATTGGTGCTTAGTGAGCTATTTCTATGAAGGGCTTACGCCCAGGGAACGTCAATTCGTGGAAATGATGTGCAATGGAGAAGTTTTACAGAAAAATCCCGATGAGGCCATAGAGTACCTCAATGAGCTTGCTGAAAAAGCTTATACTTGGACTGGATCTAGTGTTACTGATAGCACAAACAAGTCACGACCTACAGGAAACTTGAGTGGTGGTATTTACCATCTAAGGGAGGAGGATAACCTTAAGGCTAAGGTTGAAATGCTCACCAGAGAATTAGAGTTATTGAAAACCAAAAACTCAAAACCAACACACATGGCTAATCATGCAGAATCTTTTGGGCCATGTGTTGTCTGTGGTGGGATAGATCATCATGCCCAAGAGTGTCCTACACATATTAACATGAATGGTATGTATGAAGAACAAAGTAATGCTCTGGGTATGTACAAAAAGCCTTTCACACCTTACTCTGAAACCTACAACCCAGGATGGTGTAATCATCCCAACTTCAGCTGGAAGTCTGAAAACTAGTAGCCTGCACAACCCTCTAGATCATACCCTGCACCATACCATGCACCTCAATCTTCTAGAAATTATTTAGAAAATACTTTGCATACTTTTATTGAAATACAGGGTGAGACTAATCAGAAATTTGAATCTTTGATTATGCAGGTTGTTGAAGAAAATAAGGAAATCAAGAGCCAAGTGTCTAAAATAATGAGTTCTTTGACTATGAATGAGAAAGGTAAGTTTCCTTCTCAAGCTCAGTCTGTATCTCATGGTCAACATATGGCACAAGGATACCTGAAGGACGTAAACACCATTGTGACACGAAGGGGTAAGTCTCTACGTGATCCAATAATAGACAAAACAAAGGATGTAGAGAAAGATCAAGATAGCAGCAGTCCTGACCTTCCCAAAGAACTTGAGGTAACAAAACTCGAGAAACCTAAGGTAATAAAAAATCCTGGTAAGGAACCTTTTCCTCAAGCATTAAAATCAAGCAAACAAACTCTGGATCATAACAATGATATTTTGGAAAATCTTAGACAGGTAAAAATTAATCTTCCTCTTTTGCATGTAATTAAACAAGTTCCTACTTACGCAAAAATTCTCAAAGATTTGTGTACAGTTAAGAGGAAGCATTATGTGAAGAAGACAGCATTCTTGACAGAGCAAGTTAGTGCTCTAATTGAACAGTGGATTCCCCCTAAGTACAAGGATCCTGGATGTCCAACCATCACATGCAACATTAGCAATCATGAGCTTGGACAGGCCTTGCTAGATTTAGGGGCTAGTATAAATTTGATGTCATATTCTATTAGTTGCAATTAGGATTGTGAGAAATCAAACCAACTTCTGTAGTATTGCAATTGGCTGATCGTTCAGTCAGAGCACCACGAGGTGTGGTAGAGGATGTTTTAATTCAAGTTGACAATTTTACTATCCTGTTGATTTCTTAATTCTAGACACTAGTTCTGCTGTAGAAACCACCTATAAAATTCCATTAATTTTAGGTAGACCTTTTCTTACTACTTCTAATGCTCTTATCAATTGCAGAAATGGATTGATGAAACTCTCTTTTGGCAATATGACTCTCGAGGTAAATATTTTTCATATTGCAAAATAGCCAGAAGAGGATGTCGTGTGTCATCAGACATACATGATTGACTCACTTATAGAAAGGGACGTTCTTACAACTCATGACTCAGATCCCCTTGAATACTTTATTGTTAATTTTGAATTTAATCCTATAAGTGATTCATCTGATGTAGTTGACATTTGTGCTATTTTTGACAGAACTCATGATTATAGCACACAGGCATGGCAACCAAAGTTTGAGAAGTTGCCTGGAAAAAAAGAAAGATAGATTCCTTCAAGTAAGGAAGCCCCTAAAGTTGAATTAACATCCCTACCTAAGTGTTTAAAGCATGTTTTCCTTAGTCCAGATGATACTTTTCCTGTTATTATTTGATCTGAATTATCTAAGTCCCAAGGTGAGAAATTAATTCAGATTTTATGCAAGTATAAATCAACCCTAGGATGGAGTATTGTTGATATAAAAGGCATTAGTCCTCTGATCTATACTCATAAAATAAACTTAGAGGAAGGAACTAATCCTCGAAGAGACCCCCAACGTAGACTTAATCCCACAATGAAAGAAGTTGTGAAAAATGAAGTATTGAAACTATTATATGCAGGAATGATATATCCTATTGCTGATAGTAAATGGCTAAGTCCTACGCAGGTTGTTCCTAAAACGTCAAGGGTAACTGTGATAAAAAATGACCTCAGAGAGTTAGTCCCTACAAAACTGGTGACTGGTTGGCGGATGTGCATTGATTACAGAAAATTAAATGCCGCCACACGAAAAGACCATTTTCCGCTTCCTTCTATTGATCAAATTCTCGAGCGGGTGGCTGGTCATCCTTTTTATTACTTTCTGGATGGTTATTCTGGTTATTATCAAATTGAAATTGCATTAGAAGACCAGGATAAAACCACTTTTACTTGTCCTTTTGGTACTTATACTTTCCACAGAATGCTATTTGAACTATGTAATGCTCCAGCTACTTTTCAACGTTGCATGATGAGTATTTTTAGTGATATGGTTGAAAAGTACATGGAAGTTTTTATGGATGACTTGACTATTTTTGTATCTTCTTTTGATGCATGTTTGATGAGTTTAGAAAGAGTATTGACTCGTTGTGAAGAAAAAGAATTGATTTTAAATTGGAAAAAATGTCACTTTATGGTACTTTCAGGTATTGTTTTAGGGCATATTATTTCTTCCAAAGGAATGGAGGTTGATCAATCAAAAGTTGAATTAATCTCTAAATTGCCTACACCTAGAACAATTAAGGATATAAGATCATTTTTTGATCATGCAAGTTTTTATAGGAGATTCATACAGAATTTTTCCGTCATATCTAGACCACTATGTAACCTCCTAGTTAAGGAGGCCCCATTTGAATGGACACAAGCCTGTCAAGAGACTTTCAAAACATTAATTGGCAAGCTTACTTTAGCACCCATAATGCAACCACCTGATTGGAATTTACCTTTTGAAATTATGTATGATGCTAGTGATTTTACTGCAGGTGCTGTTCTTGGACGATGAAGAGAAGAGATACCTTTTGTCATTTACTATGCTAGTCGAACTCTAAATAATGCCCAAATGAATTACTCCACCACTGAAAAAGAGTTGTTAGCTGTAGTATTTGCTTTGGATAAATTTCACACTTATTTGATTGGTTCTCCTATCATTATCTTTACAGATCATGCAGCCCTTAAGTACCTTCTTACAAAGAAGGATGCTAAGGCACGATTAATACTGTGGATTTTACTTTTGCAGAAATTTGACATCACCATCAAGGACAAGAAAGGAGCGGAGAACGTAGTGGCAGACCATCTCTCTAGACTCACATTCGAGGACACTTCTGACCACATACCAATCAAAGATGATTTTCCCGATGAGTATTTATTTTCTATTACTTCTCTACCATGGTTTGCTTATATTATAAACTATTTAGCTGCAGGTGAAATACCAAAAGATTTTAGCACCCAAGACAAAAGGAAATTCATGATTGAGTACAAAAATTCTATTGGGATGATCCTTACCTTTTCAAATACTGCCTTGATCAAATTTTAAGACATTGCATCCCTGATGAAGAGATTGCAAGCGTTTTGAAATTGTCATTCCCAAGCTTGTGGTGGCCACTTTTCAATGAAGAAAACTACTGCAAAAATCTTACAGTGTAGATTTTATTGACCCACCTTGTTTAAAGATACAAATATCTATTGTTGCTCATGCAAAAGATGTCAAAAGTTAGGAGTTATGACCCGTCGTAATATGATGCCCTTAAACCCAATTTTGGTAATTGAAATTTTTGACTGTTGGGGCATTGATTTTATGGGACCATTTCCTTATTATTTTGGATATTTATATATTATTGTGGTAGTAGATTATGTGTCAAAATGGGTAGAGGCAGCACCTTGCAGAACCAAGAATAACAGGACGATAATTAAGTTTCTCAAAGAAAATGTATTATCTCGATTTGGTACCTCATGTGCTATCATTAGTGACCGAGGTACGTATTTTTGCAGCCATTATTTTGAAGCTTTAATGAAAAAATATGGGGTGATACATAAGCTTTTTACTGCATATCACCCTCAAACAAGTGGACAGGTTGAACTTGCGAATAGGGAAATTAAACAAATTTTAGAAAAAGGGTCAACCCGAATCGAAAAGATTGGTCTTTGAGACTAGTCGATGCACTTTGGGCTTATCGTACAGCTTTCAAAACTCCCTTAGGCATGTCACCTTATAGACTTGTTTTTGGAAAACCTTGTCACTTGCCCGTGGAGCTCGAGCATCGAGCACATTGGGCCATTAAACATTTTAATTTTGACTTGGAAAAAGCAGGAAAACTTAGAAAATTCCAATTGCGGAATTAGAAGAATTGAAAAATGATGCTTATGAAAACTCCAAGATCTATAAGGTTAAAATGAAAGTATTTCATGATAAAAATATTTTGAGAAAAATATTTAAGCCTAATGATCGAGTATTTTTATATGATTCAAGACTCCATAAGCATCCAGGAAAACTTCGATCTAGATGGACCGGCCCTTATATAGTAAAAAACATTTTCCAAAATGGGGCGGTAGAAATAGAAAATCCAAAAGATGGATGTATCTTCAAAGTAAATGGTCAGCGCCTCAAAATCTTAATTGATAGACAAATTCCGGAAGTGGAAGACATTCTACTTACGGACCTAGTATATCAATCTTGACCGTTTCCAGGTATGTTTTTCTTTTATTTTCTTTTCGTTCATTTTCTTTTTGTTTACTTTATTTTGTTATAAGTTAATTTTATTTTGACAAATACCATCTTTGATGTCAAGCAAGCCACCCACATCCCACATCAGGTGTATTCTACCCTATTTAGTTATTCAATTCTGATTCTTAAACATTGAGGACAATGTTTCATTTAAGTTGGGGGGTGGGAATACAAATCTGTTATTTAAACTCTGTGACATATTTCAATCAAAATATAAAAAATTGCTAGCCAAATTTTTTTCACACAGGCATCTTTTCACACATGATACTCATGCTCATTCATAACCATCTTGGTGAATTCAACAAACCCATCTTAAATCATTTTGCTAAAGCATCCACAAAACTATTTATACGCTTCTCCAAACTTTGTGGTAATATGGTGATTTGACACATGTAACTAAAGAATTATTTTGCTCAAGTATTCATGTGAATTTTGTGCGAATTGAGAGCTTACAAATACAGAAATTGTGATAAGTATCCATTAATCTGTTAAATTTGACACTTCTTTTGAGAATATCATTACATGATTTGTGGTAAGATGATGGATATACTTGGGATATGACGAAAGTCAACTTAGAATTAACGTTTGAGCCTTTCAAGCTGGGCCTTTTCATCATAGATCCCTAGCAGCTAATTTTGAGCCAATATACACATATGACCTTTTCTTTTCATATCTACATCATCCATACCTCTCCACATTGGAGTAAAGCTTATATACTATATTTTCCTACCATTTTACTTCCAAGTGTGTACTAGGTGTGAAATTATCATTAAAAAAAAAATCATGACAAAAATGGCATGGTGCTAGATGTGTCCATCAAATTATTCATGAAAGAGTTCATCAAATTATGAAGACACCAGTGGCAAAAGAAGATGGAAAAGTATACTTAGTCAAAAATCTAAAAAATTGAAAAGTACATCAACAGGAAAGTATAGTCTACTGAAAAATTTAACAGGTTTCCTTTTGTGTACACTTGGAAATTTTTGAAACCTCTTCACCTTTTCTTCTTATGAACCCCAAACCTAAGTCACATTACAACCCTTTGTGTTGATTTTTCCGATCCTAAGTATGCATGTGGAAAGAACGGTGGAAATCTCATTTGTTAGTATTCCTATCATAAGATCAATGTTTACTTGTTACTTATATATAATTGGCTTAATTTCCATGAGAGTAAATGTACACCTTTGTCAACTCCATAGAGAGAACCCTTACATGAAACACTTCTATACCTGTGAGTTATGGAGTTGAACCGTTTCCTTAACATATTCTAATGTTGGATGTGTCGAAACCTTTGATTTAATAAAAATAGTTTGGAACACATACACACTCTATGGATTGCTATATTTGAATTACTTGTGAAAGGGTTATTGAATTTCTAAGGTTGTTTTGATATGTAAATTTGAAAAATGTGTCTTGATGGCCCCTATGTGTGATTTTTGTTTTTGTCTTTCTCATCATTTTGCTTGAAAATTACTCGAGACTAGCAATGACTAAGTTGGGGGGTGTGATGAGTGTACAAAAATGCACTCTAAATACTCTATTTAAATGATAAAAAAAATGAGAAAATAATGAATATAACTCATGTTATTAAAATTAATGGTCATTTATCTTGAGATGGATATAAGCATGATTTAATATATTGATGAGAATATAAAATGTCATATTTTTCTCTCTTAATGTCTAAAATTTTATTCTTATTTGATGCCTAAATATACTCATTATTTTTACATTTTGATTTAGGACACAAATAGAGGCATTAAGAGCAAATGAAGATAATTGCAGAATTTCAAACAATTCTGATGTCTTTTCGTAATATGGGCATAACTCTCTCATCCAATCTCTAATTGAGCTTATTCAAGATGATATAGAACCGTAAGAGAAATATCTATAACTTTTATGTTTTATGTTTTATGTTTTAAGAGATATCCACTCAATCTAAGACAAAATCGACCATCAAGTGGATGCACCTGCACTTGACGTTCCTGGATATTTTTCAGCATTTGCATCAAATCCAAATGTCATCATAATATTTTCTAGCAAGCACTCCTACACCAACTTGGAAATTTAATGATCAATTCATATGCAAGATGAAGTGCACTCAAGTTTCTTCAAGACAAATTATTTGACCATAAGATATTAAGTCATACAAGACAACTAATGGATAGAGAAGCAAAATTGAAACACTCAACCTTCAAGCAAAATTTAGCTCATGCATAGTGGGAAAACAAATGATCAAAATGAAAACTCACAAATTACTTGGATTCAAGAATGACACATGGCAAAACAAGTTGAAATTGTGATGATTTTGTCATGACAACTTGCATGAAGGATGCTTATAAATAGAAGGGAGGGGTGTGTGTTCTAAGACCATGCTTAGTGTGCTTGGATGCCTTCAAAGAGACATTATTTTTTAGAGTTTGAGAAAAGAAAAGAAAAACCAAAGAAGAGAGAAGAAAATAATGGTTGGCTCTTCCATATTATCCCTTGAAGAATTTTTGTTGCATATTTTCAATATGTGTAACTAATTTTCTAGTAGAGTTAGGGATGAATTTGTATATATGATGATATTTGTAATTGTTTTTTATTCATATATGTGTTCTTCAAATATTAAACTCTTTTGTTTAGTCATTTGAAATTTATTATAAATGTTTTCGTTACCAAATAATCTTAAAATTTATTTCATTTATAGATTCAGTCATGCTTTTTCTATTGAATGCAATAATATTTTGATTATATTTGGTTCAATTGGTTATCTATTTTAATTTAATTCTTTGCTGCAATATTGCTCTACGAGTATATTGTCGACGTTGAATTTCTTTAATATCGATAATAATTCCTATTCTTATATTGCGAGGAATGATTTTTCGAAAGATTACATTTGATTTAAATCTGGTTATTAATGTTTTATTTTCCGATTAAAAATTTGGATATAGAATTTTCAATTGAGTTATTAATGAATCGAAAATAATTAAAATACCAATTATATATAAAGGATTTCCGATGCTCTACTTTTCGTCTCATTTTTATACTGTTCAAATTAGTCATTTAGTTTTAATTTACGTCACACTCTAAAATTTACTTTTCGCACTCATCTAAATCTTTTTGTTAATTTCGTTACTGTTCTTCAATTTCTCAATCCATCTCCCTGTGGAATCGACACTCCAAAGCTATACTGCAAACGAACGCATTATTCTTTGGGCGTAATCACTAACCCATATCATCTAATATCCTACAAGTTAACTTAAAATCAAGCATGCATTTTCTTCAATCCACCTCATGTTGGTTTATTTAAAATAACTTGACTAAATTCACCCATCATTTTATATTCTCAACTTAAATAATCATATATTTAAACATGGATTCCTACCTAACTGAGCATGACATTTTCACTAAAGAATTTCATTTTAGCATAACAAGCAAGGATTCAAACAATACAATCAAATTCATTCAAAAGTATACTAAAATTGTTAAGGGCAAGATAAAAATATACTTACAATACTCCTAACTAGCTTAGATGAAATCTGAAAATATATTAAGCATTTTATTAGATTAATCTAAGAACATAACATTTTTAAAAGAAAATTTTTACACAAGAACATGGATGTGGTGTTTGTTCTTCTCTAGGTTTTTTTACTTGAACTATTTAGAGATTGTACTTACCTCTTCAAGAACAACTCATCTTCAAGAATATTGGCTCTAGCTCCTCTACACTTAGGATAATTTGATGTGTAGAGGATAGGAGGAAGTGAAACAAAAGAAGATAAAGGGAGAGGGAAGGTTGGCCAAGAGGTAGAGAAAGTGAGAGGGTTTGTGTGCAAATGAACAACCAAGTGAGGGGACTCCCTCCTTAGGTCATTCGGCCATGTCTCTCCATAGGGTACTAGGTACTCATTTCACTAGTTCTAAATGTGACATATGAGGGGTTGAATGACTTTTTGATTGACTTCTATCTCATAATCACTCCAAGACCAAATCTAACCCATGCTTAGGTGGATTTTGTTTCCCCTCACTTCTTGCTATGGCCGGCGCCCTCCATGGGGTTTTGGCCCTCTATTTCCATAAAATCACTTATCCATCTTTCCTCCATCACCTCATGTGTCAATTCAAGGGATTGCAAAATCATCCTTTTGGTGAAAAGGGCAAGCATGGTTCGGCTATGCCCATTTTAGTTTCAACCAAAACCTCCTTTCCCTCCCATGGTTTTCCTCCCTTCTCAAGCACCTATCCATCAACTTATGAAGTCACCATTTCTTCTCTACACTCTTACACATGTGTCCTTTCCCTTCTCACACCAATCTAAAGTGTCCTTTCAACTAGATTTGAAAATACACTAGGAAGGCTCCAAATGAGGCTCACAGCATGCTTCACTTGAACCCTTCTTGGTTTTTTTTTCCTTTTCCTTTCCTCTCTCTCATGATACCACTTCTCACTTGTCAATCATCTTATCAACTCATTCTTACATAATCTCCCTTTGATCATTGGCTTAGATTGTTGAAGATTGTATGGGAAAACCCACCAAAGTGGTTAGGCTATAAGCTTCCACCAATTCTCCTTCTTCTTTTCTCTTCCACTTCCTATTTTAACTACAAGTGTCACCTATCTAGATATGGTATATCCTAAAAAGACTAAAATAGATAATATTTTTGTTCTTTTCAAGATATCCCAATGATGGAAAAAATCTCGTCATGAGATTTCACAATCTATCCTATAAGGCAATCCACTAGTCAACTCCCAACTATTAGCAATTTTTCACTTTTATCCACTAGTCTTGGATGACTCACTAAGGTTTCTCTAGATGTGACATGTGTTTATTGTGTGGGCTTGATGGATGATGGGTTAATCTCATGGGCATGTGGTTCCTCTCTTGGCCCACTAACTTAAGTTGGGCTCTCAAGGCTTCAATTTTAAGTCCAAGCTTTCATCTTCACTTCTCAATATTATTATCAATTAAATTAATTACTTAATTAAAATAATAGAAAATGAAAATCTCAGGTCGTCACACTCCTCTTTGACACATTACTCAATCAATCATCCTACACTCTCCAACAAGTCTCTTCAAGATCTCTTGCTTAGATTTTCCCCCTAGGGAAACCTAATAAGGTTCGGTATTCTCATTTCCAAACTACCCGAACCATGCTTCCTCATATCTCTCACTCTATCATTTCCATTTTTAACAAATCTAGCATGTTTCAATCATCTAGATTTAGTATGCTCATAGGAAGACTAAATTTGAAGACTTTTTCATCTCAAAAAATAGTTACCTCACTTGTCACCATTTCACCCTTACAAGTCAACACATATCTCTAAGGATTTTTGTACACAAAATCTATCTTTTTGTCATGTCAAGGGTGGGTTTCACATTAGGAAACTCAAAGTGGGAAAGTTGGCTCCCTTAGCTTCCTTTCATATGTACACTCCTTTTCCAAGCCACCATTTCTCTTCCCAATGACACCACATCTTACTTGTCATTTGTCACTTGTCACACATCTTTCAAGAGATTTCCTTACACACAAATCTTCCACTCTTACTTGTCATTTGTCACTTGTCACAAAACTTTTGGTTTTCTTTATTCTTATCTTAGGCACCATTTACAGGTCAGACAGATTCAGATACAGATACAGATCATACTTGGGGCTCGAAAGTTACTCTTATCCAGACTTCAGAGTGGACATTCACGGTTTCTTTAAGCACCGTGTGTTCCTTGCTAGTTACTGTAGCACTCGACGCCCGTATCAAACCTAAGTGGCTACGTTATGCATTTTCGCTCTTCATCACTCGGTGATTGATCACTCACCGAGTAACTACATTCTTTTCAAATATAGATACCGGTAAAGCAAAAGCCAACATCGGCCAGAGGCACCCACTAGCATTAGGTATTAGGTGTTACCACGCTCTGGAATCCCTAAGGGAGCCATACATGGTCTGCCGATAGTTCTTCGTCGATCCAGAGGCTTTCACTTGACTTTAATCACTCCTAAGTGAACAGGGAGTTTTACTGGGATACTATCCTGTCCCAGCCTTTGAGGTTCTTATCAAAACTTTATTTCTTTTCTTTTTCTTTTGAAAATATGTTTGACTCAAAACATGATTTTCATGCTTTATGCATGGGACATGTAAACTCTTAATGCTTAGCATACGAAACGTGAGACAAGTTCAAGTGTGTAGAGTGTTATGCTCATTCACAAGTCAATCACCACATTATCCAAATCCTTTCTCATATGAAAGTACACAAATAGGGTTAATAAACTAAAAATGGGTGCTTAGCCTTCCTTACTAGAGTTGGGTTAAGACCCTCCATGGCCATCTTCTAAGATTTTACTCTTCCATTCCCTTCTACACACTCTTCAAATCTTATTAAAATTCCTAAAACATTTTTATTAATAACAAATGGGGTTGAACTGAATCCTATGGGCCACTAGAATAACCTTTTAATCACCTTACTTCAACCCTAATTAGCAACTTCATTTTATGCATGGAAACCGAACCCTATGGCATTAGTCATCTCTTTGTTTTCATATTGTTCAAACTTTTCGAGTACTTAAGAATAAATCATTTCATGAAAGAATACTTTTTCTATTACTTAAACATATTAATCTTAGAACCCTAAACCAGAAATCCTTATGTAGTCTCAACAATTTTTCTGTTTTTAATCTAAACCTTACTTTAGCAAGCATGCATTTGTCTCATGTGACATCTTAATCATGCTTCCATTAACAAAGTGATGAAATCCACCGATAATATAATATGATCATTGTCAACCAAACATGGAATCTCTTTAACTAAATATGCAAAGCACTTCTCTAATTAATCAAGCCTAACAACAACATCAAAGATTTCATCTTCATCAAGCATGCATCTTTTCATCAAATCTCATATTAAACCATTTGCACAAGTTGTCTAAGTCCTCTAGCATATTAAGAATCAAAATCTAAAAGGATCATAAAGGCTAAGCATGAATTTCTAACCAAGCAATCATAGCATTTTTATCAAGAGAACCAAATCTAGCATGATCAATCAACCAACAAACAATACATATACATTCACTCAAATATATACATGGAAATGCCAAAGAGAAAATGGAAGTGCACTTACAATACTCCAAGTAGCAAAAGTAGCTCTGAAAATATATAAAAATACACTATCAAAATAGTTTATAAACATATGGTTGAAGAGAAAATTTCAAGAACATAAACCTTAATGTGTGTATGTGATTTAACGTAGGTTTCTATACTTGGAATGACTTAGGATTTTACTTACCTCTGTAAAAGTGTTTCCACTCAAGAATGCTTGTTCTAGCTCCTCTAAACTTAAAGTATTTTGAGTTTTAGAAGGTAGAAGGAAGCAAGGTAATGTGGAGGTAGAGTGGAAGGGAGAGTTACCGAGAGGTGTAGGTGTGTGTGCTTGTGAACAAGTGAGATAAACAAAAGGAAATGGAGCAAGGTGCCAGGCCATTCGGCCATGAGGGTTTCTAGGTTCCTTAGGCACTCATTTCCATAGGTTTTGGAGTGACACTTGATGGGTTGAAAGACCTTTGAATTGACTTCTATCAATAGCATACAATCATGCCTATTTCTAGCTCACACTTAAGATAATCTCTTCTTCCTTTTTCATCCATGGCCAGCACATGCTATGGGCTTCAAGCCCTTCCTTTTCTCTCACACACTCCTCACACACTCAACAATCACTTCACAAGTCACTCCACAAGATTTCAAGATCATCTTTCTGGGAAAATGGGCATGAAGCATTCGGCTAGCCCATCTCTAGTCTCATCTAAAACCTCTTATCTTCTTCCATGGTTTTCTCCCTTCTCAAGCAACTATCAATCAATTTATCAAATCTCCATTCCATCCTACACTCTTACACACATGTCCCTTACACTCTTACACAATCTCATATGTCCAAATCGCCTAGATTTGGAAAAGGCCTAGAAAGACACAAAAGGTGGTGTTTGACTACACCATACCCGAATCTCACTTGCCTCCCTTTGGTCACTCTTCTCTCCAATGATACTCCCCTTTGAAACATCACTCAATCAATCATCCTACACTCTCTAACAAGTCTCCTCAAGATCTCTCACACGGATTTTCCTCCTAGGGAAACCCAATAAGGTTCAGCTTTCCCATTTCCAAACTACCCAAACCATGCTTCCTCACATCTTTCACTCTATCACTTCCATCTTTAACAAATCTAACATGTGTCAATCATTTAGATTTGGTATGCTCCTAGGAAGACTAAATTTGAAGACTTCTTCCTCTCTAAAAATAGTCACCTCACTTGTCACCATCTCACCCTTACAGGTCAACATATATCTCTAAGGAGTTTTTTACACAAAATCTATCTTTTTGTCATGTCAAGGATGGGCTTCACACTGGGAAACTCAAAGTGGGAAATTGGCTCCCCTTAGCTTCCTTTCATACGTATACTCCTTTCTCAAGCCACTATTTCTCTTCCCAATGACACCACATCTCACTTGTCATTTGTCACTTGTCACACATCTTCTAAGGAATTTTCTTACACACAAATCTTCTACTCTTACAAGATCTAGTACAAGTCAATCACTTAGATATGATATTCATTTAGGGAAACTCAATTGAAAGAGCTTTGTTCTTCCCCTCTTTGTCTCTCACATTTCCCATGCTTCCCAAATGATGAAAATCTCTGCTTGATTCTTTCACTCTTTCCCAAGAAACTTACTAGTCAAACCCTTCAACTACTAGGATTTTCTCCTCACACCTACTAGTCTTTAGAGGCTTACTAAAAATTTCCTAGGGTGACATGTGTCTCCATGCTTGAGCTTGGTTGACCAATGGATCTAACCTATGGGACTTTGGGCTTACACACCACACTTCGGGGTCTATACTCTACTCTATACTCGCAAAACTCAATTCTAAGTCCAAAAGTTCATCCTTTCCAACTTAAATCACCAATAATATTATTAAAATATTTAATTAAATAAAATAGTAAGAAACGAAAATCTTCGATCGTCACATATACTATGAACCATACAAAATTATTTGACTTTCACAGTCACATATTTCTCTTCTGCAATAGAAGTCATAAATTTGTTCTTCTTATTTGACCACCTCACTTCTTTGAAAAAATCAACCAAATTCTCCTCATTCCCAGACTGCAAATACAAGTAAATTATATTCAACTTAAACTTAAACTTTATCATCTTAAGATATCGTCAATGTGCAATTTGAAACCAAAATTATTAACTTACCCTCATCTACATTAGCCGCACAATGATCTTCATCCAACCGTATGATTGCTTTGTTTCTTATCCCTATTACCTTTATTTCGTTCAGACATTTGCTACACTTACAAGGGACATGATATACATGAGGAAAGTAGAGGTGTCAAGCTTAACATGTTTTTAACATCATAACAATGACAACCAACTTACCATCCTAACTAACATTTCATACATGTCAATTAAATATTTGACTTCCAACTTACCTTATAGTCCTCACTTGAATATCAAGCACATAACTTCACCCAAGCGGCTGGTGTTACGTACGATGGCACATTTGCAAGTGCTTCTTCATTACTCTCATATTTCATGTAGGTTCTATGTAAATCATCACGAATATGATTAAACCACTTGTGAAGGGCCTTCATAACCGTATCACGATGATTTTACTTGGTTTAAGTCAAGGATGAAGTTAGCCAAGGGACAAACAACAAACATATTAATTATCTTAGTGCTACGAGTCTTACTTTAAAAACGTTAAGATTTCAAATTCATCATGTATGAATTTCTCCTATTTTTACCTGAATGTGTGAAATCAATTCTTTATTCTCATTATTTGGTACGACATGCTAGCTAGCATGACTTAAGACCATATGTTGCTTGACCAATCATGTAATTGTTGTAGTAGAAATTGTTGCATTTTCACAACATGGTGTAGTCTCACTTTCTTTTATTCTCAAGGGTATCATTCCATACTACCATATCTTTTCAAACTCTATACTTTTTGCTGCTCCTCTTCCACACTTTTGGGTAAGTGGTATTAATGTTTTCAATTGACATGTTTGCATCATATATAGGGGTGTCAAATCGTGTCAACGGGTCATGTTCGTATCGTGTTAAGACATGTATATTATACTATATAAGTCAACCTCAACTCGACTCATTAAGCATATCGTATCAAAATTTCAAACCCTAACACGACTCGTTAACATAACATGTCGTGTCGTGTCAACCCGTTATGACCTATTAGTGAATATTACGATATAAATTAATACGACAAAATATAATACACTTCAACCTGTTTATGTAAATGTATTGAATATGTCTAAAATTAATCCGTTTGACTTAATTAAACTTAGCATAATTTGTAGAATTTTATACAAATGTTAAAATCACGATATTTATAAAAATTATAATACTAACTATAAGTATGAATTATAATACAAATAATAAAAATATTAAAAATAAGATTCTAACAATTTTATTTTTAAATATAAGGGTATATTTGAAATTTTAATTTTCTTAACGTGTCATAGCGAGATAACGGATCATGTCATAACGGATCAATCCGTTTTGACCCGAAACCCTTTAAGACTAAACTCTAACCTGCTATTATCGTGTCGTATTCATGTTGGGTAAACGGGTTGTGTGACATATTGCCACCCCTAATCATATATAGTTCAACAATCAAATTAATCAATATAAAACATACAATGTAAAATAATACAAATGGAAATTAGATTAATACCAAAGGAATCCACTATTGATATGTTGCTAGGCACGACATCAGATAGCTCAATTGAGTCATTTGAGCTTGAGAATGCATCATCTTGGACATTCGTGGTAGCAATGAGTACTCTATTCTAAACTTCATTATTTTCATGAGATCTACCTCGACCATAGCTCATGCCAGGTGATCGCCCTCTACCTCTACCTCTACATCTTCCAGTCATATCCAAGACTGGGCAATCGAAATTATCCCTGCAATCACACTAAGCAAATACAACTACTTATATATTATTATACCTTACAAGAAATATTACAATTTGATTTAACATCAATTGTCAAAAACATTTGCCAAATTCTTTGAAAAATCACAAACTAAATAATTGTCAAGTAAATTACACAAAATGAAACTAAATTGAAAACAATACATCTATTTGAGATAATTAAAAGGTGAAATAATATTTAGAATTAGCTAAACACAATGGCTTGTATTAAGTCATAAGGTTATTACCAGTTTTGAAATGACTAGTCCATCTCATTTTCTATTGAGAGATTATCTTCTTCTATGCTACCCTCTAGTTTGGCACTATGAGTAGAACTATCTTCACTAGTATTGTCATTAATAAAATCTTGCTCAAAGTGGTCCTAATTAGACCTTTGCATTATTAACGTGTCAACATCAATCTGCTCCGGCTCGACATTAGGCCTATGCATGTCTGTTTGCAATGGGATTGCATCAATATCGACACTCACATAAGCATCACCAGAATTTTCCTCTTGATTGCATCAGCGTTGCTAAAATCATATTCATCATCTTCAATAAGGGATTCTCGTGTAAGGTCATAGATGTTTTTATGTATGACCTTTTGCACTACAAACCAATCACTACAGATGCTATGATTTTTCAGGTAAAATACCTGCGACACTTGGCATGCCAAAACAAAAGGATCATCCTTATAAGTTGTCCGAGACATATTCACACTAATAAAATGTTGTTCCATATGTAACCCTTGTTTGGAATCAAATATGTCAAACCATTCACATTTGAATAAGTAAACAAGATGCCAATCCATGTAGCGGACTTCCACAATGTCAGTTAGTCTACCAAAGAACTCAAAATTTTCGGACCCTAGTTGTTCACTAATGACCACGCCACCTAAATTTTGGGTGCAACAATATTCTTCACCTTTTTTTGTGTGAAATCTTATACTATTGGCTATGCAACCAGAATAGGACGCACCCCAAGGGTCAGGACCACATGCTAGGGCATATAAATCCTCCGAAACTTCTTTGAGAATCTCAGCACTACCTTGAATCTATCACAAGTGCAAAAAAGGAACCGCATAAAGTAAAAAAGTTGCATATGATGGTATAAAACAAACATATTGATAGGGAAATAGGGGTGAACATTCAAATGAGTTTGCATACATGTCACTTGAAACAGTGGAAATTTCACAGCATGCATACTATCGACATTATCGGGATTCTATTCACTCAAAGGTAAGAATCGGTGATGACCCATATAACAATGCTTTCGGCTATATGTCAACCATATAGAATCTGTTTCTTCCTTACACAATGGACATGGCATCTTCCCCTTAGTGCTCCACCCAGAGAGGTTTCCATAAGCAGGAAAGTCATTAATTATCCATAGCAATGCTGCATGCAATCAAAAAGTCTCTATAGTCTTTGAATCATATGTATCAACATCATTATCCTATAGATCAATCAATTCATCTATTAGAGGTTGAAAATACACATCGATTTCTTTTCCTGTGATCTTAGTCAAAAAATCAAGAGTAAAGTGATAAAAAATAGATTTTTCATAAATAATCACGGTAGCAAGTTGTAAGGGACAAGAATCATTGGCCATATATTATAGGATTTAGCCAAATTATTAAATGCATAGTTTCAAATTTCGTACTGTACCGGCCGATACGACTGGTACATGCGGTATCGGAAATGTGGTTGGTACATGCGGTATTTCGGCCGTACCAACCATATGTACCTGCCTGCACTAGATTTTGGGATTTTTCTTCTTCTTCTTTTTTTTCATTTCTTGCTATTTCTTTTATCCTAATTTAAACTAGATTATTTACATATATATTTATATATATAATTTATTCATATATTGACTATTATTTTGAAATATAATTTATATATGTATTTATATATATAACATTTTATGTATAAACTATTCCAAAATGGTACGTAAAACGGTATCGATATCGAAATATTTCATTCCAGTACCTTGATCGGTACGCTTACCGATACGATATTTAAAATATTGATTAAATGAGTTGAAACCATCGCTAGCTAAGCCAAGCCTGATATTTCTTGGATCTTCTGCAAGCCAAGCATGCTCTTGATCAAATGTTGTCCACACCTTAGAGTCACCAGGATGACTTAGAATACCCTGCTGAATGATGCAGTGATCCTTATGCCACCACATGTTCGCTGCCCTTTTTTGTGACATAAACAATCTCTACAATCTTGGCTTCAACGAAAGATGTCGTAGAACCTTTTGAGTAATTCATCTCTTCTTAGTGTCGCTGAATTTTCACCTTGGGAGTTTACATTTTGGACACTCATCTTTATCTAAATTTTCCTTCTAATAAAGTATGTAATCATTCGGACAAACATAAATCTTGGTGTAAGTAAAGCCCAAGTCTTTTTCCAAGTTATGTGATTCTTGATATGAGATTGGGAAAAGGGCATTGGGAAAAGCTGACTTTAGCAAATGTAAAAACATATCGAAAGACTTTACACTCCAACTACCAAGTATTTTAATGTGTAGCAACTTGACAGTGAATGATAGTTTAGAGTACTTTGTACAACCTTCATAAAAAGGGCGATGGGAATCAACTAACAGTTGATCGAAAGTGCTATCAACCATTGGCGAACCCTCAGCATGGAATGACTCGGTTACGAGAACATCAGGGAACTCTCCAGCCCAAATATCTTGTAACATAACAACAATATCATCAATGAAGTCATCCTATTGTTTGGGATCATGTCGATCATCATCTCTTAAGATTAAATCTTCTTCCTCACCATGAAAAATTCACACCGTGTAATTCTTGTTAATATATTTAATGAAAAAGTGTCTATTTATCTAGCTTATTGGTATGAAGTAATTATTTGAATATCGGACACATGGGTATCGAATTATCTCACTTGTAGCATGAGATCAGGCCAAAGTAAGGAACTCCTTAACTCTTTTAGTATATTTTCTAGATTCAAATCTATCAGTTTTTGCATCCAACTCTTGTCTATCTAAAAACAAGTAGAGTTGGAATTATTTAGTAAGGAATAAATGCAGCACAAGAGTTGGAAAAGGTGTCCATTCTAATCATTTGGGTGCTTGGCATAACATTAGTAATGCTTGGTAGGATATATGATTGATGGAATAGTTATTAGTGGAAGCAGCATGGGTTGGTTAAGCTCTTATTTTAGTGTGTTTGTATCTTTTTTTCTAAATATCAACTATATAGCAGTAGCCAATCAAAGAAAAGAATAAAGTTCCCCAAGTCATTTTCAGCAAAAGTATGGAAAAATGAATAGACTATTGAGACTTGAAAAATGCACAGACCATTCTAAATTAAATTAATGTTAAAAAGAGAGAAGGAAAGAAAATGCAACAAGCATCGAGTTTGTAGTTTGTATAGAAACTGACTTAATCCTCATATAAAGTTATGTCAATGTGTAAGTGTAAATAGACACACTCTTTGCTCTGTTGAATAAATAATTATGCAATAAACTCTACCTCAACATAGATTCATATCTTGGATGCAAAGAATTTATAAGTTGGGAAGATTTACTTAATTATAATTAAACATGGATTGAGCACCATCAAGCCATATATATGCTGTGCTTAAACTTTGCTGAAGAGGAAAGAAAAAATAAAGCCATAGCTAATATTTTATGGACAAACCCGTGCAATCTTATTGAAAAAGAAAGAGACATTTAAATTTGCATGAAAATATTTTTTTTTTTTTTATAATGAATCTCTCCTTTTTTTTTAGAGAGATTGTATGAGATCATTGCAAGACTATCATACTTTTGAAGAGATCAAATTGTACATGCATGTGTCAAGCCCGTAATCATTTAAGGATCAACGGGCCTTTAGCCCATAAACTCCAAAGTTCAAAGCTCAAATTTTGAAAGGACAAATCCACACACAAGTTGAAATATAAACGAATAAGAGTTATACCAACAATGTCGATAGACAAAGAAATGAGCAAGGAGATATGAGTCCAATGTTTTGAATACCGTACTCGTGAACATATCGGTCAAGGCACTAGAATGAAATATTTCGATATCGATACTATTTTGTATACCGTTTCGGAATAGTGTATACATAAAAAAAAATTATATATATAAAATTATATATAAATTATATTTCAAAATAATAGTCAATATATGAATCAATTATATATATAAATATTTATGTAAATAATCTAGTCTAAATTAGGATAAAAAAATAGGAAGAAATGAAAAAAAAATTGAAATCGGGTACCGGCTAGTACAGGCTGGTACACATGGCTGGTACGGTCGAAATCTGGACCGGTACGAAACAGACCCTATTTCTGTACATATCACTGTTTCGGTACGGTACATACTGGCCGGTACGATACAAAATTCAAAATAATGGATGTGACTCAAACCAATATATAAAATCCTCAATTAAGTTAGCCTTTGAGTTGATCGTGCTTCAAGTGGTCAGTTGTGTCTTGGAAATGGGTAGAAATTTTGATTTGGTTACTTTCAAATTTCTCATTTATTTTTCCGATAAACTATGGAGATAAGAGAGTTACCTCTTTGGGTTTGAAAACACTAATGCTACTTATAAATTTGGTGTGTCAACACAAATGTTATGGAGATAAGAGAACCTGTGACATATTTCTATATCCTCGAACTATAGGTTTGCACATATAATTATTCTTAGCAGGTATGATACATCTCTCTCCTCAACACCCACACACACAAACACACAAACACAAGGGGGATAATATATTATAACTTTCGCAGCAGCTTTTACCTTTAGCAAAATCAGACTTTAAACTATGAAGAACGGACAGAATAAGGATACCCTGCAGTGAGAAATTGCATCAACATATATATGTCTCAAATGACTAAGACTGCATTCTAGAATGTATTAACCATAGGGATGAGAAGAATCTCTTTCCCTCAAACAACTTAAATCCAATAAACTAATTAGCAAATTGAATAGTTGCAATACTAAACCCAAATATCCAAAAAATGTAAGTTGGAACATGAGTTCTACATTGACAAAGTGAGCAAACAGTTCAAACAAAGAAGAGAGTAGTCCAAGTCATAAAGAAAATGAGATACGAGCACCACAAGGAAAGTACTATTTTGAGATTGGAAATGAATACGAATTGAAACAATATGCCTACCATATGCCTAATTCGTAAACATTGGCCAAACAAAACAAAACTCAACCAATATTTAGATGCATTTAGGGTGTATAAATGTCCTAAAATTGAGTTATAGAGAGAGTACAGAGATCAATGGTGTAAAACATTGAAAGCAAATTTCACCAGCGTTGGCGAGAAGCTCAGAAGACGGTGACGAGACGACAAGAAGCAAAGAAAGCCCTAGAAATTTTTGAAAGACAGAGAGACAGAGAGAGAGCACGAAGAGAAAGAAAATCTTGAAAATGAGGAAAAATTATGAGAGAGTAAAATTAGTAGATTTTACAAATGACTTATTATGGCAACCGAAGAGTCGCCTAATAAGTTAAATAACAAAAAGCTTATATCCCATTTCACAGATGACTTATTAACGCGACCCATATTCGTTGTAACAACAAACCAGAGTTCTAAAATGTTGCTTTTTGCAGCCATATTATTAGCGGCAAGCATAATTCGCCAGAAACTATTACCTTTCCAGCTACTTTCCAAATTTGACACAAATATTTTTCACAAATAAAAAAACTTGTCTTTTGTGGCTATAATTATATTGCTAGAAAAAAAGTAGCCATAAATACTACTTTTTCTTGTAGTGTGTGAAGGTAACCACTTGTTTCTTCTTGGCCATAAATGTCATATCTAAAAGGTATAGCATATGGTCATAGAGTCTTGTGATATGATACGTGTGTTGAAAAGAGTTGCCGGAAGGAGTAACGCATGAGAATCACGCACATATGTGGGTGGCACGTAAGAACCACTTGCATTGCTTTTCGTAGAACCACCACTTTCCTTAGAATGATTTTCAACTTGTGAATTTACTTGGGTTGTGCGTATCTCTCAGAAGTTGTCAGAAAGTTATAGATCTATCTTTTTTTTATCTTGAGAAAGTAAAATAAAATAAAATAAAATAAAACAAAATAAATCTTGATAAATAAGGTAGGTGAATGGTGGAATGAGGGAAGAAAGGGGAGGAGGAGGAGAAGGAAGTCGAGGTCTCCTCTCCCTCAAGTGAAAATCAAATCTCGAATTCTTAGTTTTTTAGGAAAAAAATGTGAAATGGAGGCCCTAGGTAGACTTTATTTTCTTTGTTTCAATGTGTGCTACCCCTAAATTAAGAGGATGTATAATTGATAAAAACTTTTCTTTTTAAGTTCTAAAATATGATAAGAGTCTTGTGATAAGTATAATTTTTACATGGTTATATTTTTCTTAATAAAATTGCAAGTTCTCATTTATTATTATTATTTTATTTTTTATTTGTTTGTGTTGAAGGAATAAGAAAAAAAAGAAGATTTTGCAAAAGGAAGAGAAAAGCAATACTTGATTGGGTGGTAATTAGAGTTTCACCAAGGAATTGAATTCCAAGTTGGAGACGCACGGATTGGACTTCCATCATTTCAAGAGCCACAACTTCACTTCAAAGGGCAATTGGACATCAAGAGGGGCCCCACATTTTGAAATACTTCATAGGCTGAACTCTAATTCACCTTGCACTTGCACGTCAATTCATTTTGCTCTCAAGCCCCATAGTCCATAGCATGAACGACATTACATGGCAGAAAAAGCAATTTGAAATGCACTTGGATCCGGACTTTCAAACGAAGAGCCGCAACATCACTTCTCGACTTGCACTTCAACGCGGCAACTTCACTTTTGGGTTTTAGGGTTAAAGTGGGACACGGCGCCTCAGCAACGAGAGATATAAAAGTAAAAGCACGGCGCCGTGAAGAGCGGGAGATCAGACCGGAGACCTGAGCAGAAAATAGAGTACAAGACGTGAGGTACTGTGTATTGGAGATTTTCTTTGAATTTTTTTGAGGAGAATCTGGAAGACAAAAGCGAGAACTGTATATTTATCAACCGATTTCGATAAAAAACATGTGTTTTATTTGTTTTCTTTTCAATTTTATTATAAAAACATATTTTATATTTCGAGTTATTTTATTTTTAATATTTTTATAATTGAGTGTTTAATTCTTATTCTTAATGCTTACAATTTTTTTATGAATTATTATTTGATCAATTGAATTACAATGAGACCGAGATGTGATTTGTGGTTTTAGTTCTAGAATTTAAACATCATTAGTTGAGCAAAAACAGAGATACTTTATCTCGACTAATGTGATTTGTCAGAAAACCACAAATCACACTATGCGAATTTAATTCAAAGATACTTTATCTTTGAATTAAATTCGCATAGAAATATGAAATTGTTAATTGGAGATATTTTTTATATTATTCGAGAGAGGATATTGAATAGTTAAAGAATTTTTAATCATCAACATGTGATTATTAGAATTTAATAATTAAGAAGAATAAATTATGTGGGATATGGTAGGTGAAATCAACTGCTTTACATCCATTATTTTTATATTTTTACACTCTTAGATTTTAAGTTTTGTTATTTTTTTTATTCGTAGATTCATTTTTGTTAATTAGTTTAATTTAATTTTGATAGTAGAAACATTCCAGTTATTTTTGATCTTTTAAATAGTAATTAATTTAGTAAATTTCAGTATTCAGTAACATAATTAATCCCAATAGATTCGACATTTGTTTTCTATAAAACATTTTAGTACTTGTTATGATCCTGTATACTTGCAGATTATTTTACACGAACAAGCTTTTGGCACCATTGCCGGGGATTAATTATTTGTTATTGATATTGATACTAGATTTTTACTACCTTGGATTTTATTTTATATTAAAAAATATTAGGTTCATCTGAGTTTGTTTTCTTTCTTTTCAGGAATTAGAAGTGCATGCCCCGATCTAAACAATTAGAGCATACACTCTTTCATCCCGAGATTGAAAGAACCTTACGTCAGATAAAGAAGAAAAATGAAAAAGAGGCCAACACATTTCTATCTGATATGGCTAATCAGGAGCACAAGGCGTTACGAGAATATGTTATAACCTCAGTCAATGGGGCTACATCGAGCATAAGAAGGCCGGCCATACAAGTCAATAATTTTGAGATCAAGCCGGCCATCATTCAAATGATACAGCAGACTGTCTAGTTCAGGGGGCTGTCACAAGAGGATCCTAATGTCCATATTCCAAATTTTTTAGAAATTTGTGATATTTTTAAACACAATGGAGTGACAGATTATGCGATTCAACTAAGGCTTTTTCCCTTCTCACTTAGGGATAAAGCGAAAGTCTAGTTGAACTCTTTGCCGCCTGGTGTCATCACTACCTGGGAAGAGTTAGCACAAAAGTTCTTAGCAAAATATTTTCCTCCCACAAAGATAGCAAAGCTAAGGAATAACATCACTACGTTTATCCAATTTGAGGATGAATCATTATATGAAGCATGGGAGAGGTACAAAGATTTATTGTGAAGGTGTCCTCATCATAACCTTCCAGCATGGCTTCAAGGGCAAATATTTTACAATGGTCTGGGAGTTACAAGCAGATCTATGATTGATGCAACAGCTAGAGGAGCTTTAATGAGCAAAACTCATGAAGCAGCCTATGAACTTTTGGAAGAATTAACATCCAACAACTATCAATGTCTTACAGAGAGAGCAATGCCAAGAAAATCAACTAGAGTTTTCGAACTTGATTCTATTACCACATTGGCGGCACAAATGGCAACTTTGTCTCAACAACTAGATAAGATGAATGTTAATGCTATTCAAATTAATATTGTTTGTGATCATTATGCAGGAAATCATTTAAGTGTAGATTGCCAAGTGAGGAATCTTTCTGCCTAATCGAGTTGTGGACAAGCAAATTATGTATCAAATTTTCAACGTCAAAATAATCCATACTCGAATACGTACAATCCTGGATGGAGGAATCACTCCAACTTTTCATGGAGTAATAATCAAGAGCCAACTAGACCACCTCAGCAATTCCCACAACAAGAGAAGAAGTAGGCATTTGAAGACATGTTCATGCAGTAAATGTAGAAGACAGATATAGTAATCCAAAACAACACGGCTTCAATCTGTAATCTTGAGGTGTAGATCGGTCAGCTCTCAAACATGCTTACAGAGAGGACCGCAGCGACTTTGCCGAGCAATACTATCACCAATCTAAAAGAACATGCCAAGGCTATATCAGCAAGAAGTGAGCGGACATATAAGGAGCTCAAGTAGAAAATGCCAAGCAAAATAAAATCGTGGATAATGAGGAGTCCAAGAGGATAATGAGGAGTCCAATATGAAGGAAGCCAAATCAGCAAAGAGCTTCAAAATCCAAAAGTTCAGGAAAATTATTTTTGAAATTTATTGTAACACCCCGTCCATCTTTTTCTCTAAAGCTTAGCGAATCTCACAAAAATGATATGTAATAGCCCTAAAAATCTTCATCTTAATTTAATTATTTAATTAAAGGTTAATACACAAGATTAGTGGTAATTGGTGAAAGAACAAAATAGGCTTTGAAGAGATGGGCTTAGGAATGAGACCTTTGGGGAATGGATCAAGTGAATGGGCCAAGAGAGCAATGGAGAGTCCAAAAGCCCATAGAATGAGCCCATGGCCCATCAAGCCCATAGTAGATACACTTTTCAATTGAAGAAAAATCTTAGAAAATTATCCAAACACCTATAGGAAAATCCAAGTTGGTGGAGGTTGACTAGTAGTTGGATACATGCCATGTAGGATTGAGTGTAGGATCAAATGAAATGATTTTCCTACCATGGAATCTTGGAGGTACAAGACACCATCCCTTGACTTTCCAAGTGAGATTATGGTGTGTAGGGAAGTGACAAATGGCATGAGGAGAAGCATGGATGAAAGGAACTAGGAGGTTTCGGTGGAAGGCAATCTGTGGGGGTTCATTGGAGAATCTCATGGGGTATGGCCACCAACAAGTGATAGGACAAAAGGGAAGAGTGTGTAAGTGGATAAAGTACATATGTAAGAGAGTATGGTGATGTGAAGAGAGGTATGGTGTGGGTGTAGGTGATTGAAATGACAAAAACTAGGAAGAAGAACAAAGATGATTTTCGGTGGAGCTTAGCTTGGCTGGTCATGCCTTGCTCAAATTCTAAAAAGCATGACTTTGCAATCCCTTGGATGGACACATGAGAGAATAGGGGAATGATGATTGAGTGAAAAGTAAGAAAATGGATGCTAGAAGCACCAAGAAGCCGCCGGCCATAGGAAGGAAAAGGAGAAAGGGAAATCACCAAGGTATGGCCAAGATTTGATCTTGGAGTGGACTAGAGTAGTCAATCACTCCATCTATCATTAGCCATACCTAAATATGATGAGAAGTGTACCAAAGACCCTAGGGAAGAGAGCTGGCCATGTGACCCCTTAGGCAAATCCCTTAAGCTCATTTCACTTGGACACATGCAAACACTCTCATTTTCTCTCCACCTCTCGGCCAAACTCACTCTAGTCACTCCTACTTTTGCTTCTTCTCTTTTCACCACATAATTTGAAAAACCCTATAGTAGTGAAGCCAAAAAGTAAGAGTGTGGAGGTGATCAATTCATTGGAGAAGGTTAGTGACTAAATCCATACAAGTTTAGGAAGAACACACACACATGTGACACTTTGTTTTGGTTAGAAGGAAATAGGGTTTCCTTTGAGTTTTATGTTCATGGCTAGCCTAATGGGAGATTTTATATGTGTAATTTCATATTTAAGCTAAAGTCTAATAGGAGTGTGGTAAGTATACTCCCACTTTTTCCTTAACAATTCTTATATATAGTGAAGTGATCATGCTTGTTGGATTAATGGTTGCTATTGCCATGTTTGGATTGGATTGATTTTACTTGTTTGTGATATGAATATTTTGGTGTAAATTTAGATGATGAAATAAGCTTAGAATGTGAGTAGAGATGATGGATCAAGTGTTAGTTGCAAAAAGAAAGGAAAAGCATGATTATTTTGTGAAATGATGAAAATAATGCATGAAGGATTTTAGTGTTAAATGTCAAACTTTGGTGTTGCTAAGGTAAATTTTATTTGAGGAAACTAGTGATGAAATTGATTTATTCAAAGAGCATATTGTGTTGAGAAAATGAAAATGGACATGAGAATGAACTATATGATTGATATGAATGGAAATGCTATACACTTGCATATGGAAGAAATGATCACTTGTGTATGATGTATAGAAATGTTTATTTGGAATTTTATGATATTTAAGGTTGAGATTTAGAAGATTAAAATTATATTGCTTTGTGGTGATTTTGTTTAGTTGAGCTCATAGAAGAGACTATTGGAAAAGGAAGTTCGAATAGACTAAGGGGAGGAGTTCCCTAAGTTAGAATGGTGAATGGAGGAAATAGAAATAACTGAGTTTGGAGGTGAAAATGGTTACTAGGATAAACACTAAGGTTTCGGTTACCCCTTGCTAAGGAGGGTACATGATTTAATTTGACACTTTAAAATTGATTGGAGGAAATTTGGAGTCAAATGATGAAGGAAAGCCCTAGAAACTCTCTAGGAGAATTCGGCCATGATGGGTTGGAGATGGGCCCAATACCCCACTTCAATCCTAGGCCCAATTTGAGTATAGAACATGATAACTAAGTAGGAAAGTTATGAAGTTATTCCAAAAGAGGGAGAAAAGAAAATGAAATGTGAATGCACTCGAGCTTGTCTCGGGTTCTGTATGAAGTTAAGTGAGCATTGCATGTCCCATGCATAAGTCATGAAAAAGAATGTTTTTAAGGTCAAGCATGTTTTTAAGAAAAAAGAAAAGAAAAGAAAAGAAAAGATTAAATTTTTTGAAAGAAAAGAAAAGAAATAAAGTTTTATAAGAACCCCAAAGGCTGGGACCGGGAAGTGCCCCAGTGGAACTCCCTGTCCACTCAGGAGTGATTAAAGTCGAGTGGAAGCCCCTGGGTCGACGAAGAACAGTCGGTGAACCGTGTATGGCACCAAAAGATGTCCGGAGCGCGGTAGCACCTAACGCTGGTGGGTGCCCAAGGATGGATATGGTGTAAGGACCTTCCGTTTTAAAGTTATAAGACGCACTCACAATAAGGTGATGCGGTAACCAGCAGGGAACATGCGGTGCTAGGGGAACCGTGTTGTGTCTCATACATGTTAAGTGAAAAGTCATGACAAGAAGGGCTTTCGAGCCATAAGAAAGATCTGTTCAAGATAAGTGGCGCCTAAGAAAGAATGAAAGACATGAAATGTTTTAAAGAAATGTTTTGAAAAGTAATGATGACATGACAAGAAGTTTGAAAGAAGAAATCTGCATGAAAGTTTTATGAAAAGAAGTCTGAAAGAAGCATGTCTGTTTAAAAGTTTTCATGAGCATGTGCATGAGTTAGTCATTCATTGCATGTGCATTAGTTAAGAATGTTTTGTTCACTTATCTGTATATTTGAGATGTTCTGGTTTAAGTGCTAATGTACTTGCTGAGATTTCTCCCGAAATCTCACCCCCTTTTATTATCTCTACTATCTCTCCCTTGGGAACGATAGAAGTTATTGCAGGACATGATGGATCCCCGGATTACGACTCTCGAGAAGATGGGACGGACCCTCATGGGCCCGACTAAGGCTGAGATTGCCAGGCCAGTGACCCTAGACCTGTTGGGTCAGTGGGCAGCAGAGTCGCTTCCTATGGCAATGTATTTTTTGACGACCTACGCCCTACGGGGTGCTGTTTGGTGCTAGGAGTTGACGGGCTCCTCCACATGGGACGCCTATTTACGTCATCCTTTGGGATAATGTGTGACGTAGGTCGAGGACTGAGTCTGGACAGCCTTCGTTATGGCCTGGACTTTAAGAAGATAAAAGAAGAACCCGCCTATTAGTATGGTTGGCGGAGGGAGGAGTGGATCCGCAGCACCTTTATTTTTTATTCACTGATGTATTTTGTGGAAAAATCTTCCCGCTGTGTTGGGGAGTACTTTTGTATAAAACTGTTTACATTGGTGACTTTATCCTGATATATATATATATATGTGACGTTTAATTTGGGTTTTATTTCGTTACCATGTGATGTGCGACAAGCGTAACGTTTTGTCGTTTATTTATGGCTTGACCTTTTTCTGCTGTGATATATAAAAAAAAAAACAATAAGACCTGTGTATGTAATAAAGTAAGACTCTCACACGTAAAGACGAGGGATGACTTCCTTGTGACGTTCGTCCCCGGCGTCGTAATTTGCATACGAACCCAAGCGCAAGTTGGGGCGCCGACATGATAGGTTGTTCATCTCATTAGATTGGAACGAGACTCGATATACATGTCAGTCTCGAAGCACGTGCCCGACCTCGATTGCATATTTTAATAGATAACAATTGATTTTAAAATATGCCTAGTGTTTTAATGCAATCGAATATTTTAAATATTCTAAAAATATTATATAAAGTATTTCCAGCATTATTGGACTCAAACCTGATTTATAAGAAACTGCAATTATAATATTTTGAAGAGTTCCAAAATATTATAATTGTAAAAAATCATTTTATTAGCCTGGTTTGAGTTATTTATGATGTTGTAAGATTTTAATTACGTTTTAAATTTCTGATTTAAATATATAGCTTTACCTTTTTAGTAATCAGTAAACTTCATCATTTTAATTAATGATGAGGAATATTATATTATAAACTAAAGTAAGTTAAAATAATATTTTATTTTAATTCATCTGAGTGTTTTTAAAGTAAAATTGATTTTAAGTATTTTCAGAGCAGTGTTTTAAGCGCATCATTTGTCCATTCAATGACTTTAACGCGTGGAGCCTATAAATAGCCCGATGAAACCCAAGCACCTCACTTTTTCCTTTTTCCTTTTTCCTTTTTCCTTTTTCCTTTTTCTTTCTCTCTCCTCTCTCTTCTCTCTCCCGTGCACCCCCTTTCACTGTGCCTGTTCACTTCCAGCTCGTGGTGGCACCACCGCCGGTCCCACCTGGACCCCCTTCCACCAGCAACCTCCCCTGCACTGGTGGTGCACATCACGGCAGCCACTAGCAGGCGCATGAATAGCAAACCCGAAATGGGTTTTTGTGCTTTTCTTCCATTTTTCGGTACCAACACTGGCTGCCTTGGCTCACCACCACTATCACTGGACTTGATTATGCCCAAAAAATAACACGGTCGTTTGCAGTATAGTTTTGGGGTGTCGATTCCACAGGGAGATGGATTAAGAAATTGAAGAATAGTAACGAAATTAACAAAAAGATTTAAAAGAGTGCGAAAAGTGATTTTTGAGGCATGACATAAATTAAAACTAAATAAGTAATTTGAAAAGTATAAAAATGAGACGAAAAGTAGAGCATTGGGAATCCTTTGTATATAATCGGTATTTTAATTATTTTCGATTGATTAATAACTCAATTGAAAAATCTATGCTAAATTTTTAATCGGAAGATAAAATATTAATAATCAAATTTAAATCAAATGTAATCTTTCGAAAGATCATTCGTCACAATATAAGAACGGAAATTTTTATCGATATTAAGGAAATTCAACGTCGACAATATACTCGTAGAGTAATATTCCAGCAGAAAAGTAAATTAATATAGATAACCAATTGAACCAAACATACTCAAAGGATTATTCCATTCAATAGAAAAAGTATGACTGAATCTATAAATGAAATAAATTTTAAGATTATTTGGTGACGAAAATATTTATAATAAATTTTGAATGAATAAACAAAAGAGTTTAATATTTAAAGCCCACATATATGGAACAAAAACAATTTCAAATACCATCATATATATAAATTCATCCCTAACTCTACTAGAAAATTTAGTTACACATATTGAAAATATGTAACAAAAATTCTCCAAAGGAAACTATGATAGAATCGGCCATGTTTTCTCTTCTTTTTTGGTTTTTCTTTCCTTTTCTCAAGCTCTCTAAAATGGTTCTTCAAGCCTCCAAGCACACTCCTTCTCTTACGTTGGATTCATATATATATAGACATTTCCATCCAAGTTGCTGTATATCAATTTTCTTCTAATTTCAATTTGTGGCTTGAAATTATCTATGCATGGGATACCTTTGGTCAGGTGAAATTGAAGTGAAATGAGGTGTATGCATTGTGTGGTTCTTCTTTCATTTGATGTAAGTTTAATTGTATGATAAAGTGCCATGTGTTGTCTTCATGCATGTGAAACAATTTTCAATCTTTGAAGAGGTGGAGTGCCGTGTATGAGTTTGTTTCCTCCCATTTTGTTTCGGTTGTATTTCCATGTGTTGCTTCAAGTGTTTGCAATTAGATGGAGGTGAATTAAAATAGAAGTAGGTGCCGGCTTATGCTTCAATTGAAGTTGTCGGTTTGGATAATTTTTGAAGCACCGAATGGATTTTGGCACTTTGAAGTGCCGTATGTCATTTTTCTTCCTCCCTTGTTTTGCTATGTGTTGCCATGTGTTGATTGCATTTGATTGCATTTAGATGGAATTGAATTGTAGGCACCGGCTTATGCTTCAATTGAAGTTGTCGGTTTGGATAATTTTTGAAGTACCGAATGGATTTTGGCACTTTCAAGTGCCGTATGTCATTCTTCTTCCTCCCTTGTTTCCATGTGTTAGCTTCCTATCTTGCTTGCCTCCTCTTCATTCCTTTGATCAAATATTTCAACTCCAACTATGTTGTCATGTGAAGCCTTGTAGATGGCTGAATATGATGAATGATTAGTCCAATTTCTCCGCTATATATGAATGGAGGACTGAAGAAGTGCCGTGTGTATCCCTTTTGAGTTCCAACTATGTGTGGCAATTTATTGGCTATGTGGTGGCTGCTTTTCTTCTCTAATTGTTTTCAGCTGAAATGCTTCCACTAGCAAGTATAATTTTATTTATCTTCAAGTGAGTCAACCAAATATTTGGATAGAGCTCTCCTTCAACTGAATCACCTATGGCTGCTTGTGTCTCTTTGAGTTGTCGGTTTCCTCATAAATTCCTTTTATTGTTTATCAATTTCTCAAGGTGCCGTGTACCACTTTTCATCTTGGCATGCTTTGATCAATCATCTTAATTCTTCATGCATTGATGTCACCTAATACAATGGCTGCCAACAAGAAAATATATTCAATTAATTTGTAAAGATGGGATCCATAATTTAGAAGCAAATTTGGCTCTCTAAATTGAGGGATTAAATAAGGTACATTGGAGCAAGGGGCCTTATGTGAATTATAAAGTAATTAGTGAAAATTCATGGGACCTATTTAATGAATTAAACTCGTGTGTTTCTATGTGTATTTATTTGAGACTTAAATATATTAAATCATGCTCATATCCATTTCAAGATAAATAACTATTAAATTAAATAAAATGAGTTATATCATTATTTTCTCTTTTCTTTTAGCATTTAAATAGAGTATTTAGAGTACATTTTTGTGCACTCATCAAGACTCCCCATCCTCAGGATTACAAAACCCACCACCAGTAGCCACCCCAGCTCTCTCGTTTCTCCTCCACTCGAAATGGGTCTCCAAATGGGCCTCTCTTCACTGCGCCGCCATTCGGCCACTATGAGTCTCACCTCCACCACCAAAACGTTCTCCTACCTCAGCTGACCACCTCCTAGCTTTATTTCCCCAACCGAGCCTCCACCTCCCTAGGACAAGCAAAAATCCAAAAATGGGTTTTCACTCTTTAAAGCTATATCCGCCACCTTCCAGTGGTTGCACCATCTCACCACTACCACCATAAGATTCTCCATCCTCCAATGAGTTCCCTAACTTTCAGTGTCAAATCGAGCATCCTAGCCCAAACTGTCACTTTATGTGGTTGACGTCACTTTACGCGACGTTAGTCGTAACATACGACGCCTCTTTCACCACCAACGAACTCCCCACCACATTGGCCACCCTCGTACGACTTAGTTTTACTAACTAGAACCTTTGACCCAAACCCCGATGTATCCCATTCCGAGGTCACAATACTAACCTTGATGGAGCAATTAACGCTCAAGTTAGTGGTTTCCAACGCTACTAACTGTGCTAGAGTATGAGTGACGTACGGGTTTATCTCGCTATTGTATAACCCTCTCTCCCTTATATTTATGTTTATTGATTGATTGTGAATTGTGCTGTTAGGATTGTAGAGTTCGTTGTGTAGTTGAGATTAGAGTTGGTTGACTGTATTGTAGCCGTTGTGGCTGTATAGTGAAGTGTCGGGAATGGTGTTGAGTAGAGTGCGTGACAGAAGCATGGAGGGTACTCCATGTGCTGTAGTCATGATGCACTGTAAGGCTTGTCACGAAATTGGATCCTCGCGTGTTGAGGAATGTAAGGCGCGTGAAGTGTAGGGGACTTTGGAAGGGTGTTCCAAGGTGATAATGTGACCGGTGACCCCAGTGATCGTTGTCGTTGTGTAGCCGTGTTACGTTCTGAGTAGGTGAAAATTTGTACACGTGCCAAGTCGAAGGTGACATAGGAGTCATGCGACATAATGCTAAGTAAAGTATAGGGTACATATGTTTTTCGGTGACACATGTACTAGACGAGTTACCATTTGTAAAGGATACTCTGGCCTGAGTAAGGGTATGCGAGGTCAAGCCCCTAAGGCTTTCCTAAGGTTGCACGGGATGCATGGTTGGAGATGACGAGGGCAATGATGACGTGTAGGCTTGGACGCCCACAGCATCAGGCGTATTATTTAGCATTGAGATGCGTGACCCAATCGGTCTAAGTCATGCATTAGTGTGAGGTTGTTTGTCAGGGGTGTTGGTCGTAAGCTGATCCTCAAGGGTGAAGCATAGTAAAAGCCCTATCAGCACACAGGGATAAAGGGGGAATATGTGACGCCCCCAAGTTACGTTCGTAATTCAATGCATATTGAAGTGTCAGGGTTAGTAACACTTAACTACTCACCCTCGTACTTATCTAAATTTAATGCAAATCACAGCGAAAAAATTCTGAATAAAATTAATTTTTAGTAATCACATGGTAGTATAGAAACTACAATATCCACATCATTCATTTAAAATAATATTGTATCCTTACATGTATAACCTAGTTAGTTTTCTCATATACAATATTTACAAGACTTCTCAAATATCTTCTTATGGCCACCATGACTCATTTTTCCTTTCCTGAAATTTCTTCCCCTATCAACTCTAATGCCTATTTCTATTAACTGGTCAAAATTTTGAAGAAGAGTACTCGGAGGGCTTCTCAAGGTTCTCTTGGGTCTCTCGAGCGACTAGGGCTTTACTCATGTCCATTATCAAATCCTGTAGTAAGGATTGAATTTCCAAAAAAAAAATATACAAGAGTGAGATTTCCAAGGAAATCTCATAAGTACACAAATAACTTAACAAATGAATCATCCGAGCATATCAATAACATAGTATATATCATAATGAATTAACTTCTCATGATTCATGAATGCCTTATGAGACTCATGTATATAGATGACCATAATTTTTATACAGCCTTGTACTCTTACATGGACCCACCATCTTATATTTAAAACTCTTATTTACTTTTTTATATTGTGGGTCTTACTTACTTCTTATCGTCGACAGGCATTACGCATCACCGTCCCTGTCGGATTTTACTTATTTCATATCATTGATAGGCATTACGTATCGCCGTCTCTGTCGTATATTTCTTATTTCATATCATCAACAGGCGTTACGTATCACCGCCTTGTCGGATATTTCTTATTAAGTTTTCTTAAATGCTTGACAGAATTTATGATGACACGTAATATGGATTTTTCTTAAAACGAACATCATGACTTATGATGACACGTATGAGACAAAATACAACATGATTATAACCATAGAATTTTGAATGCATATCTTATGAAATACATAACATATTTGCATTCCACATATAATTCTCATATTAAATCACATGCATTGGATACAAGAAAATATTGGATTCAGGTAATAGGGAAATCTCGCTCGAGCCAGACGTCAAGCAAGGGTCGAGCTAAGTTTCTGCCTAAATCTCGCTCTACCGGTTCAATTCCAATGTCATCCTTTATTGAGTCCTTATCTCTTAAAGCTTTAAACATAAAAGTTATATATCTTCCTCTTAGCTTTCCATAACCTCTTGAATCATTCAAATCCGATATCAAATGAACAAGTTATATTCAATTTACCAAAAGGTGTCAAATATCAGCCTGTATCTCGCTCGAGTCAAAAGTCAAGCGAAAGTCAAGTGAAGTCTCGGGTTAGGTATTTTTCCAACCTAAAACAAGCCACCTTTCTATCCAAGCCTTCACCTTACTTAGTAAAATATAATTCTAAGTTCTTCTAATTTTTCTTAACATATTTCCATAACAAAAACTAATTCAAAATATAATAACTTTCATTTCAACATACAAACATAGTTTAATATCAAACAAGTATCATACATGTTAAGTTGTGCACTTAAAAATCTCTTCAAAGCTTGGTTTGATAGTTGGATTAGAATTTAGGCAATTCTCCCTCTGAGGCCTCTAGATTACCTTCTTTTTGGTGATCTAGTGGTGTAAGTGTGTTTAGGTGAATTTTATTCTTTCCCTTTCTTGTGTGGTCATGGTAATGGACTCATGGGAGGTTTGGAACAATGTTCACACATATATATGGTTAGTGGTGCCATGCATAAGGGCTTAGGGGTGAGAATACCCCAAGTCCTTCGATTTTCTTCCTTGGCCGACTAGGGGAGGTGTTCTCCTCACTTAGGCCTAATCATACCCCTAGTTTAGATTTTATTTGGTTCTAATCTTCATCCCAGCGTCTTTCTTAATCCACCTATAAACTCTCTTTTGATTAATGGCTCATATAATGACAACACATGAAGATAAAAATCAAAATAAAAACATAGAATTCTTGGTGAGGGGTATCCGGCCACTTAATCATTCTTATGCCCCATGACTTGTAGAACCTTTTCCCCCTTCTTGCCAGATGTTCCAACCCTCATTAGCACACTTGAGATGGCTGAAAAGATATTTCCAAGACTTAGTTATCCATTGGTTAGGAACAAAGGGATGGTTTGACTGGTTTAGCTAGTTTCTCACCAATCAGATTTGCTCTCAATTCCTTTATGATTTCTTTTTATTTTCTTACTAACCAAGGCTTCTAAATGACTTATATCCACCTTCCACATACTCGTACACATGTCAAGACCTCAGAAAAATTGATAGTCAATGACAATTTTCATTATATGGCTGAATATAAGACAACTAATTTAAGTCGATTACTAATTAGGCTCAATCCAGAGCCGTCCACTTCACGCCCAATTAAGTTTTTGATCCAGTCCGAATCTTCAAAAACCCAAAGTATGAAAGTTTTAGATCTGTCTATTAAAGTTCTATAAGAATTATAATCACCTCATCTGGATCTCATATGAAAACTTTATGCTCATTACACAAAAACTCGACAAATTAGCCCGAGAGCTCATTCCGGGCACACCAAGTATTTGATCTTTTGTTCTATTACTTCCTCTTGAATTACTTCCTCAAATTTCAAAAATCTACCTCTTCCTAAGCCCAAATGTAATTTCTCTAATTGATATCTCTCATTAAAATTTTTAAAGGTTTATCCTATCATAGAATACATCTAAGTCTCAAATTCTATTTTCATGGAAAAAATATATTTTCAATAAATTCTTTTAAAATATTATCAAAATGTTTTATCTTAAAAAAAATTGGGCTATTACAGAATGTCTGAGTGTCTGCTAGGGAGTCCCCTGATAGTCTTGGCATAGTGAGTATGGACTCCAAGGACATGAGGACAATTGAAGATTATCCATGAGTGAGATAAGGACTTCAAGAATATAAGGATATTATAAGTTGTCTCAATGTCTACAACGAGTCCCCAATGGTCTGAGCGAAGTAAGAATTTCAAGGACATAGAGATATCGTAAGGTGTCCCAATGTTTGCAATAAGTCTCTGATGGTCTGAGTAAAATTAGGACCCCAAAGATATGGGGATAGCAAAAGAGTGTTCTAGGTGAAGTGTAACTTTCTAATTTAATTGCTTGTGTTACATATATATATTGATGCTAGTGTATGTATGCTTGTAGGTTGATTTTTATGATGTGATTATGACTGGACCACATGGTATGAGAACAACATGGAGACTAGGTAAGCATTATGTTCAAATGCCTTTAGAGTCAACCAGACTAGTAAAGAAAAGATAATAGGATTGAAAATGTTATTATATGTACGTAATAGTCATTCTTGGTAGCCCCTTTTATTGAACCCCAAATGCTTAATTATGTGCATGTGGTTGTATGCCTATATATAGTAATTATTGGATGTATTCTCTGAAAAATGTAAAATGAAACTTGAGATTTCTGTTTCATGATCTTTTGGAACAATTCCATGAACTAACGCTATGCGAGGACACTACGCAATGACCCTATGAAATGTCCCTATTCGATAACCCTACGTCCCAATGATATTAAGTGCACGTGCATGCGTCTGGTTCATAGATATGCTTATAGACGATACTTTTCTATAGGCTGACCAACTAAGTAAAGATGGGATAGAAAGCATAGGGAATAGAAGATAGTAAGGGTCTAGGGAAATAAGAATGTGAAATGGGTACAAAGGCAGACCCAAGGGTCCAAAGGAAGACCCAAGATCCAAAGGAAGATTCACCAATCCTAGCACACAAGGGTAACAGTGTGCAATGGTCTAATAGAAGTGAATGAATTAGAATGAATGTCATGTTATGTAGGATGTGCATTGCATATATGATATGTATGCATTGGATAAATGATTGTTTATTAGTTGTTTGTAATGACTTGTAGCTATTGGTTGTTATTCCTACTTGTTGATTGTGTGCTTGCTTATTGTGATTGTTTTCTTTGTCTGATATTTACGTGGTTTATTTTTGTGTTTGCTTGGTTGATGATTGTTTGTCTGTTAACGATTTTGAGTGACTTAGTAATTTCTAAGAATAAGGAGAGAATAAGAAGGATGTCAAAGATCCATAAAAGATAAATGGCATAATAGGGTTATAGTTACAAAAAATGATACATGTATTGTCTTGTATATATGTATGTGTATGAGAGTTGTTTGCATGAATGAAAAACTTATTTTGTTATATTAAAAATGGTATGAAATAATACTTATTTAGTATCGACTCATTTTAGTTTTCTTTTTGTATATTTCCTTCCCCACACAGGAGTGCGCAACAGGAAGTGCACAGGTCAAGGGAAGAGCACGAAAATCTAGGTAAGTATGAAAGCCCTTTGTTTTATAATGAAATTTTTTTTTCTGCTGTAAACCTATTTTCTTGTAAAAAAAAAAATATATGTCTTATTTTATAATGTGAAGTTTTGCACCCTGGGTATTAACTAAAGGTTTTTAAACGAACAAAATCGATCGTGTTTCTTTCAATTTATGATCCACCAATTCCCTTTCCGCAAGGATTAAGAAAAAATAAAATAGATGGTAAGCTCTATAAATTTTTTAGCATATTTAAGCAATTGCATATTAATATTCCTTTCATTGAAGTTTTAGAGCAAATGCCTAATTAAATTTTTGAAGGATATTATATCAAAAAAGTGGAAGTTGGAGGAGCATGAGACGGTAATGCTATCACATGAGAGTAGTGCAATTTTACAAAAGAAGTTGCCGCTTAAGTTGAAAGATCTAGGGATTTTTACTATCTCTTACATTATAAGAAAATCTTATTTTGATAGAGCTTTATGTGACTTAGGGGCAAGTGTTAATCTAATGCCTCTCTCTATTTTCAGGGAATTGGGCCTTGGAGAAGTAAAGCTGACCACCATCTCTCTACAATGGGCGGATAGATCTATTAAATACTCGAGAGGAGTCATTGAGGACGTACTTGTGAAAGGTGATAAGTTCATCTTCCCAGCTGACTTCATTTTCCTTGATATGGAGGAGGACGAGGAGATCCCTTTGATACTGGGTCGACCTTTCCTTACGACGGAGAGAACCTTAATTGATGTCCAGCAAGAAAAACTCGTCATGAGAGTTGGCAATGAGCAAATCACTTTCAATGTATTTAAAGTGATCGAAACATGGCCAATGAGACTTGTGGAGCGAAATTCCCAAAGCTACCACTTGAGAAAGTGGAAGAGCTAAATTCACATCGGCCTACATCTCTAAGTAAGGAACCACCCAAACTCGAGCTCGATCTGCTTCCAACAAATTTAAGGTACACTCACTTAAGCCAAGACTCTACTCTTCCGGTTATTAATAAAAATTCTTTGAGTGATGAAGAGGAGGAGAAGTTGCCAAGAGCTTTGCAGAAACACATGAAGACACTAAACTTAGATTTACAAGCGGCTGGGAGAAGAGAATATTGCAACTCAACGAGGTGGATGTGTGACGACCCAAAATTTCTTACCTTATTTAATTGATTAATTGATTATGAAAAAAATGGTAAGCTTAGTGGTCTAATGTAGTAAGCCATTGAGGTTGGGCTTAGAATTGAGGCTTTGAGTGCATAACCTAAGTTAGTGTGCCAAGAGAAGAATGACAAGTCCATAAAATTAACCCATAGTCCACCAAGCCCAAATAAGGGACACATGTCTTCCTTAGAAAAAAATCTAGAGAATCTTTAAAGACTAGTAAATGAGAAGAAGAAAATGCTAGTAGTTGGAAAGTTGACTAGTGGTTATCTTGAAAGATGAAGTGTGAGAATCAAGGTGGGATTTTTCTCATCATTTGGATAACTTGAAAAGTGTGAAGGAAAAAGAAATCTTTCATTTTAGTCTTCCTAGGAGCATGCCATATCTAAAAGGGTGACACATGTGGCATGTAATGGGAAATAGAAGTGAGAAGAAATGAAAGCTTCGGTGGAAGCACTTAGCATAACCCTTCATTGGGTTTTCCCATGCAACCTTTTCCAAATCTAAACAAATGACCATTGAGAGATCTTGTAAGAGGGATTTGACAAGGAGATTGACAAGTAATGGAAGGATGTGGTATCATTAGAGAGAGGAAAAGAAGATGAAAGCAAATAAAGGGGATTCAGGTGAGTAAAACCATGGGCCCTAAGTTGATCTTCTAAGGGTTTTGATCAAATCTAAATGAAAGGACATAAGGGATTTGTGTAAGAGTGTAAAGTACATGTGTGTAAGAGTGTAAGAATGAGTGGTGATTTGATAAGTTGATTGATGGTTGCTTGAAAGGAGAGAAAACCATGGGAGAAAGGGGAAGGTTTCGGGTGAGACCAAAAGTGGGATAGCCGAATACTTCATGCTCTTTCTTCCAAAAAGGTGATCTTGAAATCTTGTGGAATGACATGTGAAGGGATTGGTGAGTGTGTGAAAAGCAAGGAAGGGCTTGAAGCCCATGTCATGCACCGGCCATAGAAGAAAGTGGAGGAAAATGGTTGTCATTCAAGTACATGCTAGCTTAGGCACGATTTCACTATAGTGATGGGGGTCAAGTCTTTCCATCCATCAAGTATCAACTCTTGATGAGGGAATGAGTGGCCTAAGAGCTTAGGAAACTCATGGTCGAATGGCCTTATGCGTGCCCTATCTCCCTCACTTGGTTTCACTTTCTCACAAGCACACACACCCCCGTACCTCTCGGCCACACTCTCTCTCACTCCACTCTCATTTTGCTTGACTTCCTTTTACCTCCTAAACACTAGATTTTCCTAAGTCTAGTGGAGTTAGAACAAGCAATCCTTGAGTGGGAACATCTTTAAAGAGGTAAGGAAAGCTCAAAGCCATTTCAAGTGTAGATATTTTAGGTTAAATCACATGCACACACCAAAGCTTGTATCTTTGAGATTTCCTTTTCCATTTCATGCTTATGAAATATTTTAATGGAGTATTTTTATATATTTTCATAACTAATTTTTCTACTTGGAATATTGTAAGTGTACTTCCATCTTCTTTTTAGCATTTCATGTATATAGTTGGGTGAATATGCTTGTATTGGTTGTTGGTTGTATAAAAATGCTAGATTAGGTTTGTTTGATGAGAATGCCTTGTATTTTTCAATGAAAAATCCATGCTTGGATCATGTGTTACCTTAGGCTTGTAATTCTATTTTGATTGATAGATTTAGCTAAGTAGTAGCAAAGAGAAATGAAAGCATGAGGATACAAAATATACATGGTGATGATGGTAATGCATGCATAACTAAGAAGATATTGTTGGATATTGGTGATGCTAGGAAAGATTACTTGATGAAATACCTTACATATTAAACTCAAAAAAATCCTTCTTTGATTAATGTATTGTTCTAGGTTTAATGTTTATATTAAATTGGTGGATTTAGTCATTTATTGCAAAGAAAGATGGAAGTATGAATAATACGTTTTGTGGTGACAAGTGCATGCATATTAAGATAAGTTTTAAAGTTGGAAAATGGATGGATGAGGACATTGAATTTTCAGGTTCTATAGTATCTATGGTTAAGTTTAATAATTAAGTTATATTTCTTTTCTTCATGGAAAAACATAGTCTTAGGTTTTTGGAAAATATTAGTGATATGAAAATTCAAATGAGCTAATGGTAGGATTTTATTTACATAGGATTAAATGTATTAACTTTCGTTAAGAGAAAAGTGAGCAAAATACTCATCTAAGAGGCTATAGGGTTTCGGTCAACCCTTTTTTGTAAAGCTAAAATTATTTCAATAATTTTACTAAGGTTTAGTAAGTATGTGGAAGGGAATAGAAGGAAGAAATCCTAGGTAGTAACCAAAGAGGGTCTTGGCCCAATCATAGGGGTGAAGGCCAAGTACCCCACTCAACCCATTAGGCCCAATTATGTACTTATGCATGAACGGTAAGTTGAATGATGTGATGCTTGACTTATGAAAGGAGATGGCTAAGTGTGCACTCGGGTTCGTCTCGAATTTTTGCATGATTAGGGTTAAGGGTTTGCATGTCCCATGCATACGGCACGAAAATCATGTTTTGAGTCAAACATGTTTTCAAAAGAAAAGAACTAAAGTTTTATAAGAACCCCAAAGGCTGGGAAGGGGTAATGCCCCAGTGGAATTACATGTTCACTCAAGAGTGATTAAAGTTGAGTAAAAGTGTCTGGGTCGATGAAGAAAAATCAGCAGACCATGTATAGTTCTAAAAGGTGTTTGAACCTTAGTCGCACCTAAAGCTAGTGGGTGCCCAAGGACGGTGTTGGCTTTTTCCTTACCGTTATAAAAACAAGTTTTTAGTCGCTCGGTTTGAGTGGTCACCGAGTGATGAAGAGCAGATAGCGTAGTCGCCTTAACTTGAGTCGTCGCCTGGCGATGCAATAACGTGTAACGTAATCACTTAGACTTGAGTGGTCGTCGGGTGATATGGTAACTAGCGGGACCATACGATGCGTAGGAGAGCCGTGGGGTGTCCACAAAGTGTCATGACAAGATTGGCTTTCGAGCCCCAAGAAATGATACATATATGTAAGTGGCACCTAAGATAAAAAAAAAAATGAAAGACACGAAAAATCTTAAGAAAAAAGGTTCTTAAAGCATGAGTCAAAAGAATATGGTGATATGATGAACCCTTTCATGAAAAGTAAGCATATGAATCAAGATTGAAAAAAGTTACGTTTGTATGAAAGCTTCATGAACATGTGCATGTATTAAGTCATTTGTTGCGTATGCATTAAGTATGAATTGTTTGTTGTTCACTTATCTGTATGCTTGAAATACTTCAATTAATATATATGTGTACTTACTGAGATTTTTTTCGAAATCTTACCCTTTTATATTCCTACTATCATTTCTTATTAGGGACAATAAAAGTAGTTGCAAAAAAGTCTAGTGACCTCACCGCCTTTTGATGCGGTAACCCCTATCTTGTACAGCCAGTTTATAGAAGACATGCGATGGAAGGTGCTCCACGAGACCCCCAGATGGCAATGCACCAGGTGTGTCTCTCTTTGGGGTCCGACGAGTCTATACTCATGGACCGCATTTATACTTTGGAGGTAGGGACGAGCATCTTACTTGGTGGGCGAGTAGGACTAACCCAATTCCTTTTTGGTCCCAGTGTGAATGAGGTTAAAGACGAGTCTCCTTCTAGATAAAGGGTCATGGGGTCAGCACCTGATTATTAATGTTTATTTTGTTTAAGTATTTTGGGGTCTTCCACTGTTTTGGAAGAAAAAACAGCTTATGGAGTAATGAATTAGGTTATTATTATCTTAATGAAGTTATTTTGGGATATTAAAATTACGAAACCATGTGATGTTCAGTTAGAAGGGTTTGACCTTTTTAGTTGCGAAAATTTTTATACACCGCTTTTATTTATAAAAATATATATATACGATACGATGAGGGGTGAACTTCCCTGTAATACTCATCCCCGATGTCTAGATTTATGTACGATCCCAAGCGTAAACGGGGGCATCAACAGGATGTGTTTCACAATGATACCTATGAGAATGCTTGGAACTACAAAGATAAAATTACAAGATGGCATGATAAGCATATTCTGAGAGGAGAATTCGAAATTGGGCATAAAATTTTATTATTTAACTCATAAAAGTGTTCTATCGATCTCACCAATGATAAAGGATGAGATAATAACGTCTAGTTACAGATGTTAAATAAAGCACTTTTAGGAGGCAACCCAAATTTTTTTATATTTTTGTATATGTTTTATTTTATTATTATTTTTCTTTATCTTATTGTTTTGCTTTTATTTTTTTAGAAATAAAAGGACCAAAAAAATCTCCAATAGATACACGGCTGCACCTCAAGTAAAAAATATTAAGTTAGAAATTAAGGAAGCATCTCTTATCCTCTCTTATTCTTTTCATTAGTTTTTCTTCCTTTTTCCCATTGAAGATAATGTGATATTTAAGTTTATAGGAAGGAAATTTATTCATAAAAGAAAATTGTTGTTTTTCACTATGTTTGGTTTTGGCAAAAAAAAAAATGCTTATGATAAGAATATGGTTGAAATTCCTTATAATTTTTAGGAATTATTCTCATTACTTAAGTCTAGTTGTTAATTCTTTACTTGATCTTGTGTAATTTGGTATGATCATTAATCATTGTGCATACCTAGAGAAACTTTATGTGAATTTTGTGAATCTGGATGGTCACTACTTACTCTAGAACTTGTTAAATTACTCTCGAGGTGAAATTTTATACAGGATATTACTTGGTAAGTGATTTAGGCATTTTTGAATCGATTGAGCCTTTCAAGCCTACCTCTTTATTATCTTTATCCCTGGTCACACATTTGATTTATTCCTAAACAGGGTAAAAGATAAGAGAGTGATATACAAGTGAAAAAAAATGTACAAAGTTTCATTTATTTCAATATTTTAAGTTGCTTAGTAACTAGGGGTATTCATTTTCAATATTTACTCTTACGTTAAACAGTAACTTAAAATATGAGTATGTAAAAATACTTTAAGTGTCTAACTTGTTGAGTAACTGGGTGCATCCATACAAATGTCTGCATTCACGTCAAAAGACGAGTGACATCTCAAAGTAAGGAAAAAAGAAAAAGAAAGAAAGAAGCACTTCAAGTTTGTGACTTGTTGAGTAAGTGGATGCATCCATCACAAATGCTTGCATTCACGTCAAAAAATAAGTGACAACTTGAAGTAGAGAAAAAAAAAACTTTGAAAAATCGATGAAAGAATGTGTGATTTGAGATATTCAAAGGACTGAAAAAAGTGTATGTTTAGAAGTGAGAGTGTCCTATTTGCTTAAATCCTATCTTTTCTTTGTAGCTCTCACTCTAGCCATACATCACAAGTTTAATAAAAACCTATTATTCCTGGGTAATATATTATTCTATATTAATAGAGAATGAGTTAAAAATTAAGTCTATGGAATTTTTAGAGATCCATTTTTATTTACTTGTTTGCATAAAACCATCCGGAGAGCTAATTATGAAGTAAGAACGATAATGTAACGGAATTAACTTTTGGATTTGATTGATTTGAAATAATTCTTTTGAATTATAAACTTTATTCAATCTTTAAGGCAAGAGATTTTATGAAGCAAATCAATGTTTGTTTGAGTTTTTTTTTTTTTTCTTTGTTCGAGAATTAGTAAAGTTTAAGTTTGGAGAAATTTAATAAGTGTAATTTTACATGAATTTTATTATCTTTTTCTTATCAAAATTGCTAGTTCTCTTTTATTATTATTATTTTTTTTTTGTGTTGAAGGAATAAAAAGAAAAGAAAGTTTTGCAAAAAGAAGAGAAAAACAATATTTGATTGGGTGGTAATTAGAGTTTCACCAAGGAATTGAATTCCAAGATTGGGTGGTAATTAGAGTTTCACCAAGGAATTGAATTCCAAGTTGGAGACGCACAGATTGGACTTTCATCATTTCAAGAGCCACAACTTCACTTCAAAGGGCAATTGGACTTCAAGAGGGGCCCCCCCACTTTGAGATACTTCATGGGCTGAACTTTAATTCAACTTGCACTTCAATTCATTTTGCTCTCATAGTCCATAGCATGAACGGCATTACATAGCAGAAAAAGCAATTTGAAATACACTTGAATTCAGACTTTCAAACGAAGAGCCGCAACATCACTTCTCGACTTGTACTTCAACGCGGCAACTTCACTTTTGGGTTTTAGAGTTGAAGTGGGATACGGCACCTCAGCAACGAGAGATATAAAAGTAAATGCAGGGAGATCAGACCAAAGACCTGAGGAGAAAATAGAGAACAGGCCGAAAGGTTACTGTACAGTCCTTAGAAATTTTCTTTGAATTTTTTTAAATAGGAGAATTTAAAGGACAAAAGTAAAAGTTATATGTTTGGGCAACCGATTTTAATGAAAATATAAGTTTTATTTTTTTTTTTTAATTTTATTATGAATTAAATTTTATTTTTTAAATTATTAATATAGTCTAGCAATAAACACACAATTTATATTTTGAGTTATTTTATTTTTAATATTTCTATAATTAAATGTTTAATTCTTATTCTTAATACTTACAATTTTTTACGAATTATTATTTGATCAATTGAATTACAATAAAATTAAGAGGTGATTTGTGATTTTAGTTCTAAAATTTAAACACTATTAGTTGAACGAAAGTAGAGATACTCTACCACGACTAGTGTAATTTTTCAAAAAATTTAAAGTACGTAATGAGCATCCAATTAATTAAATTCGCATAGAGATATGGACTTATTAGTTTGAGATATTTTTTATATTATTGAAGAGAATATATTGAATAATTAAGAAATTTTTAATCATCAACGTAGGATTATTAGAATTTAATAATTAGGAAGAATAAATTGTGTGGTATATGCTAGGTAAAATCAATTGTTCTAGATCTATTATTTTTATATTTTTACACTCTTAGATTTGAAGTTTTGTTATTTTTTTTATTCATAGATTCATTTTTGTTAAGTAGTTTAATTTAATTTAGTAGTAGAAACGTTCCAGTAATTTTTTATTTTTCAAATAGTAATTAATTTAGTAAATTTCAGTATTCAGTAACATAATTCATCCATATGGGTTCAATATTTGTTTTTTATAAAATATTTTATTACTTGCTACTATTCTGTGTACTTACAAATTATTTTACACGAATATCTATCTTTTCTTATCAAAGTCATAAATGTTTTTTAAAAAACACAAAATCTGTTAACTTTATGATTTTATATATATGCATACGTAGTTAGCACAACCAATTTAGATGATTGAGTCTCAACAGAATCAACTGATAAATCACTAATACAAATTTATAAGATTGTATGACTATAATAGAACTTATAATAGTATTTTTAAAATAATAAACGAGTCAAGCAGTTCCTGAAATAAGTTAAAAGTTTGTATAGCAAATAAATAAATAAATAAATAAGTCATAAAAAAACACACATCATGAAGTCGATGATAAGGATTATTTCAAATGAAGATAAAAATTAAATATAATATATATCATATGTATACTTTATTACGTATGTTGTTACTATCGATTTATAAATAATTAAGATTTTTCTTAAATTCTTACCTCCACGTGGGAAAGAGATATTCATATCGGTGATAACACCTAGGAAGTCTCCTTCCGACCAGCATCATAATTTGATCAATTCCGGTACTCTAGCCATGTGTTGAGCTTCTTTCACCCCAAGTGGAGTCGACCGATCGTTTAATTTACTTCTCCAATAGTAGTAACCTGGATAACGTTGTAAACTTGTACGTACATCAAAGTTGAGTTTGAGTGTCTCCTCACGTGGCCAAGTGCTAATATTCTTTAATTTCAAGCTTGAATATTGTTTGATCGTTCATTTTTTTCCCTTAATAATTACCATTTTCGTGGGGAAATGAAATTAGAATTAGAATGATAAAAATAGTAGAGCAGATATATACTGTAGATCGCTCACTCACTGATCATCTAGAGATCTCTCATCTATTTATACATGAGTTTTATTATACATCATCTTCATACATGATACACTAAATGCTATATTTTTTTAATTTTTAATTTTTTAAAAAAAATTGATTTTATTCTTCTTAAATTAATTAAATTCTTCTACTTATTAATTATTGTTTATATATTAAAAATTTGATAAAAGAAAAAAAAATTAATGCGCTATATATAGTGTGAAAAGATTATGAATGAAATCTTTCTTTATTTATTCTTTTAGTTTTGGAGGTATGCATAATGGCTTTTGCTTTGTCGTATGTAGGCATGGGCCGGTCACCTGGATAATGACTGATGAGTACGCACACATCTCAGTATATATGGCATATGCATATATCCTATTCAATTACATAATGAGCGCACAATTTTTTTTTTTTTTTCCTGATAAGCCAAAACAATGAATTAACAACGATATGTCCATTGAACCTACTCCCAATATCGGTAAATTCTAGGCGGTCAAAATGTTTTTTATTTTCTAAGCAAGTGGTCAAAAAGATTATATTATATATATATATATATATATATATACATATAGATAATGTGCATAATTTTCCAGGACTTAAGTTGCGTCTCATCTCAACCTCAAAAAGAAAAAAAAAAAAAAAGAGTTGCGTCTCATCTCGGACAAGCAAATGTCAGTACATGCCCTTACTGACAATCAAAGGTCACGTTTTATTCTTGCTAAAATATACATAATGGCAAAAACAAGGCCAAAATGCACATTAAATTTGCATAAAAGGGTAGTAAACCAAGGAAGTGAACTCCATGGCCACCGGAAAGTTGGAGGTAGTGTTCATTGCCACACCTGGGATCGGAAACCTCGTCCCTGTCGTTGAGTTCGCGAACCTTCTCGTCGATCATGACCCTCGATTTTCTGCCACCATCCTCATAGTCACCATGCCTGAAAGACCCCTGGTCAACACCTACGTACAATCACGAGCCGCAGCCGCCGGCAGTAACATCCGGTTACTCCAACTCCCTGCCGTGGAACCTCCCTCACCCGATCAGTTCCAAAGCTCCATAGCCTACATATCCCTGCTCATCGAGAAACACAGGCCCCACGTAAAGCATGCCATCACCGACCTCATGGCGGAGGCGACCGAGTCAGACTCCAACCACTCGCCGTCCAGAATCGCAGGGTTATTCATAGACATGTTTACGACTTCCATGATCGACGTGGCGAGCGAGCTCGGCATCCCTTGCTACCTCTACTTCTCGTCTCCGGCCACGTTTCTCGGCTTCATGCTTCATCTTCCGATTCTAGATTCCGAACTCAACCCCACCGAGTTGTCTAGCTTGGACTCCGAGTTGATCCTCCCGGAATTCGTGAACCCGGTTCCATCAAGCGTGTTGCCTCCATCGGTGTTCAAGAAAGAAGGGTACGCCTGGTTTTTGCACCATGCACGCAGGTACGCAGAAACGAAGGGTATTATCGTTAATACATTTGTGGAGCTGGAGCCTTATTCGGTCAACGGAGTCTGTAGCCGCCAAGTGCCACCGGTTTATCCAATAGGGCCGGTTCTCGACCTTGCTGGACCGGCCCAATGGCATCCAGACCTGGCCCAACAGGGAAAGGTCATGACGTGGCTTGACGATCAACCGCCATCGTCAGTGGTGTTTCTCTGCTTTGGTAGCATGGGAAGTCTCAGTGGGACTCAAGTTAAAGAGATAGCAATTGGGCTTGAACGAACTGGGCTCCGTTTTTTGTGGGCACTACGTGGACCGCCGAAGACCCTATTACACCTCCCGAGTGACTACAGAGATCCAGACGAGGTCTTACCGAATGGATTCTTGGAACGGACGGCTGGGATTGGCCTTGTGTGCGGATGGGTCTCACAAGTGTCGATCCTGGCCCACAAGGCAATCGGAGGGTTCGTGTCGCACTGTGGCTGGAACTCCATCTTGGAGAGTTTATGGCATGGCGTGCCAATTGCCACGTGGCCTGTTTATGCAGAACAACAGATTAACGCCTTTCAGATGGTGAGGGAACTGGGATTAGCGGTGGAAATCAGGTTAGATTACAAGGGTGGTACTGATCTGGTGGTGGCGGATGAGGTAGAAAGAGGAATAAAACGTTTGATGAACGGGGATGATGAGGTTAGGAGAAAAGTCAAGGAAATGGCGACGAAGAGTAGGATGGCTATGATGGAAAATGGCTCGTCATATACGTCACTCGGAGCATTGATTGAGGAGTTGGTGGGTAACTAAACTAGGAGCCAATCATGTCTTGATTAAATAATTGCAATTTACAATTTTTATTTGTAATTTTAAGGGAATAATGTTGAGCGGTGTTATGTTAAAAGAGTAGTGAACTAGTGATGGTTCTATGGATGGTGTTATGAACAACAAAGTCTAAAGTTATATTTGGATTATGAGATAATATCAAATTATTAAAGTTGATTTGTGAATAATAATATTTTATAAATTCTATTAAGATATGTTTTAATACAAATATATTGAGATATGTATTTAAATGTATAAAATAAATTGATATGAGTTTAATTAATGAGTCTTGTTGTTCATTATCCCCATACACAAAACCATATTTAAAAAAAAAAATCTTCTTAAACTAATTAAATTCCTACTCTAATTAAAATCTTTTATACATCATCCATACATCATATATTTGATAAGAGATAAAATAAAATAAAATAAAACTAAGTATCGAATGTGGTGCATATGGATGCTAAACATAATTTTTTTTATAATTAATTTGAACAAATTGAGTTCACTCCAACAATCCAACACAACCTAAAGGTTCATGCACTATTCAAATTATATGATAAATGATATTTGTAATTTTAGAATTCGTAAGTATCACATAATATATTTGAAAAAAATAAATAAATACAAGATTTACAAGAAAAAAATTAATTTTTTAATAATAAACTTTACTCTTTTTTAAAATAATTACACTGTTGCCCAGATGACTAATACAAAAGGGGGGTGAATTGAGTTGTATTTAAAAAAATAACAATTATAAATCAAATATATAATATAAAATATAAACAAAATATAAAACAACAATAAATATAAAGAGTAAGGGTAAGAGAGAAGCAAACTCAGTATGTTAACGAGGTTCGGCCCCACTGCCTACATCCTCGCCTCAAACTACCCCTTGAGGATCCCCAAATCCACTATTCAATCTCCTTTAGGTGGAGATAAAAACCTATTATACCTTTGAGCAGCACCGCTTCAAAGAATCCGTATAGAACACTCTCTACACTTCCAATCACCTCACACTTGGTGATTTAACTATTCTCCGTGTAGAACACCTTCTACACTTCCAATCACTTTACACTTGGTGATTTAACTATTCCCCGTGTAGAACACCTTTTACACACACAAGAGTTATACACACCCTTTTACAAATACAAGAGTTGATAGTAGGTAGACTATCAAAGTACACTCCTCAATGAGTGAGATAGAAACAATACAGCGCAACTTATATCTCTCTCAATAAGAACAAGAATTAAGGCTCAATGCTTAGAGAAGAGAGAATGAAAGTTTTGAATGAATGTTGTATGATCTTGGTGTTATATATGTGAAACTCTCAAATGATCTATTTATAAGCATATGAGACTTCATATTCAAATTTAAAAAGATTCACATGTCAAAGACATCATCATTCACTTTTTAAAAATTTCAAATCAAATCTTTTTATTTTTTGCATGTGACAAAAGGAGCACACTTTACTTTTCAAAAATTTCAAATCTAATCTTTTACTTTTTTGCATATGACAAAAGGAGCACACTCTACTTTTCAAAATTTTCAAACAAAAATATCTACCTTTTGCATAAGTCAAGAAAAGCATCCATCACTTTTAAAAATATTCAAATAAAACATGTACATGTGAAAGATGACAATCAATCATTTTAATATTTTCAAAATTCAAACCTTTAATCATGTCATGTACATATGAAAGATGACAATCAAGTATCTTAATATTTTCAAAATTCAAACCTTTAATCATGTTATGCACATGTGAAAGATGACAATCAATCATCTTTCAAAATTTTCAAAATTCAAACATTTAATCATGTCATGCACATGTAAAAGATGACAATCAATCATCTTTCAAAATTTTCAAATTTAATTTTCAAAATATTCATGCACATGTGGAAAATATATTTTAATACTTTATAATAAAATATTGATTTTGAGCCTTAATCCTAATTTCGAATTTTTAAGAGATTTACAAAATTATTCTATGATTTTAATGTGAACTTATTCCCTTCTTGCTCATGCTTTCTTCCTTGATGTGTTTGATTCTATTGTGTGGACAACTTGAGCTTGAGACTCCTTTATTCTTTGAATTCATTTGTTATCATCAAAATCCATGTGTAGATTTACATGAAACTTGAAACCTTGAGTTCAACAATCTCCCCCTTTTTGATGATGACAAATACTTGATAGAACCCGAAACCTGTATTAATACTTAAACTCCCCCTGAGAATATGCGTTAGTTTTTCAAGCAAAAATATAAATATAATTCCAAGCATATATAACAAGTTTAGCAATTTAAACAATATTAATGTTCTAGTCTAAAACTTCTCCCCATTTTGGCATCATTAAAAAGGAATCATAATTAGTTCAATAAGATATATTCCTACAATAACCAATAGATAAATAAAACGCTGCGTTAGTAGAGACTGTAGAAAATTTGGTGTGTAACCACAAGTGTTCGACAAAACCTGCAAAGGCTGGAGGCCTAGTTTCGGTAATTCGGTGCGGAAGGAGATTTTGTAAAGAGCTGAATAATTGAAACCATCCGTGCCCGACAAAACCTGCAAAAGTTGAAGCCGAATTTTATCATCTCGGTGCGGAAGAAGATTTAAATCCGCTTGATGTTATTGACGAATTAAATGTTCCAGAGATTTGAAGTTGAATAATTAAAATTATTCTTGTCCGACAAAGACAACAAAAGCTACAGGCCTAGCTCTGGCAATGCGGTGCGGAGCCATGCATGTCCGACAAAACTTGCAAATGTTGGAAGTCTAACTCTGGCAATTAGGTGCGGAGCCATGCGTGTCTAACAAAACCTGCAAAGGTTAGAGGCCTAGCTCTAGCAGTCGGTGCGAAAACAGATTTAAATCCGCGTGATATTGTTGAAAAATTAAATATTATCGAGATTTGAAAGTTATTGTTTAAAAGACCATTTTCACCTGTCGGATACTCAAATAAATTTTCACCCCATTCATTGATCCAGTTTCTGTTTATTCAAAATGATAGAATGGCAGAAAAAATTTTGTCTCATAATCTTCCGGATTTGAATCAGGAACCGTCTCAACCAGTCATTTTATCTCATGAGGTTGTCAACACCATGATAGAAGCAGAAATGCATTTTTCAAATAGAACTGATTCTGAGATTGTTGCAGCATCAAGAACTCTCAGTGCTCAATATGCTGCCTCTGTTACGACCATGTCTCGGAGATTACTAGCGAGGGCAAATGAGGTTGATCGACTTAACAATCAAATATCTGTTCTGCATCAAAAGCTTGCAAATAAAGGCAGAAAGAATAAGAGGTTAAAGCAAGAAAATAAAGATTTGACGAAATTAGCTCGTGTTTTGAAACTTCAAATAGAGGAATCGGAACGAGTAAGAGTTCAAGCACATAGTCAACATCAGCAGATAATGGCAGCGTTTCACGAGAGAAACAGGGACAATTATAATTAATCTCACTAGCTTAGTTCGGTAACTTTTGACAATATGCATCTGGCATATCTTGTAAGCTTGACTAAGTAAGATTTGAAGAGATGACAGTTTGTCTTCTACTTATTTCCATCTTTATAAAAGCAATCCTTAGGTTTATCTAATCCGCATCAAATCTTCTTTTCATTGTTGTAGTTCATCTTCATTCTCACTTTACAAAATCTTAATGGCTCATCAATTCTCCTTCAGTGCTTATCGTGATCAATCTATTTCTGCATCTGTCGTAAGTGCCATGAAGCAGCAAAACACTGATTTGGCTAATAAATCAGATCATGATGCCATTTACGAGCTTGTGGGTCTCGGAACTCGATACTCATCTTCCATTGTTGCTTTTTCCGCTTGGTTGCAGTCCAAAACCCGCGAGATAGAGAAGCTTAATGAGAAGATCGATATTCTTCAACGACTTGTTCAAAAGTCTAACAAAAAAATAGTAGACTTAAAACAACAAAATAAAGATTTAAAATCCTTATTTGCCTCTGCATTTCGATTGCCTAATCCTTTAGACAAGGATGGCATGATGATTTATGAGGAGCAAATGCATTTGAATGATGAGGCTAAACGTTTCAAGTTTCTGTAGGTCATTTGAGATAATGGAATAAAAGTATATAGCAGATATTTATGGCATGCATAATTCCTATTTATCTTCTAATCATGCATAGTTTATCTTCTGGTAGGGATTTTGTGAAAATTTTTACCAATTAATCATGTATACTAGTGAATTCTAATACAATATCGCTCTTCTGCACATGATCTCTAAGAAAATGATATCTAATTTCAATATGTTTCGTCTGAGAATATTGTATTGGGTTCTTCGAAAAAATTATAGCACTTATATTTATCACATTTGATTAGAATGTGATTGTACATAAGTTTAAAATCCTCAAGTTGTTGCTTCATGTAAATAACTTGAGCACAACAACTGCCTTCAGCAACATACTCTGCCTCAGTAATAGATAATACAACAGAATTTTCTTTTTACTAAATCATGAAACAAGTGCATGACCTAAGAAATAACATGTTCTACTAAAACTTTTTCGATCATCTTTGCAACCAGTATAATCGGTACCTGAATAACTAATAAGATCGAAAGAAGTGTGTTTAGGATACCATAACTCTAAGTCAATGGTACTGGCAAAATATCTAAAAATCCGCTTGACTACAATCAAATGAGATTGTTTTGGAAATGATTGAAAATGTGCACATAAACATACACTGAACATAATATCAGGTCTACTAGTTATCAAATATTATAAACTTCTAATCATACCTCGATATTCATTTGAGTCAACTGGCTTACTGCTTTCATCTTTATCAAGTTTAGTGGTTGGACTCATTGATGTTCCAATTACCTTCGCACGTTCCATCTCAAATTTTGAGTAACTCTTTGATATATTTTGACTGATTAATAAATGTTCCACTTTTTACTTGCTTGAGTTGCAATCCGAAAAAGAAATTAAGTTCTCCCATCATGCTCATTTCAAATTTTTCCTGCATATTCTTAAAAAAATCTTGACACATATTTTCATTAATAGCACCAAATATTATATCATCTACATAAATTTGAATTAGAAGAATATCATTCTACTCATACTTGATGAAAAGAGTTATATCAATCTTTCCTCTTGAAAAACATTTTTCAACAAAAAAACTATTTAAGAAAACACTTTTAACATCCATTTAAAAAAGTTTGAAATCTTTATAACAAGCATATCTAAGTAGCATTCGAATAGTTTCTAATATTACGACTGGTGCATATGTCTCATCATAATCGATTCATTTTTCTTGATTGAAACCTTGGGCCACAAGTCTAGCCTTATTTCTAGTAATGACTCCGGACTCATCTTTCTTATTTCTAAAAACCTATTTTGTTCCAATAATAATATGATTTTTGGGTCTAAGAACAAGTGTCCAAACATCATTTCTTTCAAATTGATTAAGCTCTTCTTGCATAGATAGAATCCAAGATTCATCAAGAAATGTTTCATCAATATTTTTAGGTTCAATCTGAGATAGAAAAGCAATATGATTGCAAATATTTTTAAGAGATGATCGAGTGCTTACACCTCGTGAAGGTTCTCCCAGAATTTGTTCTATTGGATGATATTTCATATGTTTTCACTGTTTGGTTGCATCTTATACTAGGTCTTGATGATATTTCCTTCTATTTCCATGATCTTCCTTTTTGAATTGTCTCCAAATATCACACATCCTTCTTCTTTAGAAGTGAAGTCAATGAATTTAGTTTTGTCTCATGTCACGTATCTTGAGTATCCGTTGTCTAAAAACCATTTACTTTTACCTGTAGAAGACTTCATGCATACCTACAAAAACAATTAAAAAAAATTCTTGGTACCCAAGTTCTTTGGGTCCTTTATTTATTAGAATTAAAAGAAACAAGATTTTTAAGTACCCATATGGCCCTAATAGTCATTGTATGTTTTCTTCTAATAGGACAAGCATGATAATTATGACCATTTCTATTACAAAAATTGCAAATAGCATGTAACATATATGAAGAACTTGAGTGATTATAATAGTATCCTTTTTTAACAAAATTATTTTTATAAAAAGAATTTTGAATATTGGATTTTGATGTAGAAGGATTATCAAAGAAATTTTTATAAGATTTGTATTTTTGTTTTGGCATATATCCCAAGCCTACCTTGTCAAAAACACATCTTTGACTACCAAGAAGTTTTTCAAAATTTCTTTTTCCATTCGTAAAGTTTTCAATAATATTTTCTAAATCAGTTTTCTTTTTCTTCAACTCAAAATTTTTATCTTTCAAAACAATATTTTCTTTTCTTAAAATATCAATTTTGTTTGTTAAAGAAGAATTTTGCTTTTTCAAAACAGTATACTTGATACCCAATTTTTCAAATTGCTCATATACTTCTTTTAAAATATTTTACAATTCTTCATATGAAGGATCTTCAATATTATCAAAATTTGTTACCTCAATGTCATCTTTAGCCATAAGACAAAGATTTGATGATTCTCCATTACTTGCTTCACTATCTGAGCTACTTGAATCATCATTCCACGTAACTTTCATTGTTTTTTTGCCTTTGTTTCGATCTTTCTTTAGCAGAGGACAATCTGGCTTGATATGACCAGGTTTATTGCATTTATAACAAATTAAAGTGTCATTTTTACCTGAATTTTTCTTGGAAAACTTATTGAAGGATTTCCTTGGAGGAATTTTATTTTTCTTTAAGAACCTCTGAATTCTTCTTATTAGCATCGCAACTTCTTCATCTTTGTCGTCATTTTCCTCATCTTCATCACTTTCACTTTCATGTGGAACAGTTTTAAGTGCCAAACTCTTCTTTGAATTTCCTTCTTCTTCTCCTCTTTTCAATGTGTACTCATGGGTGATAAGGGACCCGATGAGTTCATTCACTTCGAGCTTCTTGAGGTCCCTAGCTTCAAGAATCGCTGTCACTTTTGACTCCCAACGTTTTGGTAGAGAGTTGAGAATTTTTCTTACTATCTCCACTTTGGAATAAATTTTGCCAAGAGCTGTCAAGCTGTTTATGATGTTAGTAAAAAGAGTGTGCATACTAGAAATAGATTCATCATCATTCATCTTAAACATTTCATATTCATGAGTAAGAATATAAACTTTTGATTCCTTGACTTGAGAAGTTCTTTCATAAGTAACTTCCAAGTTATCCCAAATTTCCTTTGCTGTAGTGCAAGTCATTACTCTATTAAACTCATTACCATTAAGAGCATTATATAATAAATTCATAGCAGTTAAATTCAAAATATAAAGTCTATCGTCTTCACGATCAAACTCTTCTTCTTCCTTTTTTACTTTTACTCCATCAATCACTTTTGTTGGAATATAAGGTCTATTTACAATGCATTTCCAGATTTCTCGACCTTGAGCTTGAAGGAATACTCTCATTCTAACTTTCCAGAATGAATAATTGTCTCCACAAAAGAGTGGAGGCTGACTGCTGGATTGACTTTCGCCAAATGAAACTACAATGTTAGCCATAAGATCTTAACTCAAAAGATAGTTAATCTTATAATAGAGCTCTAGCTCTGATACCAATTGTTGCCCAGATGACTAACACAAGAGGGGGGTGAATTGAGTTGTATTTAAAAAAATAACAATTATAAATCAAAATATAATATAAAATATAAACAAAATATAAAATAACAATAAATATAAAGAGTAAGGGTAAGAGAGAAGCAAACTCAGTATGTTAACGAGGTTCGGCCCCACTGCCTATGTCCTCGCCTCAAGCTACCCCTTGAGGATCCCCAAATCCACTATTCAATCTCCTTTAGGTGGAGATAAAAATCTATTACACCTTTGAGCAGCACCGCTTCAAAGAATCCGTGTAGAACACCCGCTACACTTCCAATCACCTCACACTTGGTGATTTAACTATTCCCCATATAGAACACCTTCTACACACACAAGAGTTATACACACCCTTTTACAAATACAAGAGTTGATAGTAGGTAGACTATCAAAGTACACTCCTCAATGAGTGAGATAGAAACAATACAGCGCAACCTATATCTCTCTCAATAAGAACAAGAATTAAGGCTCAATGCTTAGAGAAGAGAGAATGAAAGTTTTGAATGAATGTTGTATGCTCTTGGTGTTATATATGTGAAGCTCTCAAATGATCTATTTATAGGCATATGAGACTTCATATTCAAATTTAAAAAGATTCACATGTCAAAGACATCATCATTCACTTTTTAAAAATTTCAAATCAAATCTTTTTATTTTTTGCATGTGACAAAAGGAGCACACTTTACTTTTCAAAAATTTCAAATCTAATCTTTTACTTTTTTGCATATGACAAAAGGAGCACACTTTACTTTTCAAAATTTTCAAACAAAGATATCTACCTTTTGCATAAGTCAAGAAAAGCATCCATCACTTTTGAAAATATTCAAATAAAACATGCACATGTGAAAGATGACAATCAATCATCTTAATTATTTTTCAGTCTTAGGATACCAGTTTAAATTGAACGAGAGAATTTTATAGAAAGAATAATATAACTTATTTGAGATTTCTTTCACCATAAACCATCGAAATAATATTATCATGGAGTTGATGAGAAAAATAATTTTTATTTCTTATAAGAAACAATTTCTAACTTATCAAGTCGAGTTTATTGTAAAATGATTTTTTTTAAATAAAATAAAATAAATAACCTATATAAATTGAATAATATTATGGAACAAATATCTCTTTTAATTGATTTTCATCTGCGAGCATTACCCCTCGAATCAACCTTGAAGGGCATATTATCATAGACCTCATATTAGCAAATCCATCATCCATATCAGAGATTTGAAAGCCCTCAAAACTCAAAAGTACCTCTACACTGCCCATCAGGAAAGAGCTGCACTTCTTCTTCTTCTTCTTCTTCCATCATCCATATCAGAGATTTGAAAGCCCTCAAAACTCAAAAGTTTGTATTGTGGGCAACACACTCTGGAGTTGGAGTTGAATCAATTCATAAGTTTGTATTTACAATATTATTCCATGTTTGCCCAGCTAAATTGTGGGCAACACAATTCCCTTGCCGCAACACATGTTTAATTTGGATTGATTGAAATCTAAGCAACAATTGTATCATTTCATACAACAAGTTTTCCAGCACAGACAATGAAGCTACACCATTTTGGAAATATCTCACTAGTAGTAGACAAACACTCCTTAGAATGATGCTAGGAATGCTCAGCTACTTAGAAATTTATAGGCCCTAAAACACACTGCAAACAAAACGAGCATCCGTGTCAAATTAATTGTGACGAAGATGACTATTTGTTGTAAAAAAATGACTCATTTTAACAGAAAATAATTATTTTGGCAAGAAATAATTAGCTATGGATAAACAGTTTTCTTAAAGTGACATGGCTAGCAACTCGATTGCTTCAAGCTCGGCCATTTCATGTTTAGCTTTGAAAACAGCCATCACTGCCTTGCCCTTGTCATCTCTGAGAATTGCTTCCACCCTAATTTTATAAAAATCAAAGAACATTGTACCATCCACATTCAATTTAAAGAAACCAGTAAGAGGAGGGTGCCAACTAACTTGAGAAACTGCTTTGGCTACTGGAACAAGTCTGAACTCTTTATGGACTTTCTACAAATGAAAAGCATGTTGAATCCTCTGGTTAGGATGCAAACTTTGGTTGTCAAAAAACCTTTTTGTTCCTATGATACCAGAGAGCCCATGCCACAAGACTTGGGTAAAGAAAGATTAGTACACTCACTTTACCATACTAAGCAACATGCACAATAATCTTATTTGAGAGTTAGAGAACTGCCCAACTATCCAAGATATGTAGAACTAGTTGAAGATCATCTATGGGGTATATCAGCTACTAGACTTCGTGCTTCCACTTTAATGTTTGAGTAGTATGTTATAAACCCTATACATACCATGACTAAGCATTTAGGTCAATGCCTATTTTGATTCATGATCTAAAGACTAATGGCAATAATCTCATTGATGAACAACAAATTACCTCTGTAATACGATCTTTGGCTGAGTCAACATGTGGGCAAATGAAACTTGTTTTGACACACAATGAGAACATTAAGACTTTTTCTGATATCTTACCAATTGAAGCAAGAAGCAGAGCACATAGATGTGCACTATAATACTCTCTTGTGGTCCAACCTGGAAAGCTCAAACATTCAAGCCTAAGCGCAAGAAACATAGAAATTTGCTAGAGCGCTAAATAGTTAGGCTAAGGAATGAAAAAGTAGTAAAACGTCGTAGAGGCAAGCATGTTGGCAAGGACAAGTCCAAAGTGAAGTGTTATAACTATGGAAAGGTGGGACACTTTGCTCGTAAGTGCACTGAGGCAAAAAAGATATCCTCTAAACACAACTCTCTCATTACTTATATTTATCACATATTTTTATTGCGCACTCAATTCTTGAATGGAGTGTAGACACAAGAGCAACCAAATATATTTATGTGAACCCATGTAATTGAATATCCCTTGAATACACGAACAAATTAAAATACACCTAAGAAAGCCAATAATCAAGTCAAAATAATTTAGACCCGTTGAAAACTTATTTCAAGAACCTAAATTGCAGATAGAACGTTACAAAAAGTTGCCTTTAATAATTTCTTAGTTCATTCAAGAACAAGTACAGAACAAAATCTCTTTAAAAATACTATTCACGTTCATAATTTATAAAAAAAATAAAGAGGCATGTGTTTTATAGCCCCTAATGAAACCCGAGGGTCTAATAAGGCCTACATCACTTAAAGATATGGGTTGGATACTTTTAAACCCAAAACTCATAAACCATACTACAATAACTAATAAAAGATGTTCAATTAATGAAATAATAGGCTCACACACCTATACTTATTGAAATAAATGTCTTTACTAAACTATTAAGTTTTGTCGTCCTCTTTTGTGGGCTTGTATCACATGAATTAAAGCTAGTTTTTCTTTTTTCAAGCCCATCTTGAATGTTGAAGTCTTACTAGATGAATTTGCAAACTCAACTCAAATGGATTGTACCAGTCCTTGTATTGTTTTATCGATCTTCTTAGCTCTCGATCTTGTGATTGGCCCATCTAGAACTTTAAGATTCGGCCTACTGTGGTGTCCATCACATATAACTTGAAATTGAGTTGAGTTCATAGATTATAGAAGATAACCAATTGTTAGACAATACATTATATTGGGTAAAAAAACTCGAGAGAAATTACTTGGAGTTTATACCTACCAACTCATGATGCATCTTGGGCAATTGTTACTTCTTCATGATGTGCTATATACATAGTATTCAATGTAATCCATTTTTAGTTATTTATATGTTAGAACTTAGTTTTACATTTCACTTTCATGGTAGATAGGGTTTTGTATGGACATGATTTTTTTCAAGAGGTTTCTTTATGTTGAGTTTAGATCATTCCTAATTTTTTTTATGGCTTCAAATGATGATGTTATTTTCCTAGTTCATTGAAATGACATTCTAGACTAGACCACATAGAAAAAGATAGAATGACCAGACTAACTAGATAGGGTCTATTGGGGTCTCTCACTAATGTTAGCTTTTTGGAAAGGAACCTAGGACATCTTATCCTTTAGAGTTAGTCCATTATGATATTTGAGAACTTATGAATGTGAAGGCATGCCATGACGCCTCTTATTTTCTCACATTTATGGACGACTACTCACGTCTCAATCATGTCTATCTGATCTCCCATCACTTTAAAATATTAGAATTTTCAAACACTTTGTAGCTGTGGTTGAAAAGTAGAAAGAAAAGAAATTAAAAATTTTAGGAACGAGACTACTTGTCTAAAGAGTTTCAGGGACTATGTGAGTAAAAAAAAGATACACAGGTAATTGACAATTCTTGGCACACCATAACAAAATTGGGTTTGCAAAAATGAAAAACCTTATTAGAAATGATTCAATCAATGATGGCTTAATCTAACCTACTAATATCTTTTTTAGGGATGCTCTTCTAATTGTTGCATACATTTTGAACCATGTGCCTTTTAAGTCTGGTCCTTCATAGGCATTGTCGAGCTTTTTTCATCCGTTACTTAGCCTCAACCCCACATGAAATATGAAATCATGCAAAACCAAACTTAGAATAATTGTAGCTTTGGAGTTCTACAAATTATGTTCACACAACCCATAAGTATGAGAAATTTGACTTTAGAGCAAATAAACATATTTTCATAACATATTCAAAGGGCTCAAAGGGCTATGTAATGTTTGGTGAACGTCTTGGCAGAGGGATGACAAATATAGAGTCACGTGATGTCATTTATCGAGAGTACCTTTTCTAGTATTGGTGAAGTAACGAATGATGCTATATTTTGGCAAGGGTGGATGATTATAACATCCTAAAATTGCAAAAGATAGTGATGAGTGCACAAAAATACACTCTAAATACTCTATTTAAATACTAAAAGAAATGAGAAAATAATGGATATAACTCATGTTATTAAAATTAATGGTCATTTATCTTGAAATAGATATAAGCATGATTTAATATATTGATGAGAATATAAAATGCCATATTTTCCTCTCTTAATGTTTAATACTTTATTCTTATTTGATGCCTAAATATACTCATTATTCTTATATTTTGATTTAGGACACAAATGGAGACATTAGGAGCAAATGAAGATAATTGCGGAATTTTAGACAGTTCTGACATCTTTTCGTAATATGGGCATAACTCTCTCATCCAATCTCCGATTGAGCTGATTCAAGATGATATAGAACTGCAAGAGAAATATATATAACTTTTGTGTTTTATGTTTGAAGAGACATCCACTCAATTTAAGACAAAATCGACCATCAAGTGGACGCACCTGCACTTGACGTTCCTGGATTTTTTTCAGCCACTTACATCAAATCCAAATGTTATCATAATATTTTCCAGCAAACACTCTTACACCAACTTGGAAATTAAATGATCAATTCATATGCAAAATGAAGTGCACTCAAGTTTCTTGTAGACAAATTATTTGACCACAAGATATTAAGTCATACAAGACAACTAATGGATAGAGAAGCAAAATTGAAACACTTAACCTACAAGCAAAATCTAGCTCATGCATGGTGGGAAAACAAATGATCAAAATGACAACTCACAAATCACTTGGATTCAAGAATGGAAAATGGCAAAATAAGTTGAAATTGTGATGATTTTGTCATGACAACTTGCATGAAGGATGCTTATAAATAGAAGGGAGGGATGTGTGTTCTAAGACAATGCTTAGTGTGGAAAGATGCTTTGGAAGAGCCATTATTTTGAGAGCTTGAGACAAGAAAATAAAAACTAAAGAAGAGAGAAGAAAATAATGGTTGGCTATTCCATATTATCCCTTGGTGAATTTTTGTTGCATATTTTCAATATGTGTAACTAAATTCTCAAGGAGGGCTAGGGATGAACTTGTGTGTGTGATGGTATTTGTAATTTATTTTTGATTCATGTATTTGGTCTTTAAATATTAAAACTCTTTTGTTCTATTATTCTCAATTTATTTGTGATGTTTTTTTGTCTTCAAATAATTATAGAATCTATTTCGTTTATGGATTCAGTCATGCTTTTTCTATTGAGTGAATTAGTTCTATAATTATGTTTGGAGCAATTGATTATCTATATTGATTTAATTCTCTGCTGCAATATCGCCTCTTGGGTATATTGTCGTCGTTAGATTTTCTCAATATCGATAACAATTTATGAGAATTAAGCGTGAAGAATGATTTTTCAAAGAGTTACATGTGATTTAAATTTTGGTTATTAATGTTATATCTTCCAAATAAGAATTTGGACATAGAATTCTTAATTGAGTTATCAATGAATTAAGAATAAATTTGAATACCACAAATACACAAGGAATTCCCTACGCTCTACTTTTCGTCTCATTTTTATATTTTTCAAATTACTCATTTAGTTTTAATTTACATCACACTCTAAAATTTACTTATCACACTCATTTAATCTTTTTGTTAATTTCATTACTGTTCTTCAATTTCTCAATCCATCTCCCTGTGAAATCAACACTCCAAAGCTATACTGCAAACGGCCGCGTTATTCTTTGGGCGTAATCAAATTTTGGCACCGTTGCCGGGGAGACGGTAGAAGAATTTGTAGTTTTTTTAGTAGTTTGTAAAAAAAAAAAAGAGCGGTAGCTTCATTCATTTTCTTTTTAGCTTTCTACATCTTTATTTTATTTCACTTTTCTTTTCGTAATTTTTTTTTTCAGTATTACGCTTTTCTTTACTTTGCATGCGCAGGTACAGAGACGCTTTTGGACAGTTTGCTAGTAGACCCGTGCTAGAATCAGATTCAGAATCTAATTTTTCTAATCGCTTGTTTGATAATTCTTCCAATTCTGACGCGATGAGTGAACACGTGGACCAACCTGTTAGAACCCTCCAAGATTATCTTCATCCCGCACGAACAGCCACACCATCCTGTATTATGTTCTCACCTAATATTCGTCATGTAGATTTTAAAGCAGGAATCATACAATTACTTCCGACTTTCCATGGTCTAGAAAATGAAAACCCCTATGTTCATATTAGGAAATTTGAGGAAGTAGTTGCAACATTTCACAGTCAAAATACCACTGACGAAACGGTAAGGCTAAAGTTCTTTCCTTTTTCTTTGAAAGATAAAGCTAAGAGTTGGTTGTACTCACTAAGGCCACGGTCTATTGGAACATGGAGTGAGATGACTCAAGTGTTTTTCAATAAATACTTTCCCTAACATAAGACCAATACTTTAAAAAGACAAATCTCTACTTTTGCACAAAAGGATAGTGAGACTTTATACCAGTCTTGGGAAAGATTTAAAGAATTACTGAGTATGTGTCCCACCATGGATATGAGAATTGGCGCTTAGTGAGTTATTTCTATGAAGGGCTTACGCCCAGGGAACGTCAATTCGTGGAAATGATGTGCAATGGGGAATTTTTACAGAAAAATTCCGATGAGGCCATAGAGTACCTCAATGAGCTTGCTGAAAAAGCTCATACTTGGACTGGACCTAGTGCTACTGATAGCACAAATAGGTCACGACCTACAGGAAACTTGAGTGGTGGTATTTACCATCTCAGGGAGGAAGATAATCTAAAAGCCAAAGTTGAAATGCTTACAAGGGAAATAGAGCTGTTAAAGATAAGAAACTTAAAGTCAACACACATGACTAATCATGCAGACTCTCTGGTGCCATGTGCTGTGTGTGGCGGGGTAGATAATCATGCCCAAGAATGTCCTACACATGCTAACATGAGAGGATGGCGTAATCACCCCAACTTCAGCTGGAAGTCTGAAAACCAACAGCCTGCACAACCTTCTAGATCACATCCTGTACCATACCATGCACCTTAATCTTTTATAAATTCTTTAGAAGACACTTTGCATGCATTTCTTGAAGTACAGGGTAAGACTAACCAAAAATTTGAGTCTTTAATTATGCAAGTTGTTGAAGAACAAAAGGAGATAAAGGGCCAGGTGTCTAAAATAATGAGTTTCTTGAGTGTAAATGAGCAAGGTAAGTTCCCTTCTCAAGCTCAGTCTATACCTCATGGTCAACATATGGCACAAGAAACTGTGAAGAATTACGAGTGCCAGCAGATATATATGATTGACTCACTCATAGACAGAAGTTTTCACAACTCATGATTCTGATCCCCTTGAGAATTTTATTGTTGATTTTGAGTATAATCCTATCAGTGATTCATCTGATGTAGCTAATATTTGTGCAATTTTTAATAATACTCAAGATTATAGTACACGGACTTGGCAACCGAAATTTGAGGAGTTTCTTGAGAAAAATGAAAAACAGATTCCTTCAAGTGGACAAGTAACCAAAGTTAATCTTAAACCTTGCCACCTACCTGTGAAGTTTGAGCACCAAGTTTATTGGACAAATAAGCGTTTCGTTTTTGACCTAGGAGGAATAGTTCAAGAAGTGGAAGATAGTCCGGTTGTAAACTTGGTCTACCAACTTTGACCAGAGCATGCAACAATAATTATTATTATTATTATCATCTTATTTGTTTTGTTTTGTTTTTATTTACTACTGTTTTCTTTATTTTTGTTTGCAGGATAGTATCATTTTGTCATTTCAGATCACTACTTTTGACGCTTAGCGAGCTATCTACATCACACATCAGGTGTATCCTACCCTTTTTAGTTACTCCCCATCCAATTTTGATTATTAAACATTGAGGACAATGTTTCATTTAAGTTGGGGGGTGGAAATACAAATCTGTTATTTAAACTCTGTGGCATATTTCAATCAAAATATAAAAAATTGTCAAATTTTTTTCACACAGGCATCTTTTCACACATGATATTCATGCTCATTCATAACCATCTTGGTGAATTCAACAAACCCATCTTAAATCATTTTGCTAAAGCATCCACAGAACCATTTATGCACTTCTCCAAACTTTGTGGTAATATGGTGATTTGACACATGTAACTAAAGAATTATTTTGCTCAAGTATTCATGTGAATTTTGTGAGAATTGAGAGCTTACAAATATAGAAATTGTGATAAGTATCCATTGATCTGTTGAATTTGATACTTCTTTTGAGAATATCATTATATGGTTTGTGGTAAGATGGTGGATATACTTGGGATATGACGAAATTCAACTTAAGATTAACGTTTGAACCTTTCAAACTGAGCCTTTTTATCATAGATCCCTAATAGCCAATTTTGAGTCAATATACACATATGGCCTTTTCTTTTCATATCTATATCATCCATACCTCTCCACATTGGAGTATAGCTTATACACTATATTTTCCTACCATTTTACTTCCAAGTGTGTACTAGGTGTGAAATTATCATTTAAAAAAAAAAAAAAAACCATGACAAAAATGGCATGGTGCTAGATGTGTCCATCAAATTATTTATGAAAGAGTTCATCAAATTGCGAAGACACCAGTGGCAAAAGAAGATGGAAAAGTATACTTAGTCAAAAATCTAAAAAATTGAAAAGTACATCAAAAGGAAAGTATAGTCTACTGAAAAATTTAACAGATTCCCTTTTGTGTATACTTGGAAGTTTTTGAAACCTCTTCACCTTTTCTTCTTATGAACCCCAACCCTAAGCCACATTATAACCTTTTGTGTTGATTTTTCCGATCCTAAGTATGCTTGTGGAAAGAATTGTGGAAATCTCATTTGTTAGTATTCCTATCATAAGATCAATGTTTACTTGTTACTTATATATAATTGGCTAAATTTCGATGAGAGTAAATATACACCTTTGTCAACTCTATAGAGAGAACCCTTACATGAAACACTTCTATTCCCGTGAGTTATGGAGTTCAACCTTTTTGCTTAAGATATTCTAATGTTGCATGTGTCGAAACCTCTGATTTGATAAAAATAGTTTGGAACACATACACACTCTGTGGATTGCTATATTTGAATTACTTGTGAAAGGGTTATTGAATTTTTAAGATTGTTTTGATATGTAAATTTGAAAAATGTGTCTTGATGACCCCTATGTGTGATTTTCTTTGGTCTTTCTCATCATTTTGCATGAAAATTGCTAGGGACTAGCAATGAGTAAGTTGGGGGGTATGATGAGTGTACAAAAATGCACTCTAAATACTCTATTTAAATACTAAAATAAATGAGAAAATAATGGATATAACTTATGTTATTAAAATTAATGGTCATTTATCTTGAAATAGATATAAGCATGATTTAATATATTGATGAGAATATAAAATGCCATATTTTCCTCTCTTAATGTTTAATACTTTATTCTTATTTGATGCCTAAATATACTCATTATTCTTATATTTTGATTTAGGACACAAATGGAGACATTAGGAGCAAATGAAGATAATTGCAGAATTTTAGACAGTTCTGACATCTTTTCGTAATATGGGCATAACTCTCTCATCCAATTTTCGATTGAGCTGATTCAAGATGATATAGAACCGCAAGAGAAATATCTATAACTTTTGTGTTTTATGTTTGAAGAGATATCCACTCAATCTAAGACAAAATCGACCCTCAAGTGGACGCACCTACACTTGACGTTCCTGGATATTTTTCAGCCACTTGCATCAAATCCAAATGTTATCATAATATTTTCCAGCAAGCACTCCTACACCAACTTGGAAATTCAATGATCAATTCATATGCAAGATGAAGTGCACTCAAGTTTCTTGTAGACAAATTATTTGACCACAAGATATTAAGTCATACAAGACAACTAATTGATAGAGAAACAAAATTGAAACACTCAACCTACAAGTAAAATCCAGCTCATGCATGGTGGGAAAACAAATGATCAAAATGACAACTCACAAATCACTTGGATTCAAGAATGGCACATGGCAAAACAAGTTGAAATTGTGATGATTTTGTCATGACAACTTGCATGAAGGATGCTTATAAATAGAAGGGAGGGGTGTGTGTTCTAAGACAATACTTAGTGTGGGAAGATATTTTGGAAGAACCATTATTTTGAGAGCTTGAGAAAAGAAAAAAAAAACCAAAGAAGAGAGAAGAAAATAATGGTTGGCTATTCCATATTATCTCTTGGAGAATTTTTGTTGCATATTTTCAATATGTATAACTAAATTCTCAAGGAGGGCTAGGGATGAACTTGTGTGGGTGATGGTATTTGTAATTTATTTTTGATTCATGTATTTGGTCTTTAAATATTAAAACTCTTTTGTTCTATTATTCTCAATTTATTTGTGATGTTTTTTCGTCTTCAAATAATTATAGAATCTATTTCGTTTATGAATTCAGTCATGCTTTTTCTATTGAGTGAATTAGTTCTATAATTATGTTTGGAACAATTGATTATCTATATTGATTTAATTCTCTGCTGCAATATCACCTCTTGGGTATATTGTCGTCGTTGGATTTTCTCAATATCTAACAATTTATGAGAGTTAAGCGCGAAGAATGATTTTTCAAAGAGTTACATGTGATTTAAACTTTGGTTATTAATGTTATATCTTTCGATTAAGAATTTGGACATAGAATTCTTAATTAAGTTATCAATGAATTAAGAATAAATTTGAATACCACAAATACACAAGGAATTCCCTACGCTCTACTTTTCATCTCATTTTTATATTTTTCAAATTACTCATTTAGTTTTAATTTACATCACACTCTAAAATTTACTTATCACACTCATTTAATCATTTTGTTAATTTCATTACTGTTCTTCAATTTCTCAATCCATCTCCCTGTGGAATCGACACTCCAAAGCTATACTGCAAACGACCGCGTTATTCTTTGGGCGTAATCAGATAGGATAAAGAATTTGTCTCTTAGCGGGAGTATACCATTAGAAAATAACTCATAAGAGTCTCAGTTAGGTAGAAGCAAACGTAGAATCATTACTCATCATCATTTTGAGGTTGAAGGAAAATCTTTCATGTGTGCTCTATGTGACTTTGATGAACCGTCTTCTTATGAAGAAGCACTAAGTTTGCTTGCTTAATAAATGATTGGCTGTTATGAGAGATGAGATGAGATCTATAACAAAAAATAAAGTTTGGGGTTAGTTGATCTTCCACATGGGAGCAAATATATTGGAAATAAATGAATTTATAAATTAAGCACAAACAGATGGATCAATTGATAAGTATAAAAACCCAACTGGTGGCAAAGGGTTATACCAAAATAGAGGGAATAAATTAGGAATTAATACTAAGGCTTGGTTTATTTTCAGAAAAGAAATTGAGATGAGATCAAATGAATTGAGATTAAAGTAAAAAATTAAATAAAATATTATTATAATATTATTTTTTTAATATTATTTTTGTATTAGGATTTGAAAAAGTAAATTGTTTATAGTATTTTGTATTGAAATTTAAAAAAGGAGTTAGATGAGATAAGATAAGATATTTTTTGAAAACAAGCAAGACTTAAGTGAAAAACACACATTATAAAGATTTCACTAGGTAAAGATCAATACACTCACATGGATGATCATCTTGGTACTTGAATAGTGAACAAGTTGAGATAAATTGATTATTTTGGCACTTAAAAAGCGAGTTAAGAAATATCTTAATGCTTTTGCAGCATTTAAGATAAATTGAAAGGATGTTGTTTTATCTTGGCTAAGATGAGACTTATAAAGAGTTGTATATGATGTATTTGCATACCTTCATGAAGCCTAACTAAAACAGGATGTGTCATCTTAGGTAGGCGCTAGATGAGTGACTGTGCTAAAAAACTCAAGTTAGATCAACTTTGTGATGAAAATAATAAGATTCCTATGGTGTCTAAATGTGACAAATCCAATTAAGTGGGAGTTTTATCGTAATATACATTTGTACCGTATATGTTGTAGACTATAGGGGTATAATCGATTCGGTTTAGTCCAATTTTGGACAAATTTTGGGACCAAACTATATATACCAATTTTGCATTTTCAAGATTGCACATCAATTATCCATCTAAATTGGTATTTTCAATTTTATTAGTTTTGATCCGGTTCAGTCCGGTATTCCAATTTTTAATATATATTATATATCTAATCTTTTTTACTTTATATATATATATATTAATATACAAAAATATTAGTAATAGGTTATGCTCAAAGAATAATGTGGTAGTTGTAGCATAACTTTGATATGTCTATTCCATAGAGAGATAAATTAAAAGAAAAGCATAATAGCAAAGACACTAAAAAAATATTAAATGATTTATGAGAGAATTAAAATTGATTTTAAATACAAATTAAAATAAAACAAGTGATTAACGAAAAAAATATTCAAATTAAATGAACAGTAAAGTTTCAGGAATCCTTTACACATATTTGACATTTTAATTATTTTTAATTCATTGATTACTCAATTGAGAATTCAATTCCAAAATTCTCGATCGGAAGATATATAATTATAAACCCAAATTAATTCAATTGTAACCATTTAAAAAATCATTCATCATTTTTAAATCCTGCAAATTGTTATCCACATTGAAATAATTCAACAACGACAATATATTCAGAAAACGATATTGCAGCAGAGAATTAGATCAATATAGACAATCAATTAATTTAAACATAATCAAAGAACTGATCTATTCAATAAAAAAAATTATGACTGAATTTATAAACAAAAAAAATTATAAGATTATTCGAAAAAAAAAATATCAACAATAAATTGAGAATAATAAAATAAAAAATTTTAATAAATTAAAAATTAAATATATGAATTAAAAACATCATCTAATGTATAAATTCATTTTTAATCTTACTTAAAAATTTAATTATTCATATACATAATAGAAAACAAAAATCTCAACAAAAAAATAATAATAATAATAAAGCAACAGTTGGCCATCAAACATTTTCGTCCGTACCTTTTCGTTTCAGGCCCGTGCCGCCGTATGTTCATATCTGCCGTCTTGAAGTCGAAAATCCAGTTTTTATGTGTTTAATCTCCAAGTCAAATTACGACTCTATTCTATTAACTTAATGGGCCCTCTTGTATCTTAAAGTGAAGTATTCACTCAAGTGCTATGTGCTTTCCAAGTCAGTCAAACTTGCATGGGCCCGTAATCAATTGAATGGGGCTCTTGAAGTGGAGTTGACGGCGAATTGGAGTTGCCGTTTGAATTAATTTAGAGTGGGCCTCTCGTGTGAATTGTAGCCTAGCTGAATGGCATTGTGAACATGGGGCCTGCTATTTTTTTCAGTGAGTTTCGGCTTTGTGCTCCAGATAAGGTACCGTGCCCAAGTGATGTGTTGAAGGCCCGTGTCTTTCGCTGAGTGGAAGTCCATGTTGCGGCCTGCCCCGTGCCACTTAAAAATCCGTCCGTCCAAATTAATTGTTGTGCATCTCTCACATGCCAATATTCTAAAAATTGAGATTTAAGATATTATAAAAATATACTTAAAACATATCTCAATATAAATAAAAATAAAAATTCAATAATATAAATTATATCCTTTTATTTTTATTTATAACATAATAATTTAACCCAAAGTTAAGATATTTAAAATATACTTTTACACACTATTAGTATATATTAATACTATTGGTATAATATTATTACTATATGTCAGTAATGATATAGCAATTAATATGCTAATATATATTTTATATTTAAAACTTATGATCAAATAAATGTTCATATTTAAGATTAAAATGTTATGTCCTAGATTATAATATAACATTATTTCATATATAATTATAATTTATATACATTATATATAATATATATAAATATGCGAACCGATCTGGGCCTAGAAAATATAAAATCAATGTCGGATCACTGGTTTTTAAAATAAAGGAATTGATTTCGAACCGAACTAATCGGTCTGGTCTGGTTCAAGCCAATTTTATGGTTTATTTTTATACCCAAACTGTCAATGACCATATGGGGAAGTGATTAGATAGGTCCCTAATGGATCAATAAATTATCTATTTATATGCCTATAAACCTCAAACTATGTCATGAAATGAAAGCTTGTTGTTGTTATTTTAATATGTTTTCTTAGGTTCACAAATGATACGGTATTGTGAAGCATGTCTAAAAAAGTAATCAAGTCTATTAAATTGACATGAATGTTTAGAAAAGATTGTTAGAATTCTTACTTGTTATTTTATATCTTATATCTCAGACGATGGTATCATTTTGACACGATAGAATTATTAGACTATTATATAATGTAAGATCAATAAATGCTTTGAGTTATAACTCATGAGGGATTAAGGACACTTGACCTAATGAGATCAAACAGTTGGTACTGTGATGTACTATCTAATTATTTTGATTGTATTTGTTTAAGATTTTATGATCTCAATATCATATGCCAAATCCTAGTCCTAAGGACCATTTATTATCATCTTAATCCCAAGGACTCAATCTCATCTTGATTGGTAATTTTAATGTGTTTAATTTTTACATTTCTATTATATGTTTTTATTTTTAGTTTATATGTTTATAATTCTTATTTGTTTTCCTTTTAAATCATTTAATTTTTCAAGTTTTATGATCTTTATTCTCACAGTCTCATCATTTTCAGCACAACTAACTGATTTTTCTACCACCGTGTCCACCCCAAATTCAATTGAAATGTTATTCTTTTCTTAATTTTCTTAAGAAATTAATTTTATTGCTGGTACAACAGTACAATTTATAATGTTTTTAAATGAATTTTTAAAGATGGTTAGCACTCCCATAATTTTTAAAATAAATTGCATAGATTGCTAAATACTCATTATCAGATCAGGCATATATTGTAACGAACCAAGAAAATGGAATAGAAAACACAACAAGATAGATGAAAACCAGAAATATAGAGGCAACAACGGTAGAGAACGAAGAAGCACTATTATTCCCCTTTTTGGATGATTCTGTACAGTGCCCAGAAAGGCTTACTATATACACTAAGCATCATAACAAACTAACCAATAGCTCAAATGAGCTAGTGCCATTGTGCAATTGTTAAATGCAAGAGTACGAGTAAATGGCAACTTATTTACAAAAAACATTTAAACTATGCTACATGTCGTTTTGTCCAGTATCCTTTAACACCCTCCCACAAGATGGAGAATAGAGATTAACTATTCCCATCTTGGAGAGATGTGTTGCAAGAACATAAGATGGTAGAGTTTTAGTAAATATATCAGCCAACTGATTATTGGAAGATACATATGCAGTAGACACAATTCTAGCTTGTATATGATCTCAGATAAGGTGGCAATCGAGTTCGATATGCTTGTTCCTTTTATGAACGACTGGGTTGGCAGCAATATGGAGGGCGACTTAATTGTTACAGTAGAGAAGATTAGCCAGAGTGTGTACAATACCGAGATCATGAAGCAAATATTTAAGCCAAATGATTTCAGTGCAAGTGGTGGCCATAGCTCTATACTCCGCTTCAGCAGAAGAACAAGAAACCACACTTTGTTTCTTGGATTTCCATGAGATCAATGAATGTTCAAGGAATAGACAATATCCGGTAGTGGACCTACGAGAATCTAGGCAAGAAGCCCAATCTGAGTCACAATAAGCTCAAATATGAAAACTGGAAGAAGAAGGGAGTAGAATCCCTTTTCCAAGAGCTGCTTTAACAAATCTCAAGATTTTGTACGCTATGGCCAGGTGTGTGGATGATGGTTTATCCATAAATTGACTCAATAATTGGACTGTAAAAGATAAGTCTACCCGAAAGATTGTGAGATATAAGAGCTTGCCAATCAAGCATCTGTAAGTGCCTGGATCATTTAGGAGTACTCCTTCATCCTTGCTTATCTTGAAATTCTGATCAAGGGGGAGTTTGAGGGGTTTACAACCCAACATATCTGAATCTGCTAGGATATCTAAAGCATATTTCCTTTGAGAAATATGGATGCCTTTCAATAAATTAGCAATTTCCAAGCCAAGAAAATAATGAAGAGATCCAAGATTCTTAATTTTGAACTTGTGATTGAGAAAAGTTCTAATGGAATCAATTGAAGCTTGGGAATTGCTAGTAAGTAAGATATCATCCACGTAATCTAACAAAACAGTGAAGAAACCGCCATCTTGTTTGGTGAACAAGCTGTAATCAACTTTTGATTGGTTAAAACCAAATTCAAGAAGTGAAGAGGTAAGTTTGAAATTCCACTGATGTGATGCTTACTTAAAGCTATAAAGGCTCTTAAGCAATTTACAAACTTGATATGGCTGCCCCTTAGTATATCCAGATGGTTTCTTCATATAAATTTCTTCTAGGAGGTCACCATTAAGGAAGGCGTTGTTCACATCAAGATGATGTAAATGCCATCTTTTAATGGCAGCCACAGTAAGAAGAACCCTCACAGTGACAAGTTTAGCCACAAGGAAGAAAGTCTCATGAAAATCTATGCCCTCTTTTTGGGTGTAATCCTTGGCTACTAATTGAGCCTTAAGTCTTTCAATAATACCATCAGCCTTAAATTTAATTTTGTAGACATACTTACAATCAATAGCTTCTTTCTCATGAGGTAAGTCGGTGAGTGTCTAGGTCTGATTGTTTTCCAGTGCCTCAAGCTCAACTTCCATTGCCTTGTACCAACTTGGATCCTTCAAGGCTTGTTTATAAGATTGGGGCTCGATTTGGACAGAGATAGAAGAGGTAAAAACTTGAAAAGAAGGACTGAAATTATGATAAGAGAGACACTTAGCAAAAGGAAAAGACTTACCATTGATAGTAGGTGCATCCTTGGAAAATGATGATACAAGGGAGGTAAGAACAATTTGATGGCAACGAAAATCTTTGAGATATTGGGGTGTTGTCCTGAGTCTTGTGGATCTTCGAATGGGGACTATTGGAGGAGTAGGTGAGGGAGAAGGTGGAGAAAAAATATGAGAAAGAGATGGAGGTATGATGGGAGGATCATGAATTTGAGAATATCAGATATGAGGTGAAGGAGATGATGTTGGATGGAGATTAGAGTTGCTATATGGGGCAGGTGTATGCTGTATGGGGAATGGAGAAGGGTGAAAAATATGTAAATTTGATTGTGAATGAGAAGGGAAAAAAGAGTGGGTTGAGTGATGGAAAGGAAAAATGGATTCGTGAAAGGTGACATCTCTTGAAATGAAGGTTGTGTGAGTGGAAAGGTCCAATAACTTGTAACATTTTGTGCCAAAAGGATAGCCTAGAAAAACACAATTATGGCCTCTAGGATCAAATTTCTTTCTAGCATGTGAGAGAGTAGCTGCAAAACATAAGGATCCAAAAATTTGCATGTGTGCATATGAGGGTTTTTTGTTGAAAAAAAGTTCAAAAGGGGTTTTATTGTTTAAAAGAAGAGAAGGGAGTCTGTTAATGATATAAGTGGCTATTAAGATGCAATCACTCCAATATTTGACAGGCATATTAGAGTGAAATCGAAGGGCTCTTGCCACATTTAGCAAGTGTTGGTGCTTCCTCTGAACAATGCCATTTTGTTGAGAGGTTTGCACACAAGATTTATGATGAATTATTCCATGTTTGTTGAAAAAATCTGTCATACAGAATTCAGTTCCATTGTCACTACTCAATATTTTAATTTTGAGTCCAAATTGCATTTCTACGAGATTGTAGAAAGCTTCAATGCAAGATCTGGTTTCAGTTTTGGAAGCGATTAAATATAGCCAAGTGGGTCGAGAGAAATCATCTACTATGGTCAAGAAATATCTTGAACCATCATGTGCAATGGTGGGACTAGGGCCCCACAAATCACAATGGATAAGTTCAAAAATTCTTAATGAATTATGCATGCTATCAGGGAAAGGCAACTTATGAAATTTTGCAAGAGGACAAATATTGCAAGAATTCTCATTAACTGAAGGAATTTGTATGGGATCAAAAATCATTCTGAGTCTAAAAAAAGATAAATTTCCTAGGCGAGAATGCCATAGGTCAGGTTGAGTGACAGTGTTAGCACTATGAGTGAAAACATTCAAAACAGGAGAAGTGTCTAGTGTGTGGTCTGAAAGAGATTGAACAAGAGCTAAAGGGGAAATGTTTGAACAAATGAGATGGTATAAACCATGCTTGAGCTCACCCTTCCTATTTGTTTTCTAAGAAATCAGGTCCTGTATAAAACAACAATTATAGAAAAATAACAAACAACAAGTTAGGGATTGAGTTAACTTAGTTGCTGAAATTAAATTGAAGGAGAAAAAATGGACACAGAGAACATCCCTTAAAATGATGGTATTGGTCAATTGAATATGACCAATGTGTGCAACAAAAACCATGCTTCCATTTGGAAGTTTCACATAATAGGCAACAGTGGAACAAATGGTGGTAAAAAAGGTGGTGCTATAGACCATATGGTCTATAGCACCTATGTCTAGTATCCAACTTGAAGAACAATTCTATAAAGTGGTGTGTGTGTGTGTGTGGAAAAACATGAGGATATGCCAGACATTTTAGAAGCCATAACAACAGAAGTGGAAGATTTGGATAGAGTTCCCAAATGATGAACAGAAGCAGCTGTTGAAGGATCTTGTGGTTGAAATAAAGATATCAGCTGCTGGTATTAAAACTTGGTCAAACCAATTCTATCATCACTAAGGACTTCCGATTCATGACCAGTAGGGTATGAAGCCTGATTCACAAGTGGAGCAGAAGAGGAATTTTGCTTGTTATGTAATTTGTGCCTGGGAGGATACCCATTCAACTTGTAACACTTTTCGACAAAATGACCAGTGAGGTTACAGTGAGAGCACAGGGGAGCAACTGCATTTCCAAGTTTGAAACAATTTTCCATGGAATAGCCTGAGATCTTGCAATGAGTGCAATAGGGTCTGTCTTTTTTGGTCTTGGAAGGATATTTGGATGTGGGGGAAGGTTTATAAGTTGCTAGGGCAATGGTTTTAGTGGGGGGAATGGTAGTGATAAGCTGATGGTGTCTCTCTTGTTGTTGAATTAGAGAAAACACTTTAGTAACTAGTGGAATAGGATTCATCAACATGATTTGATCTCTGATGGGGGAGTAAGAGTCATTTAACCCCATCAAAAATTGAAGAATAGAGTCCCTCTGGTGTCTATTCGTGAGTGTCTTCGAAGTGCCACAAGTGAAAATAGGTAATGGATCATAAATTGAAAGTTCATCCCAAATCGTCTTCAATTTACCGTAACAGATACTTATAGGAACATGTTCTTGAAGAAGAGTAGCTAGTGCTTTCTTCAACTGAAGGATTCGTGAGCCATTCTGCTGGGAAAAAGGGTCCTGGAGATCTTGCCAAATATCCTTGGCCCTATCGATGAGTACCATGCTTGATTTAAGATAGGAGCTAATTGAATTCTGAATCTTGGAGACAACCATGTCATTGCATCTTTCCCACAAGTCAAGTAAGGATCTGTGGGGGAAGTGGGTTTGTCTAGGTTACCGGAGATGAAACCAAGTTTATTCTTGGCACAAAGGGCACGACGCATGGCTCTAGACCACGTGGGGTAATTGTTGGTGGTGAAAAGATCAGAAACAAGGGTAACGGCAAGGCTGTCACTGTGGTCAAACCGAAATGGATTTGTAGGATAAGCGAGATTGAGGTATGTGGATGAGATATTTATGTTTAGGTCAGAATGAGTTTTGGGTGAATTAGGAGGGGTTTAAAGGCCAAAATTTTCCATCGATAATTTCTCTCAAGGCTCTGGATACCATGTAACGAACCAAGAAAATGGAATAGAAAATACGGTAAGATAGATGAAACCCGAAAACAGAGTGGCAACAACGATGGAGAAGAAAGAAGCACTATTATTCCCCTTTTTGGATGATTTTGTACAATTCCCAAAAAGGCTTACTATATGCACTAAGAATCGTAACAAACTAACTGATAGCTCAAATGAGCTAGTACTATTTGTACAATTGTTAAATACAAGAGAAAGAGCAAACGACATTTCAGCTATGCTACATGTCGTTTTGTCCAATATCCTTTAACATATATTGTAGATACTTTTTAGGCCTATGATTAATTAGTTACACACAAAGTAAGGATCTCTTATTTGGGTTATTTCAGTTCTCGTATCAACTCTAAAAAATCTTAGTTGAGGAGGTTGCTTGGAAATTTGCTAAAGAGGGTGGAATAGATTTAGTTATAGCCAACTCCTATTACTAGCATTGAGGCTTTTGTAAAACTCATGAATGATACTCTTTCGCAATTAATGAGGATTATACGTATTTTATTTATCTTGAAAAAAAAATTAAAATGTTCAAGTTCATGTATGGCACAATAAATTTGTCTACACCTATTCTTGTAAATTGCAAGTGTTAGAACTTTTTAAGGATGTTACGATCATGGACTGACATTATAAGTTTCTCTATCTTTGAATGCTAAGTACTATCTATTTTGTAGAACTTCCTTTTTCTGGCCATTTAAGTTCACTTATGCTTAAAAACAGATTGCAAGTGACCAAAAACAAAATTGCATGTTTAACTGTAGAAAATATACCGATCTCCTTCCATATAATTCTGGCGATTCCATAAGATAACTTCTTTTGTTTTGTTTTTGTTTTGCCGGGTGTAGGAATTCAAACACTTCCTAATGGGATTTGTAGATTTGTTGGTGTTAGAGATGTTGTTGATGCACATATTCAAGCATTTAAGACTCCTGCTGCTAGTGACAGATACTATTTAGTTGGCCCATTCGGCTTAGGCTATAACATGTACGGGACTATGGACTTTACTTTGGAAAAGGGCCCACTAGGTTTGATTTGGCGCAACCGCAATTCCACTTCAAAGCACATAGATATATATATATATATATATATATATTCCTTAGGGGCGACGCATATTCTATATTCGGATTTCACTTTTGCCTATAGCCGCAATTAGCTTTTTAATTAAGAGAATGTTATAAATTATTGAGACGCCGCCGCCCCCTGTTCCCACCAATAATTTTGTGAATGACCCCACCACTATTATTTTAAGTCTTGTACAGTAACTTGCATAATAATTTTAAGGCCTATAAATATGAGTTTAATTGTTCTGAAACTCATAAGAAAATTTATATAGAACGAAAAAAGTTTCAGTTCTTAGGAGTTCTAAATAGTTTCTTTTATATTTCTCTTGCAATAGTTGTACTTTATTTTTTAGTTTTATAACACGTTATCAATACGAAATTCTACCGATACTGAAACTAGTGGTCTTCTACTTCAAAAAAGTTTTTCAATATCTTATTTGCAGTTCTCAAGATGAATATTAAATGTAATAATACTGAATATTACTTGATAAAATTCTGATTTTATTCTCATAATCATGTAAATATATTTCTTATAACTACAGATTTATTTTTGTGATTCATATATATAGAAAATGTCAAATATTATAAAATTAAAATTTATTATTATTGACATTTCTGGAAAAAGTTATTTATCTAGAATCCTTAATGAGATCCAACTGGATATGATGAAATTGGAGATACAATTAAAAAAGAAAATTACGTATTCTTACAGGACCGTGTTGCGTATCTCACGATGAAAATTTTTCTTATTTTGTGAGATGATTTAAGGGAGATATATATCAAAAGATGTAATATTTTCAAAAGATCATTATGACTTATTGCATCTGAAATTACAAAATTTTAAGAGTAGTAGTGAATATAATTTTGCACTCTTTAAAATTAGCTTAATACTAAAATTATACAATGAGAAATTCATTGATGATGACATGTTAAAGAAGACATATATTATTTTTCATATCTCGAATGTGCTCCTGCAGCAACTATATTGAGAGCGAAAGTTCAATTAATATTTTGAACTTTTATTTTATCTTTTAGTGATTGAGCTAAATAATGAAAAGTCGCTGCCTGAAGCACGACAAGAAATTACTTAGGATAACAAAATCCTATCTAAATTTGATTTTCTTACAAATAAATATGAACCAGAAGTTCACAGGGTTATCTATTTGCAAAGTATTACAAATAAATTACTAGATGTATTTACTGACACTAAAGGTGTTGCAAAATTATATATTACTAGTATTAATGCTTAAACAAGAATTGAAATCATTGAAGGACAAGTTGTTAAAACAACAATAGATGAGTCTAAGATACGCTTGAAGCGTTGAAAACTTATTAGTGCAAAAGAGAAAAGAAATAGAAACCCCTGAAGAGTATAATCCTCCTAAAGAGTAACCTCCTAAAGAAAAAATCTCCTGAAAATGAGACTCCTGAAGGGTACAAACCTCCTGAAGAGAAACCTCCTGAAGATGAATCTCGTGAAGAGGAAACTCCTAAAGAGTACCTCCTGAAAGGTTTTTCATGAAATATTTTCCCCTGAAGAGGAACAGGTTCCTGAAAATAATAAGATCTAAATACATTTCATGAATACTGGAGAAATTCTGGATAGAAATAAAACTGTTGTTGACAACATATTTTCATATATGATGGCCCTTGATATTACTAGAAGTAATGAAGAAAATGAGTCAAGAACCGTTGAAAAATATCGACGTAGAAATGATTGATCATAATAGAAAGCAACTGTTGGAGTTGAATTAAACTCGCTAGTGAAGCGAGATGTATTTAGACCTGTTGTTCAAATACCAAATAGCGTAATGCCTATTGAAGATAAATAAGTATTTATACGAAAGCGTAGTAAGAGAAAATAAAATTGTGCAGTACAAAACACGATTTGTCGCACAAGATTTCCTGCAGAAACTCGAGATTAGTTATGAGAAAACATATTTCCTCATTATGAATGTAATCACATTCAAATTTTTAATTGGCTTGGTTATTACAAAAAGATTAGATATGCGGTTGATGAATGTGATCACTGCATATTTATAAGAATCATTAGATCATGACATATAATACTTGAAGCATCTAATATAAATACATTTAGGAGTATGTACTTTATAAAATTTCAAAAATTTTATATGGGTTAAAGCAATCTAGACGCATGTGATATAATTGACTCAACGAGTATCTATTGAAAGAAGAATTTGAGAATAATCCTATATGCTCATGTGTTTTTATCAGAAACCGGATTTGTTATTATTACAGTTTACATTGATGATTTACCTTATTAGAACTCTTGAAAATATCACAAGAACTCAACGGTTGAGCGTGCTAGCTCAAATACTATATATTCAAAGAATGCATTTGAAAAAGAAAGATCTTATTATTTAAATGCTAGATGAGTAACAAAAATTTGAAACTTCTACCCTCATCTCTCAATTGTATTTGCTTTTTATAAAACAACATGCCATCTTTATCTAAAAGATTAGCCAATCGAAATGAATAAGCAAACCAGAATTTTAAATCCTTATTCTCATGCTTTAAGTCTACTATTTTTCTATTAGACTCTTGAACGAGTCGTTGAAGTATGGAAACCTTCTGATTAAGTTCCTCAATCTCACGATTTTTGGATTGTAATCGGTCGGAAAATCCAACAATAGAGGGGGAATATTGGGTGCCGAGAGTCACCAACTCATAAACAGTTTCACAATCTAACTTATTAGTCAGATCATTCGTTTGCTGTAATATGGCACCAACGGAAGATGTAGGAACAACTTCTAACTGAGGTGAAAGATACCTCATATATTGATTGTGAGGAATATTGAAAGGAAACTGATGAGCCATTGATAATTTGTAGAATAAGAATGTAAATGGAGATGAATTATAAATATGAGAAGAAGATTTGATGCTAATTAAATGAAGCTAAAAATGATTTTTATAGAGATAGAAATAAGAACAAGACAAACCATCATTTTTTCAAATATCACTTAATCAAGATTACAAGATATGTTGGATGCATATTTTCAAAAGATAGCGACATTAATTGCAGCTATCTCTATTTTCTTATAAATGTTGAACATTTGCCGTTAGCTGCTGTTGTTGATTTTGTATTTGAGTTATCTCTCGTTCCAGCCTTTCTATTCGTGTTTTCAGGTCACGAGAATACTAGTCTACAAATTTTTTTAACTCCTTATTTTCTTATCTTAAATTTTTATTTTTTCTATTTTTAGTTGCAAATGTTTGATGCAATTCAGATATTTGATTTTTAAGATAATCAACCTCATTCTTTCTCACCAGTAGCCTTTGAGATATGGTTGTAAGAGAGGCAGCATATTGAGTACTGAGAGTTCTTGATACTGCAACAATTTCATGATCAGTTTTACTAAAAAGATATATCTCTACTTCTATCATGGTGTTTACAACCTCAGGAGAAAAAATGAGTGATTGAGATATAAAATGTTCATAGTTCAAATCTGGGACATTAACAAAAAAACTTTTATCAAATATAATATCGTTCTGGATGAACAACAATTGGATTTATGAAGAATGTGATTTTTTTTTTTTTTTGCTGGATTAAACCAATTGTAAAAATGGTTATATTTAAATAGCAATCTGAAACCTTCAAATCTATTCAAGATCTTGTTTGTTATCAACGTCAAGCGGATTTGATTTTCCGCCGAACCGATAAAATTAGACCTCAAACTTTTATAGCTTTTATCATATATGAATGGTTTCCAATACTCTTTCCGTCGTACATAAACAAATTCTCTGTAATAACGCCAAATGTGAAGAAGAAATTTTAGATGAGAATATTAACATGTTCTCTTTAAATGCATTATTTAGATGTAAATCATATTTGAATTCTTAACTCTGTTATATATGCTGAAATCATGTTCATTTATTACTTGCAAAACTGACAAATATTCTCAAGGGGAGTTTAAGTATTACTGCAGATATCAGATTTTTACTAAGTCTATCAAGCAAACACTATCTGTCATATATTCAAATCACTCAGAAATAATTGCAATTTAGGAAACAAGTTTAGAGTATATTTGACTGAGATTAGTGATTCTACATATTCAAAAAAAGTATGGTCTTTCCATCATCAATGACAACCCAACAATTATATATGAAGATAATACTACTTATATCAGAGGAGGATATATCAAAGATACGATTAAGTGATAATTTGACAGATAAATTTACAAAGGCATTACGAACTGCGACATGCAAGAAGATTGTGCAGAACATTGGAATACGAAAGCTCAAAGATCTATCGTCATACACTTTTCAGAGAGAGTAAATCTCCTGAAGACTTATGCTGATTGTACTCTTTTTCCTTCACTAAAGTTTTGTCCCACTAAGTTTTCCTTTACAAGGTTTTAATGTGGCAATCTTAAAACACTTGGAGATATATAAGAATATTGTACTATTTTTCCTTTGCCATTGATTTTTCTTCCCACTGGATTTTTCCTTGATAAGATTTTAACGAGGCAGATTCTTTATAAATGGTCATTCAATAGGGAGTGTTATGAATTATTGAGACGGTCGCCGCCCTCTATCCCCACCAATAATTTTGTGAATGACCCCACTACTATTATTTTAAGTCATGCACAATAACTTCAAGGCCTATATTTATGAGTTTCAATCGTTCTGAAATTTATAAGAAAATTTATAAAGAACGAAGAAAGTTTCAGTTTTTAAGAATTCTAAATAGTTTCTTTCATATTTCTCTTACATTAATTGTAGTTTACTTTTTAATTTTATAACAGAGAAATTTTTATTCATTCAGTCAGTTTTAAACATAACAGGGCCGCAAATTTGCACAACATGTCAAATTTCATCCAGGTTTAGTTCAAAGAGTAATGCTAGACCCCCCGAATTTATATCCCGAATTAAATCTCCCGAATGATGTGGCAAGTGTAGAAAGCAACTGAAATTAAAAGCGACAGCAGCTGAAATTAAAAGCAAAAAAAAAAAAAAAAAAAACTATAGGTTTTCTTTCCCTTCCTCCCTCCACCCACTTTCTCTCCCAAATCAGATACACATTGACTCCCCAAGAGCTAGAGTTGAGCTACCATCATCCGATCCTGTGAGGTCCTTGAAATGGCAGATGAGGTTTTTTGTCTCATTATTTCTTCAAGATTTGAGGGTGTTGTGCAATTTTTTTTTCCAGACAGAGGATATTTTTACTTGTTCTTTTTTCTTTTTTCATTTCTCACTTTTTACGTATATTGTACTTGCAACTATTTTGTGTTCATCGAAATAGTGGGTATCGAGTCCATGGGATCTGCTACTATTTTGAATTGTTCTGATTTTTTTGGGACAACCATAAATTTCTTTTGCATTGAAAATTTTGAGAGGAAGAAGTGGAACGGGAATCCTAATAGGGTGTTGGTTCTTTTGAACTACATTGGTAGTTTAACATATTTTTTGGTGTACTGGTTCTTTTAACAAATTTTTTATGCCACTAATAGGACATACCATATCAAATTTATACTACAAATTTTTTTGGTATTGGACGAAGTGCTCCTTTCTCAGAGGTACTTCAAACTACATTGGTAGTTTAACATTTTTTTTTTAGTGCATTGGTTCTTTTGAACTAACATTTTTTTATTTATTCCACTCATAGTACACACCTAATCAAGTATATAATAGGGATTATTTTGGTAGTTGATGGACTACTCCATCACAGGTACTTTAAACTACATTATGGTATAACATATTTTTAGTGTTGATTCTTTTAATATATTTTTTGTGCCACTCATAGTAGTTTCTACTTGTTCATTTAGGTGCAATGGGGAGGAATGCATCTCTCAAACCAGGATAATGATCCGAGGCATTATTTGTAATTGATGCAGCTTTGGTGAATATGATTAAATTTTGGTGGACATGACTATTTTTTTGTGGAGTATTATTGGTGGAGATGGCTAGTTATGGGTGAAGTATAACTGGTGGAGATGACAATTTTCGGTAGAGATGACTATTTTTAGTATATATAATTTTGTCTCCTTAAACGTATTGCTATTGTAAATACCTGACGTTGTAAGTATTAAAACCTGGCTACATGGTTAATCAATCAAGTTATAATGTTCCAGATGTTATAATTTTGTTAGTATTGTAAATTTCAGATGTTAGAATTTTCAATGCTTTATCAATCCAGTTTGACCTCTTTTTTTATAATTTTCTTTTCAATATTCTTCTCTTTCAAAGAGGCATTAAAACCTGGCTACATGGTTAATGAGCTTTGGAATTTTCCAAAAGAGACATGGTTACTTCTATAATGAAGACTACATTTTCTAGTGATTACAAATGAGGCTTTGACAAAACTGCACAATTGGGTTGATTCAATTTCAAATTAAAGAGCCAAAAGTAATCATAACTTTCATGCACACTTGCATTTGAGCATGAAGCCAAAATAATTTTCAACATCCCTTTAGGCATAGCAGAACATGAAGCCAAATCGTGCAAAGTCTTGCTGGAATCAAATTAATTTTCACCATCCCTTTAGGCATTCTCTTCCACACTTGCATTTGAGCATGAAGCCAAAATAATTTTCAACATCCCTTTAGGCATAGCAGAACATGAAGCCAAATCGTGCAAAGTCTTGCTGGAATCAAATTAATTTTCACCATCCCTTTAGGCATTCTCTTCCCGCTCTTGATATGTACATGAAGCTTAACAAAGTAAATTAAGAGTCCTATTTAAAATACCCATAATTACAAGTACTTGAAAAATAATCCACTTGTTCTTAAAATTTGAATAACCAGTCTACCAAACACGAGCCTTTTTTTTTTTTTCCTTTAAATTATGAAATGACATTGCATCACATAAAATATTTACCAAATGTTTGCAAATGAATGAATGAAGAATTCTATTATTTCATTCATTGAATAATCTGGGTATACAGTGGTTTATTTATAGAAAAGTGATGCCTAGACAAATGTATCAAGCAGGTGCAGTGCACTGTGATCCTAGCATGGCCGTGAGGCCGTTACAATAATATCGCAGTCCTTAATACAAGAGAATATTTTTGCAATCATATTACAAAACTATTCTAGAAGGATCTTCTGAGTGTGAGTGCTGAGGAGGCTTGCACGAGTCTCAGTTGGGACCACCTTCATATGTGCTCTGTAATGGGGCCTTGCTGGAATTATTTTTGATAGGGCTGTAAAAAAATCGGATCGGACCGGTGAACCGGATCCAAATTTTACATGGACCGATTAATTGCAGTCCGGTCCCAATCCAAAGGATTTCTTCCCCTGGATCGGACCGGACCAAACCCCACACACATATATATATATTTATATATGTATATATAAAATAGTATATAAATTATAATATTAATATTAATATAAATTAATAAATTAATATATAATATATATTAACGTATAATATATAATATATATTAACATATTAATATATAATATATACTCTTATAATATTAACATATTATTGTTTATTAGTTGACTAGTTGTAGTATAAAAATATAAATTATAATATATCTATATAAAATATTAGTAATAACTTATAAGTAATAAATGTATTATTATTATTTAATATATTATTACTAATTTATCACTATTTACTAACATATAAATATATAATATACTAATGTAATAGTATTATTAGTTATAATTTACTAACATACTTAATATATAATATATACTAACATATTAATATATAATATATACTTTTATAATATTAACATATTATAATTTATATTAGTTAAATTTGGACCAAAAAAATATTTGATCATTGTAGAATTTTAGATTAAATTTAACCCATTAAATCATATGGGGCACTTCTGGACCGGACCGGACCGCCCCTGAACCGAATTGAACTGGACTGATATGGACCGAACTCCTATTCGGTTCGATTCGATTCAGGGTGAGAGAATTTTTTGATCGAATGGAAGCGGTCCACAAATTTTATAGGATCGGACCGAACCAAACCGGACCATTTACACCCCTAATTTTTGGTTTTGGATGATACACTTACAGTAAATAACGCTTCAAACTTTAAGTAACCTCTCTATAGCACCTTTTACACTTTCGAAAGTAGAGATCATCCCCAGATGCTGTTATAAATAAGACAAACATTTTATTCATAATTTAAGAACTAATCCCACCAAACAGATCACTAAAAGTATTGGGATTGATCTCATCAAAATAAATTATTAAATTTATACTTTTTATACATTTTTCAAAAAAACTTGATCATATTTGATCAAAAATAGAGAGAAGAATTATAAAAAAAGATGAAAAAATGTTTTCACTCGTTAAAAGTGAGTAGATTCATCAAAAATTTCTTCTAATTAAAGATAAAAAAGTATTTTCACTTGTCAAAAGTGAATAGACTCATCATAAAAAAGTATTTTGATAAGTTTACACACTTTTGATGAATGAAAATATTTTTTAAACTTTTTTTCCCAATTTTGTTTTCTTATTTGTAATCAATGAGCAATTTTTAAAAAAAAAATATACAAAAAGTCTAAATTTAATAATTTATTTTAATAAAATTAATGCCAATACTCCAATATATACATGTGAATATGTTGAGAACATGTACCATGTCAAGTATTTTGCTGAGCTTCATCTACACTCTTCCTCATAACGGATATTACTTGGGCTGGCTTTATCTAACTCACATGCAAGTGTCTTGAAGCGAAGAGGGGTGATCGGTGCCGAACGGAGAACGCTGGAGGACTCTATCGCAAGATAAGAAAATTTCTAAAGGAAATCAATTTTTCGATCTTGAAAGGATGATGACGGAGGACTGCTACCGCACAGAGGGGAGGCCATTGCCGAATGGAGAACGATGGAGGGGCTTGGCTCGACTCTAGGCCTTGGGTGAGGGAGAGGGAGAGGATGAGAGGGCCTAATAAGGGAGTGAAAGAGCGGGACAGAAGAAGAAAATAGAGGATTCGAGTTTTATTTTTGGAGGGATGGGTTTTTCCACGTATGAATAGCCACGTTATTTGGGGGATTGAATTCGGGATATGAATTCAGGGGAAGTAGCATTTTCCTTAGAGCATGTTTGGAATTGTGTTTTGAAATTTTAAAAGTGCTTTTAAGTAGTTAAAAATACGTTTACTTAAAAGCACTTTTAAAAAAAAATGATATGTTTAGATAACTTTATTAAAAACGTTTTAGTCAGTTGAAAAAATTAAAAATCAGATTTTTCAATAAGCACAAAATTAGAGTTTTTATCAAAAAACTCATGCAGATAATTATATATTTAAAAAAAACTACCATAATTAACTCTAAAAGTACTTTAAACATATTGATCTTAAACAATAAATGACGGAGAGCTTATTATATTAAGTTTTAAGTTATAAACCTTAAGTTAAAAATAATATTTCTTACCGCAACCCCGTACTTACACTTGGTTAAAATTCAGTAGCCGCATATTACTCTTATTTCACTGCACATGTTATTCTACAACTCATTTTTATTTACATAGCAGCACGCATAATAGGAGCTTTAAAATGTGTTAGAGAGATTTCATCATTTTATAATTTTCGTCTCTATATATCTAACTTATTCTTTCCCATTTTTTAATTTTTATTTTATTTTAATTTATATTGTATTTCTTTGAGAATATTAATTTAGTATTATTTGATTTTAATATTTTATTTTCAGCATATTCAACTTTGATATTTTAAATTAATTTTCTGTTTTCATTTTTAGTTGGTTAATACTTTTAATTAATTTGTTTTATAATTTGGTATTTAGTTAATTTTAAATTCTATGTTTAATGCGTTATTAATTAAATTGATTTAAGAAATATATTTAGTTATTTAATTTAGAGAATTTAGTTTAATTATTAATTTATTGTCTTGTATCTTAATTTTTTTATTTTTACTCTGGCATCTAAAAATATAAATCTAGTCTATGACTAATACATTTTTATAAATATTTTTCTTATTTCTTATGAGTTTAATTTAAGCAATTTTTCTTAAAGAGAGTATTTAAAAAACTTTATTCTTAATTATTACATAATATATTTCTATATTCAAAATAATTTTTATTTTACTCATTTAAGAAAAACGAAAAGAATAAAAAGTTTGGAGTAGACTTGCACCGCAGGAAACGCGCAAACAACACCTTGGGTACACTTTAGATAAGTAACCTTTATCTATGCTAAATTACGCCCAATCCCCTTGCCACTTCTCACAGGTTGTTCTGGGTCGAGAATTTGGAGGGAAAAGAAAAGAAAGGAGAAAATAATGTAGAAGAAGAAATGCCTGTGGCCAAACCAGAATCATCCGATGCCAGAATCATCGCTCACGTCGACGTGGACTGCTTCTATGTTCAGGGTTTATGACTCTGTCTCTCTTTCTCTCATGTAAATATGTATGCTTATATCAGTTTATGTGTATGATTTGGGGGTAATACTGGAGTTTGAAAATGAAAAGTGATGGTCAAGGTATATTGATACCCATTTGAAATTTTATATTGTATTCCAGTGCAAGGTGGTTGACATCGAATTTCTGACCAATTCCAGGTGTAATTTTTTTAAGATATATATATATATAGAGAGAGAGAGAGAGAGAGAGGGAGAGAGAGAGAGAGAGAGAGAGAGAGAGAGAGCAGGAATTAGAAAAAGGAAAATTATTGACCTCGTACGATTTCCCCCAAAAAGAGCACCTAAATATGTATACTCATGTTTGATGTGTTTGATGAGTGCCAAAGACTGTTTGGGTTTTTCTTTTGCATTTTAATTATATGAAAGTGGGGAATTCATACTTGAATACACAGGAGAAGGCTGGTAAGTTTCTAAACTTAGGTAGATATGAAATTGTGATTGGCTGTTGTTTTAAGACTCTTTGGAGGTTGAAAAGAGATGTTTAGATGGGATGAAGGTAACGGACTTAGAGAAGTATATGAAAACCTCTGAAAAGTTTTGGCCTAATTTTTTTTTTTTTTTCGTAAGTAAAAGTTTTGGCCTAAAATTCTATATGGGTTGTGCTCAAGTTCTATTTCATCGGAATGGCTTTGTGCTTGAAGACTATGGGACCTACCTTGCTGCCATTTGTGCATATACAGATGGAAGGCATAAAGGGTCTATTTGGTGATGCTTGCTGTTGATTTCTGAAACTTTGACTTGTACATTTTGAGATAAGCAATGCTAATTCCGTACTTTTGAACATGATATTTTCCTTGTTAAGTTGATGTGACACACTGGATAGCAAACACTTACCAAGTCAAAGATGGTCAATGATTTCAATTAAATGATATGGACATTAATTTCTCTTTATTATTCCACTTATACTTCTTTAATGTTATGCCGGGAGGCCTGTTGGTATGATACCCTGTCATCGGTGCTTTGAGTATCCTCTTTCCTGTGTGCAATATTGAACATGGATGTCCTCTGCTGGTTATCTCTCGTTAGTCAGGGCAGCGATCATAATCTTACCCCATCCAACTTGTTTATGTTAATATTTGTAGTTGAGCAGCGGAAACAGCCAGACTTAAGGGGTTTACCTACTGCTGTTGTACAGTACAACTCCTGGAAAGGTGGGAGCTTGATTGCAGTTAGCTACGAGGCCCGTAAATATGGTGTGAAACGGTAAGAATAATCTTTTTGGATATTTTCTAAAAGATTTTCTTTAGGAGCCAATATACTCGAAAAATGTAATGCATGATTATCAGTTCAATGCGTGGCGATGAGGCAAAGAAAGTCTGTCCACCAATTCAGCTGGTCCAAGTCCCTGTTGCATGGGATAAAGCTGATCTTAACACTTACCGCAATGCAGGTTCAGAGGTCTGATATTCAAAAGGCATTAGGGATAGATTTTTTTTTTTTTCATTTGTACTCATTTAACAATTCAACTTGTGGTGTTTCTAAATCAAATTTTCAGGTGGTTTCTGTTCTTGCAAGGAAGGGTCGATGTGAGAGGGCTTCTATCGATGAAGTGTATCTTGACCTTACTGAGGCGGCAGAAACAATGTTAGCAGAAACTCCTCCAGAGAGCTTGGAAGAAATTGATGAAGAAGCTGTTAAATCACACATTTTGGGGCTTAATACTGAGGTCAGAGACAGTGCATTGAGATCTCCTGATCCTGATTGTCTTATAGTCATTATTCTAATGATCATGAGAATTGATTCTGAGTATTGGTCAACATTGATGATGTGAGGATGCCAATTCAGTTTTCAGTTGAATATAATTTGCTGGAAGCTTTTATCCAGCATGTCCCTTCTTGTCTTCCTCCATTCAATATATTTATTGTATATTGAAGACAGTGTCGAGAATTAATCTCTACTTGATATCTTAGAAATAAATTTGATCCTGATTTGGTCTAGATTACTATTCCTAGACATTTGTGTGTGCGAGATTGGGAGAGAAAGGGGGAGGGGGTGGAGGTTGTGTTTACTAATTTGCAGAATCTGGATTTCTTTCATAGGGTGATACTTGATTATAAATTGTATTTCTCAAGTTCAAAAGGATACGAGACATGGGCAATGGGTTAAAGGTATAAACCGTGAGTTCTCCCCAAAGGCCAAAACTTGCCTATTCTCTCAATTTGGTGATTTTCATCAGAATTCTAGCTTTTTATTTAATAGTTGGAAAGTATCATATGGAGGTTATTTTTCCTCCAAAAGAAATATATTCAGATTTCCTCTAAATCATAGTGTGAGTCACTTAGTTGTATCAGCTTCAATCGTTAGTCTGAAATGGATTCTAAAACTCAGGAAGGAAGTGATGCCAAGGAATTTGTGAGGGAGTGGCTTTGTAGGAGTGATGCTGATCACCACGATAAACTATTAGCTTGTGGGGCCATGATTGTTGCTGAACTTAGGATGCAGGTGTTGAGGGAGACTGAATTTACTTGTTCTGCCGGGATTGCTCATAATAAGGTAGGTAGCAGTCAATTTTTAAAATATTCCTTAACTGAACAGATGACTTTTTTTCTCATTTGTTTAGCTATTGACTTTGTTTGCAGATGCTGGCCAAACTTGCAAGTGCTATGAATAAACCTGCACAACAAACTGTTGTGCCCCTATCATCTGTCAAAGGATTACTTGAATCCTTGCCAATTAAGAAAATGTGAGTTTTTGTTTCAATTTTATACTTCTATCTTGAATTAGAGTTTGGAAATAAATTGCCGTATACATTAGCTTACTGTCATTTTGCTACTTAGCTACAAAAAGGAAAGATGAGTGGAATATATTATTTATATTTTTTTTGTATTCTTCTCTCTGTTCAAAATTGTGTTGCTCGTAAGTTCTTGTGAACTGCAGTGCTTACTGCCAAAGAAAACATGGTTTTCAGGAAACAGCTTGGAGGAAAGCTTGGGAGTTCTTTAGAATGTGATTTGGGTGTGAACACTGTTGGAGAGCTGTTGCAGTTTTCAGAGGAGATGCTACAAGAGCGTTACGGCATCAATACCGGGTCATTATCTATTCTTGAAAAATATCTCTTAACGTTTGAACCTTGCAATTATAGTTGTCTTTTCTCTTAAATGTTGTTGTTTTTTTTTTTTTTAATTTTGGTTTTTACTGCAGAAATAAGTACTTTTTTAAAATTTTCTTTAAATATGAAGGAAATATTGTGATTTCCCGGGCAATAATGATTATGTTTTAAATTATCTCAGACTTTTCTAAATTATCTTTCTAAATACCATAGAAAGGTCCTTTATTTTTATTAGTTGCTGTTGGTTATCAATTGACTTATTTATCTAACAATTTCCATTATGTACTCCTCAATATTCTATGACATTCTATTTTATACATGCATTCCAGTACTTGGTTATGGAATATTGCAAGAGGAGTCAGTGGAGAAGAAGTTCAGGGGCGACTTCTTCCCAAGAGCCATGGTTCTGGAAAGACATTTCCTGGTCCTCGGGCCCTGAAGACGATTGCAGCTGTAAGAATTGTTTTTCTAACCAAATCAACTCATTCTGTTCCTTATGCTATATGATCTTGTCATGCCATAGTCCAGTCATTAAATGTTATTGATTCAAGCAGTCGTCTTACTCAAGTAACACCACCAAATCCCTACATGTAGGTCCCCTAAATTCTGACTTTGGAAAAATAAACCTGTAAGGTACCAAATCAGTTACCATATAATTGCACTGTCAAATTTTGCCAAATTGTATTATCCTTAAATTTGGAGTTCACATGCTTGCCACATTATTTAAATGATTATGTGCTTAAGTTAGCAGAAATTTTAAGGTTCATATATATAATAAAAAAATGGTATCAAATGCTTCGTGTTAAAAATTGTGGGAATATCAAAATTAATCTGGTACTTTGGAATTCGCAATTTTTCTTAAAATTTATCAAAAGTTGCAAATGCTTCACTATTTAATTTCAATTCTGCAATGTACTTAGTCTTCATGCTACTCTGCTCACTGGTATTGCATACTAGAAAGAACCAGTGCTATTTTGGGCTGTTAGAAAGGACCATCAGTTGAGAGAGAGATTGATCTTTATTTTTAATGCAGAAGTTCAACTTATTAAATGTTTCTCTTACGGTCCTGTCGCTTATCCTCTAGGTTCAACCCTGGCTCAACAAACTTTGTGAAGATCTGAGTGAACGTCTTTGCTCGGACTTGGACCAAAATAAACGGATTGCTCACACTCTGACTCTTCATGCTAGAGCATACAAAGTACTCATTGTCCTCTAATCATCTGGATATTAGATTTGGTATACACCCACTCTTCTCTTTTCTGATTATGAGTTATCCTTCAGTCTGGTGACTCTGATTCATATACGAAGTTTCCTTCCAAGTCTTGTCCCCTAAGGTATGGGACTGCCAAGATTCAAGAAGATGCATGGAACTTATTTCAAGCTGGATTACGTGAGTATGTGGATTCATACAAATCAAAGACTAAAGGAAGTCAATACAATGGTTGGGGTATAACAGCACTTTCTGTTTCTGCGAGTAAAATTGTTGCAATACCATCTGTAAGTCTTACTTGGATTTTATTTTTCAAAACTAACTTCTCCTTGGATTTTAGCTTTCAAAGCTCTTTCATACCTTTCTCTGAACTTGTACTATAATTTTTGGGTCTATCTGGTCTAATTTTTTCCCTTGGGAGGTTAGGAGGTTAGCTCTAACACTTTGAGAGGGGTGTCATCCTCAGTTTGCTTGGTGATCAGACCTTCCTAGGATTTATCAGACATGGATAATATGATGCTATTCTTTTTCATTCAATATATGTCTAACTAACATATGTTTAGCATGTCGTGAATTAGTTGTCTCTATGGTACATGCTTCTTAAGATTGAACCTTTAGAAGTATTTGAAATAAAGCAGTTTCAAACTAAATTAATCAATCAGCTGCTGAAATAAATGTTATGCTCCTCTGATTACTATGTATTTTCTGGTCCTGAACTATGTATTATTTTGATGGAAATATGTTTTTACTAGGGAACAAGTTCGATCACAAAATACTTTCATGGCCAAAACCTATGCTGCTCTTCATCAAAGGAGTCACAGGATAACTCCATCCAAGATGCTGCACTATTTTCACCCTCAGGTATATGGTTTCAAATGTGCTTCCTGCATATTCTTATTTTCCTCGTATACCCATCTACCTAACAAGGCTGTTATTTGTCAGGAAGTGAAATCTATTCGGGCTTGAATTTAACTGAGCCACAGATTGACTTCCCTGAGTTTTCTGGAGAAAAAAACAAGTTCAATTATGCTGTCGCCAGCCAGGGTCAACAGCAAGACAAAGAGAATACATGGAAAGACCAGGTTTTACAGTAGGCCTTATAATTCTCTGTTGAACTGATTTCATTTTATTAATATATTATATGAGAATCTTGAAACCTGAGATATTTATGCACCAGCTCTTGCATATTTAGCTTGGGTGCTCAGATTTTAATAGGCCTTAATTATATACACTACAAAAAAACTAGAATTGCTGGCTTTTATATTATCGGCATTTGTTTATGCGCTGATAAAACTATATTATTGCCGGCACTTAATATATAGTTTTGCGGCATTTAAAACAATGCCGATGATTGATCAATTATATGCCGGCACATTATTAAGTTTTCCGGTGTTTATATTGTTACACTGGAATAATATATAGCTTTGGCGGCATTTAAAAAAGCGCCGATAATTGATCAATTATAATTTGGTAATTTAGTAGTGTGCTAGTGTTTATATTGTTAAGTCATTAATAAAAAGAATAAAAAGAATAAAAAAAGAATATTAAAAAGAAATATTAAAAAGAATATTTAGTAGTGTGCCAGTGTTTATATTGGTAATTAAAGAAATATTAAAAAGAATAAAAAAAAAATACTCAAGTTCTTGGCACAAAAAAATAAAAGAAACAATCATAATGTGTCACTACTACCACCTCTTCTACTCAATAAACAAAATCAAGAACTTAACCATAAATAAAATATGATGCGTCAATATATGACACAACCATAAATATTATCTCAATTAAGGAAAGTTGCAAATACCATTAAACTAAAATATTAATATAATTTGGGATTCTTCACTTATAATCCCCTCAATCCTCGTCCTTGTCCTTGTCGTTCTCTTCCTTTTCTTCATCTTTCTATTCTTCTTCATCTTCATCATTTTATTCTTCTTTATCTTTTTCTTCCTCTTAATTCTCTATTTGATTTTGTCCAAAAGCCTGCATATAAATTCAAATAAGGGTCTAAAAATTCCAAAATAAGGTTGATTGATATCAACTAAATGTATGTGGGGTGCTCACTTATGCTTGCACAAATGTGTTTACTAAGTTTCGCAATTCAGTTAATTTGTTTCACATTTTGTCAAACTTTTCTTTGTTTATGTTACCATCTTCTTGCTTAGAAGTTAGTGATAAATGTTGACAAGTTTGCCTTGTAGGATTTGGCCCAAACCTCAAATCGCGCACAAGTCTAAGCTGATGCCCATGCCATGGTTCTTCTAGACCCCATTTTTATGGGACTTGTGTTCTGTGTTAAAAGTTCATCTGTCTCAACTTGTAATATATAATAAAAAATACACATTCCTTATCTTATAAATCCATTAAAATTAAAAAGTAATACATTCAAAATAAACATTCCGCTTTCTTCCTCGTCTCGTCATTGTAGTGGGTGCCATCCTTTTTTTTTATGGGTCATAACAAACAATTGGACTTGACTTGGCAATACCCTAGTTGATTTTTGTTCCGTCCAATAATCTAGATTAAACACATATCGAAAATAAAGAATTAACAAATATTCAACAATAAATAATATTATTTAAATATCTCATGGGCATATCTTGCATAATTTTTTGATCATTCGCTGTGAACAACCACCCGCTTCTTACTTCATTCCTTGCTTTTATTACATCTTGACTACATTACAAAGATTATGAGAATTATGATTAAAGTAACTAGTTGGTTAACTTTCTAAATCCATAAGAGAAATGCGCACATTATTATCATATATTCTAGATCGAACCAAAGATTGGCCAAATTCGCTTGTTGCGATAAGTCCACCATATCGGAACTTGCCCTTAGCCACAATTTGTGTTGCAGAGGTTTCTTTTTCATGAAATAACTTATTCTTCAATTTGTTCTTATAGTCTTTTCTTTTTTTTCCCAGATCTTTTAGTAGTCATTTTTGAATGCATCCAATTTATCATCAGGAACTTTAAACTTTCCCTACAGTGAAAATAAATTAAGTATATGTCTTGCTTTCTAACAAAATTTTTAAAATATACCTATTTAATTAATAATAATGGTTTAATACAAGTTTTATACTATTATAAGACCCCACACTTCCTCTTTTAGAGTTGTAGGTACTAACCTCCAATCTTTGTAATTTATTAGAACCAACCTATTAGTTCTTGCTATCAGGATACCAAATCTTGTCACCTTTGAGTTTTTTTTTTTTTTTTGATGAGTTGACCAAGACTATTGAGCTCCATATCAATTCACTCCCTTTCTAGTAGATACCAAATGTCATGAATTGAGTTTTACTCTACCTTTATTATTATCTGCATAAATGGATTTAATGACATTATTACTATTTTGTAAATGTGCATTTATAGTGAAATCAATAAGAACTAAGAAAAACAAAAACATACCAACAATAACAACAAAACGATCTCTAATGTCAAAATACTAGTTGACATTTCCTGCTTCCAAATATGGTGCTATTGGTATAAATGTGCATGATTGGGTCTCTCTGCTGATCTCTGTATGCGTGGATAGTTGGCCTCCCATTTATATCGATATAGAAGATTGGGTTCCTTTCTGTGAAGATAATGATGGTTTGCAAGGACAATCTATAGAAGGTGATGACTTCACTATCCTATCAACGGAAGGGGGTAGCCCATCAACAGAGGGCAATGAATGGACCGTCCTTTCAAAGGATGAATATAATTGCATCTCACTATAGACAACTAAGTAGATTATCTTTTCAAGTGTGGCCTGATAGTGTTTGTCTTATTTTTTGGACCCATTGTACTTATACAAAAACAAGTTGTTATATTTGCAAATCAATAGAAATAATAATATTTGGAGCATGATATGAGAGAGAAGTAAAGTTATAAGAGATATCATGTAAGTTAAAATTATAAAAACAAAAAATAATTCATATTAAAAAGTCTAAATATATATTTCTTACTCAACATTATTAAAGAATTTCGATTGTCATTCCATCTTTGTCATTTCACGTCCACACAATATTGTCAACAGTAAGTTTAATAGCTTTATCATTGGAAGTGTTATAATATTTCGTTGACTAAATATTCATCTTCATCATCATTGTATGACATTGGTGAAGAGGAAGTGATTGATGATGTGGATGAATATTTAGTCAACGAATATTGTAACACTTACAATAATGAAGTTGTTGAACTTGCTATTGACGATATTGTGTAGACGCAAAATGACATAAATGGAATGACGATTGAAATTTCTTAATAGTGTTGAGTAAAATATATATATTTAGACTTTTTAAGATGAATGATTTTTTGTTTTATATTTTTAACTTGTATGATATCTTTTGTAACTTTACTTCTCTCTCATATCATGTTCAAAATATTATTATTTCTATTGATTTACAAATATAATGATTTGTTTTAGTATAGGTACAATGAGTCCAGAAAATAAGGTAAAGACTATCAAACCACAATTGCGAAGACAATCTATTTCAGTACCAGCTGTGCATAGTGAGACACAATTATACTCATCCCTTAATAGGACCGCCCATTCATTACTCTTTGTTGATAGGCCTGCCCCTTTCGTTGATAGGATGGTGGAGGCATCACCTTCTGTAGATTGTCTTTCCCAGCCATCATTATCTCTCACAGGAAGGGATTCATCCTTCTACATTGATACAAATGGGAGGCTAACTATCAACACATACAGAGATTGGCAGAGAGATCCAACCATGCACATTTGTACAATAGCACCACATTCGGAAGCAGAAAATGTTAATTTGTGTTTTGACATTAGAGATTGTTTTGTTGGTATGTTATTTTTTTCTTATTTATTTCACTATGAATGCACATTTACAAAATAGTAACAATGTCACTAAATCTATTTATGCAGATAATAATGGAGGTAGAGTAAAGAGACCAATACGCTCAATTCATGACATTTGACATCTACCAGAAGGGGAGTAATTGATATAAAGCTCAATAGTCTTGGTCAACTCATCAAAAACAAGACTCAAAGGTGGCAAGGTTGGTAGCCTAATAGCGAAAACTAAAAGACTGGTTTCAATAAATTACAAGGATTGGAGGTCGGTGCCTACAACCATAAAGGAGGAAGTGTGGGGTCTTGTAATGGTATATAACTTGTATTAAACTATTATTATTAATTAGATAAGTATATTTTGAAAAATTTGTTAGAAAGCAAGACATATACTAGTATAAATTTATTTTGACTATGGAGCAAGTTTAAAGTTCCCGATGATAAATTGGATGCATTCAAAAACTGACCACTAAAAGACCTAGGGAAGAAATAGGAAGATTACAAGCATAAAGTGAAAAAAAGTTACATAATGAAAAATGACACATCTACAGCACAAGTTGTGGCATAGAGTAAGTCTCGATATGGTGGACTTATCGCAATTAACGGAGTTGGCCAATCTTTCCTTCGATCCAGAATATATGGTAACAACACGTGCATTTCTCTTATAGATGAGTCAATCAATTAATTATTTTAATCATAATTCTCATAATCTTTGTGAAGTAGTCAAGATGTAATAAAAACAAGGAATGCCATAAGAAGCAGGTAGTTGTTCACAACGAATGATTAAAAAGTTATGTAAGATGTCCATGATGCAGTATTTATTTTATTAGTATTTATTTATTGTTGAATATTTATTAGTTCTTTGTTTTCGATATATATGTTTAATATATTGGACGCAACAAAAATCAACAAGGACATTGCCAAGTTGAGCCCAATTGCTTGTTATGATCTATAAGGGAAATGATGATACCCACTTCAATGATGAGATGAGGAAGATAGTACGTTTATTTTCAAATTTATTATTTTTTAATTTTAATGGATTTATAAGGTGAAAAATGTGTATTTTTTATTATCTATTATAGGCTGAGATGGTGAACTTTTAACACAGAATACAAGTCTCATAGAAATAGACTCTAGAGGAATCATGGATTGGACATTAGATGATGTTTATTCTAAAGTTATCGGCCTGGACTTGTGCATGGTTTGGGCTTTTGGGCCAAACCCTACAAGGAAAATTTGTCAACATTCACTACCAACTTCTGAGCAAGAAAATGGTAATATATCTAAAGAAGAGTTTAATAAAATGTGGAACGAATTAACTGAATGGTAAAACCTAATAAACACATTTGTGCATGCACAGGTGAGCACCCCACATATATTTAGTTGATATCAATCAACCTTATTTTAGAATTTTTGGACCCTCATTTGAATTTATACGCAAGCTTTAGGACAAAGTCATATAGGAAATGAAGAATAGGAAAATGATGAAAAGGAAGAGAACGACGAGGGTTGAGGGAATTAAAAGTGAAGAATCTCAAATTATATTAATATTTTAGTGTAATGGTATTTGCAACTTTAATTAATTGAGATAATATTTATGGTTATGCCATATATTGATACATCATATTTTATTTATGGTTATGTTCTTGGTTTTTTTATTGAGTTGGAAAGGTGGTGGCAGTGACACATAAAGATTGTTTTTTATATTTTTTTTGTGGCAAGAACTTCAGTATTTTTTTCCTCGTATCATTTAAATAAGTGTTTTTTTTAACTTTATTTAACTACCAATAAATGTATAATAGCCTTGCATCTTTGAGCTATATATTATTACCAGAGTAATAATATAAATGCTGGTACACTACTAAATTAGCGACGTATAATTGATCAATATCGGCATTTTTTTAAATGCCGCCAAAGTTATATATTATAACTGGTGTAACAATATAAACCCCGAAATGCTCAATAATTTACTGGCGTCTAACTGATCAACTGTCGGCCTTTTTTTAAACTCAAAAACACCAACAAACAATATAAATGTAGGCAAACTACTATTTTACTGGCGTATAATAGATCATTTGTCGGTTTTTTTTAAATGCCGCCAAAGTTATATCTTATTACCGGCGTAACAATATAAATGCCGGAAAAATTAATATTTTACTGGCGTAAAAATTAAGGGTTAGCAATAATATATTTTTACCGGCGCATAGAAAAATGTCGGTAATATAAACGCTGGCAATTCTTAGTTTTTTCGTGGTGATATATATTTAACAGCTAATGGAGTTTGGGAAGAAATTTGGCCTTCTTTTTGAATCATGCTTTGTGATATTAATGAAGCTTGATGTGAGTCTTTATTCTTGAATGACAATTTTGGCAATTGATATTTTTTCACGGGCAGGATCCATCCTGTTTGTTACCACAGCATACACAAAATGGTGTTGCCCATGAAATTTCACCATTGCTGCCTTCAGGTAAATTTTCTCATTTACTCTTTAATTTTCCTTATCCCATCTGTGATAAAGGTGGGTATTTGTCCAGGAGGTGAAAGCAATCTGGAGATGAATGGAAATGAGAAACAAAGAGGATTCTCTGGGGAAGAATCTCGGATTAAATATTCCACAATTAGTTTGGATCGAGCTGTGCAGAAAAGAAAAATATCAAAAGATAAGGTCTGTAGGCATACTTCCATTATCTCTTTTACACTGCTAACCGTACATCTTTCTCAAAATCCTCTCACAAGGATGCTAGTTATTCATGTTGTTGCATCTTGAGAAAAATGCTTTGGTGTGAAAATTTTAACAAAAAATATTTAATAACCAGGACTAAAGTATGTCGTGCCCTTGGTTGGCTGGTAATTTGTTGGACCAAACTATTGGCCAGACTTTGTGCCTCTGTGGAAGCAGCGCTTTCACGTTCATTGGGAAGCACAAAGCTGCTGAAGTTCTTTTGTACTTGCATTTTTTTTTCCAAATTGATGCGATTTCTTTCTCATTGTTACTTGTCTCTCTTCTTCTCTCTTTCATCCTAGTTTATAAGGTTCATTCTGTTATGTTCCAGCAATTTTTTGATCCTATATGAGACTTTTTGCAACAATTCTGTTGGAATGCACATCTTTGAGCATGTTACAATTGTAGACGTTACTTCCTCAATCATTGTGCTTCTGAGGCGTTACTTGCCAAAAGAATTTCACTTGTAACTGGGAAATTCTTTTAACAAAAGGAAGTTGCGGGATCTCAAATAAATATGGTCTTTTTGTGTTTAATTTGGTTTTGATATAAAATTTAGACTAGGATGAGAATATTGACAATAATTTGTATATGGGACTGATATTTAACGAAGTTTGAGTTAAAAGCGTGGCTGTTTTGATCAGGAAAATAATTGATTTGGCAACTACAAGTTACTTCCACTTTTCATTTGGGACAAAGATTTCTTATTAATCACCAATGATAATATTCTTTCAGACAAGTAATATAAATGGATATTGTTAGCAGGAAAATAAAAGAAGCACACCTTTCAAGTATTCAGGGATTATTGAAAAGAGGCTACTTGTGGCCTCGCTAGCTACAACCTGAAATTTAAAGTCCAAAAAAGACAAAAATATTAGCTTCCAACTTTTTCGTCTAATTATAAGTTGAACCTAGAGCCATAACTGCAGTTGTGTTTTTATTCTATTCAATCCACCCAATGCTGATTGATGTTTGGCTTTTAGTAAATGGGTGTTGACTTGTTTCTTAAATATGTTGTGACAGGGAACGGTTTCAATCTTGAAGTTCTTTAAGAATTGTGACCCCTGTTGGTCTTCAAAGAAACAGGAGGATATTGAAGCCGTCCAAGATGTTAAAGCAGCATTATCTGACGGTAATATTCTTATCCCTCTTTTCCTTATATATATATATATATATAAAACAATTCTAAACCCTCATTTAGATGTGTTTCTCTATGCACTCTGTCTCTCTCTGTCTCTCTCACACGTTTGAGGAATACTTCAGGCTTTCAGTCTACTGGTTGTTTGGAACCAAATCAAGATGAACTTCCAGAAGAAAGACTTCTTGAAGGGACCGGGACTGATACTGGTAGGTCTAGTTTGGCTCATAATGAACAAGAAAGGGAAGCATGGGGCTACAAAACTGATGAGATTGACCCTTCCGTGGTCGATGAGTTACCACCAGAAATCCAGGAAGAAGTCCGGGCCTGGCTCAGGCCTCATAAGCGACCTAATGTAGTTAAAAGGGGTTCTAGTATTGCTCATTATTTCTTTCCAGCCAAAAATAGATGAAGTATCAATGATGTAGATGGGTGTGTTATCTCTTCAACTTTCAAGCTCAAAGAAAGATGGCGATGCTGGAATTTGTTGATATACAGCATAGTTGGAATTCCAATGTTTAAGGCTTAGGAAACCTATTCAAAGCTAGTCCTGGAAGTGCTTCGTGTGTACATATGCAATACTCTTTTAATTTATTATTCTTCCTCCGGCTTTTATTGGTAGAAGGTAATTCGAGTTAAGTTTGAGCAGTATCCAGTCTAGAAAGTGATTGTGGGAAATTGAGAGCCGACATACTGAAAAGGTTTATGTAAATTTATTTTAGTTAAGTTATTAATGTGATTATCAATGGTTATGTTTATGTTTATGGACTAATTGCCATTGAACCTGTTCTTGTGTCATTAGTCTATTTATTCAATTAGATTTATTCTTTAGAATGGTCTGGGGCATGTTCTGGTAAGGCTTTAATCTTTCTCACGTTAACAATGATAATAAATTATATTTGCAGTTTGTAAAATACTTAAAGCGTCTTGCACTACAAAAGATCAATAAATATGAGACTCATATTAAAAAAAATAATTATTTTTACTAATTGATTACATTTTAAAAAATAAAGTAAGTATACGATATTTGTCATATATTAAACTGTTATTATTTCGCATTTGCTCGAGAACTACTAAACTGTTCCCCATTTGATGCATCTCCAACCCTAATGTTTCGTTTCTACCATTTAAAACCACCCCCCAATAGAAAAAGAGTATGTCTTCATTGGGGATACAAAATCCAATTAATGGGAAATAAGTATAAGAGAAATGTTATGAAAATATATTTCTGAATGTTATGAAAATTACCAAAAAATGAAAAAAAATAAAATAAAAGAATCGATCTGCTATCTGTAGACCATCGGTCTCCGTGGCGTGCCTCTTTTATTTTTATGGACCCCACAATCAACGTGTTTGCTTTGCATGCCACCGATAGGCTGAACTTTGAAGGCTGAAGCTGATCTCGTACGGAAATTTGGCAGCTTTGAATTTTAATAATATTTTATAAAAGCTCGGTCAATAAAACCACCGGCTCCGTCCACAGATTTTGGTGCTTCCAAGGTTTTCAAATTCCACATGCTTTGCATTGGCACCCTTCGTTTTTTGTGTATTTATTTAGCCTGTTTCGAACCATCATTATCCATTTTTATAAATATTTTTATTTTGTTATAAAATTAAAGAGAAAACTACTACTATTGCAAGAGAAATATAAAAGAAACTCTCTGAAACTTTATTCATTCTCTATATTTTCTTATGAATTTCATTACAACTGAAGTTCCTATTTATAAGCTTTGAAATTACTATGCAAGTTACTATACAGGTCACTATGTAGATTTTAAAATAATAGTGGTGTGGTTATTCACATAATTTTAGTGGTAGGATAGGGGCAGCTGTCATCGGCATATAATTCATAACACTCCCCCTTGAATGACCACCCATAAAGAATCTGCCTCATTAAAAACTTGCCAAGGAAAAACCTAGTGGGAAGAAAAACCAATGGTGAAGGAAAAAGAGTACATTCTTCTTATATATCCACAAGTGTTTTAAGATTGCCTCATTAAAACCTTGCAAAGGAAAACCCAATGGGATAAAACCTTTGCGAAGGAAAAAGAGTACAATCAACACAAGTCTTCAGGACTTTTACTCCCCCTGAAAAGTGCATGACGATAGATTTTTGAATCTTCACATTTTAATATTCTGCACAATTTTCTTGAATGTCGCAGTTGGTGATGCCTTCGTGAATAAATCTGCCAGATTATCACTTGATTGTATCTTTGATATATCCTCATTTGATTTGAGTGATACAAGCAGCATTATCTTCGTATAAAATTGTTGAGCTATCAAAATATCATACTTTTCTTGGATATGTTGAGTCATTGATTTCAGCCAAATATACTCTCGACTTATTTCATGAATTGCAATAATCTCTGAGTGATTTGAAGATGAAAAATAATATCTGGTTGACAAGCTTAATAGAAATCTGATACCTGCAGTAATACTTAAACTCCCCCTGATAATATGCGTTAGTGTTTCAAGTAATAAGTAAATATGATTTCAGTATATATAACAAGTTAATAATTCAAACACGATCTCCAACTAAATAATGCATTAGAGAGAGTATGATAATATTTTCATCTAAAATTTTCTCCCCCTCATTCGGCATTATTAGGAAGAACTTATTTATATACGGCGGAAGTAACATTGGAAACCATCTATGTATGATAAAAACTGTAAAAGTTTTGAGATTTAATATTATCAGTTCGACGGAAAATCAAATCCGCTTGACATTGTGGACAAACGAGATCTTGAAGAGATTTGAAGGTTTCGGGTTGTTGTTTAAATATAACCAATTTTACCATTAGTTTATTCCAGCAAAAAGATCTCGCATTCCTCATAGATTCAGTTGTTGTTCATCCAGAACGATATTATGTCTGATAGAAATTCTAATGTTCCAGATTTAAACCATGAACATTTTATACCTCAACCACTTATATTTTTTCTTGAGGCTGTAAACACCATGATAGGAGCAGAGATATATCTATCTAGTAAATCTGATCCTGAAATTGTTGCAGCATCAAGAACCCTCAGTGCTCAATATGCTGCCTCTCTTACAACCATGTCTCAGAGGCTATTGGCGAGAACGAGTGAGGTTGATCATTTTAAAACTCAAATATCTGAGTTGCATCAAACGCTTGCAACTAAAGATAGTAAAAATAAAGATTTAAGATAAGAAAACAAGGAACTGAAGAAACTTGTAGACTGGTATTCTCGTGACCTAAAAACATGAGTAGAAGAGCTAGAACAAGAAAAATCTCAGATACAAAGTCAACAACAGCAGCTAACGGCAGAGGTTCAGCGTTTACAAGAAAATAAGGATAACTGTAATTAATCTCGCTGGCTTTTGAAATTATGCATCCAGCATATCTTGTAAAGTGAGATTTGAAGAGATGATGGTTTGTCTTGTTCTTATTTCCATTTCTATAAGAACCGTCTTTAGTTTCATTTAGTACGCATCAAATTTTCTTCTCATATCTATAATTCATCTGTATTTGTATTCTTATTCTACAAATTTTCAATGGCTCATCAATTTCCTTTTACTATTTCTCACGATCAACATATGAGGTGTCCTTCACCTCATTTACAGGTTGTTCCTGCATCTTCTGTAGGTGCCATGTTGCAGCAAGCAAATAATCTGGCTAATAAGTCAGATCGTGAAACTGTTTATGAGCTAGTGACTCTCGGCACCCGATACTCCTCCTCTATTGTTGGATTTTCCAACTGATTACAATCCAAAAATCGTGAGATTGAGGAGATTAACGAGAAGGTTTCTGTACTTTAACGACTTGTTCAAGAGTCTGGCAGAAAAATTACAGACTTAAAGTAAGAAAATAAGGATTTAAAATCCTTACTTGCCTCTTCATTTCGATTGCCTAATCCTTTAAATAAGGATGGTATGTTGTTTTATGAAAAGCAAATGCATTTAAGAGATGAGGCTAGAAGTCTCAAATTCTTGTAACTCATCTATGAATTGAATAATAAGATTTTTCCTTTTCAAATGCATTCCTTGAATTTATAGCAACCCTTGTGATCTTTTTAAGAGTTCTAACAAGGTAAATCATCAACGTAAACTGCAATAATGACAAATCCGGATTCTGATAAAACATATGGGCATATAAGATTATTCTTAAATCCTTCTTTCAATAGATACTTGTTAATTCAATTATACCACATGCGTCTGGATTGCTTTAACCCATATAAAGATCTTTGAAGTTTTATAAAGTACATACTCCTAAATGTACTTGGATTAGATGCTTTAAGTATCGTAAATCTTTATATATGTAATGATCTAATGATCCTTATAAATATGCAGGGACCACATTCATTAACTGCATATCTAATCCTTTTGTAATAACCAAATCGATTAAAAATATGAATGTGATTGCATTCATAACAAGGAAATATGTTTTCTCATAATTGCTCTCCGGTTTCTACAGGAAACCTTGTGCGACAAATTATAACGCACAATTTCATTTCGCATTACGCTTTCGTATAAATACTCACTTATATTTGACAGATATTACACCCTTTGGTATTTGGACAACAGGTCCAAATGCATCTCACTTCACTAGCGAGTTTAATTCAGTTTTAATAACTGCTTTCCATTTTGGCCAATCATTTCTACATCGACATTTTTCGATGATTTTTTGCTCACTTTCTTCATTACTTCTGGTAATATCAAGTGTTATCATATATGTTGTCGACAACAGTTTTATTTCTATCCATAAATTTTCCAGTACTCATAAAATGTATTAAGATCTCATTGTTCCTCTCCAGAAGAAAACATTTCATGAAACACCTTTACAGGAGGTTCTTCTTCATGAGATTTATACTCTTCAGGAGTTTTCTCTTCAGGAGTTATACTCTTCAGGAGTTACACTCTTCAGGAGTTACCTTTTCAGGAGGTTTCCTCTTCAGGAGAATTATATTTTATACAGAAAATACGGTCTCTTCATGAGCACCGATTTTTATTTTTCTTGTGCACCAATAGGTCTTCAACGTTTTAGGTGTATCTTAGACTCATTTATTGCTGTTTTAACAACTCGTCCTTTAGGGACTTCAATTCTTGTTTAAGCATTAACAGCAGTAATATATGATTTTACAACACTTTTAGTGTCAGTAAATACATCATGTAATTGATTTACAACACTTTGCAGATAGATAATCCTCTGAACTTCTGGTTCACATTTATTTGTAAGAGGATCAAATTTAAACAGGGTTTTATTATCCCAAGTAATTTATTGTCGTGCTTCAGGCACCGATATTTCATTATTTCAAAACATTATGAAATATTAATAAGCTTATATATAAAAACTTAGCATAAGTAAATCAAATGCTTGGCCGTACAACAGGTACGTGACTGCTGTTTAGTCATATTACATCTATGACAAACATCTTCATCTTTTTATGAAGAATTATTCTGAAGGCCTTTACCCTTCTCTGAGTTGGATCACTCTTGGTGGTACGATATATTTTTATCATCTTTAGTGTTGTCGCTTTTGGGACTAATACTTCTATAATTTTTCTACCACGTCTACGCCCTTAATTCCTTTGAAATGATGCTCTGTTCACTTCTGGGAATTGTGTAAATTCGATATCATTAATAGGACGTAACTGGTGTAACAAAAACTTATTATTTAGCTCAATCACTGGAAGACAAAACAAAAGTTCAGAATATTTGTTGAACTTTCACTCTCAATATTGCTACTGCAGGAGCACATTCGAGGTATGAAAAATTAATGTTTTCTTTTATATATCATCATCAGTGACATTTTCACTGCATAATTTTAATATTGAGCTAATTTTAAAGAGTGCAGAATATTCAATATTACTCTTAAAATCTTGCAACTTCAGGTGCAATAAATCATAATGATTTTTTGAGAGAAATACATATTCTGGTGTTTATATCACTCTCTTAATTCATTTCACATAGTAAGATGATTTTTCATCATGAGATACAGAGCACGGTCCTTCAGGAACACATGGTTTTCTTCTATGATTGTATCTTTTAAGTTCATCATCATATCCAAATAGATCTCATCAAGGATCTGGATAAATAACATTTTTCAGAAATGTCAATAATAATAAATCTCAATATTTGACATTATATTACAAAAAATAAATCTGTGAATTTAAGAAATATATTCACATTATCATGAGAATAAAAATAAAATTTTATCAAGTAATATTCAGTAATATTACTTTTAATATTTATCTCAAGGACTGCAAATAATATATTGAAAAACTTACTTGAAGTAGAAGACCACTAGCTTCAGTATCGGTAGAACCTCGTGCTGATAACGTGTTATAAAACTAAAAAAAAAACTACTACTATTGCAAGAGAAATATATAAGAGACTTTCTGAAACTTTCTTCTTTCTCTATATTTTTTTATGAATTTCATTACAACTGAAGCCCCTATTTATAGGCTTTAAAATTATTATGCAAGTTACTATACAAGTCACTATGCAGATTTTAAAATAATAATGATGGGGTCATTCACATAATTTTAGTGGTGGGACAGGGGCGGCTGCCATCGGCATATAATTCATAACATATTTTATTTTATCTTATTATTAATATTTTTTAAATTTTTATATAAAATTAATATAAAAAAATATTTTATTTAATTTTTAATTTTTAGATTTTTTTTTTATTTCATCTCATCTATAAAAAAAAAAAATCCAACTTCAAAAATTATAAAGGAGCATTCAGATCAATATGTTCAGACAAAAATAAAAGAGTTGAGTGTCATAGAGAATATTGATGTTTCAGAAAAGAATTTAGTCTTAATATCAAACACAATAATGATGAGTTTGAGTCATTTATATATACATTAAACGACATATAAAAGTAAGCTTATTTATTTATTATGCCATAATCCAATGATGCATCATATTGACATATTCAATTCTAGATTTTTTTTTTTGTTTTTTTTAATGACATCTCCCCACATTAATCCCAAGAACCAATGAGAGCTTTTTTTTCATTTAGGGCGACATAAAATTTGATTATGAAAGTACCATATTATAAAAACACTGAATTTCTTTTATTTGGAGTTTCGAATTTTATATGGCTCTCTGCCATTTAAACTAAATTTATAAAGAGTGGCATTAGGTCACACCTGTAGGATGCCGCCAAGGCTATTTTTTTTCATCTTTCTGGTATTATTTCATATATATATATATTAACAATTTTAATATTTTATTTTTTAAAAAGTATTAAATCATTAAAAAATATTTACTTAATTATTAAGTAGAAAATAATAGTAAAATGTGACTTTTATTTATAACTTTAAAGAGTGACTTTAGCATTTTTTATTTATAAAAAAAGTTGTAGAAAATATTGTTAGTCATTAATTTTAGAGCTTCATAAATCATTAATGCATGGATTTACTGTAAGGAGTAAATGGAAAGTGAATCTGAGATTCTATTTTAAGATCACAGGAGTTTCTCAATTGTATCCCGTTGTCGGGATGAACAAGCAACTTCTATAGCTGATTAAAAAAAAAAGAAAAACGAAAAGAAAAAAGAAAAAAGAAAAAGAAAGTTAACATCTATAGCCATAAGAAAACAATTTTTTTTTTTTGGATTTCTTTCTTGAGTAATAATAGGCTTATCATCATTTTATCACTATATATCTATGTTTTTATATATATATATATATATTTTTTTTTTCTTTTAAATATTTTTTTAACATCTTTAATTATTGAAATTTTTTTAAAAAATATATCATTTCACTAATAATTAATAGTCACTTCTTTAAAGAACTAAAAAAAAAAAAAACAGAATAATAAAAAAATGTAAGACTATCTTTATTCTTCTTCCTTAAATTCCACAATTATGATTTCACGCACAGCACATGATGTAAATTCATGTTTTACTTTATTTATTAGTACAAATGTTAATACTCGGAAATAAGTTTTTGCGATGGGTGCCAAGAGTGGGGTGAAGCGAAGGAAAAGATGAAATTTTGTTGACCAGTATCGAAAATGGATTTTTTTTTTCTTGACAAATTTAGCTAAGGGCTTAAAAATGCAATTATATATATATATATTTTTTTTTTTGATGATGAAACATATTTCATTCATAGATAATGACATTACAAATGATTTTCAAATATGAGTTACAAGACAACTAAACTCCAATCTGTAATTCTTCAATACATCGAACAATAACCGACATGATTTAGCCCAAATGACAACATCTCAAAGAACAATTTCTAAAAGATAGTCCAACTCTATCTACAGCAGAGTACAATCTAATTACATAAATTAAAACCAGCAGAACTACTAAGTTAAAACTACCAAACTATACAAAAAAAAAAAACTAAACCACCAAACTAAACAAACTACAGAGCAATACGGCCTGGCAGGTGACAAATAGAGACCGACAAAGAATTGCGGCTAGGAGGTCCCAAACCCACGAAAGCCGCGCCGCTACGTTTGACTTCAACAAAAGCCAAAAACCGTAGCCCCGAGCGACTTTCAAGATGGAAACCCTTCCTCAACCTAGCCCCTCAAATCCAACCATCAACCCACCAAGTCTTATGGATCTTTGTAAACAAAGGTGAAGAAAACTATGCACCAAACAAAACATAAACAACACCAACAAAGCACCAAAAAAAAAAAAAACACTGTAAAATAATACAAAAAAACAAAAGGAACCATCACAAAAATTGATCACCGATAGGAGGCCAACTGTCACGACAATGGCGTGTATGAACCACATGCCAATAGAACAAAAGGCTCACATTCTGATCTGGCAGTTTTAGGGCTGTTGAGGACGGCAGCGACATGCGTAGCCACCGATCTAGTTATAGGTGATCTTTGTGGGTGGGCCACGCGCTTGGCCCAAGATGTGCGCTCGACCCACTCTCCTATCGGAATAGTCGAGTCTCTCACTAGACTCGTAGATCGACGCTTGTAGAAGCGGTTGGGACGATGCATGTTGGTTGGGAAAGGCCGGCTAGCAGCAGACTGGCGAAAGGAGGCTCGACTCCTTCAACTGAGAAAAACCCCAAGAAAAAAAGAAAAAAAAAAGAAAAAAAGAAAAAAAGAAAAAGAAAAAGAAAAAATGCATTTACATACAAAGCAAAAAGAGGATAACAAAATGTCAAAAGCTCACACCAAAATCCAGGGACGCCCATATAATTTAAGCCAACAGGGAAAAACTGCGTTTCCCATGCGTGGTAATCAAGGAAATCATGTTTATGGTTGGTCGTTCAGATTCGTTCTGGCCAAAGATATGTTCTTTACCCCCCTCTCGTACTTCTATATATAATAAGCCTTTACACTTTCAGTCCCACGAGTTTTTAACTGAAGCTAAACCCCATCACGAGCGATTTCTACGATGCTGCAACTCAAAGTCTCGTCCATTTCATTTTCTGGGTATGTTCCGTAATCCTCAAAATTTTCAAATTTTTTCGTTTTTGTCACTTTGAGTCAAAACAGCCACCATCAGATCTCACAATCAAAAGTTCAAAAGACACTCTCTCTCTCTCCCCTTCCCATTTCAGTTGATGAGATTCCTTCTACGAGTTTCTTGTCTGAACCTTGTGGTCTGCTTTGATGCCTTAATGGCTGCTTCTTCGTGTTTTCCCGTACTGTTGGTAGACCCGGAAATAAAAGAACTGTGGTATCTAGATTATTTTGCAAGCTTCGATTTTTTTTAATATTAAATTGAACTTCTGATGATATTTGCTGATATGGTTTTTGACAGAAGTTGATGGTCATTTTTAATTTATTTAACTAAGATCCAATGTTTTCTAAGGATCTTCTTGGTTGGATTAGTGCTAGTTGTGTTCAACAGATTGAGTGATGGTCGAATTTGCTAGGTCTTGTTATTTATGTGAGTCAAATTGATCCTGGTTGAAAGTTTAATATTTACTGGATAGGAGTTCGTTCGTAGGAAATAATTTTGTTACCTAGGTGGCAGTTTTTTGTTTTTTTAAAAAAAGGGGAGGTGGGGCGACCAGCTTAGTTAACCTCATTGGGCGTGACCATAGGAGCCCCTTCCGCTATGGAATGTCTGGTTTGAGCCATATGTACTACCCAATATTCAGAGAGGTCTTCAATTTTTACTATTTTAGGCCTCATTTGTTTTTTTTTTTTTTGAGATGAGATAAAAGTTGAATGAAATATTGTTAGAAAGCAAATGGTCTTGGTGGAAGCCATGTGTACTTGAAGGAACTTCGATAAAGTTCTTATGCTTTGAACAAAGATGCATTGGAGAGATATGTGATATAGTGAGGTTTAGTTTTTAAATGACTACTGATTAGTTACATGGTAGCAATAAGGACAAACACGTATATGTGTTAAATTCATCTCAATTTAAGTAGCATTCCTAGGTAGAGAATATGAAAAAGGTCAGAAGGGTTAGAAAAAGCTGGGTTGAAAATAAAAGGCACTTTCAAGATGCGTGGAAAAGGTAGTAAATGAAAGCTAAGGCCATTGAAAGCTGAGTTCACCAACAGTCTGTTTGACAATGTGCCTGGATGGAGCATCTTCTTTGTTTAGCCTATATAAAATATCTATAGCTTTGCATGGATTGTATGACACTGCCCGAAAAAATATTTGAGTCTAGTGTCTTTCATCTTCAAGCACATACTTAATTTGAGTGCTTACGACATTTTGATGGGGTTTCATTATTTAGGGCATAATTAATGGATAGGTATAATATTAGTGAGTTTCATACAGCAAGGCTAGCTTGATATAATATTTATGAGTGTCTCTCGTTTATAAAAGAAGTATTTATGAATGTCTCCCCGTTTATTATATTTTTTATATTCCTGTAGGATGCTCCTACTATCGCAATTTTAGATGTTTTCTCTCTGAGTTGGTGATTGTAGATTTAGGTATCTATAAATATGTAGAAAAGAGTTCTGGTTTTAATTGGATGTGGGAGATCCCCAAAATATAGATTGGGTAAATGGTTTTACCTTCATCTCTTTCTGTGTGTTGATGATACTCTCTGTATCTTTCCTGGTTGATGTCCTTTCTTTCTTTTTGCATAATTCTTCTTTTTATGTGGACAAGTAGTCATAATTAGTCAGAACAACATAGTCTTAAACCTTCTTCATGTTTCATTTGATTTCACTTTCTTGGTAGTTTAGAAACCAAAGGTTCACAGATGACTTAGACGGGGGGATATTGTTGAAATGCGTATGCATTTCTGTTTTAGGTGTCTTAGGTGAATTAGACTGATCCTGTACATGGGGATAAACGACAGCGTTTTACACAGATGAGTTATATTTCTATCCATAGCTGTTTTATATGACTTGGTCTTTAGCTAAATGAGACTGTTTGGGAATCAAATGGGGACTAAAATGGCAACTTGGTGAACTGGTTGATGAAAAGAAAGAGATTAACCAACCCACCACAGATGATGGACCCTTTAGGACCAACTTTGAGGAGCTGCAAATTTATGCTACCGCCCGGGATCCATGCTTCTAAATGCTATATAAAGGGTATTTTTAAATAATGTAACATACTGTAAATTAAGGTTTAAACCAAAAGATTTAAAAAGATGATTTTAGCTCTTATGACTAGTGCAGAAATAGGAGGATATTAGTGCAGCCTATCTTTTCTCCAACCATATCTTTTGATTCGAAGTCATTGAGCTACTTAGTCAAAGAACATTTTCATCATATGTCATCCTTACTAAAATAATAGAAGAAGGATAATTAAAATCTTGAAAAGAAAATGCTTGCTTACCAAGATCCTATGATTTGGTGCTGAAGCCTTAGCCTCATATCCAATTTGTCACTGAAGCTGAGCTATTTAAATTTTAACTTAATAAATCATAGCAAGTTTCTTTGCATTTACTCTGACCTAGTTGGATTTTATTTCAATGATACCTAAATGGTTAAATCTTGTTAATGCAGGGATTGGAGAAACTGCTGATGGAGGTGGGTGATCCCTAGGTATCAGTCATCCTTTACACTGTTTAAAATAGTGCTGCACTGAATGCATTGAAAGAAAAATTTCAAGGTCATTCTATTCCAAGAATCTGCTTTGCAGTTGCTGCTACAATGTCGATATTGTCAAAATTACGTTGTATTACTGTGGATGTTACTGGTACTTTGATAGCTTACAAAGGGGAGCTCGGTGACTACTACTGCATGGCAGCCAAAGCTGTTGGGCTGCCTTGTCCTGATTACAAACGTGTGCATGAGGGCTTCAAGTTTGCATATAAAGACATGGCCAGAAAGAATCCTTGTTTTGGGTTTACCACAAATATGCCCAACATAGAGTGGTGGAAGATTTGTGTGAGAGATTCATTTACCAGGGTAAGCAAATTTGACATGGGCAGAATATACTTAGGCATGGCTTGTAATGTTAACTACTTTGTTGCTAATCATTGTATATTACTTAATGTTATGGTGCTATACACATTATGCTTCAAAAAGGCAAGTGGAATTTGATAATCAAGAACTTCAACTTATGCTAGTGAATAGTGATCAAAACCACATCTCCTTGAACTGATGTAAGGTGAAGCAAGAATGAAGATACTGAAAGTGAAAAAAAAAACATGCTTTTTGGCTCAGAATTTTACCCGATGTATTTCTCTATGATTTCTCCATGAGGAAGTTATAATGGGAATATTCTCTTGGCTGCAGGCTGGATATGACTATGACGAGGAGACATTTGAGAAGGTGTTCCGACGCATTTATTCGTCATTCGGTTCATCTGCTCCTTATACCATCTTTCCAGACTCCCAACCATTTCTAAGTTGGGTGCATGAGCAGGGGCTTAAAGTGGGGATTATAAGTAATGCAGAGTACCGGTATCGGGATGTAGTTCTTCCAGCCTTGAATCTGAACCAGGTAGATAAATTATTCTTTAGAGATTCTGGCTTCCGAATTCGTATTTAGCTTATCTGTATGGGTTCAATATTAAAGTAACTCATTGGATTTAGTTTGAAATGAAAATCTATCGGCCGGTAATATTTCACATGCAGCTGATCGTCATTGAAACACATATTTGTACATAGCCACATTTAGCATGATGGAATTGCTGACTTGTTCTGACTTTAAAACACCAAACTAGGTTCTCATGATATATATCATTATCAGGATTCAGAATTGCTATTTTTTGCTGCTGTTTCGTTGTCATTTTCCACATGCATGTGTGTGTAAGCTCAACTAGAAGTGCTGATACTGTCAAGTGTAATTTGGTGCTCAGGGTTCTGAATGGGATTTTGGTGTGTTCTCGGGTCTTGAAGGTGTAGAGAAACCTGACCCAAAGATTTATGAGATTGCACTGGAGAGAGCTGGAAATATTGCACCAGAAGAAGTTCTGCATATTGGGGACAGCATGCGCAAAGACTATGTGCCAGCAAAGAGTGTGGGGATGCATGCATTACTCTTGGATAGATTTAAGACTCCTGATGCTGAGGAATGGAGGAAATCTGGTGCCATTGTGCTTCCTGACTTGATGGCAGCAAAAGATTGGCTTACTTCAGAGAAGTCAACCTTTTGACTGGCTTTCTTCTCTCCCATTCATGATGATGTTTCCATGTAAGAATTCTTCCCCATCATGTCGTGTAGACATCGATGAAAAATATTAACCACCTGGTATTCCCCAAAATCTTGGTTTCTTTGGCTTGTTTCACACCTGGGATTTGATGTTTTTTTCTGCCCGGGGGGAATTGACACCAACACTTTCAATGTCAACGAGCTCAATGATAAAGGAGCTAAATTTTTTAGAGTATTGCAATATCCATAAATGAATTATATAAAAGTAATTCAAATTAATGTGATTTGATTTGATCTATTATATCTATTTAATAATAAAAGTATCATTATAATATATTATATGATGAATCACGTCAATCACATCAGTTTGAAAGATTATTTTTGTATAATTCCTCGAAGACTAGAGTATTTTTCAAATTGTTTTTTTGATGTTCTCTACGTTTTGTAGAGTCTTGGTAAAATATGATATATCCAGCAACTACGTTAGTTTCATCCATTTTTTTGAAGTTTACCTTTTTTATTTTTTTAATTATTAAAATCATTCTCTCCTGAATTGTGTTTGCTTTGTGGTATCCATAAAGAAAAAAAAAACAATCGTGAAGGTTCTATATAGACCCGAATATGATCGTTTTTATTCCATTTGGAATAGACAGTATCTACTTGAGTACTATAATTAACATGATCAAATCACCAAATATATAATCAAAATGAGTAGTAGACAAGTGCGCGAGAGGCAAAATTTTATGCATTTAATGAGCCATCGGTGTATTTCTCTTCACAGCACCACGTCCTGGGACCCAACTACCACCTGGCTTAATATTTCTCTTCACTGAGGGATACTTCATTCGTCGAAAAGAACTTTTAGGAAAGTTGATTATTGTGGACAAGCAACTTAGATGCAGTTCTTGTCATACTTATTGTGCTCACGCTGTGCGTGCCTTGAACTTTCCCATTTTCATTGCAGTCTGGACTCCGTGCCAATATTGTCAAGACAAATTTAGTTCGAACCAATGTTGCCAAAAAAATGCAAAGTTATTCTCAGTTTTTATGCGTTTTCAGTCTTTATGGCACGTACTTATTCTCACTATCCAAACCAGGAGGATGAAAATGATCAGTTATGAATACTAATGGGATGAAAAGGTCATAAAGATCGAATCATGCATGGTCATTAATATTCTTTCTCAATGCCTTATCATTCACTTTTGGAAATTGGAATCATGCCTTAAAAAGTTGTAGGAAAAAAGACATGCGGCCTGCCTTTTTTATTCCGTTATAATATGCTACACGACAGGGTCTTTTGTGTCCATAATACGTTGGTATTTCTAATTTTCAAGTATAGCTCAAGCTGCTGCTTCATTAGCAGAGGAAACCTTTTTGACAACATAAACAGGATCTCCCACTTGTATGACCTTTCCTTTTCCTTCAACTACAGTTAGAGAGTCCTTCCAGACTAAATTCTGACCAAAGTAAACCTGCAGAATCATTTAACATGCCGTTTGTGAATCATCTGGGATGGAATAATATAGTTGGAAGTCTGAGAATTAGGAGTCACCTTTCCCTTCCGTTTATGAGTTGGACGCAAGACTGTGTCTGACCGGAATGCCTTGAGAGTTTCACTTACCTCAGGGCCTGCAATCCCAGTCTCTTGATTGATTGTAGGGACCTTGAAAAACACAAGTGTGTAAACATTGGGAAACATAACATAGTCAATCGGGAAACAACGAATTCTAGAAGGTTCAGATGTTGCCAATCTACTACTGTAAGAGAAGCCTATAGGTACATAGTAGACTCATGGCTGCAAACAGGATATCATCTCCCAGAAAGAAAAAGTCCCAATGATATGTACACATGTATCTCTTGCAACAAGGTACATTTAAGAGGAACATTAAATGTTAACATTTTGTACATTTAACTTAAATGACATATGGTGAGAATGGTAAATTGATGTGGGACAATCATCCCCATCAATTAGAAATGGGTGGCTAAAGTTTTCTCTGCTTTTCTTTTGATCGACTATAATTTTAGATCTTTTTGGCCTTAGTTATAAATTTCGAGTTTCCAAGCAGCTCAAGCATCTGCATTAGGATCTACTTGGATATCAACACTAAATATGTTCAACTTGTTTACCTCTGAGCTTGAAAATGGACTCATGCTTCATCTGTAAATTAAACTGCAAGTAGTACTAGTTTCTGTTCCATTAAATGGCATCTCTATAGCTCATCTTAGATATTTTGTAAGTCACATCTGTTTAATTCTTTGGAAAAAGGGCTTTTAACACAAAATATGAAATACGCTTATATTATTGTAGAAAATATAATTGACTGGCATGAAATAGGTAAAAATGAAAAGAGGTAGCTCTTTACCTTACAGCGGGAGCATAGCTTGACACCCTGAAATGTGAAATTGTTTATCCTGATCTCTGTCCATAGATCTTCAGCAAATGGTTCACAGCCATCTACCAGGATGCTGAAAATGCAAGTAAAACCTGTTAAAGATTCTAGAACTAGTGTTTATGACACGGATTCAATGGCATTTGGTCATGATTTGTGGTTGCCATTGACTTTTATCGTAGTGAATGCCTCTAAATATAAGTAGCAGAGTCCATTGATGCTCGTAGATCATGAAATAAAGAGACGTGATAAGTGTAGATACTTGGGCCTAAAACGATTAACTGGTATGGGATTGTTGAGAAGCTCGTTTAGTGCATCCATTGATCCCTGCAAAAGATATGTTGTGATCCACTTTTAAGATTCTATGTGAAAGCAAAGAAAACTTGGTTTACAATTCTCAACTAGACAAACCTGAGACAACAGCAGGTATGGATACATGTCAGAAAATAAGACTTTGTGTCCAGGAGCATATTCAGGTTCCACAGGCCTAGTTTCTGATGCTGCATTAGAAAATGATTGAATCCATGATAAAGGGAAGTGAATATAAGAAATATACATGAACGAAGAAACAAGCCCAGAGGCTCATAATGACTGAAAATCACCAATGGAGACCGAAATGGCAAGAGTAGAAAATGAAGGGATTTATGCATTTTGTATGCAATTTTTTGTTTTCTTCAAACACGTGAATGTTTGGTAGAATGTCAAAGCATGTGCCTCCCATGCAAATTCATCCTTTGATTCAAGAGAGTTTTTATTTCCACTAATGCCTAAGACAAAGGAATACCTGCTTTTCATGGGTACCAACAACTATTGGACACAAAGTCCTAATGTTTTCCTTTTTTAATTTTCACCAACATAATGTTCTAAAATTCTTCTGATCAAGACCTACCAGTATTAAAACGAGCTAGCCGGTAAGGCTTGCCAAGAAAATCTGAAAACCATTGTGATGCTTCATCCCCTTCATCCAATGCAGAGCCAGACCATTCCCAGACTGAGACACCATCTGCTGTTTCATGTGGTTTACTTAAAGAAACCTTGAGCACATTCATCCCTGGTGCTTTTAAGACTGTAAAGAAAAATTTGTGTTAAATAGTAATTAAGATCCGCAAAGAAAAAAAAGTAGAGCATCTTGCATGTTTCATGTGGAATGAAAGGGGAAAAAGTTCAACAGATAGAATACCACTCCTTTTGCAATATAAACTCCATATTATCAAAGTTGTCATCTAGCCTCTAACATGAAATATGGGTTGCAATCTGCCCTAAAGTTCTATTCATTATGATGAACGATATATAGGTTATGTGGCTCAATCATAGCGGTCTAATTCTAGAGAGGGCGAATTGCAACTAATGTTTCAAATGTGAGGGTTAAATAACAAATTTAGTAGTTACAGGTCATCTTAAAATCAGCTAGTAGCTTTATAACAATGTGGCCCATATATATACATATACATATAGGACACAAACACACACGCAATATGGCCCATACATAGACATATAGGACATGCATACCTGCACGTACCTAGCAGAAGAGAGAACACAAGAATATACATCAATTTGATAATTCACTAATTGGTAATGCTAAACCCTCTTCTGTTGTGAGAGATCAATATAAAGAGTAAAATGGCACCTGAAAGGAGGCATGTCCTCACCAGAATTTCTAAAAAATTTTGTTTAGAAGAAAATATAATTTTTACAAGGGTTAATTACATTTCCCCCATGTATTACAACACATTTCTCACTTGCAACCATGAATTTTGATTCATTGTAACTCGAACCCTAATCTAAAGTTTCAGCATCAGTAACCCCCGCTTTTCTCAACATAACAAATGACAGTTAATTTTGACAAAAATGCATATAAAAGGACAAAAATGGGCTTAATCTTTTATCTTCTTATATACGTTTACATTTAAATTAATGACTGGTTTTGACAAAAGACGTAACTGACATCAAAACATCAAATTGGGGCCTTAATTGGACCGAGTATATTAAGTGAGAATGAGGTGATAATTGACTTGGGGAAATTTATTAATTCTAAAAAATGAACAAACAATTTACCCATATATGAGCTCTTAGTAGGTTCCCAACCCTCTACAAAAGCTTCACTTGGCAACTCCACCACAACTAAAGCAAGTCTTGGTTCAACTCTTTGAGTGCATGCCCTTCCTTTGGCATTTACAACAACCCATTGCCGATCCCAACGAAACCCTGCAAAATACATAGCCAAAAGAAAGGGAAAAGTAAACAAGCTGAATTGACACTGTTTCTTGTTTGCTTGCACACAATTTATATAAATTTTTCAATTTCTATAAATTTTTCAATTTCTTTTCTGAAACCAAACCAAACCAAACCAAACATCTTTAAATCTTAAACAAGGTTTAATTTCAACTTTTCAACCAATCATTACTCAAACACAAATCAATACAACTTTTACAAACTCCAATACAAAAATACTCTTTGAAAACTTATACTCACAACTTTTCAACTCTACCTATCCACTTTCACAAACTCCAATACAAAATTTATTTTCAAAAAGAATTATTCAAATCTTTCTTTCTCCTTTCCCTAAACCCAATAAACACTAAATCAGAAACTTCTCAAAAATTCTAAAATTCTTTCACAACGAAAAATACCCATGTAGAGAGTCCTGGCTGTTCTAGTTGTTTATGTGGAAATTCTGAAAACCTTTTAATCCTCCTGGCGTTTGAAAAATACCTGGATTCCACTAAAATCTTCGTTTTTTCTCCCAATCAATTTCAAGATTCCGAAGAAGCTCCTAGCGTTTGAAAAATACCAACTAATCCTCAAAAGTATTTAAGATAGAGTTACTAACTTCACATTACAAGAACATAGATAATCAATCAGAAAGTATACAGTTTAACACCCAACCTTAAAGTACTCATTCTCCCCTGATTTCAAATAAACTGAAAAAACAGAGATACATAAGGGTGAAAGAAAATAATTCCAGACAGCAGAGAGAAAAAATGGGTTGTAGAAACCATGGGGAAAGAACAAGAAAAAGAAAAATTGAAGAAAAGGGTCATATTGGTCTTACCGGTAGCAGTGATCGGTGCTCGGACAAGTGAGATTCCGCGACACGACTTTACTGGGTATACAAATATCGATGAAACCCTGGCTGCCATCCTGTGAGAGAGTCGTGTGTTTTTATGCTTTTTAGCAAGCGATGTCAATAGCAGAGCAAACCTGTTGTTAAATACTTGTTGTCTAAATATGTATCAGTTAACGTCTGTTAATATAACACGTTTTTATCATGCTACTCATTTATGGCGTTGGCACGGCATAATGGCCAGATCCAGTAGAGAGTCAGTTATTCCGACCGACATTTCTGTTGATATTGACAATTTAGAGCGCTCTCTCTTTAGCTCAGGAGTCCATAAATTGGAATATCATTTTTTTTTTACCCACTGGGGGGAAAAATAAAAAAAGAGTAGCATCCTCATTTTCTTTGCTCGTTAATGCACCTGGACTTGGTTCAACTGAAGACATCATTCTAATTTGCAAGGGTTTGGTCATCTTTGTTGGGACAAACGAAAGATTTCAACCCAAAATTTCACATAATTCATTGCATCATCAATTCATTTGCTTATTTGGCATTTCTCTCGGCTTATTGCACTTTAAAGTAATACTAATTTGTTTAAAGAGTGAAACACGAGGATGGGGATTTCAATTGAAGAATTGCAGCACTTGCATGTCCCAAAGATTAGAATCTTCAAAAACCCGTCAAAATGTGTATACTAACATCCCTTTGGGACATGCCTGCTATAATCTGTTTGAAGCCAATTTTGAAGTTGGATATGCTATAATCTGCCTCCTATAATCTGAAACTAGTTACATGCCTACCAGTTTGAAGCCACTATGTTGTTCACTGTCTGCATAAAAATTCGGATATGCTGAACAAGCTCTTCCATATTAATAGAATTTAATACCAAGTGCTTATAGCAGCTGCTGTTTGAGCTTTGCACAGTGCTTATGCCTTATAGTAGCTTTATACCAAGTGCTTGGTGAAAGAACGCTGCTGAACCGACACTGACACTAAGAGATGAAAGTTAGGGGAGCGAATGGGATTAGACACCCCAGTAGTCCTATCTTGCTTTTGTTCTATTGCAACGTTTTTTTATACATTCAAGTTATGCACACATTTTTTATTCTGCAAACATGTGTTGCTGCTGCCTACACATGACTGCCTACAGATTATAGACTTTTCCTTGTTCTTATGCACACAGCCTAGTTCTTGTACACATCACTGCCTATAGATTATGCACACATCCCAGCTACTTGTTGGTGTAATGTTTAGGGGCTGTTCTTATACACTTAAAATTGTAATTAAACACTTTACAATATTAACTAGAGTTGAGATGCTGCTGTTGGGGCTGCAAATGTTTCTGTTTGGAAAACAATTTTTCAGAAGTTGAGATGTAACATGTATAATGAGTAATAATATACCTATAATTATTTTACAAATTGTTTTACACTCAATCAATTCAATCATGCCACTTTATTAAAGTATAAAGTTATCCTCCATTTCATATAGAGCTATAAAATAATTATAAAGTGAATCTGAAATGGCTGCAAATGGAACGAAATGCCCAGATTTGCTAGTGTATTTAAGGGATGAAGTCTCTAACATAATCATTACAATTTTTTTATATTCTCGTACAAAATAAAATAAACAATTCAATTTTTTTAAATTCTAAACTAAAAATAATATTAAAATATATTTTAATAATATTTATTTAATTTTTAATTTTCATTTTAATTCATCTTATCTCATATCATCTTATCCGAGAAAACAAATAATTCCACTTAGTGATCTCATGAAATGTTTTTTCTTTTAACTTTTTGCATTTTCTTTAGTCATCAAATTCAAACCCTCTCCTATAGGGTCAAATCAATAGCCTATAATTTAGTCTTGAAATAAGATCGAAAATTAGGGTAAAAGATAAAGTCAATAAAAGATCGAACAAGTTGACTTGGTCTCCTAAAGGAAAGAGATTCAGACTTCTAAAATAAAAAGACCGTGACACCTCCAACTCACATCTGAGATTTAATGTAAGTCAAAAGATCAGAATAAGTAATATTAAGCTACTCACCTTCGTACGTAACAATAACTTAAAGCATAGGAGAGGGTTTGAATTTATAAGCCATATAATTCGCAACGAATTATGTATTAAATATAAAAAGATTCTAAAGATCACATATGACAAATTTTAACTTCCAACTTCTACATTCTCCTTCCATTAATCAAATATTGTACTGTTATATATACATGCCCAAAATAGTTATTAGCGTTAACAAAATAGTATTACATATAAAAAAGACCATCCCTATGGTCAATTAGGTTCCTACTTAACTTCGAGAGATTCTTTCCTATAATGAAACATATCCAAGCTAAGACAACGGTCTTGCTTGAGATATTGTCCTTGTGGTGCCGAATAAACTCTACATATAGATAGGAAACCATCAAATCCCAAAGTCAAACAACAACTTGTACAATGCTCCTCCTCAACAAAAGCGGGGGCACTGTGATACCATAATTCCACTGACTGATCATACATAGAAAGTCCTAGGGACGCAAAATTGAAATCTACATAAGGACTATATTTAAAGAGTCTCTCAAGACTCCTCGGAGTCTCTTGCATCATCAGGACTTTCCCCATGTTGGCCATCACATCCTGTATATAATTTATATATACAAGAAAGAAATATAAAACTACAAAAGAGTGAGATTTCCTTAAAAATCTCAGTAAGTACATAATTAGTTTAATAAAGTATAGAAACGGCCATCATTAATCTTTTTAGGAAAAGAGACTAACAAAACATGATCAAAAACATGTTTCATATGATTTATCTCAATAATCTACATAGGTTTACATTCTTATGATATCTTAAGTTCATTATTCTTAACCATCAATACTTTCTTAAAACTTATTCAATTATTATCCTCAATGGGTATTACGTATCGCCGTCCCCATCGTAGATAACTCTTTTACAGCCTATTTATTTCTTATGTCTAATAGGCGTTACGTATTGCTGTCCCCATCGCATATAACTCATTAATCACCTAGGCGTTACGTATCGCCGTCCTCGTTATGATGAGTTTTATGTCAATCTTTTGGGTGTTACGTCTCGCCGTCCCCGTCTTGACACGGGACATATGTAACGTAGCGGCCCCGCTAATCATATCACTTCCACGGGCGTTACGTATTGTTGTTCCCGTCATAATATATATCACTCTTATCATACGACATGCGTTACATATCGTCGTCCCTGTCGGCACGTCAATCATTCGGACGTTACATCTTGCTGTCCCCGTCATAACATGACTAACTTATCCATATCTCTTATTCTTAGTTGTTCCTTTCTTATTCTTAGGAATACTTCTCAAGTACATGATGTATCATTTTTCTTAATTCTCACAACATACTAGAACATGCATGTAATCTTAAATTATCACATGATTACAAATGTATGTATTTTAAATTCTGTCAATTGTTTTACACAGGCTATATACTTAGATAACACATAATATTTTTTCTTATTTCAATGTCTACTTTTATCCAAACAAAAGTCTTAAATCTTCAGCAAAACAGGGTATCTCGCTCGAGCGAAGTTTGGGATTGGAACTCGCTCGAGCAGAGTATCAAGCGAATATTAAGCAAACTGGGTATCTCACTTGAGCGAGGTATTGAGGGAGATTTAAGCGAGTTCTTGGGTTAGAACTCGCTCGAGCAAGACATCGAGCAAGTGTCGAGCGAAGTCTCGGATTGCACTTCACTCGAGCTAAACATCTAGCGAGAGTCAAGCGAGAGTTTACAGCTATTCTTTGCTCAATCCTTCGGTCGAGCGAGGGTCGAGCGAAGTTATAGAGTATGGAATTTTTTAATCCAAAACTCGCAATCTTTTCACATAAACTTTATTTTTTACTTATTATAACATAGTTTTAAGTTCTTCTAACTTCATTTAACACATTTCCATTAACAAAAACCACTTCAAACAATACTTAAATTTATTATAACACTTTAACAAGAATATAAGGCTGCAATACTAACATGTATAGTCCAACCACCTAAATAAACCATCTCCATACTAAACTTAAGCTAGAATATGAACTTACACACTCTCTAAATATGGTTGAAGATGATCAAATCAAATCTTTGCAAGTTTTCTCCTCAAAACAGCTTTTAAGCTCACCTAGGATGTATATGGAGGTTAAGAGACTAGAGAAATGTTTTCTTTGGTTTCCTATAAAGGGATTCATGTGCTACATTACCAAAGAGAGTTAGAAGACTCCCAAATGTCTATTTATAGGGGTGGTGGTCAACTCATGTAAAGGAAAGAAGATGGGCAACTTGGTAAAAACAATATGTTTTTGGTTTACATAAGATGAGGTGTCCTTCCTAAGCCTTTTTTCACGATTAACTAAATTCCCCAAAAATCTTAGGCTTTGTAGCTGTAATGATCATCCAATGGTCAGTATTTGAGATATTTTTACAAACCATTTGATCAATGGTTGATGTAGAAGCTTATGGGATAAGGGATGAGGTGGCATCTCACCTAACCATGCATGCATCACTATTTTCAGCCTTCATCTAGTTAGCCATGTCCCTTAGCCTTCCTCTAACCTATTTAGTTACTTACTAACCTTCTAAAAACTCTACTTAACAAGTTCTATAAGGCCCCTTCCTGATTTAGTTAGGATAGAATCCCATTTTGATTCATATTTTCCAACTCGGGTTCTGTTTATGCTCAGTACAGAGTTATCCACTTGTTCCCGAAATAAGTCATTGATACTGTCTAAATATTAAAAAACTCATAACATGAAAGTTTTAGATCTATCTCTTAAAATTCTATAAAAATTGGAATCACCTCATTTGAATCTCATATGAGTAACTTATGATCGTTACACTAAAACTCGACAGTTTAATCTGAGAATGTGCACCAAGTGTTTGATTTTTGGTTCTATTATTTCCTCTTGCATTTACACCCTAATTCTTGAAAACTCAACTCCTTCTAAGTTTAAAATGAATTTCTCTAGTTGATAATTTGTTCCAAATCTCAAAGATTTTTCCATAATATTTTCTCTAATACATGATCTCACTTATTCTAAATCCAATACTCTCATTTAGGTCTCCAACTCTATTTTCCTATAAAATATATCCAAAATATAATTTTTTAAAGAAATCCAAATAAAACTTCATTTTAGAAATTTTGAGATATTACAAAGACTTCATAAAATAAGTTGGACTCAATCCTTCAAAAGAAATAGACATCTATTGTGGAGGCTCTCCACAAACTGGCTACACAAGCTCTCTACAAAAAATCCCTACAAAGAAGCTCCATACACCCAAAGTAGTCCACCACACATAGCGACTCCAAAGGATGTCCCATAAACTCTTCCATTGAATTGTGAGATGTGTGAGTCATGAGAGATTATAAAATTATCCATTATAATGGATTTGCCCCCAAACAACCCATAGACATAAGCTTTTATGTCGAGCTACGTAAATACCTATGCCTCTTTTTATTTATTTTTATTTACTTATTATGGATGAATGTGAATAGCATCATATTGATGTTCGAATCATCATCATGGGTCAAAGATGATTCTTTCCTCTCTTTTAGTCTGTTGTGCAAATTAAGGCATTAACTGTTGGCACCGCCTGTTTCGGTGACTATTCCGGTTGAGGTACTGAAAAGGAATATTTTGATACTAGTTTGTTCTAGTGTGCCGTTTCAGGATTAATTATATATTATAATATATATATATATATATATATATAAACTAACAACTAATAGAATAAAGACATATATATGTAAGTGTATATCATGTATATGTGTACATATTAGAAGAATTGAAAATTTATAAAATAATTATAAGTTGAAAAAAATACAAACTTGAGTTGAGATATACAAATAAATAAATAGATAAAATATTAAAAAATAATGATATTTAAAAAAAGATGTATTTAAAATTTCAATGTATGTAAATATATTTTATATTTTAGAATTAATTAAATACCATCTAAATTTAAAATTAAAAAAAAAATGTCATTCAAACACAAAAAAATTACAGAAGTAATCTAAACCAAAATAGGAACCGGAATGGTCGGAATTTGGACCGGAACAGAACATTCCGACTGTTTCCGTTAGAATGAAACGGAATTCAAAACTATGATTTGAAGCCACCAACACATGTTTAACCTTCCGGTCTGTTGTACAAATTAAGGCATTAACGCCTCCGATCATGCATGGCCATAAATATTCTTCGTCATCGCTGTATATTTCAACCTTTGGTATCTATCATTCACGCCTTAAGAAATTCACTACAAACGTCATGTGCTTTTGTGCACTAGCAGGCACCTGCATTTTTTAGTCCGTTATGATATTGGAATTTCAAGAAGACAAAGAGTTCAACCTATTGCTGCATTAGCAGAGGAAACCTTTCTCAGAACATAAACAAGATTTCCCACTTCAATGACCTTTCCTTTCCCTTGATCATGTACAGTTAGAGAGTCCTTCCAAACTATATTCAGACCAAAGTAGACCTGCAGAATCATTTAACATGCCATTTGTGAATGATCAGGAACAATAATATGGTTGGAAGTCTGGGAATTAGGAGTCACCTTTCCCTTCTGTTTATGAGTTGGACGCAAGACTGTGTCTGACCTGAATGCCTTGAGAGTTTCACCTATCTTAGGGTCTGCAATCCCAGTCTCTTGATTGATTGTAGGAATCTAGAAAAACACACGTGTCTTTGTAAACACTGGAGACGTAACACAGCAGTTGAGAAACAATGATTTTTAGAAGGCAATCTACTTTACGATTGAGAAAGCCCATATGTACACAAGACTCATGGCCGCAAACAGGATACCATGTCCCAGAAATAAAAAGTCCCAATGCTATGTGCGTGTATTTCTTGCAAACAAGGTACATTTAAGGCCTAGTTTGGATAGGGAGTTGAGGTGATATGAAATGAAAGTTGAATAAAATATTGTTAGAATATTATTTTTGTTTTGGGGCTTGAAAAAATTGAATTATTTGTTGTCGTTTGTTTGAAAGTTTGGAAAAATTGTAATGATTAGATGAGATAAAATAGATTGAGTTGATTTTACTTAGGGAGGACTGTTTGGACAAGCATTCCCATCAATTAGGTATATTGATGTAGGACAAGCATTCCCATCAATTAGGATTTCAGTATTTTTCCGCAAAAAAGTATAAGATTTGAGTTTCCAAGCAGCTCAAGCATCTGCATTAGGATCTGCTATCGATATCATCAACACTAAAAATATGTTCAACTTGTTTAGATCTAATCATAAAAGTGCACTCATGCTTCATCTCTAAATTAAACTGCAAGCGCTACTAGTATCTTTTCCACTAAAAGTTATGTCTATTGCTCATCTTAGATATTTGCAAATTGCAAGTCACATTTGTTTAGTTCTCTAGATAAAAAAGGGCTTTTAACACAAAACATGAAATACAGTGATAAATTGTAGAAAATACAACTTGACTGGCATGAGATAGGTAGAAAATGAAAAGAGGTAGCTCTTTACCTTACAGCGGGTGCATAACCTAACTCCCTGAAATGTGAAATTGTTTATCATGATCTCTGTCCATAGGTCTTCAGCAAAAGGTTCACAACCATCAACCAGGATGCTGAAAATGCAAGTAAAAGCTTTTAAGGAGATTCTAGAACTAGTTTTATGAAACAGATTCAAAGAGATTTGGTCAGGATTAGTGGTTGGTATTGACTTTTATAGCTGTGAATGTCTTAAATATAAGTAGTGCAGAGTCCATTGATGCTTATAGATCATGAAATAAAGAGAGTAATAAGGGTGGATATTTTGGTCTAAAACGATTTACTGGTATGGGATTATTGAGGAGCTCATTTAGTGCATCAAGTGATCCCTGCAAAATATATGTTGAGATCCACCTTTTAAAATTCTATCTGAAAGCAAAGGAAATTTACAATTCTCAACTAGACCAACCTGGGACAACAACATGTACGGAGACATGTCAGAAAATAAGACTTTGTGTCCAGGAGCATATTTAGGATTCACAGGCCTAGTTTCTGAAGCTGCATCAAAAAATGATTGAATCCATAATAAAGAGAAGTATATATGAAAGAAGAAACAAGGCCAGAGTAGCATAATGACTGGAAATCATCAATGGAGGCTGCCATGTCAGGATGTATGCATTTTGTCGGCGAGGCTTTTTTTCAAACACGTAGATGTGCATGTTTGTTCAAGAGAGTTTTTATTTCCCACTAATGCCTGAGACAAAGGAATTTATGCTTTTCTTGGGTACCAACAAGTAATGGAAAAAATTGCAATGTTTTTCTGTTTTTTAACTTTCACCGTCATAATGTTCTAATATTCCTTTGATCAAGCCATACCAGTATTAAAACGAACTAGACGGTAGGGCTTCCCTAGAAAATCTGAAAACCACTGTGATGCTTCATTTCCTTCATCCAATGCAGACCCAGACCATTCCCAGACTGAGACACCATCTGTTGTTTCATCTGGTTTACTTAGCGAAACTTTGAGCACATCCATCCCTGGTGCTTTTAAGACTAAATAAAAATAAGTGGTAAAAAATAATTAAGATTCATAAAGGAAAAAAAAAGTACAACATCTTGCATGTTGTGTGGAATGAAAGGAGAAAGAAAGTTCATAGAATGAAATATAGGTGACGTGGCTCCATCATAGCGGTCTAATTCTAGAGATGGCGCATTGCAACTATTGTTTATATCTTAAAATACCAGGGCAAAATGACAATGCGAACCTTGTGGTAGGATGAAGGTGACATTGTCCATTAATCTGTATATTATTTTTAAAACAAATAAAGGATAGTCCACAAGTGATAATGGTGGCATATTTTACGTAATAGAATGAAAGTGAGATGAGAAGATTGTGATGCATAATGTTACTTTGAAAAAAAAAAAAGGTTGTATATAAAATGACAAAAATGGGCTTAATTTTTGTCTTTATATATGTATCCGTTCAAATTAATGTTCCAATATATTGAGATTGAGGCCGGGATAACTGAGTTGGTGAAATGTAATTAATCCTTAAAAAGGGAACAAAAAATTTACCCATATATGAGCTCTCAACAGGTTCCCAATCCTCTATAAAAGCTTCACTTGGCAATTCCACCACAACTAAAGCAAGTTTTGGTTCAACTCTTTGAGTGCATGCCCTCCCTTTGCCATTTACAACCACCCATTGCCGATCCCAACGAAGTCCTACAATATCCATGGCCAACAGATTGAAGGGAAAAGTAATCAGGCTAAAACGACAATTTCACACTTTTCATCCGATTATTATCTAAACACAAAAATCAATACAAATTTTACAAATTCCAACATTAAATTACTCTTTGAAAAATTAATGTTCAAACAACTTTACAATTATACCTAATCTTTTTTACAAATTTCGATACAAAACTTATTTAAAAACTGTTATTCAAAATTTTCTCTTCATTTTCCGATAAAGTTTTCTTGACCAGGAGTACACATGTCTCTAGTCCAGCTTGTTCTAGTTGTTTACGTGGAAATTTTGAAATCCTTTTATCAATATATGACGAGAAGTAATTCACATGATAGCAATTATTTTATGTACAAAAGAGTAGAAAATAAATATAGTTGACGTAGAAATAGGTTTGTTTATCCAAATTTTGGATTCAAAAATTTGAATTTGTAGGATGAGTAATTTTTTTGAATTTTTTAAATAAAAATTTCAAAACTACTCAAATTTAAAAAAATAAAAATGGCTGGACTAGGCGGGATTGGATAAATAAACCTACCTAAAAGAATAAATAATATTAAAGAGCATCTAATCCTCATAGCACATATTTATATAAACAGTATAACACACTTATATAAACAGTAAATAATGTGAGTGTATGTATGAATGTTAGACGATTTCAATATTTTCTCTTAAACAAATCAAAAACTTCTTATCTCATTACCAATATCAATTCAGACCAACATATCCCTCGCAGCCAGACAAAATGTTTAGCATTCAATAGACCAAACAGATCAAAAGCTACGTCCATTTCTCTATCATCCACAGTTCCATAAAGTGGATATTGCAGTGGGATTAACCACTCGAACTAGTGTTTTAAATATCGTGTTGTACCGGCCAAAATTTTGCGTATCGGCCAGTTGACTGGTACAAAAAACTACAATTTCGTTTAGCCGATTTTTTGGCCGTACCGTCTATCGGCCGAAAAATATCCGGTACGGCTGGTACCGGCCATACCAGATTTTGGCCTTTGAAATTTTTTTTTTAAATTTTTTATTATATTTTAATTAAATTAATTACATATATATATATTTATCTATATAATTTATTTATATATTGATTATTATTTTGAAATATAATTTATAATTGTATTTATATATATAATTTATTTATGTATAAATTATTTCAAAACAGTATACGAAACAGTACTGATATCAAAATATTTCATTCCAGTGATTTGACCGATAACGATACCGATTCGATATTCAAAACATTGATTCGAACACCAAAACCTCAGCCAGCATCCAGATTCCAAATAATACAAAAAACAAACTTTGAGCCATCTCCTCCCACAAATAGTGCTCCCAACCTAGTTAATTCTCAAATCCTCGAATCTTTTTCTGGGCGCTTTCCGACGAATTTTTTCTTCTCTTTCTGATTTTTTAGTGTTTTCTATCCCGTTATTTCACCACGGGTTTCTTGAAGTGGTTGTTGGTGTTCTAGAAAATTTTCACCTTCTCCAGAGGAATGACAGGTCTCTTAGAATAACAGCGAGAGCAGGAAATTCAGCAAGTTTATTCCTTTTGAGAGAATATGGTGGAGTGGCTAGTAATAGTAAGGAGTTCTACAAAATGATAAGATATTGCAATCTGCTTTTGTGGCACAAAGGTGTAGGAACTACTATGATCGTTTCGTGGTGGCTGCGGAATATGGGGGAGGTGGAAGAAGGAGTTTTATCATTATATGGCGGGTGACAACGGGAATGGCTGTCGCAATTTCTCTAGCAAAACAAAATCCTCTGTTTTGGTAACGAAAAGCAGAGAAATGGATGTGTCGTTTTTTCTATCTTCGTTTTTTTTTTGGCTTTCGCGTATAATTTTAGATATGCTGCTTGCTTGTAATTTCCGGAATCCGAACACAAATAATTGATCTGATTTTAAACCTAAGAAATACACATAAATATATATCTTTCATTCCACCAAAATTTTCTTTATGTTTTCCCTCAACTTCAAATAGAAAGAAAATCCATAAGCTGAATAAAGAGATACGCATGAACTGGTGAAAGAAAATAACTTCAGAGAACAGTCAAATGGTTAGAGAAACCATGGGGAAAGAACAAGAAAAAAAAAAAAAAAACAAATTGAAGAAAAGGGTCATATTGGTCTTAACGGTGGCAGTAATCGTTGCTCGGAAAAGTGAGATTCCACGACACGATTTTATTGGGTATATGAAAATCGATGAGATCCTAACTGCCATATGTGAGAGTTGTGTGTTTTAACTTTTAAGCGAGTGATATCACTAGCAGATTTGATTTTGCTTGTACGGCGTCGGGACAGTAGGAGATGCATTCCCATGTGTACATACACAACCGCTAGTTAAATTCTTGTTTGTCTGTCTAATATGCATCAATTATGTCTTTTAATTTTACACGTATTTGCCATGATAGTCATTTATGGGGCATAATGGCCAGATCTGAGTAATGATATTGGAGTAGCAAATTTGGTAAAATTAGAACGTTGTGTAGTATATCACCAATATTTTGGAAGTTTTTTCCTTTTTTTAACATTTTTCCTCTCAATCCAAGGAATAGGCTAGATACTCAATTGCCTATTAAAGATTCTGACAACTGTGGGTGAATAGCTATGATGTTCGAAAGTATTTTTCTATTTAATATTTAAGGAATTTATTTTTAATAAATTTCTCTTTTTTAAAAAAATATTTAAAAAATACATTTGTACTTCTAGGCACGATGGAGGGACAGCTTTCTCGATCCTATAGCATTCCTTAATAAAAACCTGGACAATCAAGACTCAAAAATTTAAAAAGAAATGTTAAGAGAAAGAAATCTTTAAACCGATCCCGCTGTTCTAATTCAATAAACAGCCTTTCAATAACAGCCTTATACGTAGATCCTTTGAGTTTCCACTTCATGTGCCTGCCTACACTGTACCTACAGCTCTCTCTGAGCTCCATTTCTGACTTTTCGATATTCCTAACGATGAGAGTAACCGTCAATCCTCCACAAACCAGCCAATCTACTTATGATGCATTGCGGTTCAGAGGAAAAAAAAAAAAAAAAAATCCATATTCTGCTTCTCCCCCGAGCTTCCCTCGAGTCTTCTGCAGTTTATATTATTCCAAATCGGTTTGTATAAGCTTTTTGCTAATTTTCTTCAATGCTGCAAAGCCATACAATGTTTAAAACGGCTTTTGAAGTGTTTTTTTTTTTTTTTTTGTTTAATCATCATAGAACTTTCCGCAGAAGATTATTAGATTATGCATAGCCAGGCATATGAGATGTTCGACAGAATGCTAGAAAAAATTCCTCTGGTTTCTGTTACTATTCTTCCTGTGTTGCCGTGTCTATTCATTGTGTATTTATATGAAAACTTCTGCAACAGATGCTATTACATTTCAAATGGTTGTGTGAGACCTGTCCCTTTGGTTTGCTGGTCGGGCTTGCTGTTGTGCGTCTGTTCATGGCAGAGCTTTGTTGGTGCCTTGTTGTGAGTGGTTGCCGTGCTGCACTTGTCTCCTTGAGATGGTATGCATGTTGTTGCTGTGAGTGTCTTGCTGTGAGTGGCAGAGGTACTGCATTTGTCTTCATGTGGTGATTTTGTCTCATTTATCTTTAACAGAGATGAATGGAAAAAACCCAATAAGTAATATCCATATTCCACCAGCACTGTTACATAAAAGTGATTTCGAGGAGATTATTATGGGAATGTGAAGCGAACATTTGGGATTTTTCCATCTTCAAATTTGATACTTGTAGCCCTTTTATCTTTTGTGGGGATGAGTAATGTAGTTTTTTCTTCAAGAGCCCTTTTATCTTTACGATTCATTTTCAAATGATTAATAAAATCATATCACTTATTGAAAATAAATTATAATATTATAAAATTAACTTCTATTTTATGTAGAGTTATAAACTAATTATAAAATAGTTATGAAATTATTGTTTTGTTTATAAAAAAAATAATAATAGTCGCTGAAATAAATAAAACGGAAATGAAAAAAGGTTGGCAGCCGCCAAACGCTAAGAACGGCTATGAGCATGTTACCATGTTTAACAAAAAAAAAAAAAAAGCAGGCATGCCGGTCCACATTAAAATAAGACAGAACCTGGGGGGCAGACGGGCTGCCCCCCTCCTTAAAAGTAGCCCCGTCGCCCACCGCCACCGGTGGCGGCTCCGTTTGCTCCATGGCCGAATCCCCTCTTAAATTCATCTACATTTTATTTTTTTATTGTGTTTTTTATTATGTTTTTATTTTTTTATTATGTTTTTTATTGTGTTTTTTATTATGTTTTGTTCATTTTATTTTTTTAATATATTTTTAATCTTTATTTTTTTATTTTTTTATATTTTTTCATGTGTTTTTCATCATCAAGCAGCCCAACTTACGTTGGGCTGCTTTGGACGCTGGGGATAGCCGGACCGGTCCCCAGCGTCACCCTTAAAATAAACTTCACTGTTTTTTTCAAAAACAACAATCTTTTAAAGCATTTGCCAATTAGCAAAGTAATTGAAATTAACAAGATGTGAATCTCACTATATTTAATTTTTTTCGATTACAATGTGGGCTCGATAAATAATGAGGGTTGTATCAAATAATATTAATTTTAAAAAGATATTATTATAATTTTAAATTTTTTTAATACTAGACTTGTATTAGTCTTTATTTTAAGGATTGTATATAGGATTATTTATTTGATTTTCTCCATTTACAATGTGGAAGTGGATCAACATGATGTTATTTCCAAATTGTAGAAAGTGTTTGAGGTAAAGAAATTAGAAAATATCTTAGTTATTCATTTGTCTGGTTATTTAATATAAGTTATGTTAGCAATGATTACGTCAGCACATGAGACTAATTGAACCATTAATGTACAATATTCTCTTCTATCTTAATTAAGAAAAAAATAAATTTGAGTTTTGCATTTTCTTTTAAGAAAAATATACCCTGTTTTCATTCTACTTTTATCTTATTAGAAAAAATATTGAGTGAGGTCAACACTCATTATACTCACACCCATGAACAATATACTGTTCATGTGTGTGAGTATAATGAGTGTTGGATTTACTCTAATATTACTCATTTTATTATATATATTATGTAGGATGGAGGGGTGCCCACGTGGGCTGACTCCTTGATAGTACCTTATTAAAAACCGCCCTAGATCATGCCTTGATACCGCTAGTGGAGGGTTAGGATAGTCACTTGGCTAGCCTGCATGCATGCCTTGGCTCAAGCCTTGACATGCAGCAAGCAACTATGAAGGCTATTGGCCACGCACAGCCCATGGGCACAGACCGCCAGTTTGGGCCATGCATGACCATCAACCTGACACTCAGCCTGGGCCATGTAAGACCACTGCCCAAGCCACCTGACTGGGCCACATTACCACAGCACGGCATCACACGAGACACATCATCAAACTTAGGCATGTCACCATGCCATGCACACTATCAGATGCCACGCAGTCAGGCACCATGCAGACAACTATCCGTGGGTCATGCCATGCCACAGGCCATGCCCAGGCCACAACATGTCACGGCCCCATCATCATTGGCACCACCTTTGTTTATTTATGTATTTATTTTATTTATTTATACATTTGGTTATTTTAATAATTATCTTATTTTGCTAGGGACTTTTTGGGGGTTTCCAATTTGTTAGACTCTATAAATAGGACCTCTAGGTTTTCATTTCACATCTTTGGACAATTTGAGAATTAGACTTTTGCTCTTGAAAAAGAGTTAGGCCGGCCACAAGTATTGTAGTTTGGATTTTCGATGCTTAGCACTTGGGCTTCCCTAGGATGCAATTCGTGAATCCCTTTGGAAGAGGATCATCGTGCAATTCGTGAATCGGTGATCCACATCTATCCTTTTATTTGTTTCCATTTTATTTATAAAAAAATCTTGAGGTTATTCATAAAAAGTGTTTCAGTATTTGTGAGTTCTTGTTGAGTGATTTTATGTTTATGTTCTTGAGTGGTTTGTTTGATTGTTGTGGGAGTTGTGTGTTTGTGAGGCCAAATCCACACCACTTGTGGATTTGAGAACTTGTGTGTGTGTCCATAGAGGAATTCGAAATCCTCCTCCATTAGGAGATTCGGATTGCTCAAGTGAGTGTGAGTGTGTGAATTGTTGATTGAAGGAAGTGTTGAATACTTGAAGAATTGTGTGTGCCGAAACCTTAGATTGCTTGAAGGACATTGGTGTGTTCTTGGATATTTGATCGTTTAATCATCATTTGGTTGATCACTTGAATTGAAAAGTGTTTCCTTGCCTTAAGGTAGCCCATGGCATCAAGCCCCCCAAACCCTAGTGCCACACGGCCAAAGGCCATGAAACCCTAGCCTATACACTTGCCAACTTTCCCATTTACCCTAGCCGGCCACCTAAACCCATCCATTCCTATATTTTCTCACTTAAATCCACCTCATCTCTCATCCAAAATAAGTCAATTTTGTGCCCCCCTAACCCTAGCATGACCGGCCACCATTTGGATTTGAATTCAAATTGATTCAAATTCAAATCAAACCAACAATTCCTATTTTTTCTCATATTTGGCCATCATCCATTTACCCTAGCCGAATCCCATTGCCACATCATCTAATGCCAGATCATTCCTCTAATTCAAATCAATTCAAATCAAAACCATAACCACTTATCTTATCCAAAATCACATTCGGCCACCTCACACCAAGCCCTAACCGAACTCCTCACTTGCCACCTTATCCATCATAACTTCCCATATTTCTCTAAACCAAATCAATTCAAATTCAAAACCTATTCTACCGACCAAATCCATTCCATAACCAACCACTACAAGAATCCCTATATCCGGCCACAAACATTCCCCCATTTCAAATCATTTCAAAATTTTAAATTAAAATTTCAACCAAATCTCCAACAACAATAACCGGCCATCATTCCCTTATCTTCTCCTAAATTTACCCAATCAAATCAAATATTCCCTCATCCAAAAACAACCCAAATCACGGCCCCAACAAGCCTCCACCAACTCTAACCAAATCAATTCAAAATCAAATCTTTCCACTTTCCATAAATATCTCACTCGGCCATTCCATCCTTAGCTAGTGCCGAAATTCTCCACTTGCCACACCACCAAATTAACCCTTAATTGTCTCAAATGATTAATCAATTATCCAATCGATTGAATCAATCAAATCTTATCCCAAAACAGAAGCAATACTCGGCTAACAACCCTACCTCTTTGCCGCTCACTTATCTTGCTAAAATCTTAATTCCTACATTTTAGGAATTATCCAAAACATCTCAAAACCCTATCCCACCTAACTTTGACCACCTTGGCCAAAACCCATCTTCCCAAATCCTAGCCAATTGACTTCCAAACCCTAACCTAATCTCAATCTCGAAATTCTCCTTAGCCTCCACTAAAACCCTAACCCTACTACACTATATGACCCATATTCCTTACCAAAGAGACCCCAATACATAGGCCTACTCAAATGACATTCTCCTAAACCTTTTCTACCCTAATCTACCACTCAACCTACCATATCTCCCTTCCCATTACCATAACCAAGACTACCATAGCCTAAATACCACCTTATTGCTCCATACACTTAGCCATCCAACTCCATTGTCGTACACCACTCTACCCTACCTTAGCCAAGACGAACTCAATCAATTTCTTTTAACCACTTCAACCTCATATCACCATTTCATCCATTGTTGGTGTACGTGAACCATTGCAAGCAAAAGGAGCCTTACTCGGTCATTAAGGAGCAACAAGGCGAGGAGGACCCGCTTAGTTGAGTGGGGACACGACCGAGGTCCCTATCAACCAAACTGGTGCTTTCATTGAGATTTTCTCGGAAGGCTCCACCATTTCATTGAGAGTCTTTCCCAGAAGGCTCCACCATTTCATTGAGGTCTCACCCGATGCCATTGTTTGGTGTATTGAGAAGTTTTCACTTCTCTTGAGGTAAATAACGTGATAACTCGAAACTTTGTGAATTTGTTGGGAGGACCACAGAGGTCCTTGACGTTGTTTACATTTTTTGCAAAATTGTTATTGGAAATTTGTTGAATTGTTGAATAAGTTTGGAGGTTCGGAGATTTTGGAATAGATAGCCTTATAGGGGTCGGCCACCATTGTAGTGGAGGACCCAAGGTTGAACTATTGAAGCCGAAACCCAAAACATTCCCATTGACCAACCAAGCTTCACCAACCCGAACCCAAAAAGCCACGCCTTGTCCAAGGCAATTGCAAATATGAACCATGAGGTGTCTAGAGTTGAGGGTCATGACGGTTCCACTTGGAAACATCTTGATACCTTAGAAGTTTAAACCAATAGAATAGACCAATCTCTTAATGAGATTAAGGCTAGCATAGCCAAGTTGACAATGGCAATGAATGCCAACAACTGTGAGGCGGATGAAAATAAAAGGAGAATACGAGCCCTATAATGTGAATCCAAGACATACCATGAGAGGTATGAGAGGAGAGAGGCCAAAACACATGGTAAGAAACCCCCCACAAAATCGTACCCACCTAACCCGAGATGGCATGAAGCCTATGGTGAGAGGACCACATATAAGTTGGGAGGTTATGTCGAGCACAATCGTGTGGTAGTTAAGAGCTTGGCCCGTGACCATGACCATCACCTTAGAAGTCCAAAAATAATGAGTGAACCTCATAATGAAAGTTTTAGAGTGCCAATGAGAGAAAGGCACCATGAGACCAAGAAAGACTTGGAGCATGAGAAGCCGATTGATCACGATGACCATATTGAGAGAAAACAACCCCACCATGATGAAATGAGAGATCACCGAGAGTTGAGATACCATGATGATCTTGATGATTCCCCAAACCCTAAGGAAGAAAATGAGAAGACCGAACATGAGGGAGAAATAGAGGAGTCTTGTGAGGCTACTATGGTTGAGAAATTGGGGGAGGATGAAGTTCGTTGCTTTGCTACTAAGTTGGCCAAAGAAGATATGGTCTTTTAAGTGAAAAAAGTAGGATATGTGAGCAACCAAGAGAGATTATCCTTGCTGCCCATGGAACTCCCAGAGGTTTTCAAAGACCATTGGAGGGCCTTAGAGGTGCCTCACACATTGCCACCTACCAAGCCCCTCAACTATCCCATTGTCGGGATTGATGAGAACCAATCCATGATTATTTCCACACATCACTATGTACTCTTCCACAAGAAAGAAATAGAAGACCCATTGGGTGACATGTGGAAGAGTAGAGTAGCCCGACCTAGCATAAGTCCCTTATTCCTCATCAATTTTGTTGCTAGGAAAAATGGATGGTACATGGAGATTCTACTTGATTCTCGGGTAGTGACACGGAGGAAAGATATGAGGGAGGTTTGGAAAGCTTTGAGTCATGGGAAAAGGGTGCTGAGAGAGGAGGTATCATGGGAGGATTTTGATGACATGGTGTCTAGGCATTCACACATGATCCTTGAGGGCAAGGATTTTCTTTAAGGGAGGGGGAGTGATAGTACTCCATTAAAAATCGCCTTAGATCATGCCTTGACACCGCTAGTGGAGGGTCAGGACAGTCACTTGGCTAGCCTGCATGCATGCCTTGGCTCAGGCCTTGATATGCAGCAAGCAGCCATGGAGGCTACTGGCCACGCGCAGCCCATGCGCACAGACCGCCAGCTTGGGCCATGCATGACCATCAACCCGGTACTCAGCCTGGGCCTTGTAAGACCACCGCCGAAGCCACCTGACTGGGTCACACTACCACAGCACGGCATCACCCGGGAGACATCATCAAGCTTAGGCATGTCACCATGCCATGCACACTATCAGATGCCACGCAGTCAGGCACCATGCAGACAACTATTCGTGGGCCATACCATGCCACAGGCCATACCTATGCCACAACATGTCACGGCCCCATCATCATTGGCACCACCTTTGTTTATTTATGTATTTATTTTATTTATTTATGCATTTGGTTATTTTAGTAATTATCTTATTTTGCTAGGGACCTTTTCGGGGTTTCCAATTTGTTAGACTCTATAAATAAGACCTCTAGATTTTCATTTAACATCTTTGGACAATTTGAGAATTAGACTTTTGCTCTTGGAAAAGAGTTAGGCCGGCCACAAGTATTGTAGTTTAGATTTTCGGTGCTTAGCACTTGGGCTTCCTTAGGGTGCAATTCGTGAATCCCTTTGGAAGAGGATCATCGTGCAATTCGTGAATCGGTGATCCACATCTATCCTTTTATTTGTTTTCATTTTATTTATAAAAAAATCTTGAGGTTATTCATAAAAAGTGTTTTGGTGTTTGTGAGTTCTTGTTGAGTAATTTTATGTTTATGTTCTTGAGTGGTTTGTTTGATTATTATGGGAGTTATGTGATTGTGAGGCCATATCCACACCACTTGTGGATTTGAAAACTTGTGTGTGTGTCCATAGAGGAATTCGAAATCCTCCTCCATTGGGAGATTCGGATTGCTCAAGTGAGTGTGAGTGTGTGAATTGTTGATTGAAGGAAGTGTTGAAGATTTGAAGAATTGTGTGTGCCGAAACCTTGGATTGCTTGAAGGGCATTGGTGTGTTCTTGGATATTTGAGTGTTTAATCATCATTTGGTTGATCGCTTGAATTGAAAAGTGTTTCCTTACCTCAAGGTAGCCTATGGCATCAAGCCGCCCAAACCCTAGAGCCACAAGGCCAAAGGCCATAAAACCCTAGCCTATACACTTGCCAACTTTGCCCTTTACCCTAGCAGGCCACCTAACCCCATCCACTCCTATATTTTCTCACTTAAATCCATCTCATCTCTCATCCAAAATAAGTCAATTTTGTGCCCCCCTAACCCTAGCATGACCGGCCACCATTTGGATTTGAATTCAAATTGATTCAAATTCAAATCAAACCAACAATCCCTATTTTTTCTCATATTTGGCCATCATCCATTTGCCCTAGCCGAATCCCATTGCCACATCATCTAATGCCAGATCATTCCTCTAATTCAAATCAATTCAAATCAAAACCATAACCACTTATCTTATCCAAAATCACATTCGGCCACCTCACACCAAACCCTAATCGAACCCTTCACTTGCCACCTATATCTATCATAACTTCCCATATTTCTCTCAGCCAAATCAATTCAAATTCAAAACCTATTCTACCGACCAAATCCATTCCATAACCAACCACTATAATAATCCCTATATCCGGCCACATACATTCCCCCATTTCAAATCATTTCAAAATTTTAAATCAAAATTTCAATCAAATCTCCAACAACAATAACCGACCATCATTCCCTTATCTTCTCCTAAATTTACCCAATCAAATCAAATATTCCCTCATATAAAAACAACCCAAATCACGGCCCCAACAAGCCTCCATCAACTCTAACCAAATCAATTCAAAATCAAATATTTCCACTTTCCATAAATATCTCACTCGGCCATTCCATCTCTAGCTAGTGCCGAAATTCTCCACTTGCCACATCACCAAATTAACCCTTAATTGTCTCAAATGATTAATCAATTATCCAATCGATTGAATCAATCAAATCTTATCCCAAAACAGAAGCAATACTCAGCCAACAACCCTACCTCTTTGCCTCTCACTTATCTTGCTAAAATCCTAATTCCTACATTTTAGGAATTATCCAAAACATCTCAAAATCCTATCCCACCTAACTTTAACCACCTTGGCCGAAACCCATCATCCCAAATCCTAGCCAATTGACTTCCAAACCTTAACCTGATCTCAATCTCAAAATTCTCCTTAGCCTCCACTAAAACCCTAACCCTACTACACTATATGACCCATATTCCTTACCAAAGAGACCCTAATACATAGGCCTACTCAAAAGACATTCTCCTAAACCTTTTCTACCCTAATCTACCACTCAACCCACCACATCTTTTTTCCCAGTACCATAACCAAGACTATCATAGCCTGAATACCACCTTATTGCTCCATACACTTATCCATCCAACTCCATTGTCATACACCACTCTACCCTACCTTAGCCAAGATGAACTGAATCAATTTCTCTTAACCATTTCAACCTCATATTACCCTTTCATCCATTGTTGGTGTACACGAACCATCACAAGCAAAAAGAGCCTTACTTGGTCATTAAGGAGCAATAAGGCGAGGAGGACCCGCTTAGTTGAGTGGAGACACGACCGATGTCCCTATCACTCCTCCTTTCCTCTACATTACAATAGTGGAATGTATAGCTTACTGCTTCGATGAGCTCAACGCATGGCTTTAAGCCATGCGTTTTTGCCAATTGAATGGCAGTGTAATGGCTGGCCTTAATATGTGGGTAGACTATAAATAGTCCTATTCATCTTGGTTATTGGTGATCTATCTAAAAAGATATACAGAAGCTCTCTCTCTTTATTCTCTCTTGAGATAATTCTTAGGCTGTGGATTTATTTAGTGTCACTCTAGTTTTATACTACGTAGTGCACTAACCACTAAGAGAAAATGTTGGTGATTTGTCAGTCTGGAGAAACTTGTGGAGCAATTTGTTAAGCTAAACTTGAGATATTTTTTCCACTGTGTTTTCTAATATTGGTATCAGAGCCAGGTTATAATTGCTTCCAGTTTTTTTTATATGCTTGAAATATGTCTGTATATTTTTTTTATTTTTTTTCTCGTACTAAGTTTGAACGAAAAAAAAAAACTTCATTTGAGATTCAGTGCGCACCACCGCAAGGTGCTGAGGGCGCTATCGCGTGGTGCAGTGCGCACTAGGGTGGTGCTGCGCACCACAATGGTGTTGCGCGCACCATGGTGGTGCTGAGGGCATCACAGTGGCGCAACGCTCACCACTGTAGTGCAGTGCGCACCAGGGGGCTACCGCGTGCACCTGGTGGTGCCGCACGCCTCAGGCGAGTGCCGCCGGCCTCAGGCAAGTTTCGTCGGCCTCAGGCAAGTGCCGCATTTATTTGATGGAAAACTGGCATTGTTCACGTGAACAGTGCCCTAGCCGAAGGTTGAAGAAGAGTATTCGGCTCTTCTATTTGCTTGGGTCGGGCTTGGGCCTTGTGGCCCATTTGTTTTTTTTAATGTATCATAGGCTGGGTGTTTCAGCCCAGTTAAAAAAAAAAAATGAAAAGAAGGCCAGCTGTGGGTTTCGAACCCAGACTACTAGATGACTAAGATCAATGCCCACCACTAGGCCGTGGGTGTTTTTTGATCTAGGTGGAGCTTTTATTTTATTTTTATTCGTTTTTTTATTAAAAACAAAAATGGCATGATTTAATATATGCTTAGATATATTTCATGTTATAACATGTGATATTTTATTTCATACTTTAGATTAAATATGATTACATGTGGATATTTGATGATATTCATGCTATTGATGAATTTCATAATGTTATATTACATGTTTCTTTTTTATATATGATTACATGTATGTATTTATTGAACATGTGGATATAAGATTATTTTATCATGTATAAATGTTAGGCTTGTATGATTAGACATTAGTCTTAATTTATTCTAGTGATAAAATAGAAAATTCTCACTAAGTAGTCTTAGTTCGAGCTGTTAGTGTAGATTGATAGGCTGAAAGAATTGTAGTGACTCCAGTAAGAACTGTAAATGCACTGTACAGTGACAGTACAATGGTAGCCCCAGTAAGAACTGTAAATGCACTGATGGAACAAGAAAAATGGACTATAATAGTCTTATATGAACCATCTTTGTAGACTGGCCCAACAGGTTGTTGTGATTGGTGTAGTTGTTCTTGTAGACTGGCCCAACAGATTACTGTGATTTTAGTAGGATCTGTCTCTATGCGTGACTAGGATTAGGTGACTACTTTAGATAGTGGGAGTATGGTTGAGATTTAATTTTTGTAGTCACTCTTTTAAGACTTGGGTTTCAGATTGTATTTGAAAACAATCATGTTTCCTTTTATTTGGGCCATGTGTTTTATGACAATGCTTTTCTTCAAGACAGTTTTATGATAATAAATTTGGACTATTCTAATATGAATGAGTCTATTGCTTTTCTTTCTGTGTCTGATAATTTGGATTCATATAAATGGCATGCTAGGCTTGGCCATATAGGACATGATAGAATGGCTCGGTTAGCTAGAAAAGGCCTGATAGGCAATCTCGCTAAGGTCATATTGCCTACATGTGAACATTTTCTAATGAGAAAAGTTAAGAGAAAATCGATTGGAAAAGCCACTAGGGCATCTTTTCCACTACAATTAGTCCACTCCGATATCTGTGGTCCAATGAGTGTGAGGGTAAGACACGGAAGTGTCTATTTCATCACATTTATAGACGATTTTTCACATTATGGTCATGTCTACTTAATCTCTCATAAGTCCGAAGCATTGGAGTGCTTTAGGCGATATCTAAGAATGGTTGAGAATTAGTTGGACAAGAGCTTAAAAACTCTAAGAACTGACCGAGGACGAGAATATCTCTCTGAGCAATTTAAAAGGCTCTATGATGAAAAATGAATTAAAAGATAGTTGACGATGCCAACTACATCGTAGCAAAATGGCGTGGCGGAAAGGAGAAATCGAACACTGCTTGAGATGGTTAGATCAATGATGGTGCAAGCAAACCTACCAATTTCTTTTTGGGGGGGGATACACTTTTGACTGCTGCTTACATTCTTAACCGAGTGTCCTTCAAATCAGTAACTTCCACCCCATATGAACTATGGACTGACGAGAAACTCAATTTGAGTAACTTGCGGCCATGAGGTATAATGGGTTTTGTTCATGATCTTTCTCATAAGTATGGAAAGTTAGGCCCTAGAGGGAAGAAGTGTATCTTTATAATATACTCAGAACACTCTAAAGTGTATGTGTTAATAGGTGAACAAACTGATGGAAGTGTGACTAAGATTGAGTCATGAGATGTAGATTTAATTGAAAATGAGTTTTCAAGTAGAGGTGAGGTTGATAGGAGTTTAGAACTCCATGAGATTATAGAACAAGATGAAAGTGCTTCAAAGAATTTAGTTGAGAATGAGGAAGAAATTTTTCAAGCTCCTTCAAATGACTTAAATCCGAGTGGGAGCACACCACTTGTCAATCAATCACAACAACCTCAGCCGCGTAGAAGCACACGTGAAAGTATTCCCCGTCATCGTTTTGAGATTAAAGGGGAAGCTTTTATGGTAGCTTTGCATGATAATGACGAGTTTAGGACAATTCATGATACTTTCTCATCTTCTACTAAAAATGAATGGAAGCACTTAATGATAAAATTAAGTCTATAAGAACTAACCAAGTCTAGGATTTGGTTGATATACCGACACGGCGTAAGGCTATTGGGAACAAATAGGTTCTTAAGATCAAACGCAAGTTAGATGGATCAATAGATAGGTACAAAGCTCGTTTAGTGGCGAAAGGATATACCCAACAAGAGAGTCTAGATAATGAGGAAACATTTTTACCAGTGGTGAGGTTTGCCTCAATTCGCCTGATTTTAGCTATAGTAGCAAATATGGATTTGGAATTCTGCCAGATGGACGCTAAGACAACATTTCTCAATGGAGAACTAGATGAGGAAATCTATGTGGATCAACCAACGGGTTTTGTGGTCAAAGGTCAAGAGTGCAAAGTGTGTAAGCTCAAACGATCTATATATGGCCTAAAACAATCATCTAGAAAATGGTACCTCAGATTCCATCGAGTCATTCCCTCGAATGGGTTTACGATAATCACGGAGGACTATTGTGTCTATGTCAAAAGGTCTAAGAAGAGTTTCATTATATTGTCATTATATGTTGACGATATATTACTAGCTGGAAATGATAAAGGGTTGATAGTTGCCACAAAAGAGTAGTTATCCTTCAATTTTGAGATGAAGGATATGGGTGAGGCAGAATACATTCTGGGAGTTTCTACAGAGATCGCTCTAAGAGACTTTTATATTTGTTTCAACAGACTTATATAAATAAAGTTCTCGAGCGCTTCCTAATGAGTGGATGTAAGCCCATTGACACCCCTATTGTAAGAAGTGAGAACTTATCTAAAGAGTTGTGTCCTAAGACTCAAAGATAAAAGGAAAACATGGCTCGTGTCTCTTATGCTAATGCTATGGGTAGTCTAATGTACGCGATGATGTGTACTCGACCTGACGTATGCTATGCAGTTGGCTTAGTGAGTAGATTCCAATCCAACCCCGGACTGGCTCACTAGAAAGCAGACAAGAGGATTATGTGATATCTCAAGGAAACTGCAGACTATATACTGTGCTATTAGGGTTCAGATTTGCAGCTAAGAGGTTATAGTGATGCTGATTGGGGTAGTGACCTAGATGCACGCAAATCAACCACTGGGTATGTCTTTCTGCTCAACAATGACACCATTACATAAAGCAGTAAGAAACAACCTTGCATAGATATATCCACCATGGAGGCAGAATACATAGCTTGTTCTGCAGCAGTTCAATAAATTGTTTGGTTACGAAGATTCGTCAAGCATTCAGACATTGGTACGAATACTTCAGATCTGGTGACGATATTTTGTGATAGCATGGCAACTCTCACATATGCTAAGGACTCAAAATATCATAGAAGAACCAAACACATAGATATCATATATCACTACATCAGAGATATGGTAGTGCAAAAGGAAGTGGTTTTGAAACATCTTTCTATGAGTCGCATGGTTGCTGATCCCTTGACAAAGCCCATTGCAAGAGATGTATTTGAAACTCATTTTAGAAATCTAGGACTACGTAGATTGTAAATGTAATTTGTGTTTCAAATGACATTGAAATGTAACATTTCCTTTGGGATATTAATACAATATGATTCAGTTCTTGTCTTTATCGTATTGTCTTTTACTTATATACACACACAAGATATATCAACAGGCTTAGATTGGCTCATTCACACGAGCAATCGCTTCTAGCGCTTAAGTAACGAGTAGAGATGAGACATTGTGTCCCTAAGTACTTGTCTAAAGGGATAAATTAGTTGACACAAAGATATGTTGCCTTAGTGGGAGCTAAGATGAAGTTTTCTTTGAGAAGACTGTGAATGGATTACCCACGATCCATATAGCCTAAGATTAGCCAGATGCGAGACTCTCTTTGATGCCTTGGAGGCGTGCAAATAGAGAAACTTGGGTTAGACGCTTAAGGAGCGGTTAGACTAAGATCTATACGGTGTTGATATAGACATATGCTCTTTGAGAAAGAAAAATTCACTGTAACATGTGTTTCATATTACATGTGCTTATACGACCGTATGAGTAAGTGAGTAAATGGTTCCCCTCTTTCTCATTGTGTGAGTCTTATTTTTTAGGTGTCCTTTACTTTTGATTATGTCACGAGATGGAGGTTATAATGTCTGCTACTTTGGCATGCTGTCTATGGCCATGGTTGATACGGTCTAAAGAGGCATTGCTGGGAAAGCGGTTTGACTAAAATTGAATGATATGAGTGCAAAAGGAAGACTCTTCGATATCATATCTTTAATAATGTTTGCTGACGTCAAACTGTGACGCTACATATTGGTAGCGGTTAAGGTTGTGAACACATTGAAATGATTTGGAGGCAGTCAAGCATTGTTCTGAGTTTATTAACTCGAGAGGGATAAAAAATGCTTGGCTTGATGCGATCGAATAAGTCTAGGACATGACCATACGCTTTAGGGATGTTACTATACTGGACTTCTCTGGGAGAGATTTGGTGTAAGTACTCCCACCTTTCTACAGATGTGCTTGGTGGTTGCATGGCCTATTTACTTGTATGAACAAGATTGAGAATATTAGAGAAATGCAGACCTGGGATCATGCCCGCTATGTGCGAGTGGGAGATGTAAGATGGAAGGGCGCCCACGTGGGCTGACCCCTCCTCTCCTCTACGTTACATTGCTTTGATGAGCTCAACGCATGGCTTTAAGTTATGCGTTTCTACCAATTAAATGGCAGTGCAATGGTCGGCCTTTAAGGCCAGCCGTATATGGGTAGACTATAAATAGTCCCCTTCATCTTAGTTATTGGTGATCTATCTAAAAAAATATACAGAAGCTCTCTCTCTTTATTTTCTCTTGAGATAGTTCTTAGGCTGTGGATTTATTTAGTGTCACTCTAGTTTTATACTACGTAGTGCACTAACCACTAAGAGAAAATGCTAGTGATTTATCAGTCTGGAGAAACTTGTGAAGCAATTTGTTAAGCTAAGTTTGAGGTATTTTTTCCATTGTGTTTTCTAACATAATATGACAATTTCGTCATTCTTAAATGATTCTTTATTTTAAAAAAAGAAAATCAAAGATCGATTGATAATACAATCTTGTTGTAGTGAGATGAAAGTGATATAAGAGTAAAATGCGTAGAATTTCGAAGAAACAGAGGCGGGACGTGTATTTCTTTGTCTTTTTATTATTATATCTCTAAATTAAGTCCTCCCCAACACCTGCAGTGACGTAAGATAATCTCGTAGTAGCAATTTATTTAATTTATCTTTCTTTTCTCTAATATGCCTTTGATCAGCTCCTCTACTAGCATATCACCTTAATCATAAAGAAACACAATAACAAGCAATTATTAAGACAGGATAAATGCTTAATTATGTCCAGCCCACCTCCAAGTTCCAACTATAAAAGGCACATCCCAATGTAAATAACAAGATCAAACCAAATAGCCAAAACACTTCAACACTCACTCAGGGACTCTTTTATTTGATATTCAAGTTTTTCCTCTCCTACAAAATCCTTATAAAGGTTGGTGGTATAGTTAAGAGTGAAATTGGTCTAGTTTTATTCGATCTTGGACAAATTTTGAAACCAACTCAATATATAACAATTTTGCATTTTCAAAAACTGATACCTCACCAGTTACCTTCTTAAATCGATATTCTTGATTATTACCTGTTTTGTTCCAATATTATGGTATCTTCATATATATTAAATCTCTAATATCTTATACTTGATATATATATATATATATATATATTAGTATTAGTAATGCAATAATACTATTAGTACATATTAATATTGTTAGTATAGAGTACTATTACTATATGGTAGTGATAATATAGTAATTAATATACTAATATATATTAGTATTACTATTATATTTATAAAAAAATATGTTGAAAATTTATTCAGCCATAAAATATAGTTAATATATATTTTATTTTTAAAATATATGATCAAATAAATGTTCATGTTTAATCTTAAAATTTTATGTGATGAATAATAATATAACATTGTTTCATAAACCGATTTCAGATTCAACCAATTCAAATCAATTTTTCGATTTTTACATTTATTTTTAACCTAGGAATAGTCACTCAAGGTAGAGGTAGTAGTCTTATCAAAGACTATAGAGGTGGCTTGTGATTGATACTCTCTCATTTATTTTCTTCTTCATCTTTTTACTTTTATTTTATTTTTATCTTTTTTCTAACTTTTACTATTTTGATTTTTCATGCGCCACTATCCACACACGTGATCACCATGCGCCACATATATGCCACCAATCTTCTCCTTCTTTTGAAGCCAACCTGGTCTTGACATATCTATAAAGAGTTTTGATGGGGAACAACCATTGTAGAGCTGCACACACTGCACACTACACGTATTGGGACTTTTTGGTCTTTTTTTTTTTTAAAATTTTTGGTTTCTCAACATTCAAATGGCTCCATTCGAATATTTGCACTCCTCCCACAAAAGTTCTCCCTCGCGCCTCGCTTTCCTTCGCCCAGTGCCACCAGCGATGCCGTCTGTCTAACCAACGCCACCTCGCGACGTCGTCCTTCTGTTCACCACCGTCTAGCGAAGGTCTTTCCTCGCTGCTCCTCTTCACGAGCGCATTTAACGCAGATCTTTCCTCGTCAAGAAGCGGCGACGACGAAGGTAACATGCTCTGTTTTTGGATGAATTTTTCTTCCATAAGTCCTAACCTTTTTCATGTGTACGGAGAAAGGATGAGTTTTAGGTTTTGTAATTTTCTAGGTATTGTAGGTTAGGTCTTAGGGCATGGATAAAATCTTTGATTTTTCTTCTTCTTGAAGGTAACATGCTCTATTTTTTTAATCAATTTTCCTCCCATACTATCAACCGTTTTTCATGTGTACTAAGAGATGATGAATTTTGGGTTTTGTGCTTTCCTAGGTATTGCGGGTTAGGATTTAGGACATGGATAAATCTTTGATTTTTCTTCTCAAATTTTTTGGATAAGAAGCAAGCGAATGAGGGTTTTTTTTTGTGTAAGTTTACTCTCCACTCGATCTTAGGAGCATAATAAAATGAGAGACATGTTTCTTGAATTTTTCTCTAATTTTCTTTTCCGGTTGCATTATTTGGGCTGTATAAATAATGAAGTTAACGAGAAACAGAGCATGAAGTTAAAAGAAAAAGAAAAAGAAAAAATGATAATCAAATTGGGCTGTATAAATTATTGAGTGGGTTTGAGTTTCCACTGTTTTAATTCTGAGCTTCTAATAGGCTTGACTTGACTTCCACTCTTTGAACAAGCCGATGAATTCTCTTTGAATGGTAAATATGAAGTATCATGCTTATCAATTTGAACATGATGAAAGTTATTGAGCTAAAAGATGAAAGCATGACCAAATTATGTGTGTCTGCTTGTCAGGCATATATGCTGTGATGTTTGTACTGCTGTGTGAGTGGTTTTATGAATAATCTGTTTGATTGTATATGAAAAGCTGGTTTGATTAATTAATGAAGATGTTTCCAGAAGTCTTCTTGTTTGAACTAAAATTTTAGCATGCAAAATTCTAGATGCATTTGATATTATTTCCAGTGCTTAGGCATTTTTTTTTTTTTTGTAGTTTCTATTGCCCCTGTCGTGCATACTAGTGGTTCTTTTGGTTCTGTTGTTGTTCTGCTGTAGTTTTTGAATTGAATACACACAACATTGTAGAAATTCCAGCAAACAAAATTATAATATTATTCTTAGGCCTCTATCCTTTTTATTGCAGAGTCGAGACCATCTTGCATGCAGTGCAGAGAAAAACATGATAGGTATCATATCTGTTGACAAAACAAACAACGTATGTATGGGAGAAAACATATATCAATTAGTACTACTAAACATTGTTTCAGGTTAATTTTTTCAATGATTTATAGTACTCTTAAATATGGGTATTGTTATTTTTATCATGTAGACATTTCAATTTGAAAGAGTAGATTTTTTTTTTTTATGAGAATTTGGTGTATTTTGTGGATGATGGAAGCTTTTTTTTTTGTGTTACTTGGAGATGGTATGGTGAATTACACAATTATGCATAAGGTACGATTCAATTGACAATTTCAAATTCATTTATTATTAGAGAATTCTGTTTAGATAGTGAGATGCGATGAAATGGTTTATTAAAATATCTTGACAAATTTCGACACCAGATGAGGAGGTCACATCAGCATTACGTGTGATGAGGATTATTCGACTGCCACAATTGTCGTTAGGCATGGCATATTTGAGAGCATCTCATTCACACAAGTGCCATACATCATCCAAGACAATCAGGTACCTCATTTTTCTGATTGCAATTTCTTGACTATTCTTCTCAGCCTGTCTTTGTTCGTACTATCTAATTCTAAGTTGTTATTTAGTAATGTTTGGCCCTTATTTCCACAATCAAAGATAAATAAAATAATCATATCTTTATATCTTTCACCTAATTTTTTGTATTGGGTATATTGTTTGGGAGCTTCAAGTAGTGGGTTGGGAGGTGAGCTATGGTGGTGAATTTGTGCCTACATCATTGCTTGGTTGTTGGATTTGGGAGCTTCAAATCAGCTAAAAAAAAAAATCAAGGTGCTGGAATGATAGAGGACCAAAGGATTCACTGAAGATGTTTCTCTTGCAACGATTCTGATTGGATCTCAAAATATCCATTTATGTTATGTATTTAGATAGCCACATTATTTGTATAAATGGAATTATTTGAAGTTATGTAGAGCTATTCTTGTACTTGGTCGCTGTGACTTTAATGATGTACAAAAGGAGTATCTATAAATTCATTTAATTAACCTTTGTAATGAAAACTTGTATAACGAAAACAACTTGTGCATATGATTTGATTTGAACTTTTTTGCTCATCAAGCTCTAAATTAACCAAAAATGAGAAATAGACTTTTTGGGAGGTCCAGACTAGGGACCAAAGTAGGTGCTCACAAAACCTGTGTACATGCTCATGAATGTAACACTTGGATTCTTTTACAATCTTGTTAAATTCCCTTATTATTTTCAGGTGAAACAAACTTAGTATTATTACAGCAAATGAAAATCCTTGTCCTGTCTCTCAATATATACAAACATCAATGCAAGTTTAGCTTAGCAACCACATACCAAGGTAAAGTTAGACAATAACTAAATATATAACAAAGTCTAGCTATAGGAGGGGGCCACATTTCCACAACAATATTTCTGAACTGAGTGGCCCTACTTATCAAACTTGCACAAGACCCCTTGATAGCACAAATCTGCTGCTCCTCCCATTGCTAACCCTTGTAGACATCACCGAAACAACCAAATCTTTTCCCTCACCAAACCTAACCTTGATCCGCATAATAAAATCCAAATTTTTAAATAATCTAAAATCCAAATGAATACTCCCAAAACATCACATGTATATTACCAATTATGAAAATGCTTATAATAAATTTAACTATTGCAGGAGGATGTCCAACTTATGGGGAATAAAGGGTTAGAAGCTTATGTGAAGAGTATCCATTCTGCAAGACCTGGTCACTGTGAAAATGGATTAGCAATTGAAATATTCAACATAAGAGACATCGTTACATTATATATATATATGTATGTATACATATATATATTTATATATATAATTGTTTACAAAATCTATTCTTCAAAAGTACAATTCACAAAAACACCACAAATTGAAACAAATGAATTTGTGTATCTTAATTCTACAAGCTTCAAATACATCCAACTTTATGCTCCATTTTTTATTTTTCAAAATCACTTTTAGACCAGACAATGATCCTCTCCATTTTAAGTGAAATAAATGGGATCTGTTTAATATAAAATATGATATATTTTACTCATTTCACTTGTTAACATATTGTGGAATGACCAAAATACTCCACATTTTGCACTAAATGGAATGAAAATGCTCAAACCAAAGTTCGATTGAGAGAGAGAGAGAGAGAGAGAGAGAGGAGATGATCTAAGAACTTATATATTTGACTCAACAACTCGTACAATCAGTGCACAACCAGCCTCCAACAAAGTTTGATTGAGACCAAGACAATGAAAATCATATATATTTTCTTCTAAGTTATCACACAATCAAAGCATATAATAAAAAAGCATATAAACCTAAATGATCCAAGAACTCACAAAAAACCATAATGCCAAAATGCAAGCCATGCTTTAGAAAGTTAGGGTTACAGGACGTTACAAGACAAACCCTAAAATCCAGCAACATTCAAATTCAAGGAATAATTATTAGAGCAATGAAAAGATAGAGGGAAAATAGAGAGGGAGATAACTTACAGAGAGTGTCACTGAGAGAGGGGGATGCGATTCGTGGGGGGAGAAGTGTGCAATGCGACTCAGGCTGGGGGATAGGTCCGCAATGCGACTCGGGTGTGGGAGATCGAGAGAGAGAGAGAGAGAGAGAGACGACAGAGAGAGAAGATGCAAAGGTGGGAGATCGAGAGAGAGCTTAGGGGGCCTTCGGGCGATGGTGGGAGATCGAGAGAGAGAGAGACGAGAGAGAGAGATGGTTCGACTTCAACAAATGAAGATGGATTCGCAAGCAACCCCAGTCCCAAGGTCAATTCGATCATTTTGCACATTGGCACGTCAGGTGCTCGGCCAGCTGTCTCCAATAGTGACTGACGCGAATCATTTTTCATCTATAAAAATGATTTCTTTAAAATTTTATTTTATTTTTTTATTTTAAAATTTTTGAATATCAAAAAGTTGTTAAATATAATCATAAGATGTACAAATATCGTATAATTTTTATAAAATAAGATTTATTTTTTAAAAAAATTTAATTCTCATATATATTTATCTTTTTAAGAAATGAGTTATACTTAGCAATCATGACCAATATCATTTTTTCAAATGGTTTTTTCTTTACATGTTCTATAGAAAGCTAACCTATTTTTTTTTAAGGATAAAGATAAAGTTATTTTTTTTTATTATTGTTTTGTATTTTTTTTTTTAATTTTATATTTTATTTAATAATTAAAAAAATGACTATTAAAAAAATTATATATTTTTTAATTATTAAAAATAACAAAATTTCAAATATATTATAAATAATAAATAGATAATAAAAAAATAATAATCCTATCACTACCTTTTTTTACTCGCAATAGTACACTGCTAGTGTTGTTGCGTATGCTATTCACGCTTCACCATACCACCATCACCAAATCTCACCCGCACTTGCTTGTTCAGGATTAACACTAACGAGTAGGCCTCGTAATCTATAAACTCGAGTCCCAAGTCTACGTAAAAGTTAGAATAGCATCACAACTGCAACAACTACCAGATGTCCTGCTACAGCCAACCATCTTCTCCTCTCCTTACACCTCCCTTCTCTTCCCGCACATTTTCTTCCCTCCAGACCAACCACCACCACCCCTCATTTCTTCATGAACACATTCATTTTCTACCCCTTGCCAGTGCCGCCGCCACCGCCACCGCTACCCCCATTACCAGTCCCACTCTCACATCCACTGCCGCCACCAGTTCCTCTGCACAACCCTTGTCTCAGGACTCATGGGTCGAATCCCTTCGCTTCCAAGCCCGGTCCAATCTCTTCCGGGAAGCCATATTAACGTACGTCCAAATGTTGACCCTCGCCGGTATTTCACCCGACAACTTCGCTTTCCCGGCTGTCCTGAAGGCCGTGGCCGCCCTTCAAGACTTGAATCTTGGGAAACAGATTCATGCCCACGTTTTCAAATTTGGATACGCTTCCTCTTCTGTTACAGTGGCTAATACCCTCGTTCATATGTATGGGAAATGTGGAGATATAGGGGACGTGTACAAGGTGTTTAACAGAATGACTGATAGAGACCAAGTTTCTTGGAACTCCATCATTGCTTCACTGTGTCGGTTTCAGGAGTGGGAGCTTGCTTTGGAAGCGTTTCAATCAATGTTGTTTGATAATATGGCACCTAGCTCATTTACTTTGGTGAGCGTGGCGCTAGCTTGTTCAAATTTTACTAGGCATGATGGTTTACAGCTTGGGCAGCAGGTGCATGCATATAGTTTGAGAACAGGTAATTGGAGAACTTTTACCAACAATGCTTTCATGGCAATGTATGCTAAACTAGGAAGGGTTTCTGATTCGCGAGCTTTATTTGAGTTATTTGAGGACCGTGATATGATTTCATGGAACACCATGATAAGTACTTTCACTCAAAGCGATTATTTTCTAGAAGCATTATATTTTTTACGGCTCATGGTTCTCGACGGAATTAAACCTGATGTGTTCACCTTTGCAAGCGTACTTCCTGCCTGCTCTCATTTGGAAATGTTAGACAGCGGTAAGGAAATTCATGCTTATGTCTTGAAGAATACTAATTTACCTGAGAATTCTTTTGTGGGTAGTGCTTTGGTTGACATGTATTGCAACTGTCGACAAGTTGAAAGTGGTCGCAGAGTTTTTGATGGTATCTCAAAGCGGGGTATTCCACTTTTTAATGCTATGATTACTGGCTATGCACAAAATGAGTATGACGAGGAGGCCTTGAGCCTCTTCTTTCAAATGGAAGCACTTGATGGAATTTATCCAAATGGCACGACAATGTCAAGTGTGCTGCCAGCGTCTGTTCGGTGTGAGCTGTTCTCTGACAAGGAAGGTATGCATGGGTATGTAATAAAGAGGGGTTTGGAGAAGGATAGGTATGTGCAGAATGCACTTATGGACATGTACTCCAGGATGGGAAATATAGAAATCTCAAAATATTTATTTGACAGCATGGAAATAAGAGATATTGTGTCTTGGAACACGATGATCACTGGATATGTCAATTGTGGATGCCATGAAAATGCACTCCACCTGTTACATGCCATGCAAAAAGTTGAAGAAAAGAACAAAGATGATGATTTTGAGGATGTGAACAGGGTTTCCCGTAAGCCAAATTCAGTAACGCTCATGACAGTTCTGCCAGGTTGTGCCGCCCTTTCAGCACTGGCAAAGGGTAAAGAGATCCATGCTTATGCCACCAGACATTTTCTGGCATCAGATGTTGCAGTGGGTAGTGCACTCGTTGACATGTATGCAAAATGTGGCTGCTTGAATTTATCTAGGGGAGTGTTTGATCGAATGCCCATCAGGAATGTGATCACCTGGAATGTTCTCATCATGGCTTATGGGATGCATGGGAGAGGGGAGGAAGCCCTCGAACTATTTAAGCATATGGCAGCAGAGGGAGACAAGAGTGGCATTTTAAGGCCTAATGAAGTTACATTTATTGCAATATTTGCTGCATGTAGTCACTCTGGGATGGTACGTGAAGGCCTACACTTATTCCATAGAATGAAAGAGGACTATGGGGTTGAACCTGCACCAGACCATTATGCTTGTGTGGTGGACTTGCTCGGCCGAGCTGGCCAACTGGAAGAAGCATATGAACTAATCAAAATGATGCCTCCTGAATTTGACAAAAGGGATGCCTGGAGTAGCTTGCTGGGTGCTTGTCGAATTCATTGGAATGTAGAAATTGGGGAGATTGCAGCTAAGAATCTCTTCCAATTGGAACCAAATGTAGCTAGTCACTATGTTCTACTGTCCAATATCTACTCTTCTGCTGGACACTGGGAAAAGGCAATGGAGATCCGTAAAATGATGCAGGAAATGGGAGTAAGAAAAGAACCTGGGTGTAGTTGGTTCGAGTTTGGTGATGAGGTTCACAAATTTGTGGCTGGGGATGTATCACACCCACAGAGTGAGCAGCTCCATGGATTTCTTGAAACCCTGTCAGAGAGGATGAGAAAGGAGGGGTATGTGCCTGATACTTCTTGTGTGCTTCACAACATTGATGAAGAGGAGAAAGAAACTTTACTATGTGGACACAGTGAGAAACTGGCAATAGCTTTTGGTATTCTTAACACCCCTCCCGGAACTACTATTAGAGTTGCCAAGAACCTTAGAGTATGTAATGACTGTCATGTTGCCACAAAGTTCATCTCAAAGATAGTAGACAGGGAGATCATTGTTAGAGATGTGAGGAGGTTCCATCATTTTAGGAATGGAACTTGTTCCTGTGGAGATTACTGGTAACTAGTGCCGAAACTCAACCTCTCTTCTGAAAGAAAAATTTGTTTAAAATCCTATGCTGTCTACTGTTCATGACAACTCATTTTCAGATTTTGAAATTTAGTTTGTAACTAAGTTACCATGTAGAAAGTTCTTGAGATTTCATCTATGTTAATTTATTGATAAGGGAATTTACATAGTTAAGTAGTTGGTCTTCAACTATTACTCACCACTTCTGTGATTTTGTTGCTGAGTCAGCACAACCTTTGAGGTTCTTAAGTCTTCATATTTCCACAAAACTCTTGAAGATGTGAAGCTATGAGAATTGGTATGAGGAGCTCTTCAACAAATGATTTTTGTTGTTAGTCAAAGTTGAAGCTTTATGGCTACATTGCATTTTATGGCTCGCAAGTCAAACTTCCAGTACTAGGTTTCACTTTTGAATGTCCGCATAAAATCGACAGGTCAAACTTCCAGTTTTTGAGGGAGGAGGTCAATCCTGCGTTTTGACGCGAATTTATGCAAGAGTTATCTATCTATTATAGTGATGAGATGTGCCATTTTTATGAGTCGGTAAAAATGTAACCCAAATTCAATTACTTTGTTTAAAGGTCTAACCCAACTACCTCAAATATATGGGAATTTTAATACCAGTCGGAAGAGTTTTGGTAGAACAAGGAAACTTTTAAGCGTATCTATAGAGAAGAGGCCCGATCTGTAAGGCCCTGGTCCCGCATGGGTCGGAGAGTTACTTCCTATTACAAAACTCACATTTCAACAGAATAATTATAGACTCCAAATTTCTAAATATCATATAAAACTTGGTTTGAAAATCATTTTTCTCAATATCACCAATTCTAGAAATGCTAAGTCACCAGACTACAATAATAATTTCTTACTAAACCTTATCAATGTTCATATAAATACTTTATACTTAATCAACCATTCTTGAGTCATCTCACCCAATGCTTCGTAATCAAATCCTTGGCTGAAATATTCAAACTCATCTGAAAAATATTCAGAGATAAGGGGTGAGTTTGACCACAACTCAGTAAGCAGAGAACATATACAAGAGTGCAAACATGAGCATTTTCTAAAATACAATATGCAGAGCAAAATATTCTTAAATTTTTAATATGCAGAAACAAAACACATTTTTTTTTTCTAAACGTAACAGAGCGACAATTTTTAAATCATATAAAATACAGAGTACTTTGGCATAACAAAACTGAGTATCATCATCATATCAAAACAGAGCATCTTACAGAGCAGAGACCATGTTTAACCTCCGTGGTAGGGTTGTGCTAATCCCGGTGGCCAAACCAGGCAGAGACAGAGGTGAAACATTCCCTTAATCATTTTCGGAGCCCCGAGTGTGCACACAGGAAAGTTCACAATAAACCACTTTGTTTCCAAAATGGGTGCACTCAGAGACAGAGAAGTTGGTACCAACCCAAACAGAGCAGAGACAGAGCAGAGCAGAGCAGAGACAGAGTCAGATAGAAACCAGTATACCATGCCAAGATTTTTAGAATCAACAAAATAACGCATAGTTCCAAATTATTTTCAGAAACATTCTTATATAAACAAAACAGAGTCAGGTCATCTTTATAAAATTAATGCACAAATTTTCAGATCCTTAGTATCGCTCTTTCACATTTTAAAAACAACGTGACAAAAACTAAGCTCATGTCTGCACAATGCATGATAGAAATATTTTTCTTTCTTTCATATAAGCTTTATGAGTAATACAAAGAAATGACTGAGGTTGGTTTTTCTCAAATTCTCATTTCATAACAAAACATGCATAAATTTTCAGAAAGTCAACCTCAGTCTATATTTAGTACAAAGTCAAGCATAGGAACCCCATTTACCTGAACTTCTTAGCCTTTCAAGAATTTCTTCAATCATGCCGAACAAACATGAATCATCACCAATAACAATAGTCATGCACATCCGTAAATTCTCAAATCACCCACGTAATTTGATATTTAAACCTAAAGTACTAAAATTATCAAGTTCCTCCAAAACCTAGAATTTCATAGTCCTAAAATTACATCCCTTCTCAAGACTATCAGTATCTACTTGATACGTTTAACCAAATTTTCAACTCAAACACCGGCCTCCTTAAGAAATTAAAAATCCAACTCTCTCAAATAATGCAACACCCACGTTTCGATCCGAAATAATTTTAATTATGAACCCAAGATAAGTTAGAGCCCAACTGAACCCAAAAACATTTAATTTTTGAATGAGTTAACAAAATACAATTGAAAATAAAAAGGGACCCAAGAGAATACAAGCCCATGAAACCGAAAATAAGATCAACCCACTGAAAAAAATAACTATAAATACCTTGCTTTAAAGCTGAGGGTAAAAGGAGTAAATCTTGCAAAACATACATCCCGTTAACTACGAATGAGACTTACGTGAAATATAACATAAAACAAAACAAAACTTTTGACTTGCAGGGATAAAACACGCAAGACTGAGAGAGAGACGGAGTGATGAGAGAGAAACCGAGTAAAATCATGCAAAATCTTAAAGATAGCTAAACATAATTTAAATTAAAATAATATATTAACTTCATGATACAATAAAATAAAGCACATTTATAAATTACCAACATAGTTTCGGTAAGAAGTAACAAACCCAATATTAAACATTAAGTCTATATGCAAAACATTCCATTTAGAACTACCGATAGATTCTAAACTACAAATGCCCAACTATACTTACAAATTTACACTTAGTAAAATAATTATATCAAATTCAAAATAGAGGAGGAAACTCATTTAATAAAAATATAAATATATCGATTTTTAAAGCATTCAAAAAAACATAAAAAATCTCATTATTTATTTCATATAAATTCTACATATATATATATATATATATATTGAAAAGATAAAACCCATACGAAGATAAACAAGGAAGTGCATGTGCAAGTTTAATCTCGGAATGAAAAATAGTTTTCAGAAGTTAAAAGCACGAATCATGCAAGGGAAGATAAGCTCACCGTGAGGGAAGGAGATGCGCGACAGGGTAGTGCTGGGCAGCGATCGAGGTGGTCAACGCGGTGGCCCAACTCATGCAACGAGGGGCTGTGAAGTGTGGTGCTGGACGTCATCTGGGCAACGTCCTCGTTCTTCGGCATCTTCTGTTGCTGCTAGCGATGGCGTCGTGGCATCAACTATGACGAAATGTGGCCCAGTTTGGCCTTGGTGTACGGTGGTAGGGAGCGGCCAGAGATCTATTGCAGCGAAGAAAACTCGGCAGTTGGTGATGAAAATGATTGCGCATGGCATCACGAGATTGGGTAAGCTTGTTTGGGGCGAAGAAGACGCATGGCTGGGTGGCTCACGGCAGGGAAAATAATTCCCCTGTTCTGGTGGTGCAAAACAGAGCAGTGCCCACTCCCGTTTTCGTGCGGTTTCGGCAACATTGGGTGGTGTTGCGGGGCTGTTATGCGGTGTCTAGGCAGTTTTGATGACCGAGGATATGAAAAAAGGGCAGTGAAAGCTTTTGGGTTGGCTCACGGTGGTGTTTCCCTCATGTGTGGGTGCATGACTGCGGTGGTGGCTTACCAAGAGGCATTGGTGGCTTGGGGTGACGCAAGGTGCTCGGCGGCACCATCTGTGAATGAGGCGACGACGAGGTGGAGGCTGGCGGCGAGGGCTCTTGGTAGTTTTTATTTTTTTCAATGCTGTATTGAATATTCGAATGTTTACATATATATATATAAATATAGCTACAGGAACCCTAAATAAAAGAGAGGGAGATATGTGCATATGGGGTCTGCGGCAGTGAAGTTTTTCTCAAGTGCATGTCAGAAAATGTAGACATTAATATTTATAGGAACCCAAAAACCCTAGAGCTGAAAATGCGGAGTACGTGGTGGCCGTGGGTTTAGGAACGTAAATGATGGAAAGTTTAGGTGTGCGTGACGGCTATGATCTGGGAAGTTAAATTTTGAAACGTATTTTCACCCTATAAATCAGTCTGATGGTTGAAAACTCTAGGATAAAAATAAGGGATAACATCGAATGTTTATGGGGAGGAACATGCATATCAGTCCCTAAAGGCAGAGATACGCGCGTATGCATGTGAGTGAGAATTGAGTCGTGTATATATGGTAAAAGGAAAGAAGACAGCTAGCACGTTTGAAATAAATAAAAAACATATAAAGGAATAAACCATGAGTTGGAAACACTAAATTAAATTAGATTTCGATTTAACAAAAAATAAAATAATATAACTTACCAATAAAAAGATTTATAACAAAACTATCAAACTTAAAAAGAAAAACATAGATCTTCAGAGTAAAAGTTTTAGGCCTATAATTTATTTAAAAACAAATAAAATTAAATCTTGAAAATAAAGTGACATTGGAACCGTGTGTTACATGATCCCTCCTAATTATAGCATTACTTTATTATTAACATAAATAATAGAACTATCATACGTATAAATAATAAAACTGAGCATTTTGTATCGCTGAAGGGAAATTAGAAATTCTCCTCTTCCAGAAAATTAAAAAATAATACAAAAGCTTGAAATTTAACGATGTGGAATCAAGATTCAGTACTAATATGTGATAGAGTCCCCATCTTCTTGCAATCACTATCAGATCATTTTTCTTGTAGAAAGACATGATGACAAAATGCTCAAATACATCTGTTTTTTTTTTTTGGTAGGGCTCAACCACTACTACATTGAAAACAAAAATCCACCTTATATTATTTTATTGTATTGCTATCAAATCCTTTGACCGTAACTAATTTATCCAAGTCTTGGAATAATGATTCCTAAAATGTTAAAGTGAGCAGATGTATTAGAAAAAAATGGCTGAATATAAAATCACACAAACCTTTTACTTACAGAATATAAAATCACGCATTAAGCAACATATAGCAAACCAAGTGATGGAAAGGGACGTGCGTCTGCATAGGACAATTTTGAAGTTTTAGCTGCACTAAATTGTAAGGGAATAAATTTGTTATTTGTTCTGCAAACCGTACATTCTGTTATGAACTTATGATTTTGTTGTTTACTGCGCACTACTCATGCAGAGTGCGGCTTTCATTTTTGTACACTGATTTTCTGAAGAACGAATTAAGCAGACTTTCCTTCCAGCTTTTTTTCTCTTCTTGTATCTTCTTCCTCACTGTTTTATTACAATGCTGCCCTGCATTTGAGCACAAGCAGCCTTTGCATTTTACGAACGTAGTCCCACGCCACCCCAGCACCTCCCAACACCAACCCGCAAGCCTCCACTCACGACCTCCACCCCAACACTCGGTTCTAACCACCTCGAAACAGAGCAGTTTTCTTTGTTTTACTCAGCCAACCCGCTTTGCTTCTTTTGTGTTCTCTGGTTCGTTTGCTCTGGTCATCAGCCCGCAAGCTTCTCCGACAGACGAAGTAAAAATGGTATTTGTCTCTTCTAATTGATACTTTCTTCTCATTTCTTGGTTTCTCATAAACCGAAGGCAGCGTTACATTTTTGTTTTGTTTTTACCGCGTTGCGTATAATTTGGGCGCTCTTGTTTCTCTCAATCTGGACGAGCTGTTTCCCTGGATTGTCATGATAATAAAGGAAATATGTGGAAAGCAAGTTTAGGATGTTTGCAACGGAGCCAAATAGTGGGTTAATGAACATTTTCAAAACTTATGGATTCTCTCGTTTGTTTGTAGGTTTTTTTTTTTTTTTTGAAGTTTTTTCATCGACCAAATATTGGGTTTTTGATATAATGATATTGCTGCAGTTTTGGGTTCTTTTGCCCACATTTTCTTTAGTTTTATCAGTATGCAAATGGTAGGCCAGCTAATGTTAATCTTTTTCAAAACAACTTTGTGGTTAATGTCTTTTTGTAATAAAGCTTAAAATCAAAATATAAAGGAAGCTGAACCTTAGTTATTTGATTTTGATGGTTAAAAAACACGTTTCACGTTCTTCCAGGATTCTTTCGTGTTCATTTAAGTTGTATTATCACAGTGATGGTTAGGGCTATTGTAAATTTAACCTTAAGATTACATGAGGCTCAGAACGAGTACCGGTACAGGTTCTTTTTGTGGTCGAATTATATCTATGTTTGCTTATAACAACTGTACGTATATCAAGGCAGATCCTGTCAAAGCAAATCACCCAGATTCCTAGCCTAAGATCATGCGAGTATTCTTACCAAGATTAGTGCTACTTCTATCATTAATGTAAATATTTGATACAGCTTGATTCTTGCTAGCCGTTGTAAATCTCTCCATTCTTTCTATACTTAGATTGCCGTAACTTCTTACTTTTGGTATGTAATCTGTATAAATAATGTTCAAAGAACATCAATACAAGTGAGGAAAATTTCCATTGCATTATCTTATGTAATTCTCTACATGGTATCAGACGACCAAAACTCAAACGAGAATACGATCCCTTCTTCCGACATGTCTTCCTCTCCAAACAATCAACCTTTCTCTCCCACCGAAATTCCACTGGTTGCTCTCAACATTACAGCCCAAATCAATGAGAAATTAACTTCCTCCACCTTTCCCTAGTGGCGTGCCCAATTTGAAGCTCTTCTAATTGGGTATAATCTTTTAGATTATGTCTCAGGCACTTCCGTATGTCCTAAATCTGATGGCACTCCGTCATCTACCTTACAAATAACCCACTGGGTTAGGCAGGACAAATTAATTCTCTCCGCCCTCCTTGCCTCCACAACCACCACGATCACTCCTCTCATTGCTACCGCTAAAACGTCATACGAGGCATGGAAAAAATTAAATCACATGTATGCTAGCAGATCCCGAATGAGGGCAATGCAACTCAAGGAAGAAATTACCTTGATTCAAAAGGGTAATCGATCGATTCCAGAGTATCTTCATACCGTAAAAGCACTAGCTGATGAGATAGCTCTAATCGACCATCCCATCTCTGACGATGATCTCACCCTTTACATTCTTAACGGTTTGGGTTCTGATTTCAGGGAAATAGCCACTCCAATCCGTGCAAGGGAGAAATCCCTGACCTTCGAAGAGCTTCATGACCTTCTGGTTGGCCATGACAGCTACCTCCGGCGGCTAGAGTCAGCCACTCAACAGCTTGTGGTGTCGGCAAACTACACCAACCGAAAGCAAACTTCTGGAAATCCTTCACAGAAGCATCACGGCAAGCCCTCTGGTTTCTCGCGAAATCAAGGCCAAACTAAAGACAACCGGCCGAATACAAAATACACGGGCCGGCCCAACTCAAATCAGAAGAGATATCAGCCCAAATGCCAACTATGTGATCAGATTGGTCATATGGCCAAGTTTTGTCCTCAACTAAACTCTAATGCAGTGACTGCCAATTGTACTTCAGCCTCTCATGTAACAGAAAATAAATGGCTCATGGATTCCGCTGCGTCCCATAATATCACCAGAGATCTCAATAATTTATCCATCCATTCTAAGTATGATGGTACTGATGAAGTCGTACTTGGTGATGGTTCAGGTTTGGCTGTCTCACACATAGGATCCCTTACACTAAAATCACCACAAAAGACTTTTATTCTCAACGATACACTTTGTGTTCCAAGCCTTTCTAAAAATCTCATATCTGTGCATCATTTTACATCACAAAATAATGTGCTTATAGAATTTCACCCTTCTCATTTTCTTGTGAAGGACAAGAGCACGGGAGTGACCCTGTTAAGAGGTGCATGTGAAAATGGTGTCTACATCTTCCCGGAAACACTGGCGGTTTCTCCAAAGGTTGCAAATGTGCATGAACGAACCTCTCTTGCTGGGTGGCACAAACGTCTTGGTCATCTGTCCTCCAAAATTGTTCACAATGTTGTTCGCAATTTTTCACTTCCAGTCACAACAAATAAAGAATCTTTTTTATGTTCTTCCTGCTCCATCAATAAAGCTCATCAACAACCCTTTACTTCTAATAGTCTATTGAGCAATGCCCCTCTTGAACTTATATATACTGATGTTTGGGGTCCCGCCCATTGTGTTGGTTTAGATGGTTCCCGCTATTATCTTCTTTTTGTTGACCATCATACCAAATATATGTGGTTTTATCCCATGGAAACAAAATCCGGGGTTGCAACAATCTTTCCCTATTCAAAAAGCTTGTTGAAAACCGGTTTCAATGCAAAATTAAAACCATATACTCTGATAATGGAGGAGAATATGTGCGCTTAAAATCTTTTTTTTTCTCTTCATGGCATAAGTCATTTAACCACCGCTCCACACACACCACAACAAAATGGTGTCTCCGAACGACGTCACCGTCATCTTGTGGAAACCGGTCTCATATTACTTCATGATGCCAATTTACCTCTCATATATTGGCCTCATGCTTTTCAAACAGCAACATATCTTATAAATCGTCAACCCACATCCTTGCTGCAAAATATATCACCATACCAGGCTCTTTTTGGTCAACAACCCAATTATCTCAAATTGAGAAAATTTGGTTGCTTGTGTTATCCTCTCACCAAACCATACAATAACCACAAAATGGAGCCCAAATCCATTCCCTGCATCTTTTTGGGCTATTCGCTCACTCAAAATGCTTATCGGTGCCTTGATCCAAATACACGCAGGCTCTACATCTCACGGCACGTCTTATTTGACGAGGCCCAAAACCCACAGACCAAACAGCCTTCCCCTTCACACTCTCACTCGACTCCCACACCGGTTCCTCCTTCGGTTCCTGTTGCCGTGCCACCCGTGATGCCTCCTATACCAACAGTGTCTCCGGCTGATGCTCCCACCATGGTCACGGCACCTCCAGGTAATCCTCAAGTCTCTTCTTCCTTTGATTTTCATGCTCCCTTTAATTTTGATTTTAATGTTGGAAATTCGGCCACTATAAACCCTAACCTTCCCAACCCATTGCCGAATCTGCATCAACCCTCAACCACCTCTGTCCCAGACCAACATTCCCACCCACCTGAGCATGAATCCCCAACTTTCTCACCAAATCCACCCCCACCCATCCCGCGGACCCATCATATGACCACCCGGTCCATGAATCAGATATTCAAACCCAAACAATTGCACAATGTCACAAAGCATCCCCTACCCGAGATCATAGAACCTACCTGTGTGAGTAAAGCCATTTCTCAACCTCACTGCCGTACAGCAATGTCTCACGAATTAACTGCCCTCATGCGGCATGGGACATGGGACTTGGTTCCTCCTCCAAGTCACTGTAATCCGGTAGGCTGTAAATAGGTCTTTCGAGTAAAACGCAAACCTGATGGGTCTATGGACAGATTTAAAGCCCGTCTTGTGGCTAAAGGATATCATCAACGTCCGGGAGTGGACTATCAGGAGACCTTCAGTCCTGTGGTTAAGCCAGCCACAATTCGGACTGTTTTATCCATTGCTGTGATGAATGGTTAGGGTTTAAGACAAATGGACATCAACAATGCCTTTTTACATGGGGAACTTAATTAAATTGTTTACATGATGCAACCCCGGGCTTTAAAAACTTAACCAAACCTGACCATGTCTATCGTCTTCGCAAGGCCATTTATGGCCTAAAACAGGCACCACGGGCATGGTACTCGACCCTGAAGAATGCCCTGCTCCAGTTTGGTTTCAAAAATTCACAAGCAGATTCTTCATTGTTTATTTATCAGCATGATTCAATTATCTCTTATCTTCTGGTTTATGTGGATGATTTAGTGCTTACTGGAAATAATTCAAAATTTGTGACTTCCATCATTGAGCAACTCGGCTGTAAATTTTCTTTAAAGGACATGGGGTCCTTACATTATTTCTTAGGAGTGGAAGTCTTACCCACTCAGGATGGAATTTTTCTTTCCCAACATAAATATGTACGGGATTTACTGTCAAATACCAACATGCTTGGGGCCAAAGAGGTCTCTACACCTCTCTCCACCAGCATACCTCTCAAACTCAATGACGGAAGTGCTTCTGTTGATAGCACTGAATATCGAAAGGTCCTTGGCAGTCTACAATATCTTTCCCTTACTCGCCCAGACATCTCGTTTGCTGTGAATAAATTGTCTCAATTCATGCACAAGCCCACTCAGACACACTGGACAGCAACAAAGAGGCTCTTGCACTACTTGAAGCAGACTATCTTTCATGGTGTTAAACTGACATGCAGGGCAGCTCCTACTCTCACAACATTTTCAGATGCTGATTGGGCAGGAAATTTTGATGATCGCACTTCCACTTCAGCGTATATTAGCTTCCTTGGTTCCAATCCCATCTCTTGGAGCTCCAAGAAACAACGTGCTGTTGCACGATCTTCAACAGAAGCTGAGTACAGAGCTCTTGCTAATGCTGCCTCTGAAACTGTTTGGATACAATCTCTTCTTCAAGAACTTGGTTGCAAGCTCACCTCCACTCCTTTGCTGCTTTGTGATAATCTTGGTGCTACCCATCTTAGTTTCAATCCTGTTCAACATTCAAGGATGAAACATATACAAATTGATCTTCATTTTGTTTGGGATCTAGTTCAGCGAGGAACAGTTCAAGTCCGACATGTCCACACTCAAGACCAACTTGCTGATTTATTAACCAAACCACTATCCCGACAGAGAACAGAAGCTCTCAGAAACAAAATTGCCCTTGCTGATGGCAGCTCAATTTTGAGGGGGTGTATCAAGGCAGATCCTGTCAAAGCAAATCACCCAGATTCCTAGCCTAAGATCATGCGAGTATTCTTACCAAGATTAGTGCTACTGATTTCTATCATTAATGTAAATATTTGATACAGCTTGATTCTTGCTAGCCGTTGTAAATCTCTCCATTCTTTCTATACTTAGATTGCTGTAACTTCTTACTTTTGGTATGTAATCTGTATAAATAATGTTCAAAGAACATCAATACAAGTGAGGAAAATTTCCATTGCATTATCTTCTGTAATTCTCTACAACGTATTTATTTATGAATGCGTAAAATATGCGTTTTTTTGTTATAGTTATTTCCAATTTGTTCATGCTTTGTAAACTTTAAGAGGTAATTACAGCTTTATTGAGGAAGCCTAAACACCTTTTTTGTGGGACTTGGCGTTCTAGTTGTGAACGTGGCGTCAGCGGCTTCGTGCCGCATTGGAGTGATCCAATATGTGGTTTCGCATGTTCCACCAAAGGAGCCATTGTGAGGAATAGCCATTGTAGAACACAAGCATTTGGTTTGTGATCTCTGATCATATAGATCAAATGCCATATATGCGTTGTGTACATAGGTTTTATTATAATTTTTATAAAAGAAAATTGGATTTAAATAATAGATCAAAATCAGTCATTGATGCTTTTCATTTAAAAAAACACCCCCTTTTATAACCGTGTTTGTTAGTTTTAATTTCCCGTGTAGTAACAACCATTTGCATGGATTGCATTGCTTTTTCCAGTACTGTATGAAACAATTATTTACTAGGCCGAACACCGCAACTCTAACCGTGTCGAACCTTAGTGAATCGAAAATATTGATAGTGGCTAAGAATGGTCATGGAGATGAGTACTGAGACATGGGACCGGGGAAAAGTAGTAGCAGATAATGGGTTTTAATCTATTCGTTGCAATAAAAAAAAGTACACTTATATTATAAGCTTAAAACGTGCGTACATATATATAATAGCATTTCTCATGAATAAATGCCTATTTTTTTCATTTATTTTTAAAAAGGATACTTTTTTAAGCCGAAAGGGGGGATATAACTAGGAATCTCTTCTCGTTTATACAAATCTTCAGTAATAAACTAGACTAGCACGAGAGGGGGATAGAAGATCTTATGCATTTCTAAAATTAATATAGGACCAGACCTGGCAATTAAAAAAGATAAATTCAAGCTAAAATTAACAAGAACTTAAATTACATTACAATTTATGTCAATTACTCCAATTAAAACAAAAATAAATAAATAAATAAAGGAACCCGTTGTATGTATACGAGAGAATCACACTGTATATTCTACTTCAGAAACAGTTGTAAATCAAACGTCGTTTGATTCCATCTATTTCGATTGTGAAAAACAAAGCGCCTTAAAATAGTAGTATATACATGAACTCTGCTTAACTTATTACTTTCATCGTGCATGGGCGATATTCTGTAGGGAAATGTTTCGTTTATTTTCCACGTACTTACACTTTGCATGATTTATTGAATATTTCTTTCATTCTCTTCTACATTTTTTGTCATAATGATTTATAAATAATGCAATGTGTAAAAAAATATTATTTGAAAATATATGTTTGTATTTTTTTTGAAACCTTCATCTATATATATCTTCTGACTGACGTATTTTAATTAACTTATAATTAGGATGATCAATTGCCTAAAAACTTTCCCACTTTTTGGGACTGGCGTATTTGCAATGGTGGAACTTTGAATCCAGTCAAGAATCAAAAGACATCCAGTAAGTGATACAAAGTTTTTTAATCATATATCATTTATCACTATGTATTTATCATGTCCTTAAGACCTTGGCATCTTTAAACCCATATTTTTCTTGGTATAGAATGATATTATGTAATGTATGAAATTATATATGAAATATTAGTATTGATCATTGAGTTACTCCTAATTATTCTTATTTTTATTATGTGTTGATGTGCATGTGAGAGTTGTTCTATGCTCTTGTCTATTTTTATCATAGTTGCTTGTTTGAATTGCTGATGGGGAAAAAAAAGAAAAACCTCTCAATAAATATTGTCTATTGCTTGAAAATATTGGTGTACCTTGAATAGCATTGACATGCCTTGTATTGTTATCTTAAGCGTAATAGTGTTTTTTAAGTGTTGTAATCAATTCACCTTCTTGGTGTTGGCTTGTTGTTTGTACATGATTGTTTGTATGCTTACTAATAGTTTTAATGATTAAAACCCATTTATTTGTATCTAGCACTCATTGGTAATAAGAATATTGTTTCACTTATCTAAATATGACAATTTTACTTGACTTAGCATGTAAGATATTAGATACTAATAATTTTTTAGACTTTTATAAACAATAAGATGCACAATTATAATTCCATTACTGTCAAGAAATTAAGTACACAGTTTTCTGCTTAGATATGTGTTGGGTGATAGTTGCTGCTGAGGCTGTTGCAGCAGGTCTTAAAGCTCAAAATCCAGATAAAGATCTTCTTGAATTTTCGTCACAAGAGTTGCTTGATTGTTGTAAGGAAGAAGAAAAAGAAAGTTACACATATTCAATCATAAAAGCTTTGAAATGGATTAAAAATTATGGGATTAGGAAGGAGGAAGAATACCCATTCAAAGCAAGTAAATGTCCTTGTCGACACAAGACTAAAGACCAGGTTATATAAATTTGAAGTTCTCTCCTCTCTGTCTCTCTTGCTATATATATATATATGTTTGTGTATCTACTTAATTTAATCTTATATTTACTATTCATGTAGAAAAATCATGCTGTGAAAATTATTGACATCAAAAAGGTAGATCATAATAATGAAAGTGAGCTTCTTATGAGAGTGAAAGAGCAACCAGTAGCATGTGGTTTAATAGTGACCAATGCATTTCGACAACTTAAAGGCGTAAGTATTATCCATTTTGAATTTAGCATGCATACTAGTAATAAATAATAATTATTACTTACAATTTTTTATGTTATTGTTTGATAGGATATATATGAAGGATCCCCTGAACTTGATTTGATTCTCCAAGGAAAAGAGTAAAAGCATCAACATGCAGTCCTTATAGTTGGATTTGGTAATGATGAGAAAGAAGACAAAAATTACTGGATTATAAAAAAATCATATGGTAAAGATTGGGGAGTGCACGGATATGGCAGAATTATTCATAAATCTAGTCTTCCAAAAGACATGTCTAACTTAATTTTCCGAACTTGCTACCCAGTAGTACCCAAATTATAGCATCTAAACTAATATATATGTGCAATTTTTTATGTATTTTTCATATGGGATCATTTAACTTAGAATTTGATACTATTGTCAACATGTTATGATACATGAACTTTCCAATCTTAATTTGATCGATTAAAAGAAATTACACTTTCCAGCACTCCAAATCATCGCAAATACCCCTAGCAATTGTTGCCATTGATTAATTCTAGCGATTATTAGCTTGCCGCATTATCGACGAAATAAAAGTGACCAATTTGAATAATTGTAGTGAAACCAAAAAATCGTTGCAAAAAACTCACAATTTTGATAATTTATATCCATTGCAGACATCCTTTCAAATGACGCAAAAGCGTGTGATCTGTTAACTATAAATCGTTGGAAATGATCAATTGTCATGACGAACATTGCCACAAAAAACTAATAAGTTGTTGAGAATGGATCTTCTATCTTTTAGTGATTAAGATTATCATCGCATTTGAACTTCTTTCCAATGTGCATAAATTGTCGGAAAAGACTAAATTACTACCACAAAAAATTCTTTGCAATGATTATGCTTGTCGTTAATAAGTATAATTTTTACATGACTTTTTTTAATAGACAAGCAAATATGAGAATACATCAAAACATCATACTTAATGATACGAGAAACAAACTTGGGAGAGAACTTCAACCACACCATCAAATCAAGAAGATGCCGAGAATACTTAGCCGAACAATCGGTTGCAGCATTGGTCATTCGGCCTCTATGCTGGATTACAATTTTAGGAAAGCTACTTAACATGTTTTTAATCTCAAATACATTGCTTCTCCACATAGACATAGATCCCACTTTACTGGTAACCTCATGGACAACCAACAGAGAATCATTCTCCATAATGAGCTATTGAATTGCTAAAAGAAGGCACAGTTGTAGATCTCTTAATAAAGCTAGGAGCTCAACTTTCATAGGGTCCAATATATTATACTCTGGCTTGCTATTTGTGAAGATTCACCTGCCCAAAATTGTCCCTAAGGATCAAGCCCACCCTTGAAATGCATTGCTCTTGAAATAAAGCCCCATCAACATTCAACTTAAGAGTGCCACCAGGGCGTGTTATCCATCCACATTGAGTTTATTTTCTTCATAAAATAGGTACATTTTTCAAGATTGACCTCAGTTCATAACTTTAATGCAAAGTCTACTATAAGAACTCCGTTTACTTGGTCTCCTTAACTTTTCAAAAATTTCTTCATTGAGTACTGAACAAAATCAATTGCCACCTATAAAATAATAACATATTTATGTAAATTTTCCAAACAAGCACTTATCTCGAAATTTGAAACTTGAAAGCTAAAAATCCTTCTATTGTAATTCTTTCAACTCCAAAAGTTATCCTAATCCGAAAATATTATTACCTCGAAAAGAAACCTTGATTTTCATTAAGTAACCCAGACTATCTAAACTATAATACCTTGGCAACGCTACCAAGTGACTAACAATTATCATCAGTAAAAGAAGCTAGTCCGATGACAAAAAGGCCCAAATAAAATAACCCATGGAAAATACTATAGTCAAAAGAAAAGCCCAAATCCTTAATCTGCCGAGGCCTTTATTAATGATAATAAGGTAAAACTCTAATAGGGTATGCGGTTAGAAACGTAATCCAAACACTTCATCTCCTTAACTACACATGAAGAGCAACTACTATCCAACAAATTGCATGGAAGCTTAAGAATTGGACTCAATATAGGTGCTGTGAAAACTCATCGTGAGGCAGTCACGACGGGGTTGGGAAGACTGTGGTGGTTTCCGGCAATAAGCAGGACTGAAAACTTATGAGTGAGAGAGAGAGACGGTGAGAGAGAGAATAATCTGAGATAGGACTGAACGGGGAGGTTGCCAGTGCTTACCTTGAGATGAAAATAAGACGGGCCTAGTTGGAACTTCCGGTGTTCTCTATGGCCTCCTGAGTGGTTTTTGGAGAAGTGGCTCACGGTGGGGGTGATTGCACGTTGAAGGGTGCTCTGCTTCGGAAGTTAAAAACAGGGTACCAAACTTGGTTGAGTTTGCGTGGAATGGAAGGGTGTTTTTCTGTTCACGTGGGCTGGGCCAAAGTTACCACACCGTGGTACACGGCTGGAGGCGGTGGTCGCGGTTTCAAGTGGCCTGGTCTACGGTGGTTTATCCCAGCTGGTTTTGCTTCTCACAGAGGCAATATATGGCATTGGTTAGTGCCTACCGTGGCTGTGCATACTTGAGGGGAGAGCATGCTGAGAAAATAAATGCATGGACACCACGGTTGCTCTTGAGGCAATGGTGCAAGGTTGGGGTAGTGAACTCTTAATGTACCGCCTTAGCCCTCGAGAGGTTGGAATAGTACTTTATGACTTTTCTTTTTCTGAAAACTAGTTTTAGAAAACAAGATTGATTTCATTCGTTTAAAAACATTTCAGTTTATATCTAGGGCGTAAGACTCTACATTATAAAATAAAACATATTTTTACAATAAAAGAGGTTTACAACATAAAACATTTTATTCGTAAAACAAAAAGGCCTTCATACATGCCTAAACTACTGTGCTTTTCCCTTGGATTATCTGCTTCCTGCTGCATGCTCCTGTGTGGGGGAGAAAACATACAGAAAGAAAATTAAAATGAGTCAAATACTTAATAAGCATTACTTCATATTGTTTTTAATATAGCAAAGTAGGTTTTTCAATTATGCAATACATACTCATACATACGTACCTACATACAAGTCAATACATGTATTATTTTCTTTTTCGTAACTATGACCCTATTATGCCATTCGTCTCTCATAGATCTTCAACATCCTTCTTATTCTCTCATTCTTCTTAGTAATTACTAAGTCACTCAAAATCATTAATAGACAAACAATTATCGACAGACAAACAATTATCTACCAAGCAAGCACATAAATATACCAAGCAAATATCTAACCAGAAAGACAATCAATCACACTAAGCAAATCAGGGTAACAACCAATAACTACAAGCCATCAAGAACAATGTTACCCCATGTGCTAAGGTTGGCGGATATTCCTTTGGATCTCGGGTCTTCTTTTGTACCTCTTTCGCAATTTCATACATCATAGCATAATATCAGTTCATACAAATCATGCATCATTTTAGAATCGTAGCAATGTATACATTTTATCATACATCCTATCCTAGCATCAACTCATGACATTCTTCTATAAAATCAATAAACAGTAATATAAAGTTTCATCTTTTAATTTTCAGAGAATACATACAATAATTACTCTGTATATGCATCCAATCACAGGTATATACTTACGTATTTGGGGTTCGATAAAATGAGCTATCAAGAATGACTATACATGAGTATATCATCATTTTCAATTCTATTATCTTCTCTTACTAAGCCGGTAAACACTAAAAGCGTATGAATATAACATTTACTTGATCTCCATGCTATTCCCATACATCATGCAGTTCAGACATAAGCGCATCACAAAAATCCACCTACAAGCATGCATACAACTAACATCACTATATATATATATATATATTTATTTATATAACACAAGCAATCAAACTAGAATGACCCTACACATCACCTAGAACACTCTTCTACCATCCCCATGTCGTTGGAGTCCTTACTACACTCAGACCATCGGGGACTCACTGCAGACATTGGGACACCTTACAATATCCCTATATCCTTGAAGTCCTTACTTTGCTCAGATCATTGGGAGACTCCCTCGCGGACACTTGGTCACTTTCTCTATATCCCTGTGTGCTCACGTGACCCTTGCTATACTTCACCTTTGGGGATCATCTTATGGGCAATACCCCTACCACTCAACCCTATACTGATGCATGACTCAGACCGACTGGGTCACACATCTCAACCCTAAACAGTGCACTTGACATTGTAGGTTTCCAAGCCTACACATCATCATTGCCCTCGTCATCTCCAATCACGCATCCCGTGCGACCTTAGGAAAGTTTTGGGGCTTGACGTTGCATACCCTTACTTAGGCCAGAGTATCCATTACAAATGGTAACTCGTTTAGTATACGTGTCACCAAAATACACATGTATCCTACCTCTTTGTTGCCTAAGACTAACATAAAATACGTTAATCACCCGCTTGAGTAACAAGCACCACAGATCGATATCAACCTTCTCTATAACAGTTGGTAGGGCTTAACCTACTTCCCGACTCTTTTTCGAGTTCATCCCAACACTTAACACGACAAGATCCATCTCAATGTATCTCATCACGTCACGTAGTTGGTAGGGCTTAACCTACTTCCCGACTCTTTTTCGAGTTCATCCCAACACTTAACACGACAAGATCCATCTCAATGTATCTCATCACGTCACGTAGTTCGAGAATACTATCGAACTACATCGTTATTATCAACCACTTCACCTGGCATCACGCCACGTGACTGCCATGTCACCTCCGACTCGACATGTGTACGGTCTCTCACATATTTCGAGACATAACGCGGTCACCTAGTGACAACTATCGCTTGGGTCACCGGTCACATCATCACCTTGAGACACGTTTCCACGGTTCCCTACCCTTCACACGCCTTACATTCCTCAATCATGCAAGTGTCCATCTTTGTGACATGCATTACGGTCAGGGGCAGAATTAGAATTCGATGTTTGGGAGGGCGATTGATAAAAGGGCGTTGCTGTGATCCCGATTTGGGATTCTGATAGGCAATTAAAAAAAAAACAAAATATTGTTTAAAAACATTTACTTAGTCATGATATAAATAAAAAAACTAGAAAAAACAAAAAAACAAAATTTCAAAATCGGTACCATTAGCATTTTACTCAACAAAATGTCTAGCTGTGTGAATACAAATAAAATAAATTTTAGTAGAACCACCCTTTAAAGGAATTCAATTCTTTTCAATAAATATTTGTTAAAGATGATAGTTACAGATAAATTAGGCCAAATTTGCTTTGAGAGACAAAACTAAAAATTTCAAACTCTTTTCAAACTCATAATTACACTTTCTCAATTTTTCATGAAAAATATAATAAAAAATTCAATTTTTTCAAATCTCAAAACAAAACTAATATTAAACAAATATATTACAATAATATTTTATTCATGAATGTCTTCATGATTCGAAATTTAGTTTCCAAAAACTGCTTGACAACATGGCTAGAAGTAGGATCAGAACTCATCAGAATAATGTCGTCGAAATATACCAGTAAGGCAACAAAGGAGGTATCAGTGGTCTTCGTGAATAGGCTATAGTCAGCCTTTGACTAGATGAATCCAAACTCAATAAGTGATGAAACCAACTTAGCATTCCACTGTCTGGAAGCTTGGCACAGGCCATATAAACTTTTCTGTAGTCGGCAAACTTTGTTTTACTTTGCAGGAAGGTAATCAGGGGGTGGCCTCATATAAATTTCTTCAGCAAGTTCACCATATAAAAAAGCGTTATTTATGTCCAACTGTTGAAGTTCCCAGCCTCTAATGGCAACAACTGTTAAGAGGCAACGAATGGAAACAATTTTAGCAATGGGTGAAAAAGTATCATGAAAATCTATACCTTCACGTTGGGTAAAACCCTTTGCGACTAAACGAGCTTTAGCACACTCCACTGTGCCATCAGCCTTGAATTTGAGCTTGTAAACCCATTTGCAGTCAATCGGTCGCTTGTCGAGAGGGAGATTGATGATGGTCCAAGTCTCATTGATCTCAAGAGCAGCAAATTCTTGGTCCATTGCTTCACACCAAAGTGGATGTTTAATGGCTTGTGTGTATGTGGTGGGTTCAGCGTTGATTAAAACAGAAGTGGTGAAAGCTTGAAATTGAGGTAACAATGATGCATAAGACAAAATAGAAGAGATAGGAAAAGAAACAGATGTACCTGATGAAGTGAAGTCTCCAAGAGCAGTCAACATGGATGATGATTGTAGAGAATTAGGTGATGAAGATTGCTGGCAATGATAGTCACGAAGATAGGCGGGAGCATGGCGGGTCCGAATTGATTGACGATGTGAGTGGGAAAGTAGTGCAGGAATAGGAGTAGAAGAAGAGTGATGAGAATGATTAGGTACAATGTTGGGTGAGGAGGCCAGAGGAGTTTGAGTGTGGTCTGTGATGGGAGAAGCCGGTGTAGATTCAATCGGTGAGGAAGGTGTTCGTGGAAGGGTAGTAGGATCTGAAGAGTCAGAGGGGAAAGGAGATGCATGTGCGACAGGTGAAGTGGGTGTGGGTGAGGAAATTATAGAGTCAGAGGGAATTAAAGGTGATATTATGTTTGGGGTGTCGGTGGGTTCAGTAAAGGTATGAATGTTGAAGGGTGAATATGTAAAAGGAGAAGATTGGTCAGAACTGAATGGTGAAGGTGTGGATTGAGTTTGTATTCGTAAAGGAAATATGTATTCATGGAAAATGACGTCTCGTGAGGTGAAAACTTGCTGGGTTGTGAGATCAAGCAATTTATAGCCTTTTACTCCATACAGGTACCCAAGAAATAAACACCTACGAGCTCGTGCTTCAAATTTTGGTTCTGGAATGGGATAAGGTTGAGGTGAAACATAAACAGCCAAAGACCTTTAAATGGGTGTAGATTGGCTTTTTTTTGGTAGAGAACTTCAAAAGGAGTTTTATAGTTGAGTGTTGGGGTGAGTGTTCGGTTAATTAAATATATTGCAGTGGTAACAAAATCAGACCAATACTTAAGGGATAGGCCAGACTGAAATTTGAGGGCTCGTGCCACATTGAGGATATGTTGGTGCTTGCGTTCGGCAAGTGCATTTTACTGAGGTGTGGCCACGCAAGTGGTTTGATCTAAAATGCCTTTGGAATGATAATAATTTGGTATTTGGAATTCGGCGCCATTATCTAATCGGATGATTTTAATTTGGGTGTCGAATTGATTTTGAATGATAGCAAAGAAATTTAAAAGTGAAGGTCGAGCTTCTGATTTTGTTTTAAGAAGATATATCTATGTGCATCTTGTAAATTGGTCCACAATTGTGAGAAAATATTTGGTCCCATTGTAAGATTGGGTTTGGTTAGGACCCCAGATTTCAACAAAAATAACGTCAATAGCCTTTGTTGTTTGATGAATTGATTCTGGAAATGGCAAGCGGTGCTGTTTTGCAAGAGGATAGATATCACAAAGAGTATTGGATGGAGTTAAATGTTTGGAGCTAGAATTAATATCACGTAAAATATGATGAACCATGGAGCTATGCCCAAGTCTAAAATGCCACAATGTGAACGGATCAAATTTAGTAGCATTGGTATGATTAACAGAAATGGAAGGAAAAAGAGTAATAAAATGATCTTGTAATGTATTCGGATTGGGTTTGGACAGTTGCAAGTGGTACAAGCCATCACGCACCGTCCTCACTCCAATCGTCTTCGATAATGAAAGGTCATGGATATAACAAGATTTGGAAAAAAAATTAGACAACAATTTGATTGAGATGATAAGGATTTTGCAGATATAAGATTAAAAGAAAAAGTAGGCACATATAACAAGTGATGAAGGATTAAATGTGGGGATAAGTGGACATCACCCCATGTATGTGGCTGCAGTAGTGGAACCATTTGGAAGTCTGATTATGCGAGAAATGGGGGTGCAATTGTGTGTGAAAAATTTGGGACTACAGATCATATGATCGATAGCGCCCTTGTCTATGATCCAAGATATTTGACCGTTTGATGTAGATTTGTGTGTGTGTATTATGGAAAAAGGAAAAATACCAGGAGCAGGAGATGGATTGGTGTGAGCATTATTAGTAGTAGGGCTCCTAGCTGCTAAGCCCTCTCCCATTCCAATGGAACCCAACCTAAAGCTTCAAAAAGATGAGGGTGCCGTATTTCATGATCCAGCGCTTTACCAAAAATTAGTTGGAAAATTGCTGTATTTAACTCACACAAGACCAGATTTGAGCTATAGTGTTAATCTGTTGAGTCAGTTTATGGACACTCCAAGAGTGCCTCATTATGATGCTGTTGTCAAGGTTCTTAGGTACATCAAGGGCACCCCCAAAGAGAGAGTATTTCTTCTAGCCAATTCATCATTGGAACTGATTGCTTATGCTGATGCGAATTGGGCCAATTGCCCTAATACTCATCGCTCAACAATCGGATTTTGTGTATTCCTTGGTCATTCTCTTGTTTCCTGGAAGTCAAAGAAACAAACTACGGTTTCAAGATCTTTTGCCGAGTCCAAATATCGAGCCATGGCTGCTGTCGTCTGCAAGCTTACTTGGCTTCACTATTTACTCACAGATTTGCATGTTTCCATCAATACACCTACTACCTTGCATTGTGATAATCTTGCCGCCATACACATTTCTGCAAATCTGGTATTCCACGAGCGCACAAAACACATTGAACTCAATTGCCATTTAATTCGTGATAAAATTTCAGCCGGCGAAGTCAAGATTGTTCATGTGTTTTCTTCAGCTCAACTAGCAGATCTTCTCATTAAACCATTACACTTGCCAGCCTTCAATCGATTATTGCTCAAGATGGGAGTCATCAATGTTTACTCTCCATCTTGCGGGTGAGTATTGACCATGACTGAAGATATTCATCAAACACCTAGAAGGCCACCTGGTTGAAACGTGGCGTTAGATAGTGATTCACCAATATTGAGCTATAAATACATTTTTGTAATTGTTTTTTCTCTTTTAATTATTTTATTCTTTGTATTATAAATAGTCACTGTACTCGGCCATTCAATACACAACAGAATTACCAACTCATTTCACTTTCTCTCTGCTTTCTGTTTCACATCTCTCTGCGCATGTTCATTTTGTTATTTCATCTTCTACATTGCGTCTGTATCAAAGTTAATATAATATATTTTATTCTTTTTTTTTAATTTTTATTTCATCTCATCTTTGAAAACAAACCAGACCTTAATTTTCTTGTCGGTAGACTTATTTGCTTTGAATACTCAACAAAATTGATCAAAGCTTTAGCAAGATAGAAGTTTTGTTTAATAGGTCCAAGAGTGAGACCTAAGCATTGTGTTCTTTCTCCAAAATGATCTTACTATAGATCGTAAGTCTCTTTAAATTGAAAGTTACGTTTCATTTAAAATTGGTTTCTATATATATTTCCTAACTTGAAGGCCCGAGAAAAAATTGATATAAAATTGAGCAATGAAGACTCATAATTGAATACAAAAAATTGATATGAACCCAAAACACCAGAATCCAAAAAGAAAAAAAAAGTCCAGTCCGCTAGCTTGATTTATTAGTCTTAACTCTTAAATCTAATGAAAACATAGTATTCGAAACAAGGAGGAATCTTTGAATTATATTTATTATTTTTCAAAGAGGAAAATACAATCATAGAAGAAAGCAAATTAAATTAAATATGAGCAAAGGGAATTGAAGTTAGAAACTTACACGAGTACTGCATTTCGAGTAAAATGTTGTAAAATGCCATTCTAGTCGTCCAACTTGGAAGATGTAAAACACCAGCAAGCTGAAGCTTGAAGATGATGCCCGTCCTCTAGCTTCCCACCCTCGTTGGAATCTCCCTATGAGGGTTTAGCACATTGAACACCTCTCACATATGCCACTCATGCATATTTTCCTGTAACTATCCTCTCTTGGTGTTTAACTATTTAAGAAATGGATATGGGCTAGCAACTCACTCATTTAATGTACACATATAAATGTGGCTAGCCAAGAAAAATAAGTCTTCTAATACAGAGAACTGAGAAAGCCAAAACGTATATCGGTGGTTCATGGACTTATATTCTTTACAGCAATGCAGGGTTTAGCACATTGAACACGTAACAGCTTCTAGCACGTTGAACACGCAACAAGGAGGCTGGCAGCAGTGCTTTACTGCCTTTACTGATTCATTGTCACAATAGAAATATAAGAAGAGACTAGAGATCAGTTGCGTCCAACGGTACAAGCTGGGGATCAATTGCGTTCAATGGTATATAACCTGTGTCCAACGATACAAGATGAAGACTAGACATTTTCAGGCTCAAGTACCTTGTGAGGGGCAAATTTCAGTTTTTAGGGGGCTAATTTGAGTAAAAGATTTGCAATTAGGAGAAAAGTTTAAGTTACCTATATACTATCTTAATATTTTTAAATAAATTGGGGGGCGGTAGCCCTCCTAAGATGCATGTAGTTCCGCTCCTGTTTATGGTGCAGCACGACTACAGCACATGAAGTACCCTCCACACTTTTGCTGTGCTCTCTACCCGTCGAGTACATTCCACGTATACTCTCTTCATAATATATTACGCCACAACCCATATAATATACGCTACACGGTGTATCGTTTTATCTCATGGAGTATACTCTACGTGTACCCCTTAAAAACACACTACTTCACATTACTGTATGATACATACCACACAGTACATCGCTCTACCATGCGGAGTACACTCCGTGCGTACTCCTTTCACAACGCCTGCCACAACGCCACAATTGCACACAAAGCACCCCGTACTACATAACACAGTCTATAACACTACTTCTCAGCACAATTCCCAACACTTTAGTATACCGCCACAACCGCCACAACTGCTACAATACAGTCACCAACTCCCATTTCAACTACATAGCGAACTCCATAATCCTACAACACAGACCACAATCAATAAATTAACATAAATACAAGAGAGAGAGGGTTTTACCATAGCGGGGTAAACTCGTACGTCGCTCGTCCCTTGGCACGGTTAGTGGCGTTGAAAGCCCCTAATTTGAGCGTTAACCGCTCTATCGAGGTTAGTGCCGTGACCCTAAAACGGGAATATGTCGGGGTTCGGGTTAAGGGTTTTGGCTACTAAATCTACGTCGTAAGAGAGTGGCCAATATGGTGGAGAGTTCGTTGGTGGCGAAAGAGGGGTCGTACGTTATGGCTAACATCTTGACCCCAATTCTTGGACAATTTTATTTATTTATTTATTATTATTATTATTATTATTATTATTATTATTATTATTATTATTAATTTGAGATATATTTTGAGATAAGATTTGTTTTAATTTCTCACGTGATATCAAAATACGTTGAGATCAATGATCTCGCGAGAGCCTTTTTAATCTAAACAACCCAAGCCTTCGGTCATCGTGATCTGTTTCGAATTAGCTTCAAGCCGTATCTCAACTCAAATTCAAATTCAAGCCAAACCTCTCCTAACAAACCACGTTTAACCTCATCCCCATCATCTTCGAAACCCAATCTCATTTTGAATCCGCCAGCAATTTCACATCCTCAAAAATTAGAAAGTCTCCCAAATTAGTTATTCATTTTTCTGCTTTCAGTTTTCGGATGTACACACAACTATTTCAAACTCAAGTTTCAAACTTCAATTCTAATTCCAAACACAAAGTTCACACATGCACGTCTCTCCTCTTATTCTTTTGGGTTTCCATAGTCATCTATATATATACCTACATACTTTCATCCCCACGTATAGAAGAAAAGACTAGCCCAGCCTTGCACCGCCGTTGCATCTTCTCAAGGTAATCACAGTCACTACATAAAACCGTGGCAGTCCCAGCGCTACACCACTGTCCCACTCCTCACGGCCATCGTTCCCACCATAGAAGCCACCATTGCGTGAGTGCACCTCCACATAGTCATTGCCCAGCCACCAAAAACCCATTAGAGTGTGTCCTGTTTTTATATGCTGAAACAGAGGAAGCCCCATGCACACCACCGTGAGCCCCGTGTTCGTGTAACGTGGTAGAGATGATTCCCCAAGCCTACGGTTGCCATGAACCAGCCAAACTCCACATAAAACTCCGTCCAAGCACCCTCCATCAGCCTCGCACCACGTGTTTGGTAAGCCTGTGCGCCGATCCCTATAGCCACGTGAACCACCACGTTAGCATCACCTCGCGCGGCAAAACGCAGACCAACAACGCAACACAACGAAGCCGCTTACCTCCCTCTAGCTCACGACCTCTCCTCAACGAAACCAACGCATGCCCTCAAACCAAAGCCACCAGCTTCCTTTCCACTCTCGGAGCACCTCAAAATAGACAAATTACTTCCCTCTAACCACCTTGTTGCCCAGCAAGCGGAGGCACTACACGACTGCCCTTGGAGAGCCAACTAACCACTACAAGTGGAAGACTCTGTTTTTGCACCCCAAAACAGATGAAGTCATCTCAACCTAAGCCCGGCAAACCACCACCCACCGAGAGCCCAACATTTGGAGCATGACCAAACTGCACAGAGAACGCCGGTATCGCCACCTCAAACCGCCGCTCCCTCTCGGTAAGCTCACCCCATGCCCACGGTCTCATCTCTCTTTTCCCATTTTTCTCACTTCTCGAACTCTCTTCGGGTATTAATCTGAAAGTTAGTTCTATTTATGTGTAAACCTATTGTGAATTTAAGTTTAAATTACTTTTCTGCCTTTAGTATGAAAGCTAAGGCTGTATGATGCTTTGACTAGTGTTTTACGTGGATTTTCAAGAGGGCTATTTTTAAGTCTAATAATGTCTTACAATAGACCTGGTATTACAGGAAACTGTATGTTATTTTAAGTGTAGAGTGAGCTTAATTTTTTAAGTGGGTTTGGTTTTGATTAAATAATTATGTTAATTCATAAATCTATGTTTTACAGAAAATGTTAGGAAATTACTTATATTATTAATTTTTTTTTATATATAATTAGATTTCAGTACTAAATAGTAAGTCTCATACTTTAATCTAAACACTTTTAAGTCTATTGTATGGAATGGATATTAATGTTATTATCGTAGACTTCGATATATTTTATGCTATTAAATTTCCCATAATACTGAATAATTATGTTAATCTTGACTATCTATTTCATAGAAACCCGTAGAAAATGGTACGGAAAGTAAACCATATTAATTGTTAATCATTTCATTATTAAGTGTTATACCTTTTATTTAAGATTATTATTCTGATTTATTTATACTATTAAAGTTTTAGTTTTAAATATATAAAATGTGTTAAGAATGTTCAAATGATTTTAGCATTTATTATATTTCTTTTAAAATAGAATAATTATTTTAATAACAAGAAAATAAATCTATTTTAAGAATATAGATTTTTACAACATGTTAAATATAATTTTGATTATTTTACTAAAGTATATTTTTAAAGTGAAATATGTTATTAGTATTTATTAGTTTTGTAATATTAGTATTTAATGTCTTTTGTATGACGCATAATATGTATTAAATCATTATCACGATATGTATTAATTCAGTAGACTGTTATAGTACATTATTCTAGAAATTTTAGTGACCGTTCGTATTTCATATAGGTAGCAGCGGACTACGAAGTGAGACTAAGAAACAGCGCTAAGAGGTAAATAAATTTGATTACAAAATTAGGATCTGCATATGTAGCTTATATTATTAGTAAAACCAGTTTCTTGATAGCCATTTTCATATACCCCTCATGTCATGCAAGCATGTTATTTAGCACAGCACGATACACGATCATGTCATTCAACAATATATATTATGCATCTCACGTCGCATAAGTCACATAAGTTGAGTTAAATTTAAGTATAAGATTAAATGAGATCAAGAAGTAATTAATTAGTTCAGTAAATCAGTTAATTCAGATGGTCATTCAAATATATAGTACAATGCATATTAGATTAGGGTGGATGTGCAAGCCACAGACTTAAGCGTGGTCTATTATAGTACACTAGAGTATTATCAGTAGCTCCCCTTGCTGCAGCGGGATACGGGGCTGGTACACAATCTTGCACACATAGTTAAATGTGTGGGCCAATTAGTTCAGTTAACTTAGTTCAGCTAAATTAGTTCAGTTAAATCAGTGCAGCTAAATCAGTTCAGTTAGATTAGTAGTAAGTTTAGTCAGATCAGTCAGCTAATTTAGACTAATTGGTTTAAGTCAGTTAGTCAGTTAAATTAGACAGTTTAATCATGCATAGCATGAGTATTAGCATGTACAATCATATTTTCAAAATTCAGCATAAATTTATAAGAATTTCCTATAGTATTATCTTATGTTGTGGTAGATTCCTTACTGAGCATCGACTCATTTTAGTTTATTCCTGTTTTTAAAATCATCCAGGTGAGGAAAATGACCAGTATGAGTAGGTAGACCAAGAGTGAATTGAGCAGTTAATTGAATTTTTCAGCATTTTTAGAAATAAGTGTTTTTATAACACAAGTTTACTTTCAGTTATGAGCAATGCTAGGGATCCCAACTTTGGGATCCCTACTCGGGGATCCCTACTTAGGATATATATATATATATATATATATTATTTTACAAGATTTTTATATAAGTGTTTTCAAACAATATTGTGATTTTTTTATATTTTTAAAAAATATTTTAAGATGTTAAAAAAATCATGTAAATAAAAAGTGTTTTAAGATGTATATTTTATTTACATGCTTTTTTTAACATCTTAAAGCATTTTTAACATTTTTTATTTACATGATTTTTTTAACATCTTAAAATATTTTTTAAAAATTAAAAAAATCACAACATTATTTTAAAACATTTATATAAAAATCATGTAAAAAAAAAAATCTTAAGTAGGGATCTCAAAGTAGGGATCCTTAATATTTTTCTTCAGTTATTTCAGCAAATATTTTTGTAAAGATATTTTATAAAAACTTTATTTTTTTAGATAAATGTTATTTATCTTATTATTAAAATCAAGAATCTTGTACTAGATTAACAGTTTTTAGAAAAATCTCGTGACACTCATTTGCCTACGAGAAGGGGGTATTACAACATCGCTCCATCATACGGAGTACACTCCGCGTGTACTCTCTTCACAATGCCACAACTGCACATAGAGCACCCCGTACTAAACATCACAGTCCACAACACTACTTCCCAACACAATTCCCAACTTCATCCCAATACATCACAACTAAGTTGTCCTCATTCTGTCTTGGATCATTACCACTTTTCTTTCTCCAACTTTATCCCAATACAGGGGTGACCTGCACTTCTTCCCATACAGTGCCTCATATGGTGCTATCTGAATAGTAGCATAGTAACTATTGTTGTGGGCAAATTCGATCAAAGGTAAGTGACTTTCCCAATTGCTACTTAATTTTAGAACACATGTCTGCACATATCTTTCAAGGTTTGAGTGGTTCGTTCCTTTTGTTTGTCTTTCTATGGATGATAAGCACTACTGAACTTCAGACTTGTACCCAACATCTTCTGTAGACTTTGCTAGAAACGAGAAGTAAACCTTGTGTCTCGATCTGAAACAATCATCTTAGGTACTCTATGCAAATGAACTACTTCTTTAATATAGATCCATGATAACTTCTCCATAGAGTCCGTGTTGGCTACATGTAGAAAATGAGCACTCTTCGTTAGCCTGTCGACTATATCCCAAATAGAATTCTTCTCTAACAACGTCCTTGGCAAACCTACCACAAAAATCTATTGACACGTCTTTCCATTTCCACTTGGGAATCGGTATGGGTCGCAATTCTTCTGCTGGCCGTTGATATTCAGCTTACACCAACTAACGCACTGAGCATTTTGCCATAAAAGTAGCTACATCTTTCTTAATGCTTTCCCACCAAAATCTTTCGTTTAGATCTCAGTACATCGTAGTACTACCAAGATGAGCTGTATAAGAGGTGCAATGGGCTTCCTTAAAAGCTTCTCCTTCAGCTCGGGGGCATTAGGAATTACCTTACTTCCTCTAAAGTACATTACTTCGTCCTTCAAAATCGAAAACTACTAGGATCCTTTACCTTTTAACATCTACTGTCGGATCTTTTCCAACTTGGCATCTTTACACTGCTCTTCCTGAATTTCTTCTTCAGTCAGCGAGTTTGCACGATTGTTAGCGAGGCATCTCTTGGCGAACCTCTAATCAACAAGTTCCGCATTCCTACCAACAGTGAAGGCATATTTGCATGAGCTTTCCAACTTAAAGGATCTGCCACTACATTAGCCTTTCCTGGATGATATTTAATTTCACACTGGAAATCACTTATGGTCTCAATTGTCAATGCCCCCGTCCATGCTTGGGATTGGACGTAAATCGAGACGTTGGTGATAAACAACACAGGGGAGTTTACCCCTCGTTCTAAATTAAATTCGCGCACGCGTTTAAAATTAAAAGTGGCAAATAAAAAATTTTGCAGTGGAAAAAGGTCAAGCCAATCTAAAGTTAGGCAAAGACTCATCATTTGCCTTATGTCACATGGTATAACAAAATTATAGATCCCAAATTAAACTTTAAACACAACATCATACTGTATTAAGTTCCTCAAAACAACAATATTCCCAGTACACGGAAATTATCCAAAGTACTCTGAAACTATCATATGATAACTTGTATCATAAAATCAAAAGAATATACTCCGTCAGGCCCTCAAGGGTTCGAGGAGTCTCTAAGGGGGTCCGAGGAGTCTCTAGGGGAGTCCGACTCATGAATTCTACCGTCGTCTGCAACCACTCCTATCTCCCCGGAGAGAAACGATAGTTGAAAATTAAAGGGATGAGATTTCGAGAAATCTTAGTAAGTACAAAATTATCGTAATAAAAGCATTACAGACATGCGAAAGTAAATACCAAACAAATCATACGTTATGCATATGCGACCAATGACTTTGCAGATGCATATGCTCATGCAAACTTCCAAAACTTGACTTTTCTATAGTCTTAATTCACATTCTTGCTTTTCATAAAAAAAGTTTTAACAAAAACTTCTTTCTTCAGACTCATACTTAAAAACCTTTCTTCGCAAAACTTTTCATTTTCTTTTATTCTTATATTATGCGTCACTTAACATATTCATATCATTCTTGGGGTTTGAAAGCCGTTCTTTCTTGTCATGACTTTTTATTGGACACCTCACGATTCTTCTATGCACCGTGTGTTCTCCGCTAGTTACCATCTCACCCAACGACCACTCAAGCCTAAGTGAATACGTTACGCGTTACCGCATCGCCTATAGACTGCTCAAGTCGTGGCATCTGTGTTATCCACTTTTCATCACTCGGTAGCCACTCAAACCGAGCAACTACATCCTTATTCTTATAACGGTAAGGCAAAAGACAACACCGTCTTTGGCACCCATTAGCATTAGGTGCGACTACGCTCCGGTCACCTTTTGGAACCATACATGATCCGTCGACTATTCTTTATCGATCCAGGGGCTTTCACTCGACTTTTAACACTCTGAGTGAACAAGGAATTTTACTGGAACACTACCCCATCCCAACCGTTGGGGTTCTTATCAAAACTTCAATTCTTTTTTTTTTCGAAGACATGTTGCCATTAAAAACATGATTTTTCATACTTCATGCATGGGACATGCAACTCTTCATACTAAACATGTGGTTCATGGGGCGTGTACAAGCATACACAATATCATGTTCATCCCCAACCAAACCACCTCAAAACATCATCACTTTTGAAAGGGCATAACAAATAATTTAACCAAGGAAAAATAAGCACTCGGCCATCACCCTTAAAGGGTGAGGCCGAAACCCTCCTAGGCACCCAACCTAGTGGTTTCCTCATCTTACTTCTTCTAGGTATTCCTACATGCCTCAATAAAATAATCAATTATTTCTCAACACCTCAAAGAGGCCTTGACTGAACCCTAAAGCTTTTAGATTAAAATATTTTTAACCACTTGTCACCAAAATAATTACCACACTTGTTCCCGCATAAACATCCGAAACTTATGCCAATAGACTCTCCTAGTTTCATGTTTCTAAAATCCTCAAACATCCAATATAAAATCATCTCATGATTAAGTAATTGAGCATTGAAAATCTTAACCTTAAAAACCGAAATATACATATACACCAAGTCAAATTTTTTCAACCCAAAACCTTATCATGGTCATACACTTGTCACCAAATACTATATGGATATTCTTTATTTTCCTTTGCAACAAAATGACTACGTTCTCCAACATAACACAAATTTCAAGCTTAAAAATAACACCTTAGTTAAACATGGAATTTTCAACCAAAAATACACCAAGTATTTCTTCAAATGACTAGCCTAACGTCACCAAACATCTATCAATTATCACAAACATATACATAGAATGGTAGGGTAAGTTAAAGATCCACTTATCGAATTTATCTTAGCATATTCCTTACATTCTCCCAATAAAATAATCATTATATTCTAACAATCATGGCATAGATTAAAGCCTAAAGTATCCTCCTCATAATACTTAGAAAAATATACCAACTCTCCAAACATACAAATCAAATTATAGATCAAAGCAACACCAACACAAGTTCATACTATTCTTTCACATGCACTAACCCAAAATCACCGTAGGACATTTCTTTTCATACTTCCAACAAGTAACAACTATATTTCCACAATAACATCTTAGATTAAAAATCTATTACAACATCTTGACAATACTTCAAGAGCACATAATAAGCTCACCAAATAAACAAGTCAACAAAAGAGCAAAACTTCACATAATAATCTCACTAATCAAACAAACCAAACAAGAGAGCAAAGTTTCACAATCATGAGTTCACCTCACACATACAAGTGATATTAAGGTTAAGGTAAAAATGTACTTACAAATACTCCAAGAATAAAGCAAGGAAAATCTGAAAATATATAAAGAATAACGTGATTAAACTTAGAAAAATAGTTGCTTTATATAAACAAAAAGGCTTGCTTAGGAGGAAATCATTTTTGAGATTCAAAGAGAGCTATTTTTCCAAAAACATACTATTTTTCATTTCCTTTTTAAAAGAGAATCAAAAAGTTTAGATCTTTCATGCAAGCTCAAGAAAAATATTTTGGAACATGGTGATAAAAGATTTTTAGAAAGAAAAGCTCATTTGATCTTTGTTTGGAAGAAAAGAAAGAGTTGAGAGAAAAGAAAGAGATGAGGGAAAAGATCACTTACTTTCAAAGTAGTAGTTTTCACAAAACCTTTGAAGAATACCGTTGATCTTGCTAGAAAATGGTGTTTGGAAGGTAAGAATGTGTGAAGAAAAGTGGAGAATGTGGAGAAGATAGAGTGGCCGTGAGTTTACTTGGAAGAAATGAGAGAAAACCAAGTGAGATGAGAAAAGAAGGAAGAATGATGCATGCGTTGGCCAAATGAGTTTGTCTCTAGGTTTAGAGCACTCAATTCCCTAGGTGATGGATTGACACATCAAAATGGATGGTTGACACTTTGATAGACTTCTATCTCTAGGGATAAGTGATGCCTAAGATAGCATAACCTAGGGTGGGATTTGGTCTCCCAATCCAACCATAGCTGGCTCATCCAAGGGTGGAGATCATCTACTCATCTATCAAGGCACACTTCTTCCTTTCACTCATTACCTCACATGTCACTCACAAGGATCTTGAAGCTCAAGCTTAGGAAAAGCACCAAGCACTAGTCGGCCAAAACTTGGTCTTTTTCCATCGAAACCTTTTTCTTGCTCTAAAGATTTCCTTCTTACTTGTAAGTCACCAATCCACTCACCTGTCAATCACTCTTACACACCTGTCAATCACTCTCTTACACAATTCTTGCATATCACTCATCTAGATATGGATAAACTCTTGGGAAACTCAAAGTGAAGTTTGGCTCCTATTTTTGCTCCCATCATCCGAAACTTTCTCTCTCTCTCCCCAAAGATTTCTTTCACATATATCACTTGTCAAATACTTTCCCCAAGATTTCTTACACAAATCTTCCTTCTAGATATGATGAAGGCTCACTCTTGCTTCCTCATCTGTAGCCTTCTTCTTGGGAAAAACAACCCAAGTGAAGTTGGCTCACTCTTGCTTCCTCATCTGTAGCCTTCTTCTTATCCAAAAATAGTCACTTTACTTGTCACCGTCATGCCCTTACAAGTCAACACATATCCCTAAGGATTTTCTTACACCACATCTATTTTTGTCACATCAAAAGTAAGGCTTGCATAGGAAAACTCAAAGTGAAGTTGGCTTGGCTTCCTCTTGCTTTTTCTCTTAAGAATACTCACTTCCTCAAATCTCCAACAAGTCTTCTCATATCATTGTCACACATTTTTCTAAAGATGCTCTTACACTCCATCTCCTTTTTATCATGTCAAGGATTCCACATTGGGAAACTCAAAGTAGGCAAGTTGGCTCCCCTTAGCTCAATTCCATACGTAGACTCCTTTTTCTCCAACCAATATTTCTCTTCCCAATGACATAACATCCCAACTTGTCACTTGTTACACATCCTCCAAGGGATTTCCCTTACACACAAAACTTCTACGTCTTACAACACATAGCACAAGTCAAGTCACCTAGGAAAACTCAATTAGAAGAGTTGATTTTCCTTCTTACATCCTATGGAATCATGCACTCCAAGTGATGAGAAAAACTCATCTTGGTTCCAATATTTTTTCCTCCAAGAAACCCACTAGTCAATCCTCCAACTACTAGTGTTTTCTTTTTTACCTATTGGTTTTTGAAGACTCACTAGAGTTCTTCTAAGTGTGACATGTGTTTCTTATATGGGCTTGGTTGACTATGAATCAATCTTATGGGCTTAAGGCTTTACCACTTCATTTTGGCCCAATTACCTAAGCCATGCTTCCAAAGCTCAACTTTAAGCCAAACTTCAAGTGCTTAATTAAATAAAATACCTTAATCACCCTTATAATAATTAATTTAAATAAAATAAAGTCCGAAATTATGGGTCGTTACATCAATTCACCTTCTTTGTCTCATAATCATATTGTTCTAGCTAAACAGATACTTAAAACTCCTGTGATCCGTGAACATTTCCCACTTCTCTCTATACAAGTGGTGTCTCCAAATGTTCAGTGCAAACATTACTGCTACTAATTACAACTCAAGAGTGGGATAATTCTGCGCATGGTCCTTAAGCTGCCATGATGCTTAAGTGACTACTTGCCCATCCTGCATCAACACACACCCTAATCTTATATTCAAAGTATCACTGTAAACCACATATGGCTTGTGAGTTCTGGTAGGGCCAAAACTGGTGTGGTGGTTAACCTCCTCTTAAGCTTTTGAAAATTCTTTTCACACTGGTCACTCCAAACATATTTGACATTCTTCCTTGTCAAGGCCGTTAAGGGATTAGAAAGTTTGGAGAATCCTTCAACAAATCTCCTGTAGTATCCTACTAACCCAAAGAAACTATGCACTTCATGAGCATTAGTTGGCCTCTGTCATTCTATCATAGACTCTATGTTGGCTAGGTTCATCGTGACTCCTTCTCTAGAACAAAGAATGGCATAACCAAGAACTCAAAATGCCCATTTCGAGTTCTAAAAGTGGTCTTGGGCAGATATTGTTCCTTAATCTTAAGTTGATGATAGCCAGATCTGAAATCTATTTTGGAAAATACCGATGCTCCATGCAACTGATTCAATAAATCATCTATCTAAGGCAATGAATACTTATTCTTGATGGTGACTTTATTCAAATTTATATAATCTATGCAAACTAGGACGAACAAATCCTTTCTCCAGCAATTCCTCCAACTGCACCTTTAACTCCTTCAATTCTTTTAGTGTCATTCTGTAGGGTGCCTTGTGAACGGGGACTGGGGCTAGTTCCAACTGAACATGAATTCTGTCTCGCGATCAGGGGGCAATCCAAGTAAATCTTCTGAAAATACTTGAGAAAAGCCTTTATTACTGGAATCCCTTTTACACTCTTGGGTTCCTCCAGCGAATTCATCACTACTACCAAATAAGCCATTGCTCCTCCTTTCATACTCTTTGCAACTCGTATTGCTGTCACAATCAAGGAAATGAAATTAACTATGTCCCTCATGTAAAAAAGTCCATCCTTCAACTATAAGTCAAAGACTATCTCCCTTCCACAACAGTCGATTTTAGCATAATGCTTCGACAACCAATCCATGCCAAGAATCAAGTCGAATCCCTTCAAATGAAAAATTACTAGGTCGGCGGTTAACGTTAAACCCATGAATTCCAAAGGGCAATCTCTCACAATTCCAGTGCATCCAATTATCTTCCCTTCAGGTATCGCCACTAGAACCTTTTGAGCTAAAGACTTCTTATCCAACTTACACCTCGAGACGCAATCATACGTCACATATTGTATCAACTTAACATTGTCTAAAAGGTTAACTTACCATTACTCCATACTCCAACAATCAAATACACTAATTAGAGTAAGGTTAGGAAATGTTACCAGTAATGATGCCAGTGCCAACCGCTTCATCAGTTTCCAAATCCATCTCTCCTGGTGTGATTGCATACATTTTAGCTTTCGCAGGAGTCTTCGCCTATCCTCCCGGCATTGCAATTCCTCCTAGAGTATTTTCTAAGAAAATAGTGTTTTTTTTTTCTTGAAAGGATCAGCCCTAGGATCTTTTAAGAAAATGATGTTTTTTTCTTAGAAGCCAAACACTCTTTCTTATCCAATAAAGTTTCGGATTCATGAGTTTAATCTTGATTTTTCATGATTCATTTTTAGATTTTATTTGTTTATATTTCTTATAAATTTGTAAGTATGCTCTCAACCTAACTTTGGTATTATTTATATATGATGTGTAAACTTATTTGTTGTCTTCGTTATTTTTTGTTTGCTTGGTAGATTACCACTATATTTTCTCAAGAATATGTTAAGATTTTACCTTAGGAGTCAATCTAAGAGTACTTGATGGATTAGGGTGATTATTTGAGGACATTTTGGAATAGGTAAGGCTTGGTGATTCTCAATTGAGGTGATTGGGCTGAGGTAAGATGATTGCTTGATGAAATGTGAATTCTTGGAAATTATATGTTTCGGCCATGATGAATTTTTGGAGTAAAATTTATGCTTTTGACTCATGAATGGTAGTATGATCTTTTTACCCAATTATTTAGGTGATTCATGGATTTAAATCGCTGTTTACCTTATTGCATGATTCGGGAATATGCATGTTCAAGGTTTTAGAATAAGTTATGTTGGTTTGTTGAAGAAAAAAAGGCAATAGAACATCTTAGGATTTCGGTTAAGGCCTTAAAGTTAGCTTAATGACGTGTTTTAATATTTCTAAGTGAATGTATGAGTTGGCAAGAAGGAGATTGAGGGAAAATAGAGTTTTAGACCACATGTATGCTTCGGCCATACCCCTTTAGGGTTTTGGTTGAGTTGGTTGCTTTTTTTTCCAAGCTTGTATAAGTATGTTTTCTTGAAATGAAATATGTTTACAAGTTCTAATATGTTCAAGATATGATTAGAAGATGCATGCTTCACATGTTTTCATGGCTTTGGGTCAATGTTATTCAAAAGAAAAGAGTTAAGACCTATTTTTATAAGAATCTCAAAAGTTAGGACAGGAAAATGTCCTAGTTGGACTTCCTGTTCACTCAAGAGTGACTAAAGTCGAGTAAAACCCTTGGATCGACGAAGAACAATCGACGGGCCTTAAATGGTTCCTATGGAGGTCGCACCTAAAACTAGTGGGTGTTAAGAATGGTAAAGGTGAAATAAGTGAACTGCCATATAAGAATATGATTATGACGTAGTCACCTCGACTAAAGGAGTTGTAGAGTGATACGGTAACTAGCAGAAAACACACGGTGTATAGGGAAGTCGTGAGGTATCAATACATGAAAAAGTTATGACAAGAATAAGGTTATGAATGATATGAATGCTATGAAAAGATTTGATATATTATGAACACATGTTTAAGAAAATCAAAGAAGAAAGAAAGTCTTTTACATGAAAAGTGCATGATGCATAAGTCAAATCATAAGTCACATTGTTCATGATTTATGCACTTGTTTTCGTTTACCTTCATATGTCTATGATACATGTGCCATGTTATTTGTATACTTACAGAGATTTTTTAGAATCTCACTCTGATAGTTTCAACTATCATTCATTTCCCGAAATGGTAGAAATGATTGCAAAATTAAACGGGGAAGCACTAGAGACCGCCCCCAATGAGTATAAGAGAATCTATGATAATATGAAAAAAAATCGAAAGATCAAAAGAAAATGTTATATTAGGGAATTGCATAAATAATGAATAAAATAATCTAATAAATAAATAAGTAAATAAATCTCGAATTTAGGGTCGGAATGTTACAGTTTTGTACTGCCACAATGAGTGCACTTGTTTCCATCAAAGTGATTCTTGGATTGTGAGGATGACTTAGACTTCACCAAGGTAAGTGATTGGATAAATTTTACACCTTTGGTGGCCATAACAGCATCGGTATCCACGACCTTTGCTCCTGTGCCAATAAAGATTGGCTTATATCTTCCCTATGAGCATGAGCATATGCCTACTCAACTGTGGGAAAAGGTTTCAATTGAAGAACATCACTCCGAACGTTGTCTTGTCGATCATCTAGCCCATCTAGAAAAATATACACTTTCTCCTCCTTTCACCATGGCATTCTTAGTCTACGATTTACAAAATGATGGGTGGTGGTGGAGGATAGCCTCCATTGATATATCCTAGTTTATCTTTTCCTAAGATGTACATCTCAACAACCTGAGACCATTATTAGCATAGTTGGAACCATCCAACTTGATGCTTATTGGAACCATTAGGGAATCAGTGATGGATAAAGAAGAAGTTTGAGCTCTTGTCAAGACCTCTGTCATCTTTTATGTTAGATTATCAAGAATGGTTTCGGTGAAAAGCGGAGGTGGTGTCAATTCGGTAGAGTTAGCCATGGATGTCGAGTAGTTTGGACCCCTGCTTGATCAAGAAACAGGAAACCCAAGATCATGATTTGATACCATGTCAAACCGTATGTTTTTTATGTATTTCATAGAGCCGATTACAAGAATATATAGATACAAGAACACTAATTTAGGAAACTATCCTCTGTCTATACAATATCACGTTTGACCCTTGATTGAATGGATTCCTATATTAAAGGTTTCTATAGCTAGCTAAGTACAAGACTCACGTCAACAATATGGGATGAATATGGTAGGCTACTTGTAGCTTATTTTATGTCCCAGGGTCTGAGTACTAATAATTTTTTTGAAATTAGAAGCTTATTGGAAGGTGTTCGTAGGTGTTATCATCTTGGGTTTTCTTGTGTTTAAATTGAGACTGATTTTCAACTGTTGGTTAATTGGATTACTAAGGATGATTTCCACATATGGTATTTAGAAGATTTCTGAGATGAATTACATGACTATCTTAATTGCATGCATTATACAATGAATCATATTTTTCATGAATGAAATGTTGTGGCTAATCTTCTTGCCAAGTGCGGTTCTGAGGGGTAAGATCATATATTGTCTAGTCTTTTAAGAGATCTCTTTCACATGGACAAATTGGGTCTTTATCTGAGGGTTTCATAAGGTTTATGCCTGATAAGTATTTCTTTTGGTTTGATTAATTCACCATCCTTGTTTGCTTGTGTTTTCTTACAGGTTATCTTGTCTTCGACTGGTTTTGTTTTAGGTCATTTATCTTTTCTTTTGGCATTATACTTGAATGATATGAATATTAAGGTCTTTTTGATACTGGGGTTTTGGTTTTTTTTTTTTTAGTTTATTGGTATCTTTCAGGTGTTGGGTTATAACTACGGTTTTCCTTCATTAGAAGTGAGAGTTATAATCAATAAAATTGGAGTACTGTCTTCTTCTAAAATAATAATAATAAAAATAATAGACAAAATGATCCATGACTCTTGTAGGCATGAACCAAGCATCTCCAATCCTATTAAACACCTGATACCATAAAATCCTTGCCACCACCAAACAATAAAGTAACAAATTAACTACCCATTTTCTAGATTTGTTTACATAAGAAACACCAATCCATAACAAATACACACCTCCTAAGATTGTCTCTCATGTCCAAATTTCTCCTAATATTTTTTAGCAGTATGAATTGAAACCATTATATCCCTCGTAGCCCGACCAAACTGTTTAGTGTCCAATAGGCCAAAAAACTAAAAAGCTATGTCCATTTCTTAATCATTTATATAGGCCTGTTCATCCGGCTGGATTTTTTTTCGATCTCGTCCAAAATCTGGATATCCGAACATCCGGTTCCGGTTTTTAATTCGGATTAATCTAAAATCAGATCCGGATTTTAAAAACCCAGATCAATGCAATCCGGATATGAATTTAAATTCTGGTATCAGATTTTTAAAAAAAAAAAAAACTGGTTCAAGTATTAAACCCCCTGTCCCCGACTTCTCTCCCTCTATTAAACTTTGAAACCCTAGCCACCTCCCTCAATCCCTATATGAGGTAATCTTCCCATTTTCTTTTATTTATTTATTCATTTTCCCCCAAGTACCTAATGCTCCAATTTTGTTCCAACAAACGGTAGAATGTCAACAGTCAATCTGTTTTTGTTCTTGAGTTTACTATTTGTTGGGTGGATTTTGCACACAATCGCGATTGGATCTTATCTTTTTGTGCACTGGGTTCTAATTTTTTGGGTTGATTCAGTTGTATGTGGGAAAGGATCAAAACAATAGAACGTATGTGATTGAGGACTTGATTTTAGTGGTCAGTATGATTTTTTTTTTCCTTTTCAGTAACTAAATTATAAATTGATGAAAACATGCTTTTGGTTTGTGGGCTTTGTTTGTTTATTTGCACCTTGATAGACATTGAGATATTAGGGGAGATGTGCATGGGTGCTCCATCATATAGCACAGACTTAAAAAAAAAAAAAGCACATGGGTGCTCCATCATGTACAAACTTTAAAAAAAAAAGGGTTCAAATTTGGAAATCGAATTTTCGATTTTCTAGAACCCATATGGATCCAGGTTCTGGCCCGAATCACAACCCAGGTGAATCTGATCTGAAACTCAGAATGGATTGGAGGCATAGGTTCCCGTCCGGGCCATTGACCCAAATTTTCGATCCGAAACCAACCTGAACACCTTACATTTATAGTTCTAATAAAGTGGATATTTCAGTGGGATCAACCACTAGAACACCAAAGCCTTAGCCAACATCCAGATTATGATTAATACAAAAAATGAATGAAAACAACTCTAATAAGAAGCCTACCACCGCATTGTGGATCGTGCCAAAAGCAAAGTCTCAACTATCACCTACTGCAAAACAATGTGGATCGTGGATTGAATAGGTTTCTGGTGGAGTAGAAAACTTTCATCATCTCTAGAGAGAATGATAGGTCTCTTAGAACAATGGAGAGGAACAGGAAATTCGGCAAGTTTATTCCTCTCGAAGGGGATATGGTAGAGTAGCTAGCGGTTGCAATAGAGGCTTGCATCAAAACTGGTAATCGTAAGAACTATGATCGTTTCGTGGTGATTGCAGAATATGGGGAGGTGGAAGGAGTTTTATCATTATATGGTGGGTGAAAACAGGAATGGCTATCGTAATTTCTCTGCCTTTTTGCATGAAGTTAACAAAACAAAATCCTCTGTTTTGAGAATGAAAAATAAAGGAATGGATGTGTCACCTATTCATTACTTGGGTTTGTTAAAGAGTGTGAAATATAGAAGAAAAGAAAGTGTAGATAAGGTATTCGAGGAAACGCTTATAAGAGCAACATATTTCAACCTAAATGCATTTCATTCATTTCATTATATTCCTTACATTGCATAGTCTCCTATTTATAGATAGTGTATAGCAACCCTTGATTTCATAAGCCAATTACAAAGAGACAACTGTACATTTAGAATCTGTAGTTTGTTATTTGCAGAATATTTTTGGGTCTTGTAGTGCTGCATGTTCATTTAGCATCCGAATGAGTGGTAGTGGCAGTATTTGCTATTGCAACGGAATGAGCCTTAATACCCTCCCGCGATTCAAGCGGCACTTTGGCAAGTGTGAGGTTTAATCGTAATTGAATAAACCTTGATGTTGAAAGAGGCTTGGTTAGAATGTCAGCAAGTTGATCTTTGCTAGACAGAAAGGACACCTGAAGTGCTTTAGCTGCAACTCTTTCACGTACAAAGTGATACTTCAACTCAATGTGCTTGGTTCTAGCATGTAACATAGGATTGATAGATAAGTAAGTTGCACCTAGATTATCACACCATAGGGTAGGAGGATTAGTGAGAAAACACCAAGTTCTTTTAACAATGACAGAATCCAAATGACTTTACAGGCCATGTTGGCCACTGACTTATATTTTGCTTCAGTCGATGAGCGAGCTATTGTAACTTAATTTTTGGATCCCCACGAAATCAAGTTGAGTCAAGATAAATGCAAAAGCCTATGGTGCACTTCCTGTCATCAGGGCAGCCAGTCCAATCAGCATTGGAGAAGACTGAGATTTGAAGGGAGAAGGATTTGGAGAAGAACAAGCCTAAATGAGAGGTGTTTTGAAGGTATCTAAGGATACGCTTGACAGTTTTCCAACAAGAATTTCGGCGGGAATGCATGTACTAGCAAACTTTATTCACAGCATAGGAGATGTCTAGACGTGTAAAATAAAAGTATTGAAGACAAGAATTACACTTTGGTAGAGTTGGGGGTCTTCAAAAGTGGAACCATCAAAGGCAGAAATTTTGGTTTTAACCAGTAAATCAGTAACATATTGGTTTGCATTTATTCATAGTGGACATGGGTGTGGAGACCGGTTTGCATTTATTTATATTGGTTTTAACTAGTAAATCAGTAACATATTTTGACTGGAGACAAAAAAAGACCAATGTGAACATGAGTGGCTTCTACCCCCAAAAAATAATTTAGAGACCTTAAATCTTTAACAGGAAAATATTTACCCAATGAATCAATAAAGTCCAAAATTAATTTAGGATTAGACCCAATAACCAATATGTCATCAACATAAATTAAAATGTAGATGCAATTAGTTGGAGTATGAAGAATGAAGAAATAGTGAACAGACCTAGAAGCATGAAAACCCAAAGTAAACAGTTTGTCAGATAATATGGCAAACCAGGCCCAAGGAACCTGTTTTAAACCATTAAATGATTTTTTGAGCTTACAAACATGATGAGGGTGATCTAGATGGACAAAGCCCGGCGGTTGTCTCATGAAGATGTCCTCCTCAAGGTCTTCGTGTAGAAAGGCATTTTGCACGTCCATTTGATGCAACGGCCAGTTTGAAGTCACTGCAAGAGATATAAGTAAACGAATGGTTACTGGCTTGACGGCTGGGCTAAAGGTTTTGGAGAAGTCAACTCCGAGTTGCTGATGAAAGCCTTTGGCCACAAGTTGAGCTTTTCAACATTCCAAGGTTCCATTAGCGTGTTTCTTTGTCTTGAGAACCCATTTTGACCGAAGAACATTAATGAGGAGAGGGAGGGACCAAGGTCCAAGTTTGGTTTTGAAGCAAGGCATGAAACTCGGCTTCTATGGCAGATCGCCATTCGGGGTACTTGGAAGCTTCAGTAAATGAGGAAGGTTCCTCTGGTAGAGCAAGGTTGGAGGAAGAAGAGCTGGGTTTGAGGGTTGTAGCCGAAAGAGAAGGTTGAGAAGTCAACCAAAGGACAATACCATCAGTTCATTGCTTGGGACGGGAAATATTATTTTGAGCTCGTGTAACCATAGAGTGAAGGGATGAAGCATGGGTGACCTCATTGAGAGTGGAGGTAAATGACAAGATGATAGGAACCGAAGCAAGGCTAGGGTTTGAAGGAAATGTGTGTCAACGAAAGCAGGAGGAAGGTTAGGGTTCAAGTGAGGCGATAAGTTGTTTAAGTGGGTTTGTGGACTTTGGGCCGAGGGTTGATAGGTGTTGATGGGCCTATAGAGATAGGGGAGGGGGAGTGAGTCTATGTGGGAGTGAGTGTGACGGAATTGATAAGTGGGTTAGAGTGTGAAATGTAGAAGAAAAGAAAGTGCAGATAAGGTATTCGAGAAAACACTCATGAGAGCAACAGATTTCAACGTAAATGCATTTCATTCATTTCATTATATTCTTTATATTGCACAGTCTCCAATTTATAGACAATGTATAACAACCCTTGATCTCATAAGCCAATTACAAAGAGACAGCTGTACATCATCCAGAATCTGTAGTTTGTTATTTGCAAAATATTCCTTTATCTTGTAGTGCTGCAAGTTCATTTAGCATCCGAATGAGTGGTAGTGGCAGTACTTGCTGCTGCAATAGAATGAGCCTTAATAGGGTCAACCTTTAGAAGGGTTAACCTTTAGAAGGGTTAATATAATCTTCCTTAGAATTATCTGCAACAATCCACTCAATAACATTTTACGTATACTCTTTTATTTTCACGTATAGTTTTATATATGCTGCTTGCATGTACTTTCCGAATTAACACAAACGCTTGCTATGATTTTAAACTTAAGAAATATACATCAACATATAACATGCATTCCACCAAAATTTTCTTTATTTTATAAATTAATTATAAAATAACTACAAGAATTATATTTTGTTTACTGAAAAAAAAAAAAAAACAAAAAAGTCTTTGAATTAAATAAAACGGAAAAAGGGTTGGCAGCCGCTAAACGTTAACTCGTTAAGAATGGCTATGCACGAAGCAAGCATGCCGGTCCACATTAAAATAAACTTCACTACTTTTTTCAAAAAAAGCGATCTTTTAACTTAGCAATTGCCAATTAGCAAAGTAAGTTATTCAAGGTAGCATAGGAGCACCTCTAGCACATGTCAATTTGGAATTGTGGAACTTAAATCATATAAAATTTTCTAACATTTGAACTAAAATGTTACAAAATTTCTTTAAAAAAAATAATACTACAATTTTTAATTTAGATAGAGATAATACAAGATGTGGACCTCACCATATGTAATCTTGTCCATTTTCAATGTGGGCTCGGTATATATGAAGTGGAAGCGTTTGAGGTAAAAACAAAATTGTAAAAATATCTTGGTTATTCATTTGTCTGGTTATTTAACATAGATTATATTAGTCATGATTTTGTCAGCATATGAAACTAAACGATTCATTAGTATACCATATTCTTATTTTACTTTTATTTTAGTACTCATAATATGACACTTTCATCACTCTTAATGCGTATAGACAAAATATTATAGTTGCACGTGAGTGAAAAACAAAGGGGGAAATGTTACCTTCATTTTACATAACCAGCGATACCAAGACGAAAATCCACCAAGAAAATTCACCACCTCGTTAACGTGAGAACGAGAGAGAAAAATCTGCTGAAAAACCGTATGTAAGATCACTAGAAGGGGACTATGGGATTTTGAGAACGAAAATTTGCAAGTGGGGGAGAGAGAGGATGAGAGAGGGAAGGGACGATAGCGTGTACCGGTAGGGTGGGAGATTTTACTTTTTAATCACTGCAGTTGATTTTTTTTTCTAAATATGGCCCATTCAAAATTGAACACATGTCATCGTTTGAATATCGGTCTGAAACAATTGGTCCGTGTAGCATTTTCCTTTGGTTTTTCATGTGCCGCTATATATCGACACACGGGAAGACCAGGCGCCGCATAGATGCCACAAATCTTCTTCTTTCGAAGTCAACCGGATCTTGACATACGTATAAAAAATGACTCTTTTAATTTTTATTTCTTACTTTTTTAAAGAAATAGCACAGTACTTACACATTGAATATGATTTGTCCACGCACGTGCCTGGAGTCACCCAATTTTATTTCACTTGTTCTCTATCCGACTAACCTATCCCCTAACTGTTTTAGTAGGCACGGTAACACAGCGCTAGTGTTATTGCGTATGGTCTCCACGCGTCAACAATAACATACCACCATCGCCAAATCTCACCCGCATTTGCTTTCCCTCTTGTCACATTCTCCACTTTTTGTAATATAACCGAGTACAACTAGGCAAAAAATGAAATACAGAACCCGAAGGGTACAAAACAATGGATACCTATCTCCAGAAGACAGGATAGAAAGAGTTGAGAATAAAGAGACACCCAGCACTGGTCTAAGTTAGGATAGTAGGACAGTAATCCAGTGTATCTTTAAAATTTAACCCAACATAAATTATCAACCAAGGCTTCTAGTATTGCATATCATTGCACCAACAGCATAAGAAGCAATAGTCAGTTACTGAAAATCATTACTAGCATTTGAGTAAACAAATCATGCATCCGTGATATAATATAAAAATACTGACTAACCGTCGCAAAGGTGATTTTCCCAAAACCAGTGTCTCCCATGACTGCCAGAATCTACATGAAATAAGACAAAGATAAAGAATAAATAAAAATCAACACAAATTTATAAAAATAAATGAAATAAAAAATCAACACTAATATATATATATATGTATATATTAATAGGAGTAATCAAATACACTGGATTATACAAGAAAATACCTATCCCATATTAGAGAGCTCCTAATGACCCCAAAAAGCCTATGGGAAATTACCCAAAATACATTAAGCCTAAGTAGGAATAAAACACACCTCCCTAACCCCAACCCAATGTTTTCCTAGACTAATACTCTACACGAAACACCCTCTATGAGAACATCTTCATAATACCCTCCCTCTATGAAAAATCAACCCTAAATATTACTCATCAAAATAATACTCAACATCTAAAATCTGTATAGCTTCTCTTAAATTACAGAGTTGGGGGAGCTTAAAGCTTTATTTTATAGAACTCTATGCACTTGATCCATTACTATTGACTTCAACGATATAGACCTACATGATTTCTTGTCTTTATTGCGCCTTTTTAGTTAGGGCAAACAATTATTTTCTTCTTGAGTATTGTACTGGGCTATGCCCATTCATTGATCAATAAAATTTGCTTACTTATCAGGAAAAAAAAAAAAGTCTTGAAGCCGACACTACAACAGAACAATGCTAAACAAAAAATTAAAGTTCCGGTAACCAATCTCCTATTTTATACACACCGGACACTTTCTAATATAATTAATTCAAACAGTTTAAAGCCCAACTCTTTGTAATAGCAATTAGAGGTTAATGCCCAATGCGTTGAGTAGATCATTCCCAACTTTATACCGTATTGCTGTAAATAGGAAGGCCTCAGTTGCTGACATGTGTTCATTCTCTCATAGGTCTCATCAATGGAATATCCTCTTCAATAGGGATTTTCATGATTGGAAACTATCCATGATTGCAGATTTTTTCAGTGTATTACACCCCTTGAGGACTCCAATGGCATGGGCAGATAGATTAAAATGGAAGTAGAATGACCACAAGAATGTACAGTTAAGGCTTACTACAGTTAAGGCTTACTACAAAATCTTGGAAACACATGGGTATGCTCATTTCCCCTGGAAAAATATTTGGATATCTCGTGTACCTTCTAAGATTGTCTTTTTTGTATGGACCGCCGCCCTTAGGAAGATTTTGACTACAGATAACTTAAGAATGAGGGGATGTGTAGTGTTAGATTCGTGTTATATGTGCAAAAAACAGGAGAATTTGTGGACCATCTCTTATTACATTGTGAGGTTGCAAGGGGGTTGTGGGATGCGGCTTTTTGTAGGGTTGACATTGCGTGGGTTATGCCAGGGAGGGTGGTGGATCTGATGGGTTGTTGAAGAAATATACAAGGTTGTACACAAGTGGCAGCAGTGTGGAAAATAGTACCCTTAAGCATAATGTGGTGTCTTTGGGCGGAAAGAAACGAATGTTGTTTTGAAAACAAGGAACGCACATTGGGGGAGTTACATGATTTTTTCATGCATACTTTATTGTTGTGGTTCTTTGCTATTGTATTAAATGGGAACAATGCTCATGATTTCTTGTCTTTAATTTCCAGTTCTTAGTTTGTATTTAGGTGCTCTTTTGTATACTCCCTGTATATGTTGGACTTTGCCATTTTCACTCTCATTAATGAAATTTATCTATTACTTATCAAAAAAGGTTAATGCCCAACAAAATCTTTGGTTAAGATTTGAAATATTACTCTATTGACTTCCAGGACAGGTTTCATCTTATTTCCAAAACCAAAAGTTTCTGCTGAAAATAGGCTAGATAATGGCTAGAAAAGATCAATAGTTTGGGGAGTGAGAACAAGAGGATTACAGGACAAGAAGCTCAAATGAGGAGTTCGTGGATAGAATATCTAGTATAATGAGAAGGTAGCTATGAATTAGTACAGTGGCAGGGGAGGATTAGGGAGGGATATATACTATATTTCAGAGTGGAAGCAATAGCATTTCTTTGGTTTTTCTGTTTCTTTTCTGTTTATCTTTAATGGGTATAGAGATTTTATTAAAGGTGGCACCAAATCTACAAGCAGTAAAGCTAAGGTTATCATATGCCAGAATCCAAACTTAAGAGACACTAAGCATAATGGAATCGTTCACTGCACATCTAGGAGACAAAGATTACTATTTTCCCTTTCAGCATGCCATAAGCTCCACCCTTCCCAAGGGAATAAGCCAAGCTATCCCAAGACATTTGAAAATTGAGTACCAAAGTGCTCTCGCACGTCACTGTGAAGCCCTGCTCTTCCTACACATCAAGCTCATCTCATCCATGAGTGTAATCTCCTTGATAATGTGAACAACCTCATTTTTTTTTTAATCAGTAAAACAAAACCACATGTCCTTGCTGAGGACCCATAGAGACAACAAAATCATGAAAGTCCATGCCATTAAAATCAAGAGCAATGGACCAAGTACAAACAACCTCATTTTTTATTTCTGTCACTTTGTCAGATAAGAATCTTTCTTACCCATCACTTCAATATCATGGAGATTGGCCATGAGTATCAATTTCATCCTAAAGAGTCTTTGATTTTCTGAACAAATGAAAAAATGGGTAGCTTCATTGACATACCACTAATATAGTATATGAATCTCCTCAGAGATCATAACCAATCATGGCCCTAAAATTTATGACTGGCATAAGAGGATCCAGTAGCCAAGTCCAATTAGATGGGATATTTGTTACAGTCTCATGGAAGTCAGCTAAATATGTGTACAAGATAATTAACAGATTCATCTATCTACCAATGAATTAATTCGAAATACCAAAACAACAACGCCATAAAAGTGGCTCAAAGCTATCAAGAATCAATTTGCGAGTCAATTTTCTTTACCTCGCTCATCATCAGCGGGCTTTAGCCTAAAGGAATCCGCTGTCTCAGAGTCTAGCCCATCTAATACCACAGCTTGATACGTCCTAATCTCACCTCCATCGCCAAGATCCTTGGCCAAGAAGGTTATATAATACCTGATTCCCCTGGAAGCCCGACTCATTGCCTTCAAGACCCTAACAAACTCCAACTCTGCATTCGTATCCTACACACCAACCAAAGCCATCACGAATTTTCACATCTTTCTGTTTAAAAAGATGATGGGGATAATAATTTTTATAATGATGATGATGACGATAATAATAATAATAATAATAATAATAATAAGAGAGAGAGAGAGAGAAAAAAAAAAAAAACCTTGAACCGACGATTGTATTCGTCTATTGCGAGCTGCGAAAACCGTTTATACCTATCATAGTTGTAGTCCATGTTGCATGGTAGAATTTGGTGGAGACAATTGACGCCAGGGATTTCCGAAACATCAAAGCCCTAAACCAACAAATGACCCGAAAATATGGAGGAATTAAGCAAAGAAATTAAAGCTGGAGTAGGCGTAGACAATGATAATGGAAGATCGGATCAAATATAGTCAAACTCACGCCACTTTTCAAAACTTGTTCGTTGTAGGAGTAGGCTTCCTCTGGTGTCATCTCATCACGGAAATCATATAGCGCGTCATATGGCGACGGAGATGAAGAAAAATTATTTTGGCGGCGGATTAATTCTCTTTCCAGCTTGTCGTAGCCAAACAATTCCACAAGACCCATCTCATCCGTCTCCATTGCTCTAAGCGATAACCCAACAATTGGAGAAACGCGAAGACAAACCTAGCCGCTGACGCACTCTCCCTCGCCTCAATGACCTAAGCAAGCACGGGAATGTCTCTCTCGTTAGAAATCTGTCCACGTTAATTTTTCTTTGCATTAGAGAATAGGCATCACCTGTTACAAAAAAAAAATCAATCAAACATCTTTAAAAAATTAAAATATGTAAGAAAAAAATGAATTATATAAAAAAGTAATTAAAAAACACTAAAAAGTAGGAATATTAAGAAATAATTACAAGAGAGTTTACTTCGAATAAATGCTTGTTTTCAACATTTAATATTTATGATAATGCTCATGTAGTCTTGAATTATCAATCCTCTAAACCACGATTTCTTATGCATAATGAGTAAGAATACATCTAGGATTATTTTATACTTAATCAGAGCATATCACTTCGTTAAAATATGAGAAATTATATTTACACTCATAAAATGTACAAATGTTACATATTTTTTTTTTAAAAATTGACTAAATATGCAAAATTAATTTTTATAATTGTAGACCTCATTATTTTTTAAAAAGAGCACGCAATGCTTATATAACATATGATTGTATCTAACATTATTCTTAAAATATAATACTCGCGTAATTTTATATAGAATTATAAAATAATTGTAAAAATATTTCAAATAAATCATTTTCTACTTATAAAATAGGGTTACAAATAGAACAAAATGCCCACACTTTGGGCCGGGTTGAAATTTCATTTATTTCTTAATATTTTTTATTTTTTATTTTTTAAAAATATTTAAGGAAATTTTGAATCCGGTTGGGAATCCAAAATCTGGATGAACACCCTTAATTGGGTGTATCAAATGCTATCAATCCTCAAATTATAAGATTTGGTTTAAGATTTTATCCCAAAACCAACTCACATCCGAATTCCCTTAATAGGAGATGGGTTTAGAGGAGGATAGAATAACCCCGTAAATTTGGGAGGTTATTATTCATCCCTATATCAAATTTTAAATATATTTTATTAAAAATAATTAAAAATGTGAAATAGAGCTATAAAAAAATAATAAAAGAATATTATTTTAATTGAATAGAAAAAGGATATGAATGAGACGTGTGAGGTTTTTTGAATATGAGTAAAATTTAAAAACAATGTATAAGGAGGATAGTTTTTAGTTAGAATTTGAGAAAAATTTTAGAGAATGTGATGTGGATGTTCTTAGAGATTATACTATCAAGTTATAGGTCAAACCAAAGGCGGAATGCCCTAATTCCAACTTTGATTCCGATTGTGTCAAAATTCGAATTTAAACTTTGATTTCGACCATGGTAGGCTCAATTGGAGCAGAGTCGAAGACACAATCACCCAAAAACCACCCAAATCAAAACAAGCAAAATCATCCGAAAATAACAAAAACCCAAATCACCTAAAAATCACGAGAAGCAAAATTTGAAAGCAAAAATCATCATACACCCAAATCACAAGCAAAATACCTAAATCAAACAGTCCGCGAACCCAAAATTATTTCATAACTTTAGTACAATTTTGGAATTTAAAAAAATTAAATTATTTATTATATTTTATATACAAATTTAAAGAAATTATAACAACGACATAAGAGAAGAGGAGATGAAATACTTTCATTATTCAAATGAGGCCTAATTTTTCTTTCCAACAGGCATCACCATTGACAAAAAATAAATCAAACATATTTAAATAAGTAAAAAATAAATAAATTTTATAAAAAAAAGTAATTAAAAACACTAAAATTTGAGAATATTAAAAAGGAGTCCAAGAATGGGAGGGCTAAAAAATCTTAAAAGCTCACAAAAACATAAATCTAATAAAAAATAAATTCAAAAAAGAAAGATACATACAAAAACAAAAAAGAAGATAAACTCAAGAAGGTTACAAACAAAAAAAAAATTAAAAGTATTAAACACCTAGAAACAAATATTAAATTTTCTATTTATGTTTTAATCACTTAAGATAGCTAACTTAGGTACATATTGATATACTAGTGTAGATGCTACGTGCCTTGCCCCTTACACATAGCACCTGGCTAGAATAAAAATAATATATTTATAAATCTTTGAAAATGTTGAAATAGAATAATTTGTATATAAAATCTGAAAAAAAAAAAGAATAAATTTTGGGCTAAATTTTGGGAAATAAAACTTTTGTTAAATTTATTTTTATATTTTTTAAGAAAGTTTAGGGTTTGCACTCAAAATCTCTCTCATCCCTTTTTTAGGGAAATTTTTAAAAAAATCTATAAACAAGAAATAAAATATGTTAAAAATAGGATAGTGTAGAATAGAATAAAGACTTAATATAAAAATCTAAAATTAGTTTTAAACTAATGAATTAATGAATTAGGTGGGTATAGAGTAAAATTCGAAATATATTTTTCCTTTCTTAGCCAAAGTTTTTAATTAAAAAACAATTATTGGCATTCAAAATAATAAAAATGTGACACCCAAATTCTAAAAACTAATTATGTTTACATGTGGAATGTATATGAGGAAATAATAATCTTATCTTCTAGATAAAGCAATCATGAAGTTTTGCATTCTTAGTTATCTTCTGTAGATAGTCATGGACTTTTAATATTTTCATGCATTTTTTCATAACCAAACATGTTCTCCACTGAACGAGATCTTGTTTTTCAAAGAAAGGATATTATGCATTTTGACATATATTAAATTAGAGAATTTTTGTGAAAGATAGATGTTTATGTTTTTCATAAACATAAACATTTGACCTGAAACATAAACATTTCAGGTTAAAAAAACTTTTGACCTGAAATTTAAAAATTCAGGCCCAACTCATGTGAAAGCCCAGATCAAATAAACAAAGCCTAGCCCCCTTCCGTAAACGGCACCGTTTTTCCTATGGTTAAAACCCTCATTTCTTTTCTTCATCTCCTCTCATCTCTCCCCTCCCGCACGCTCAAGAACAAAGATCCCTTGATCTCCAACAGCAACTTCCTTCTCACGCAGCGAACTTCATGGTCTCCGCTATGCACATCATAGTTCACACCCACCGCCAACAATAAAAGAAACTCAAACATCAGTCAACATTAAATTGCATCAATTAACATTGGCTCTTGAAAGCATGTCAAATAAAAGAATTTCCAAGAAAAAAAAAAACAATGTTTTTAGCGGTTAGATGCTAAGAGCATTGATATTAGATTGACTAATTTTTTTTTTTAAAAAAGTATAATTTTGCACACATATCAAAAAATTTTAGTCATATTTGATCAATAATAGAAAAAAAAATACAAAAAAAGAATAAAAATACTCTTACTTTTCAAAATTGAGTAGCAAATTTAAAGTTTTCTTCAAATTTGAAGAAGATTTTGAATTTGCTATTCACTTTTGAAAAGTAAAAGTATTTTGAAGAAGATTTTGAATTTGCTATTCAATTTGAAAAGTAAAAGTATTTTTATTCTCTTTTGAAGAAGACTTTAAATTTGCTATTCACTTTTGTAAAGTAAGAGTATTTTTATTCTCTTTTTGTACATTTTTTGTACTATTGATTAAAGATGACTAAATTTTTTTGATATGTGTGCAAAAATTATATTTTTTAAAGAAATTTTTTAGCTAATTTAATGTCAATGCTCTAAGGCATCTAATGCCTTCCCAGTGTTGGTAAATATTGTCAAGGCATTATCCTGCAGCCCTATGATTCCAAAACTAAGCTTCAAAAACCCCACCTACGACATGGTCCACCTCGAGCGACGTAAAGCTCACCTTGAGCTCTGAGGATGGCGTCAGTGTCTCCGTGAATCTCCACCGTCGTCGCCCACAGTTGGATCTTTTTGGTCAAGTTGTCTGAGCTATGGAAGAAGCCGAAGAGATTGGCAGGGTCGCCGTACGTTGTGGAAATTGCAGACTGCGACGACGTCGAGATTTGTTGCTTCCCGTTGTGTCGTTACCTTCGTTGTTGAGTTTTCTTTTTTTTGTTGGTAAAAGACAACAGCGGCATTTAGAACAAATATAGGGGTATAAATGGAACGGGAATTTTAAAAAAATCTACTGTTCATTTGGTTTACTTTCTATAGTCACTTTTTAAGTATAAAGATATAAAAAAAACCTTTAGTGCTAGGAAATCGGTTATGCATAACCATATGAAAATGGCTGACGCCACATCAACCCAATTTTTTTAAAAAAAAAACATTTGAAATATGGGAGGGAAATCAGATTCAGTCGACCTCATTTTGCATGCAAAGCACTTCGCACCTCCATTTTCGCATGTGGAGCTTCGCACCTCCATTTCGCACGTAGAGCTTCATACGTCTGTGAGGGTGGTTTCCACCATGGGTAGGACTGGACCACCATTGCACATTCAACCTCTGGTTTGCGATCGAAGCTGTGAGTTTGGACAGAGAGAGGTTTGCTTATTTTCCTTTGATTTGGTTATTTAAGATGTGATGTTTTGCTTATTCCTCTATGATTCGGTTCTTTATGGTAGATTGTTCTCATTCTTCACAAGTGTTTTATGAATTAATTGGATGATTTGGTGTGTTTAGCTTATTCTTCTGTGATTTGGCCCAGAGTCTTCTACGAGTTTTGGTGGAATCAGAGTTAAGATAGACAAATATAGGACCATAATTTTGAGGGTTAGGGTTACGGTTACGGTTTGGATTTAGGATTTGGGTGCGTTTTAGTTGATGGAGAAGATTCTACGATTTTTGCTCTGGGCATTCCTTTGACATAAACACTTCTAGAACAATTAAAACGACGTGAAAAAATAAATAATAAATAAAACTAAACATTGCTTTTGAGGTTAGCATACGTGTTAGAGTTGGGAGACATCTTGTAGGTCATTTTATGGTTAATTATTAGTCAAGGAAAATGTATTAATACATTGTAACCCAAAACCAACAAATAGATTTGGTACAAATGTAAAATGCCTTTTATTTAAAAATTATATTCTAAATCAAATTATGTCACTTGTATAGTGTGTGGTATAAAGTCCTTCAAATAGAATTATTTTGTACTTTTTCCTTGTTAATATGTGCTACAATAAAGAAAGGTCCAATGTTTTTTTAAATGCATTCAAGAGGAAGCTATAAAGGAAATGATTAATTTGCACTTCTTCTACAAATTTATACTCCTACAAATTTATAGTAGTTTTGTAAAATTGAAAGCCTTTTTAACTGAAGTGGCATCCTTGCATTGGTTGGTTTGAAATGGATTGTAAATGAGTTGTAATTATAATTTATATTAGCACTCACAAAAGCATAACTTTTTTTTTTGATAAGAAGCAAAGCATTGCATTCATGATTGGAACATTACAAACAATGAGTATCCAACCAAAACAGATTAGAGATACAATGAGGGACCGACCCAAGCCACATCTCCACATCATAAATATGCCAAAGCATTATGAGCAAGGAAATGGGCACTTTGTTCCCCAATCTTGGGACATGAAGCACATTAGATGTAACAAAATAAGACAACAACCTTTTGACCTCTGCAATAATATTGCCCATACTAGACATACACGGTTCAGTAGCTTTGACAGCCTCAACTATTCCCAAGCTATTACTCTCAAGGATTATATTAGGGTAGCCAACTTGTAGACAAAATCGTAAGCTCCTCAACATTGTAGTGACTTCAATGGCATTTGAATCAACAACCTTATTTTCCGCCTTACTAACTGCAAGTAGGGTAGCACCTTGAGAGTCACAAACCACTGCTCCTATCTCAGCCTTCTTTAAGTCATAAAATATAACCCCATCAATGTTAAACTTACAATGGCCAATTGGAGGAGGTTGCCAAGCACATGACCTAATCATTTGAGTGGGACTAGAAGCGATTAATATAACCTTTACCTAATCATTTGATTAATTTTTTATTAATCAAAATATAAAATTAGAAATTTCAAAATAAAATAATAAAAAATCAACTCGAGAAAGCAGGTAAAGGGCATGGTGAATAACTTGAAAAGGTTTTATTTTAATCTCCTATAGATCAGTTTACGCCTTCTATACCAGAAAGCCCATGCCAAAGCAAAGAATCTGGCAATAAGATCTCGATCACCCTAGTTAATCACCATCTGAATTATATCAGCTACATCCATAGAAGTTGAAAATCGAGAGAAAAAAGGAAAGTGTAGGGGCCAATCAAGGATATCCCTGCATTGAAATAAAGCATGCTTTAAATCTTCCTGAGTTGAATGACAGAAATCACAGGATGGATTCAAGACAACTTTCTTCTGGGACAAATTTAACTTTGAAGGGAGACTGTCATAACAAACTCTCCATGCAAACACTTTATCGTGTAGACTATAATATTAGTATGGGCCGATTCCATTTCAATAATGACTATAAAGAAGTTAAAAAAGAACCCCTATTGTGAAAAATGGGTGATTGTATATTGGGAATACTAGGCAATGTATGTTTTGTTGAGAATTTGATCGTGTAGATTTGGTACTTTATATTATTCTATAATATGAAGTTTGTGGGATTTTATTATAGTTTACCATGTGATTATTTGCAAAATTAGATTGCTTTGCCTATTTTAGGAATTGATCTTATTTCGCTACGATACGTATTACATACTGCTAGTAAGTTTAAGTGTATGCATAATATTTCCGACATGTACGAAGGGGCAAGTAGCCTAGTGTTATATGTTCCGACGTTTCAGTTTACGTTATATCCCAAATGTAGATTGGGGGTGTCAACAGGAAAGCTGTCCTTTGGACATTCTTTCTTGAGGTCGGTAAAGTCGACACACACCCGCCGCTTGCCACTCACCTTTTTGATGAGTACCACGTTGGAGAGCCACTCGAGATAGTGGACTTTCCTGATAAACAAGGCCACCAAGAGGTGGTCGACTTCCTCCATGATCACTACATATTTTTTTTGCACAGAAGCTTCACTTCTTCTATTTAACTTTCCTAGCGATGAGGTCGACACTCAGCCTGTGTTCCACTATGGAGTTGTCTATGCCGGGCTTGTCTTTGTGGTTCCAGGCAAAGACATCCCGGTGTTCAGCTAGGAGCTGCTCCAGGACCAGCTTCAGGTTAGGTGCCAGTTTGGTGCCTATCTGCACCTTTTGGTTTGGCTTCATTGGATCGAGGGCAATCAATTCCAGCGGCTTGTTAGACTTGGCCTACCTCAGGGCTTGTTCATCTTGCACTTCTTCGTCCCATTCGGTTAAGGGTGGGGGCTCAGGCAACTCATTCGCCCTGTCGCCGACGTTGGCGAGCATCACCATCTAGCACTTGTGCCTTAACTCACAAGAGTAACATTCTCGTGCCAAGACCTGCTCACCCCGGACTTCAATTGTCTCCTGGTTGGTAGGGAATTTCATCTTCAGGTGGAACGTCGAGGTGATCGCTTTTAGGCAATTCAGGATGGGACGCCCTAGTATCGCGTTGTATGAGGATGGAGCCTTGACGACCAGGAAGTTGGTCATGACCATTGCTGTCTTGGGGGCAATCCCAACAAGGATCAAGAGGGTGACCAGGCTTATAGGTTGGATCATGTCGCTGGTGAATCTTTTGAGAACGGTCGGGGCTGGTCACGGCCTGTCGTGCCCAATAATGCCCATTCTAGTGAAGGCCTCCCAGTATATGATGTTCGCTGAGCTGGCGTTGTTGATTAGGGTCTTTCTGGGGGTGTAGTTTGCCATTTGCAGGGTCACTACTAGGGCGTCATCGTGCGGGTGTAGGACTCCTTCCTCATCCCTCTCATCAAAAGTGATCAGGGGGCTCCGTGGAAACTAAGCTCCCACATGGGTGCTCCGTGCGGTGAACAACTCGCCATAGCGTGCCTCATAGGCGTACGCTTTTCTTGATGAGGAGGTCGCACTGCTCCTCAAAACTCCTTCTGCGATTGTTCGAATCTTGCCCAGAGGCTCACTATCTCGAGGTGGGCTCCGGTAGTCTTCATGCCTTGGTTGTCATCTATGTGGACTTGCGTTGCGCCTCGGGGGTGAGCGTCTCCCCTCTTATTAGGCACTTCGCTATTCTTCTTCCCTCCTCATTTTGTTCAGGATGAAACAATTCTGGGTGCTGTGCCCGTCGAATCGATAGTACTCGCAGTATGCACCAGTGAAGGCCAGCCACGCTTACTCTCTGCTCTATCTCGGAGGTGGGGTGTGGAACGCTGACCTGTCCGATTTTGCTATTCCCTAACTTTGGGACCGATTCTCTTCCTGCCATCCCAAGAAGGGCTCCCTTGCTAGTTTGTGGCCCATTTGTTCGCTCGTTCAATCTTCTCGCATCGAGTCTTGCGCCAAGGTGACCTACTGTCGGCTCAGTCCTTGAACTCCACCAAGGTGATGGGGGTCTTGCGCACAATTCCTACCATGAACAGGCTCCTAGGCCATATCTGGCCTAAGAGAGCGGCTAGGGCAATCTTCTCATCCTGGTCGTCTGTGATCTACGCTTCTTATTGAATCGAGAAAGGTAGTTCTTCAGACTCTCCCAGTCGTGCTGCTTGACCGTGAGGAGATAGGCCACTGGGTGCTTCCTTTTGCGGCTCCCCAAGAATTGGGTCAGGAAGAGATGGGCCAAGCAGTCGAAGTTGTTGATCGTCCCGGCTAGAATAGTCCCAAACCAACCTCAGGTTGCCCTTTTCAGGGTAAGCAGGAAGGCTTTGCATGTCACCTTGTCTAGGTAATCGTGCAGGCTCATGTGCGTCCTGAATGCCTCCAAATGCTTGAACGAGTCTCTGTCCCCGTCATAAAGGTCCATCTGGGGCACTTTGAATTTCAGTATGAGGGGTACAACCAGCACACTAGCGTTGTATGGTGACCCTGAGCTGTTGCGCAGTTGCTTGATTATGGAGGGTGCCTTGATTAATTGGGCCATCTCTGCGTACTTGTCCCCTATCTCCCGGAGCTCTAGGTGCAGTTTGTGCCTTTCTTCCTCTACTTGGTCAGGTCCTTAATCTCGTCGGGAGCTTGCGTGCTTGCTGGCGGATGGCTCATGATGAGCCTCACGTTCCTCTTTGTTCCTCCGCAACTCTTTGTTTTTCACTGCCAATTTCCTAATGGTTTCCTCCACTGCTCGAGTTTGGCTTCCATCGTATTGTCGTTAAGTTCTTCTCGACAGCTTGTTTGGGATTGCGTGGCATGCAGAGTATATGTTAATAAGATCCCACAGACGGCGTTACTGTTGAGGTCATGTTCTGCGACCTGGGCTACTCGGCAATAATCAAACACTCCAGTGCTGTGCAAGGGTTGAATGAGCAGGCGGTGGTGCCCTAAGATCATTATGATGCCAAAGTTAGTGAGATAATAGAGAGAATAAGTAAATGATATGACAGTTAGGATAAATGGATTAACCTAAAACTCGTTGAATCTCTAGCAATTTATAGGCCTTGACGGGCACTAGGCATGCTTTTGAGGGACGTGACTGTTGTCCCATCAACTCAGGTCATCATTCCCTCTACCATGTCTGGGTGATCTCCCCTACCACATTTTAATCTGCGGGCAAGTTGTCCCCTCTGCAATGCTATGTCAGTCTTTGCTTTGCCCAGAGGCGTTCTTGGGCTCCTGATCCACATTTAATGCGGTGATGGGTTCTTACTGCACATTTAATGCCTCTGGGCCAGTTGGACATGCTTTTGCTTGGCTCGCGTTTAATGTGGTGTGCCCCTTGCAGACTTCTGCATTCAATGCGGCGTGCTTTGGGCAAGCACTCGCATTTAATGCGATGCAGTTCTGGCAGGCACTTGCATTTAATGCGGTGTGGGTGTCCTTGACCTCTTCTGACTCGGTCTTGCCCATCATTCGACTCACCGTACTAGTAGCCTTTCGCCTGGTCTTCCATGGTCTCGCCTTTCGCTTGGTCTTCCATGGAATTGCCTCTCGCCCTAACAAGAAGGGTAGATCAGGGTCTTCTTAGGATTGGGCCTCCCCTGGGCTTCATGCTGGACCCACAACCCGACATTCCCTTGCGGATTCTCCCCTCATAAGGAATCTTTGCCTCAAGTATTCATGTTCTTTTAGTTTATTTTCATAGATTTCTTATTCATTACTTTTGATTTAATTCTTGAATTTTTTTGGGTTTCTTTTTATATATATTACATTTTAAATTATTCTTTTGATTTTTACGTTCATTACTCATAATACCCATATGGCTCCGCGTGACTTGTTAAATAACATGCTGCATGCATGAGTTGTGATGGGTCATGTTGGTTTTGAGCTACTTAGAGCATTAACATTAGATTTATTATTAGACTCTCAAATATAAATTTAATAGTTTTATCTAAAATAATTTTATATTGGACTAATCAAAACTAGGGGTATAAATGGTCCGGTCCGGGAAATTTGTGTACCGATTCCATTCGGTCCAAGAATTCTCTCACCCTAGACTGGACCGAACAGAAGTTCGGTCTATACCGATTCTGTCCAATTCGGTCCAGGGGCGGTCCGGTCCAGTCTAGGAGTGCCCCATATGATTTAATGGGCTAAATTTAATCTAAAATTCTACAATGATCAAATATTTTTTTGGCCCAAATTTAACTGCTATAAGTTATAATATATTAATATTATAAAAGTATATATTATATATTAATATGTTAGTGTATATTATATATTAAGTATGTTAGTAAATTATAACTAATAGTCTAATAGTCTAATAACACTATTACATTAGTATATATTAATAAACTATAACTAATAAGTAATAACACTATTATAATTTACATTAGTATATTATATATTTATATGTTAATAAATAGTGATAAATTAGTAATAATATATTAAATAATAATAATACACTTATTATTTATATGTTAATATTATAAGAGTATATATTATATATTAATATGTTAGTTAATACTAAATATTAAGTATGTTAGTAAACTATAACTAATAGTCTAATAATCTTAGAGTCTAATAATACTATTACATTAGTATATGTTAATAAACTATAACTAATAAGTAATAATATTATTACAATTTACATTAGTATATTATATATTTATATGTTAGTAAAATGTGATAAATTAGTAATAATATATTAAATAATAATACACTTAATATTTATATGTTAATATTATAAGAGTATATATTATATATTAATATGTTAGTCTATATTAAATATTAAGTATGTTAGTAAATTATAACTAATAGTCTAATAATCTAATAGTCTAATAATACTATTACATTAGTATATGTTAATAAACTATAACTAATTAGTAATAACACTATTACAATTTACATTAGTATATTATATATTTATATGTTAGTAAATAATGATAAATTAGTAATAATATATTAAATAATAATAATATACTTATTACTTATAAGTTATTACTAATACTTTATCTAGATATACTATAATTTATATTTTTATACTATAACTAGTCAACTACTAGTCTACTATAAATCATAATATGTTAATATTATAAGAGTATATATTATATATTAATATGTTAATATATATTAATATTAATATTAAAACTTATATATTATTATTTATATATACATATATTTAAAAATAAAAATTAAAAAAAAAAACTCCAGGGATTCGGTCCGGTCCAGGGGGATGAATTTCCTAGACCGAGATCGGACCGGAATTTTCCGGTCCATATATTTTTTGGACCGGACCGGACCGGACTCCAACTGGTTCGGTCCGGGACAACCGGTCCAGTCCGGTCCGCGGGTCCAGCTCGATTTTTTACAACCCTAATCAAAACCCACCTACTCAAATTTTGAGTTATAATACTTGGGTATTATTTTTTACATTTGAAGGGTTACTATTCACCCATCAAAATATTTTTTTTATTACTTTTTAATCTTTTTGTTGGAGAAATAAATTATAAATTAGTTTGTTGGTTTCATAAATTATATTTTATACTATTATTTTGATAAATCTAATGATAAATTCAATGTGAAGTTATGGATGCTGAAATGTTGACTTTCCATTAAATTATAAAGAAAATTTTGATGTAGTCAATGCCACTGCTTTTATAGTCTTACAGTTTACAACTAAAATTCAAGACAAGTTTAGAGAGTGAGATAAGATAAAATTTTTATAAATAATAATAAATAATTTGTAAATACTGATGAAATAGTTTGAATTAGGCCCCATTTAGATAGTTAGATAATATGAGATAATTTTATATGAAAGTTGAAAGTTAATTTAAAATATTGTTAGAATATCATTTTTCTTATTATTATTGTTTTAAGATTTTAAAAAGTTGAATTCAAGTTTGAAAAAATTGTAATGATGAGATAAAATGAGATAAGTTTTGATAGTTTCTTAATCTAAACGAGACCTTAATATTTTATGAGATTTAGGAAAGGAAAAAAAAGTTGAATAAAAATATTATAAAAGAAAAATATTTTAAAAGTTTTTAATATTATTTTTATTTGAAAATTCTGAAAAAGTTATATTATTTTTTATTTTTTGTTTGATAGTTTGGAAAAATTTTAATATTTCGTTTGAAAAAATTATAATGCTTGGTTTAAAAGTATTTATCTTTAAGTGATGTTTGAGAATGAGATGATATTAGAATTTTGAGATGAATTTTTTTTTCCAAACAAGCCCAAAACAATATATCACTATTTAATCTTTCTATGATCACATGGAGTAAAAACTCCAGTTAGAAAGCAAGACGGGTAATTTGTGATAAGGAGCCACGCTACTCAATATTTCACACTATACACTTTATATATAATATTTATTTTATTTTATTCTGATTAAACTAAGTGAATGATTTTACTTATCATCTATACATGCATCACATACTTATAATAGAATATATATATATATATATATATATATATATATGTTAGAAAGTCAAAGAAAAGGGTGGTGAATAACCACCCACTTTGTTCGATCGAATTGAGCTACGACAATTAAATCGTAACTTGCTCATAATTGACATTGAGTTCCTCATATAAATTGGAGTAATTCATTTGTACTTTTTTTTTGCCATTAATTTTTTTTTTTATTGAAATTTTCTTTAATAAGGTTTTAATGAGACATATTTTTATAGATGATCATTCCAAAGAAAATATTATAAAAGTCAAAGAAATGAAGCAGTAAATGACCACCCTTTTATTCAATCAAATTGAGTTATAACAATTAAGCCATAACTTACTCCGTGATTGACGCTAACTCCTATATTAATGAGAGCAATTTATTTATACGAGTAAGAAAGGAAAGCTTTAACTTTTTAGTAATAAAGAGTTTTAAATTTTTTTTATTAATTTCCTTACAATATTAATTTTTTCTTTAATTTATAACAATATAATATATATTGTGTGAAGATGATATATATAATTATTCAATAGTACTAAATATAGCTATTTTTAAAAACATACTTTTCAATGAGATATATTAACAAAATAACGAAATTTTTATATTTGTTTTATAAAAATACATTTAAAATGATTGTAAAACTCATTGTAAAAGAGCTGATTTGATTACTAGGAACCTTCATTAATTCCTCGGTATATTCGTAACACCGTGAATCCATGATCTAGTTTTTGACAGTAACAGTGCCTGGAATTGCAGTCCTATCGCGCAAAGTACGAGTAATTTTATTGGATTGATGAAAAGTTTAACTTCATAAAAATATAATTATTAAAATCTTCAAAAATTAAAAATTTAGACTTACTATTACAATAAAACAAAATAATATTTGAAAGATGGATACTACTATACACCTATTATATCTTTATTGTATTATTCTTCTCTATTATAAAATTAAAAAAAAAAACTACTATTGCAATAGAGAAATATATACGAAACTTTTTAATAACTTTTAATAACTGAAACTTTTTTCTCTTTCGATATTTTTTTATAAATTTCATAACAACTGAAACCCATATTTATAGGCATTAAAATTACTATGCAAGTTATTATACAAGTCACTATGCAAGATTTAAAATAATAGTGGTGGGGTCATTCACATAATTTTAGTAGTGGGACAGGGGACGGCAGCCGTCCCTCCAATCGATTTTCATTTCATTACACTCCCCTTGAATGATCACCCATAAAGAATCTGCCTCGTTAAAACTTTGCCAAGGAAAAACCCAATGGGAAGAAAAACCAATGCCAAAGAAAAAGAATACAGTCTTCTTAGGGATCCACAAATACTTTAAGATTGCCTCATTAAAACCTTGCAAATAAAAACCCAGTGGGACAAAACCTTAGCGAAGAAAAAAGAGTATAATCACCACAAGTTTTCAGGACATTTACTCCCCTTAAAAAGTGCATGACAATAGATATTTGAGTCTTTGCATTTCAATGTTATGTACAATCTTCTTGAATTTCGCAGTTGGTAATGCCTTTGTGAATAAATCTTCCAGATTATCACTACATCGTATCTACTTGACATCAATTTCTTTTTCTTTTGAAGTTCATGAGTATAAAAGAATTTAGGTGAAATATGTTTGGTTCTGTCACTTTTGATATATCCTCATCTGATTTGAATGATACAAGTAGTATTATCTTCATATAAAATTGTTGGGCTATTATTGATCATGGGGAGTCCACACTTTTCTTAGATATGTTGAATTACTGATCTCAGCCAAATACACTCTTGACTTGCTTCATGAATAGCAATGATTTTTGAATGATTTGAAAAAGTAGCAGATAGTGTCTGCTTAACAGATCTTTATGATATGGCAGTATCTCCATAAATAAATAAATATCCAATTTGAGATCTACTTATGTGTGGGTCTGAAAGATAACCTGCATCTGCATACCTAATCAATTATGGACTTGATCTACATTAATAAAATAATTTCTTATTAACCGTACCATGAAGGTATGAAAGACATGTTTAATGTCATTCCAATGCCTTCAAGTTGGTGCAGAACTATATCTTGCAAGCAGATTAACTGAGAATGTAATATCTGGTTGAATGCAATTTGCAAGATATATCAAAACTCCAATTGCACTGAGATATAGTATTTCAGGACCAAGAATTTTTTCATCATCATCACAAGGACAGAATGGATCATTCTTCACATCAAGTGTTCAAACAATCATTAGAGTACTCAGAGGATGAGCTTTGTCCATATAAAAATGCTTCAGGACTTTTTCAGTATACATGGACTGATGAATAAAAATTCTATTTGGCAAGTGCTCGAGTTGCAGGCCGAGACAAAGTTTTATTTTTCCAAGATCTGTCGTTTCAAATTCATTCTTAAATATGTAGCGACTCTTGAGATCTCTTTAGGAGTTCCCACAATATTTAAATCATCAACATAAACCGCAATAATGACAAATTCGAATTCTGATTTCTTAATAAAAATACATGGGCATATATAGGATTAGTCTCAAATATTTCTTTCAATAGATATTCGCTTAAGCGATTATACCACATGTATTTGAATTGATTCAACCCATATAAAGATCTTTGTAATCTGATAGAGTAAATATTTCTAGATGTACTTGTAGATACTTCAGGCATTTTATATCTTTCAGAGATTTTCATATATATGTCATGGTCTAAGGATCTATATAAATATGTAGTGACCATATCCATCAACCGCATTTCTAATCCTTTTATAACAACCAGACTAATCAAAAATTTAAATGTGATTGCATTCATAACGGAAGAATATGTTTCTTCATAATCAAACCTGGGTTTCTGCAAGAAACCTTGTGCGACAAGCCATGCTTTGTACCGCACAATTTCATTTTTCTTATTACGTTTTCGTACAAATACCCACTTATATCTAACAGGTATTACACCCTTTGGTGTTTGGATAACAAGTCTAAATACTTCTCGCTTTGCTAGCGAATTTAATTTAGCTTCAATAGCTGCTTTCCATTTTGACCAATTATTTCTACGTCGACATTCTTCGACAGTTTTTGGCTCACTTTCTTCATTATTTCTGGTAATGTCAAGGATTATTTTATATGAAAATATGTTGTCGACAAAAGTTTTATTTCTATCCAGAATTTCTCCAGTATTCATGAAATATATTGAGATCTCATTATTTTCAGGTACTTGTTCCTTTTCAGGGGAAAACATTTCATGAAACACATCTTTAGGAGGTCCCTTTTTAGGAGATTTATACTCTTCAAGAGTTTCCTCTTCAGGAAGTTCTAGAATAGAAGATTTGAACTCTTTAGAAGCACAAATTATATTTATAGCCTGTATTGTATGTATGTGTTCTTCAGAAATACCAAATTCATTTTTTATTCTTTTCCTTCTAGAAATCTTATCTTTTACACTAATAGGTCTTCCATGCTTCAGGCGTGTCTTAGACTCACCTATTACTATTTTGACAATTTATCCTTCAGGGACTTCAATCCTTACTGGAGTATTAACAACAGGAATATAAGATTTTATTACACCTTTAATGTCACTAAATACATCCAGTAAATGATTTCCAACATTTTATAAATGAATAATCGTCTAAACTTCCAGTTTACATTCATTTGTAAGAGGATCAAATTGGGACAGAGTCTTATTATCCCAAGTAATATCTTGTCGTGCTTCAGACACTGACCTTTCTTTACCCATTAATGGAAAAGTGGATTCGTCAAAATGACAATTCTCAAAATGTACTTTAAACATATCTCCTGTAAGGGGCTCAAGATATCTGATAATAGATTGAGAATTAAAACTAACATATATCCCAAATCTATGTTGATGACCCATTTTTATACGCTGTGGAGGTGCAATTGGAACATATACAGCACATCCAAAAGTACGAAGATGAGAATTATTTGGTTGTTGACTGAATGCAAGCTGTAATGAAAAATATTTATGATATGCAGATGGTCTAATGTGAATTAATGATGCTGTATGAAGTATAGCATGTCCCCAAACAGAAACAAGAAGTCTTGATTTCATAAGTAAAGGTCTAGCGATTAGCTGAAGCTTTTTGATCAAAGATTTAGCTAAGCCGTTTTGAGTATGTGTATGGGCAACAGGATGTTCAACATCTATTCCTATTAACATGCAATAATCATTAAAAGTTTGAGATGAAAATTTACCTATATTATCCAATCGAATGGTCTTAATTGGATACTTAGGAAATTGTGTTCGTAATTTGATTATCTAAGTAAGAAGTCTAGTAAATGCAACATTTTTAGTGGAAAGCAGACAAACATATGACCATCGACTAGATACATCAATCAAAACCATAAAGTATCTAAATGGTCCACTTGATGGATGAATAAGCCTACACATATCTCCGTGAATCCTTTGTAAAAAGGATGGAGATTCAACAATGACTTTTGAGGGAGATGGTCTGATAATCAACTTACATTGAGAACATGTAGAGCACGGAGATTCATTGAGTAGAAATATCTTTTGATTCTTTAAGAGATGTCCATGCGAATTTTCAATAATTCATTTCATTATTATATATTCCGGATGTCCAAGGTGATCATGCCAAGTCATAAATATTTTGGGATCAATGCACTTCTGGTATATTACCACATATGATTCAATTGTTCTCATTTTTGTATAATAAAATCCAGAATATAGAGCAAACAGTTTTTCTAATACGAACTTCTGACCCGATATTGTTTTAGTAATAAGAAGATACTCTTTACTGTCTTCATTGGTCGTTTCAATATGGTAATCATTACGACGTATATCTTTGAAATTCAATAAATTTCTTCTAGATTGTGAAGAGAATAGAGCATTATCAATACAAAATTTGGTGCCATTAGGCAACACAATATAAGCTCTTCCAGATCCCTTAATTAAATCTGATGAACCTGATATGGTATGGACATAGGCTTTGCGTAGTGTCAGATTTTAAAAATATTTATTTTCTTTCAGAATTGTGTGAGTTGTAGCATTGTCAGCCAGACATATATCTTTATCATTCAATTCAGAGATAAAAAGCTCATCAATGTAATCCATGATTCTACAAAAATATACAAAACTTTTATTACAGATAATAAAAAAAAAATACATTAATTGAGTGGAATACTTCTATCTCCAATTAAGTGGTCAATTCTACATTTAGGATGATTAAAGAAATTAGAGACATCAAGATGAGTAATATCTACATCTACTGAATCTAATAAATCATCTTATGATTCTACTAAATTTGTTTCATGCATTTTATTCTTTCCTTTAATAGATATTTGATATAAATCAGCTAAGTGCCTGGCCGTGCGACAAGTACGTGACCAATGTCCAGTCATTCCACATCTATGGTACACCTCTTCACATCTGTTTGAAGAATTATTCTGAGATTTTTACCTCTTTCTGAATTGTACCATTTCTGGTGATACGGTATATTATTATTATCTCTTTTACTATGGTCACTTCTGAGACCAATATTTCTATAATTTCTTCTACCACGTCCACGCCATCGATTTCTTCTAAAGGATGTACCATTCACTTCTGGGAATGATGTAAACCTATTACCATTCACTTCAGGGAATGATATTGAGCCAGTAGGGTGTAACTGGTGGTTTTTTAATAAGAGCTCATTGTTCTGCTCAGCTACTAAAAGACATGATATAAGTTCAGAATATTTCTTGAACTTTCTCTCTCGATACTGTTGCTGCAAGAGCATATTCGAGGCATGAAAAGTAGAATAAGTCTTCTCTAGCATATCATCATTGGTGATTTTCTCACCGCATAATTTTAGTATTGAGTTTATTTTAAAAAGTGTGGAATTATACTCACTAACACTTTTATAATCTTGCAACCTCAGGTGCAACCATTCATAATGAGCTCTTGGGAGGATAACAGTCTTCTGGTATTCATTTCCCTTAAACTTTTCCAAAAAATATAGGGATCTTTTATTGTAAGATATTCAGTTTTTAATTTTTCTTAAAGATGGTGGCGAAGGAAAATTATTGCTTTAACACGAACCTGCAGAGACATTTGATTTCCTTTTTTAACTGTTTCACCCAGGTTCATCGCATCAAGATGGATATTAGCATCAAGTATTAGGATAAATAATTTTTACCAGATATGTCAAGAGCAAAAAATTCCAATTTTGTAAGATTTGTCATTTTAGAGGAATAAGACCACTAGTTTCAGAATTGGTAGAATCGTCGTGCTGATAACGTGTTATAAAACTAAAGAAGAAACTACTATTGCAAGAAAAACATATATAAGAAACTCTTTAAGATTTCTTAATAACTGAAACTTTCTTTTCTCTCTATATTTTCTTATGAATTTCATAACAACTGATGCCTATATTTATAGGCCTTGAAATTACTATACAAGTTACTATGCAAGTCATTATGCAAATCACTATGCAAGATTTAAAATAATAGTGGTGGGGTCATTCACATAATTTTAGTGGTGGGATAGGGGGCGGCAGCCGTCCCTCCAATCGATCTTCGTTTCATTACATTCTCTCTCTTTTTTTTCTCACAACTGCCGAGTTCCCTCAATTTTTATAAGAACCTTTGGAAGCTTTGCAGCAGCAACACAACCCTTCATTCTTCCCAGAAACACCATCGCACCACCACTTGAAGTCTCGTCAGCAAGAGGCGGTGCACACCTACACCGACTTCAACTAGATACATGGGGGATACAATTAGACAAGCAAACCAAAACCTGGGCATAGAAAAAGGAATAGAAAAAAGTCAATATATGTCTAAATACAATACCACAGCACAAAGAAATAACCAAACTAAAACAAAACTGATAAGAACCTATAAGAAAAAGCACACATACAAGATAAGTTAAGAAAAATAGATTAACCAATAACAGAACATACCTGCAAAACTACGAAATACATAGATAAGGAAGACCACATCTATTCATTCTGAGGAGACCACGCAACTGACTTGGTAGACCTCCACTATCATTGTACCAATCCAATTTAGAACTCCCAACACCACACTTAGCAAGATAATCTGTCGTTGTATTACCCTCACGAAAAAAATGATTGACACTATACTCCATGCCATCAAGATAAGCAACCAAATCATCCTAATAATCCTCTAGGTACCAAATATTATATTCACCTTTTGTGATCCAATTGACAAGAATATGAGAATTAGTCTCAATTTCCACCCGGAAAAAACCAAATTGGTGACACCTTCTAACCCCCTCCACAACATTTTCAATTTAGCAAAATTGTTAGAACCTTGACCCAAAGGAATGGAGTATGCTACCCGAAGCCTGCAAAGACTATCTCAAATAACACCCCTAGTACCAAAAGGACCAACATTCCCCAAACTACTTCCATCCGTGTTGAGTTTCACCCAAACCTGTTGAGATCAGATCCACCTCACCAGACAAGCCTTTAGGCTTAGGAACAACTACTTTGATGTCCATAGGATTTAAGATAGCAATATCCTGGTTAGAGATTTGATTAACTTTCATGACAAGCTGCATAGAGTTACGGATCCAGAATTTAATACTATTCCTAGTAGAATCAACAGAATCAACCTTATCATCATAATGAACTTTACACCAACGATTCCAAAGCTGCTAGGAAACAATAGAAAGAAGACTACCAAAAATAATATGGAGCTAAGAAGACTTTCCGGCACGGTGAAACCAATAAAAACTTGTTATTTTCGCGTAGGGAATGTACCCATATGCACACCAAGCTAAGTAGCAACCCTCTGCCAATTTGCCTGGTAACTTCACCAATATAGAGCACATGGTTTAAATCCTCAGATTGACCTAGAGAACAACAATTACAATTTAAAGCCATAGCAATACAAACTGATTTAATCATCTCATCAACACTCTAACAATTATTAAAATCATTCCACATCATGATAGAGATTTTTTTAGCAAGAGTGGAATGCCAAATCCAATTAGCCCAAGGTTAAGGAGGGGCCCGAATCCTAATACGATCCCAAGCATTATAGATGGAAAAGTTATCAAAATCATCCTTAAGCCAAAGTAAAATATCCTCCCCATCCTTTCTCCTAGACAACAACTGACACAATTTAGAAGCTTTTTGATTATCCACAAGTCTTTCCAGTAATGGAATATCCCAACCATTATCAATAATACAATCCTTAATCTTTAAAAGATGATTATCAAAGACTGAGAATTGAGCACTAAAAGGGGCCCCCTCACCCCAATTATCAAACCAAAAAAAGATATTACCATCACACATAGTCTACTTAGAGTTATTTAAAATGTCTGGGATACATGTAACAATAGATTTCCAAAATTGACTTCCCTTGTTAGGATCCAAAAGGGAAAGGTGATTACCCCGAATATACTTAGCCCTAAAAAAATGGCCCAAAAGATTTGAATATTGTCAAGGTCCCAAATACCCAGGCTCCCTTTCTTCGTAGTTCTACGAACCTTATGCCAAGAAGTCCATTACCTCCTACCTTTACCATTGGAATCCCCCCAAAGAAAGAATTCGGAATCATACACAAAGCCTTGAGCATAGTTTGAGGGACATGCAAAATAGGCAGGAGATGAATAGCCATACTCGAAAGAACATGTCGAAGAAGAATAATTCAGCCTCCAACTGAAAACATTTTCATTTTCCCACCTGCAATTTTATTCTTAATCTTCTGAAGCAAATCACCAACGTCACTATTTTTAAGGCGGCCATCTACAATCAGAACACCCAAAAAATTAAAAGGAAAAGACCCATCAAAGAAACTGGTAATACGGAGAAGCAAATGTTTTCTGTGAAGCGGGATTTTCTTAGAGAAATAGATAGCACTCTTCTCTTGATTAAGAATTTGTCCAGTCCAAGATTCATAAAGATTAAGAAGTTGCATCAAATTACGCACATATCTTTTTTCCTCCATTAGCAAAAATGACTATCATCTGCATACATAAAATGAGAGATAAAAAGGGTAACTCTAGCTTCATAGAACTGCCCAATTTTACCATTCTCAAATGACTTTCTCAGAGGATGAGATAACACCTCTTGCATAATAATGCATAAATAGGGCGAGAACGAGTCACCTTTTTTTAGATCACGTTCCCCTTTAAACAATCCAAGAGAAGTGACATTCATTATAATAGAGTACTAAGGTGTAGAGATAGAAGACTTAACCAAATCACAAGCTTGATGAGAAAAACCAAAAGCTTTCATAACATGTAAAAGAAATTTCCAATTAACCCTGTCATAAGCCTTGGACATGTCAAGTTTAATTAATACATTACTCCCATTAGATCTTTTGTGAATTGAAATGGACTAATTCCTGGGTAAGACTTATATTTTCAAAAATACTACGACCAGGAATGAAGGCCCTTTGTTCTGGAGAAATCATCTTTTCAAGCAAATTAGTCATACGACCCACAAGAATTTTAGCATAGATCCTATAAATCACCGAATAAAGACAAATAGGACAAAATTTATCTAACTCATTCAGTTTATCCACTTTAGCAATCAAGACAACAAAAGTGGCAGAATAAAAGATAGGAAGTGAATGATTCTAAAAAAGGTCACAACTGGCTTCCAATAAGTCATTTAACCAAATCCCAATAAACCCTAAAGAAACCATAACCAAATCCATTCGAACCGGGACTATTGTCAATGTGAATGCTAAAAAGGGTCTCTTTAATATCATCAAAAGAGGGATCACGACAAAATGCCAAATTCTCATCCTCATTAATAATAGGAGAAATCAGATCATTTAAGCAAGACAGATCTCTACTATTGCTAAAGCCCAAGATTTGAGTAAAATAATCAATAGCAACATGATGAATTTTAGAGAAGGAGTTAAGAGAAGTACATCAGATAAACACATATCAGTAACCCTTTTATGATTCTTGGCATGGAGATAGGCGCGAAAAAATTTAGAGTTCTGATCACCATCTTTAAACCAACATTTCTTAGCCATATGAGAAAAATGCATATTATCTCTCCCCATCCAGGTGGAGAGTTCTGCCTTAGCCACCAAGAGGTCACTATCATCATCTTCATTAAAACAAAAGATTATTGTCAATATGCTCAATACGTTGTTCAAGATCTCTAATAGTATTATGGGTCCTCCCATACATTCTCTTGTTTCACTCCCTTAAAGCCACCTTGACCCTTTTAATTTATAGGCTAATTTAGAAAGCCCAAAATCAGACACCTCCTTGTTCCACACCTTATCCACAAGACAAAGGAAGTCTTCATGATTAGTCCACTTGTATTAAAATCAAAAAGGACAGAGACCATACTTGAAAGGGTCCTCGCCCATTTGAATCACAACCGGAAAGTTATCAGAAGTAGAATGGTTCAGCACCTGGTAAAACACATTAGGAAAATAATTAATCAAATCAGAATCCATTATACATCTATCTAACCTTGCCCACCTTCGAGCCAAACCACTTTGGCCATTGCACCAAGTCATCTTCGAGCCTTTATAGGACATGTCAAGTAAGCCACAAGTCTGAATACACATGTTAAAGTCTTCCATCGTAGCAAATGGATGAGCATGGCCTCCTCTTCTTTTTGAATCATCTTTGATAATGTTGAAGTCTCCATAGATGACCCGAGGAAGATTGCATTACCAAAAATGTCTAAATCTTCCCCGAACTTCTTCCTTTCAACATGGTTGCATTTAGCATAAACACTAGTAAGGACATAGGTATACCCATTTTCCTCTACTCTAACTAAAATGAATTGATTGGATCCAGCAAACCAATGAACGAAAACTGCAGAGTTCCATAACAACCAAATCTTTCCACCATGCACTTTATTAGTAACAAAAGATTCATACTTGAGCCTTCCCAATAATTTTGGAATTTTTTCCTTCTTCAAAAACGGTTCGGCTAATGCTAAAATATTCAATTTGGATTTATTAATGAGACTTAAAACGCATTTGAGATGTCCCAATACACTTAAGATTTCAAAAAATAATGGGACTAATCATAGATTAAGTTTTGAGGGACGAGTGATTGCTTGGGTAGAACTCCTTTTTTGAAATCTTCCATCTATTTTGCTAGGTTCTTCCGAATTGGTACAATAATCTTTTCGCATATCTTTTGAAATTTTATCTCTTTCAATTTCATGATCAGAATGAGAATTCTCTATTAAATCATTTTTAGTAGGAATAAATTTAGCATTAGTGATGAGCATATTACCAATAGGTTGCATAGGGTCTAGCGACTCCTTATGAGTATGCACACTAGGCCCAATCCCTCCAGATCCTTCTGATGACCCAAGAACCTCATTGGCCGAGGCTTGAGCATGCTGAATGGACCCTTGAATAAGGCCCAAAACTCAGTTTTCCTTAGCCCATTGCATTGCTTGCTGGTCTACAGAATTAGTGGGTTTTAACAGAATAGGCCCTTGTATCGAAGGAGGATCTTCTTGTTGAACTGAAACTAACTCCATGAAAACCGGTTTATCAGAAAATGTCGCATTTTCCAGGTCCTTCAGTGGCTCTTCAACCACTGTAATCTCTTCAATCATGGCTACTCTCTGGATTCTGAGGTAATTCATGGCTTGTTTCACCTTGTTCAACTTACCCTCATATGGTACCAAACTCTTCTCAAGTTGTACCATGCCTGCCCTCTTCTCTTGACTCTATGGTCCATCTCCAGTTTCCTTAGCTTCCTCGGATTGTTCTCCTTTTTTCATCCAGACCTTTCACCTTCTGTTTGTTATTTTGATCATTTCCTTGTTTGCAGGTTCAATGGTTGTGCCCTTGGCAATGACAGAAATTGGAATAGGTTGGTAGAGTTTCATAGATAAGGAAGGTGAAACAGAAGGTGCAAACAAGGAGAACATGAAGAACAATTTTCCATCCAGACTTCGGGTGACAGAAGGGAACCACCATTTTCGACAAGGGCAGCAGCACTGCCGAGACTACGTCGCCAAACGACCAAAGAGGACCAGAGCAAGTGCTAACTTGTCCTTTGCTAAAAGAAAGAAAAAGCAAAAAAGAAAAAGAAGAGGAAGAATAATTAAAGAAAAGGATAGAATACATGAATCATGCGCGCGATAAAAGCAAAAAAGATAAGGATTTGCATGTCATCTTGATGAGCTGGTCGATTAATAATTGAAAAGATTTGAATAAAATGGACATTATTTTGTTCATTGCTAATGATGTTATTTCTCAGTATGATCATTGATCAATAAGAGTGGTCATTTCATAATCATATTTGACAATTACTAGTCACCAATATTATTATATTTCTTAAATTTTGAGATTTTGGAATAAGAAATGAAAGAGAAAATATTCTTTCATGGTTGTTAGAAAATGAAAGAACCCCTTCTCTAGCATAACCAAATTAACAAAAATGAAAAAAAAAAAATTAATGGTGGTTGTGAAATATGATACATTGATAGTCAAATGGAATCTACAGTGCAGCATGCATCGCTTGGTGTGTCTCTAATGAAATTGTACTTATTTTTTTCTGTTTTTATTTCAAATATATTTTTCAAATGCACAAATTTACCAGTAATCATTTTCTTAATTATTTTAAAAAAAATCAAAATACTTGAACGATTAAATCCAAGAAACAAAGCAAGGGGACAACCTAACATTTTCCTTGTCAAATTGCGTGCAAGGTATCATTTTTCAAATAAGAAGTCTAGTTTTTTATCGTGAAATATAAGATTAAGAAATTAGATTGAAAAAATAACCAAGCTGCTCTTTAATTCTAATGTTAATGAATATTAAACTAATTTGTTTTCATTTAAGATCCCGTAATCATTGTCTTGATCAGTTGAAAATTACGAGACTCACTTCACAAATCTCGTGTGCTAGCTCTGCATGCTACGCTGAGACCCAACCATGCTAAAGAAAGTCTCAAAGTAATTCCATAAGCCTTTTTTTAGGCTTATTTATTTTTAGAGATAAAATAAAATAAAATATTATTATAAAATATTATTTTAATATTAATTTTATTTTAAAATTTAAAAAATTTGTTTTAAGATTTGAAAAATTTGAATTATTAAGTTTATTTTATATGAAAATTTGAAAAAATATAATGATGAGTTTAAGATAAGATGAGATGAGATGAGATGAAATAATTTGTAAAAATATATCAGGCCTTAGGATCTAATTTGATTTAATGTAATACGTTAAATTTATTTTATAATAAAAATAATTTAAAATGTAACATCTCACATCAATTATTAATTCTAAAACATTTTTAAATGCGCACACCATTCAAGTTTATGTACATTCTCTTGAAAAGTACGTGACTGAACTTGCCTCTGGCCTTGCAGAAACACTCTTGGAGAAACTAGGATCCCTTGCTTATCAACACCTTTGCTTAACTTGGGGCCTGCAAAATGACTTGGAAAAGCTTGAGCACATGATTTCCACAATTAAAATTGTGCTCTTGGATGCTGAAGACAGGAAAGCAAGCAACCCCAAGCTAAGCTTCTGGCTATCGCAGCAGTATTATATGATGCAGACGAGGTGCTCGATGAAAGTGAGTACAAAGCCTTAAAGAATCAAGCAATTACAGCATACGGGAGCACTAGTGGAAAGGTACGTCATTTCTTTTCCTCCTCCAAGGCAATTGCATTCCGCTTTAAATTGGGTCATAAAATCAAGCACATTAGAGCAAGGATAAATGAGATTGCTGTTGACAAGGATCAATTTGATCTTGTCCAACGACATGAAGATGGGCATGTCATGCCTCGATGGAAGGACATGTCATATTCCTTTATTGATCCTTCAACGGTCATCGGTGGGCATAATGACAAATGGAATATTATAAACCTTTTGATGAACTCTGAAGGGAGTAGATACGTTAACGTAATTCCCATAATTGGATTAGGAGGTTTGGGGAAAACCACACTTGTCAAGTTAGTCTACAATAAAGAAATAGTCGTCAATCATTTTCAATTGAAAATGTGGTTATGCGTCAATGAGAACTTTGATCTTCCAAGATTGATGGATGAAATACTTAGATCTAGAGGTTGTAACATTGATAAGAATTCAAGTACGGTAGATATTTTGCAAACTAGCTTGAGAGAACTTTTAAAGGATAAAAGATTTCTACTTCTCTTGGATGATGTTTGGAATGAGAATCAAGATGCGTGGACAGAATTGAAAGATCTGCTAAATTATGGATCCCATGAAAGTATGATTATTGTAACAACATGTAGTCACTTGATTTCTTCTATTATGGGAACTGTTCCCACATATTCTTTAGGAGATCTATTCAAAGATGAATGTTTGTCTTTGTTTATAAAATGCGCATTTAAGGAAGGACAATACAAACAACATCCAAACCTTTTACCAATTGTAAAAGAAATAGTGAAAAAGTGTAAAGGAGTATCATTGGCCGTGAAGAGTTTAGGTCGTCTATTTTATTCCAAAGTTGATGAAAGCAAGTAGAAATTGGTGAGGGATAACAAGATATGGGAGTTGGAAGGAAATCAGACTGGCATCTTACCAGCATTGCAGCTGAGTTATAAGCAATTGCCAATCCATTTAAAGCGATGCTCTGCCTATTGCATTCTCTTTTCAAAGGATCATGAATTCAATAATATTGAGTTGATCGAATTAAGGCTAGCACATGGATTAATCCTCCGAACGCTAGTAAATAGAAAAAAAGAGTTGGAAGATATTGGAAACTTGTATATCAAGCAGTTAATATCGAGATGTTTCTTTCAAGACTTTCAACAAGATGATTACTTCCATTTCTATACCTTTAAAATGCACGATCTTGTCTATGACCTTGTTCTCTCTATTGCACAAGGAGAGTGATTGGTAGTAGACTCTAACAAAAAAGAAGTTTTTGGAACAATTCGGCATTTGTCAATTTTAGCTAATGGCCAAGAAGTTTCAAAAAACTTGAACAGTCTAACTTGTTTGCGGACTCTATTGTATTGAACAGAGCCAAACATGTCCTTTGTTGAAGCATGCATCTCAAGATCTAAGTTCTTGCACGTGCTTGGATTAAGTGATTCATCCTTTGAGGAGGTGCCACATTCTATCGGTACTCTGAAGTATTTGAGATATTTAAACCTATCTAATAATATAAGAATTAGGAAGCTTTCGTTGACTAAAACCACCTAAGTGTGAATGATATTGTGTGACTGCATGGAGAAGTTCCATGTTGGCTGCTCAGCACATTCCAAGTTTTATTTTCTGCAGAAAATCAAACTTGGCAGCACCGTCTCTTCACCTACCATCCCACATAGTCATATTTAGCTGCTGCATTTTGTAAAACCTCTCCTATAAAAAAAGAGCGTTGGTGGGTGAAATCAGTGTGTAAAAATTAGAGAGAGTGGACGTGAGATTTGTTGAGTATTTGTAATCTCAGACAAAGATATTGAATTTGGCACCAGTGGATGTAGGCAAATTGTTGAACTATTTAAATATTGTCTTGTGTGATTCTGGATAGTTTTGTGTATGCACAACAATTGGCATCAGAGTTTTGGTTTGCACTGTCCAGAAATCAAGTTGATCAAAATCAACTTTTGACAACTCCAGGCTATTCCTTGCATCGAGACGAATTCATTACTGCAAACGGAATTGAAAATGGACATCGGAGGAGTCCACACGTGCCAATAGAAGGTCGGAGCGTGTACACACGCGCCCCACTCGCAGCTGGAGGTTGAAGACGACTGAAAATTACGACCCACGCGCCGCTACGCACCCCCACGTGCCTCCACACGCTCGGAAGGTTGAAGACGCGTGAAGCCCACTTGCACACGCGCTGCCATGCGCCTTGTAGAGCTTGTGCTCGTGTGTCCCACATGCTCACGCACCTCGCAGAGTCTCTGCATGTGTACTTCAAGCGCCCCACTCTCCTTCGGCGAGTGTATCACACAAGCCAGCTGATATGGAGTGTCCAAATTCCAGATCTGTTTTTGGGCTTGATATAAGCCATTTGGAGTCTGATCTCGACAATCAAATAGTGGTTTCCAACTATTTGGATCATCTCGGACTCATCTGTACGGTTAGAATTTTGAAATTTGTCTTCTAAATTTTTTAATTAATATTGAAGGTGTTGGGGAAGATAGGAGCTCTGAAAATGCCAGTAGCTCTGGGCGTAGGTCCATAGTTTCAAATACCAAGTTTGAAGTTGAGAAGTTCGATGGAACTAACAACTTTGGTATGTGGCAATGTGAAGTAATTGACGTTTTGATTCAACAAGAGTTGGATATGGCGTTGGAAGAAAAACCCAACGAAATGACGGAAAATGATTGGAGAATGCTTAATACCCAAGCTTGTAGTATAACTCGTTTGTGCCTTACCAAAGATCAGAAGTATTTTGTCATGCAAAGGGACTTTGGAAGAAATTGGAAGATAAGTTAATGAAGAAGAGCATTGAGAGCCTCTTGCACTTGAAAAAAAAGCTCTTCAGTTTCAATTTCGTGCATGTATTAGTATGTTCAAACACCTGAATAGTTACAACCAGATTCTTCCTGACTTATTAAATTTGGATGTTAAAATCCAAGATGAAGATAAAACTTTACTATTATTAAATTTCTTGCCCAATACATATGATTATTTAGTTACTACACTGTTGTATGGGAAGGAAAAAATCAATTTTGACGATGTATCTAGTTCTTTAATTAGCAATGAGTACCGTAGAAAAGATAAGCAGGTACAACTAGACACATCAAGTGAAGTATTGACAGCAAAAGGGAGACCACAGTTAAGGTATCCAGGAAAGAAGAAAGTTTTTCAATCGAAAATTCAGGCCATATCATGTGGTTCATCAGTCGGCAGAAAACTTGCCAAAGATGAGTGATCCTATTATCACGACAAAGGACACTGGAAGAAGGATTGTCCTAAATTAAAGGGACAACAGAAGAATCAACCCACCACAGCCAATGTCACAAACAGAGATGAAGATCTAGATATTTCCTTGACAGGTTCATCATTTATTTGTCATCCCGACGAATGAATTTTAAATTCCGGATGTACCTATCGCATGTGTCCCAATCAGGACTGGTTTACTGACTTCACAGAGATTGATGGTGGAGCAGTATTTATGGGCAACGAAAGTGCCTGTAAGACTCGGGGAATAGGGAACATTCGGTTGAAGCTGCATGATAGAACCGTCAGGACTCTGACAGAAGTTCGGTTCGTTCTAGACTTGCGAAAAAATCTTATCTCACTAGGATCTCTGGATTCATAGGGATTCAGAATCACAGTTGAGACGAGGTGAGATAGGTTTGAGACGAGGAAACTTGTACTTCTTGCAAGGATGTACTATTGATGGAAGAGCTTCTACAGGCTGTGAGAAGGTAGATGAGATTGATGCTGACACCACCAGACTTTGGCATATACGTATGGGACACGCTGGAGAAAAAGATTTGCAAACACTCGTAAAACAAGGCTTACTTACTCAAAGGTGCCAAGACTGAAAAATTGTCTTTCTGTGAGTACTGTGTATTAGGGAAGCAGATGCGGATCAAGTTCGGAACCGCTGTTCACAATACACAGAGGATACTAGACTATGTACACTTCGATGTTTGGGGACCTACCAAAGTTGCATATTTGGGAGGTAAGCATTGATTTTTAATTTTTGTAGATGATTATTCTCGTCATGTGTGGGTGTATACGATGAAAAATAAAGATGAAGTGTTGAACATCTTCCTTATGTAGAAGAAAATGATCGAGACTCAGACCAGTAGAAAATTCAAGCAGCTCAGATTATATAATGGAAGGGAGTATACTCTAGACCCTTTCATGGAAATATGTCAGAAAGAGGAAATTTTTAGACACTTCACGGTACAAGGAACACAACAGCAAAATGGTGTGGCAAAACGGATGAATCGTACTTTGCTAGAGAAAGTACGATGTATGTTACTAGATGCTGGATTCAGTAAGAAATTTTGGGCTGAAGCTGTAACATATGTTTGCCACCTCATCAACAGACTACCTGCAGCTGCCAATGACGGGAAGACACCCATTGAAATATGAAAATGTATACATGCTAATGATTATGACTCTTTACACATTTTTGGATGTCCTGCTTACTATCATGCTAAATAAAGTAAGCTTGATCCTAGAGGTAAGAAAGCAAAATTCTTAGGCTTTAGTATTGGTGTAAAAGGGTATAGACTCTGGTGCATAGAGTTTAAAAAGGTAATCATCAGTAGAGATGTTGCATTCAACGAATCAGAGATGCTTAAGTCACATAAGCATAAAGATTCCAATGAAGACAGTTATGATGGCGAAACACCCGGTGATTCGCAGAAGGTGGAGTTTACTACTCCAAATGATTCGTGAGAGGATAGACAAGAGGAGGTTAACAGTCCAGTCACAATACCTCCAAGTCAAATTGAATCAATAATAACCAACAAGCCGAGACGAGAGAAACATTTATCGACACGTTATGCAGACTATATGACATATGCACTACCAGTTGAAGGGGGTGAGATCCCAACCACTTACAGAGAAGCCATACAATCCAATGAAAATGATAAATGGATAAAGGAGATGCAGGAGAAGATGCAGTCTTTTCATAAGAACCAGACTTGGGAACTTGTGCCACTTCGACAAGGAAATAAGTCAATTGGCTGTAAGTGGATCTTTAATCAGAAAGATGATCAAATTGCTAAAAATATATTACGATACAAAACTAGATTGGTAGCCAAGGGTTACACTCAGACAGAGGGAATTGACTACAGTAAAGTATTCTCTCCAGTTGTGAAGCATTCATCTATTCGTATATTGCTAGCTTTGGTTGTACAAAATGATCTTGAGTTAGCACAATTTGATGTGAAGACAGCCTTCTTGCATGGTGATCTGGAAGAGGAGATCTATATGACTCAACCAGAAGGTCTTAAAGAAATTGGTAAAGAAAATTGGGTCCGCAAGCCGAAGAAGTCTCTCTATGGATTGAAGCAGTCACCTCGTAATAGTACAATCGGTTTGATCGCTTTATGATGGACTTGAAATACACTCATTGCCAATACGATCATTGTGTGTATTTCAGAAAACTTACAGATGGATCTTTCATTTATTTGCTTTTATATGTAAATGATATATTGATTGCATGTAAAAGTAAGGTGGAGATAAATCATTTGAAAACTCAGTTGAGTCATGAGTTTGAAATGAAAGATCTAGGAGAAACATGAAGAATATTGGAGATGGAGATCAACAGAAATAGAGTGAAAGGTACAATTCACCTTACTTAGAAGCAGTATCTAAAGAGAGTATTGCAGAAGAGAGTATTGCAAATTTGCAACGCTTCAACATGAACTCAAAGTCAAAGTAGGTGAGTACTCCAATGGTCCCATATTTCAAGTTCAGTACACTGTAGTCTCCTAAAGATGATGAAAAGCGGGACTACATGAAGAATGTCCCGTTATGCAAGTTTTGTTTGAAGCGTAATGTATGCCATGGTGTGTACACAACCTGATATCTCTCAGGCCGTCAGCATAATCAGTCGCTATATGCATAATCCTAAAAAGAAACACTGACATGCGGCTAAATGGATTCTATAGTATATTCTAAAGACTGTATATATTGGTTTGAGATTCAAGAAGAGTGAAGATAGTCTAGTAACTGGATATGTTGACTCAGACTATGTAGGTGATCTTGATAAACGCCGATTGACAACTGGATATGTGTTCGCTATGTTTGGAGCACCATTTAGTTGGCGATCGAATTTGCAGTCTATAATTGCACTGTCATCCATAGAGGCTAAATACATGGCTGTAACAGAAGCCGTAAAAGAAGCCATTTGGTTACAGGGATTGGTAACAGATTTGGGCTTTGAGCAGCAAAAGGTTACCATTTACTGTGACAGTCAAAGTACAATTCATCTGGCCAAGAATCAAGTGTATCACTCTCATACAAAATATCAGGGACTCACGTACGGACACTTTTCAACCATCTTCATGTCCTTGGAGTCCTTACTCATTATGCTAAGATTATTGGGGATTCACTTACAAACACTCGGACATTTCCCCTCTATCCCTGCGCTCTCATGTGGCTCTTATTATACTTCACCTTTGGGGATTAACTTACTATCAATACCTCTTCCAATTAACCTCATACCGATGCATGACTTAGACCAATCGAGTCACGCATCCCAATATTAAACAGTACACCTGATATTACAGCATTCGAGTCCATGCGTAATCATCATCCTCATCATATTCAACCATGCATCACATGCAACTTTAGGTAAGTTTTGGAGCTTAACTTTGCATACCCTTGCTCAAGACAGAGTATCCATTACATATGAAACCCGTCCGGTACACGTGTCACCAGATACACATATACCCTACCTCCATGTCACCTAAGACCAATATAGAATACGTTGATCACTTGCTTGGACAACAAGCCAGTTGATATCAACCTTCTCCATGCCAGTTGACAGGACTAACTCACTTTCCGACCCTTTATGAGTTCATTCCAATACCTAACAGAACAATGTCCATCTTAAATATACATGCATCGCGTCACGTACTTTGAGACTAATATCGACCTACACCATTATCCCCTACTTTACATGGCATTACACCACGTGACTACTACACCAACTCTCGCCTTGAAATGAGTATGGTTCCTCACGTACTCTTGTCACTTTTCCATCACTTCACCGACTTTGTCGCTTCGCACGTACTCTGAGACATAACACAACTATACAGTGACAGCCATTATTGGGGCTACCAGTCACATCACTACTCTGGAACACTGTTTCATAGTTCCCAGCACTTCACGCGCCCTATATTCCTTAACCATGCAACCATCCATCTTCGTGGCATCCCATACATACTCCATCCCACCCATACAACACCACATTGAGTACACTCTATGTATACTCTTCCCACAGTACACTATACCACATACCATACGCTACATGGTTCATTACTTTACCCATGGAGTACACTCCATGTATACTCCCTACAAAGGTACTGCTCCACATCACCATATGGTGCATCGTTCTACCACATGGAGTATACTCCACGCGTACTCCTTCTACAATACTTGCCAAAATACCTTAACTGCACACACAACACTCCCGTACTACATAGCACATTCCATGTGACAACCGGAATTTTTGCTTTATTTTATTTATTTATTTTAAGAATAATTTTAGTATTTTTAATTATTTAAGAAACTTGAGGTTTGGGCTTGGGATTAAACCTTGAAGGCATGATTTATATATTAAGTGGAGTGGTAAGGTCCATAAGCCTATAGGATTGATGCATGGTCAACCAAGCCCAATGTAGTGGGACACTTGTCACTTTTAGAAGAGTCATTTTTAGTCTTCAAAAACTGGTAGGTTTATGAGAGAAAATATTAGTGAATGGAAGGTTTGACTAGTGGGTTTCTTGGAAAAGAGTGTGAAGGAATCAAGAAGAGATTTTCATCATTTTCGAAGCATGGGAAACGTGGGAGGCAAAAAGGGGAAGAACCAAGCTCTTCCAATTGAGTTTCCCTAAGAGAATAGCATATCTAAGTGATTGATTTGTGTTAGATTTTGTAAGAGTTGAAGATTTGTATGTAAGGAAATCCATTGGAGGATGTGTGGCAAGTGACAAGTGACAAGTTGAGAATATAGTGTCATTGGAAAGAGAAAGGGTGGCTTGAGAAAGATGAGTAAATGTATGAAAGGGAGCTAAGGGGAGTCAACTTTCCCATTTTGAGTTTCCCAATGTGAAGTCCTTGACATGATAAAAATGAGATTGAGTGTAAGAGTATATTTGGAAAAATGTGTGATAATGACATGTGAAGATTTGTTTAGATTTTGAAGAAGGAAGTTTCGGCAGAAGAAAGGAAGGGGGGAAGCCAACCTTGCTTTGAGTATCCTTATGCAAAGCCCAACTTTTGATATGACAAAAAGTAGATTTTGTGTAAGAAGATCTTTAGGGATATGATAGGCTAGTGAATGTGTGTTGTCTTGTAAAGAGGTGATGGTGACAAGTGAGGAAGATGTCTTTGGAGAGAAAGAGAAGGCTTCGGGTGAGAGGAAGCAAGAAGTGAGCCAAATCTCACTTTGATTTTCCCTAGGCAAACCATATCTAGAAGTAAGATTTGTGTAAGAGTGATGGACATGTGTGTAAGAGTGATGGACATGTGTGTAAGAGTGATTGACAAGTAGATGGATTGGTGATTTGCAAGAGAGAAACATATCTTTGGGGAGTAGAAGGTTTCGGTTGAAGGGAGAAAAGGTGGGTGCCGAATCCCACTTGGGTTTTTCCCAAGGAAGACCATATCTAGGAGCAAGATTTGGTGAGGTCTTTCAAGAAGTCAATCAAGGTCTTGTATCATCCTTTCAAGTGTCATTCCATAGTGTCAATTAATAAGGATTTGGAGTGCCCTAAGGCCTAGGAAAAAAAACTCTTGGCCGACTGTGGCCTTTTCTCTTCGCTTTTCACATGATTTCTCTTATTTCTTGCATGAGACTCTTGGCCACTCTATATTCTCTACACTCTCCACTTTTCTACACACTTTCTCACCTTCTAAACACTATCTCCTAGCAAGGTAAAGATTTTTTCTTCAAGGCTTTTGTAAAACATCTACCTTGGAAGGTAAGTGATATTTTTATAAGCTTTTTCTTTCCTTTTCAAACAAAGATCATATGAGCTCTTCTTTTAAAAGTCTCTTAGTCACTACATGAAAGATCTAAGCTTTTTGGTTATTCTTTTTAAAGGAAAATGAAAACTAGAATGTTTTGAAAAAAATAGCTCTCTTTGAATGTCAAAAATGATTTCCTACTAAGTAAGCCATTTTGGTTATGTAGAGCAAATATCCCTAATATTTAATCATGTTTTTCTTTATATATTTTCAGATTTTCCTTACTCTATATTTGGAGCATTTGAAAGTTTATTCTTACCTTAACCTTAGCATCACTTGTATGTGTGAGGTGAACTCATGATTGTGAAGTTTTACTATCTTGTTTGACTTGTTTGTTTAGTGAGTTATTATATGCTCTTGGAGTATTGTTAAGATGTTGTCATAGGCTTTTAATCTAGAGATTATTGTGGAAATATAGTTGTTATTTGTTGGAAGAAGGAAAAGAAATGTCCTATGGTGATTTCGGTTATTGCATATGGAAGGATGGTGTGAATTCGTGATTGTGTTACTTGATCTATGGTTTGACTTGCTTGTTTAGTAAGTTTAGTATACTTTTTCTAAGTGTTGTTGAGATGATACTTTAGACTTTTAATCTAAGGCATGATTGTTGGAATATAGTTATTTTAGTGAAAGAATATAAGGAATATGCCATGGTAATCTCGATAAGTGCATCTTTATCTTACCCTAGTATTCCATGAATATGTTATAGTGAATGGTTGTTGTGATGCTTGTGGAATGCTTGGTGATGTTAGGCTAGTCATTTGAAGAAATGCTTGGTATCTTTTTAGTTGAAAAACCCATATTTAGCAAATGTGTTATTTTTAGGCTCCAAAGCTATATTATATTGGAGAATATAGTTATCTTGTTGCAAAGGAAAATAAAGAATATTTATATAATATTTGGTGACAAATGCATGTATGATCATGATAAGGTTTTTGGATTGAAAAGGATTGGCTTGGTGTATATATATATTTTGGCTTTGAAGATTGTTAAGATTTTCGATGCTCAACTATTCACTCATGAGATGACTTTGTATTGGACGTTTGGGAATTTTAGAAACATGAAACTAGGAGAACCTTTTGGCATAATTTTCAGATTTTTTATGTGGGATCAAATGTGATAATTATTTTGGTAACAAGTAGTTAGAAAAATCTTAATCTAAAGGCTTTAGGGTTCGGTCAAGGCCTCTTTGTGGTGTTAAGATTAATTGATTATTTTATTAAGGCATGCTTGAGTACCTAGAGGAAGAAAGATGAGGAGAACACTAGGGTGGGTGCCTAGGAGGGTCTCGGCTTCACCTTTAGGGGTGAAGGCCGAGTACTTTTTTTTTCCTTGGATAAATTATTTGTACGCCTTTTTAAATGTTGTTGATTTTAAGGTGGTTTAGTTGGGAATGAACGTGATAATGTGTGTGCTTGTAGATGTTCCAGGAACCACATGTTTAGCATGAAAAGTTCTATGTCTTATGCATGAAGCATAAAGTCATGATTTTGAGTCGACACGTGATTTTCAAAAGAAAAGAAAAGAATTAAGATTTTATAAGAACCACAAAGGCTGTGAGGGGGTAGTATCCCAGTAAAAACTCCTTGTTCACTCAGGAGTGGTCAAAGTCGAGTAAAAATTCCTGGGTCGACGAAAAATAGTTGGCAGATCATATATGGCTCCAAAAGATGTCAGGAGCATGGTCGCACCTAAAATTAGTGGGTGTCCAAGGACGGTGTAGGCATTTCGTTTTGCCATTATAAGAACAAGAATGTAGTCGCTAGGTTTGAGTGGTCACCGAGTGATGAAGAGAAAATAACGCAGACGCCACAACTTAAGTAGTCTGTAGGCGATGTGGTAACGCGTAATGTAGTCACTTTGGCTTGAGTGGTCGCTGGGTGATGTGGTAACTAGTAGGGAACACACGGTGCATAGGGGAGCTGTGAAGTGTCCACAATGAACAGTGACGGGGAAGGCGATACATAACTCCCGTATCACTGATAAGGACTTTTACGTCATGATGGAAAAGACGATACGTAACTCCTGTATGACTAATGTGACGACGATGAAGGCGATACGTAACTGCCGTCGAAGTCAAAGAATGATATGAATAAGATTAATGGCGCCTAAAGAAAAGAATATGATGAAAGACATAAAAGTTTACGAAAAGTTTTCAAGTACGTGTCAAAGATGTGAATGTTATATGAAAAGCCTTTTTTGAAAGAGCACGCGCATAAGTCAAAGTCTCAAAAAAGTCAAGTTACTTGAAAGTCTTTTCAAGAAAATGCATGTACATAAGTCAAGTCATAAGCTCATGTTTATGACATATGCATTTGTTTGGTGTTTGATCATATATGCCTGTAATGCCTTTGTTATGATAATTGTGTACTTACTGAGATTTCTCGAAATCTCATCCATTTAATTTTCAATTTAGCGTTCCTCTTCGGAACGATAGGAATGGTTGCAGGTGACAATGGATTCCTCGAGTCAGACTTCCTGAGAGACTCCTCAGACCCCTGAGGGCCTGACTGAGTACTCTATTAGTGATGTTGCAGCCCCTTTTGGTATGACCGTCTCATAGAGGATATGCAAAGGAACCTCTATCTAAGGGAGGGGTAATGGGGCCAGTACTTTTCTAATATTGTGTTAAATTTATACCGCGAGTTATTTGGAGAACTTGGTATATTCATGTGTATTGAAAATATTGGTAAATTTGTGAAATTCGATACATTATGATGAATGGTTATAGAGTTTCATTTTGGGATATTTACTTAGTTCTACCATGTGATATTTGGCAATATTTTCTATTTCTTACCTATAATACTCGGCTTGACCTTATTCCGCTACGAAAATTTTTGCATAATGCTAGTAAGTTAGGTGTATGCATTTACTCATGAGACGAACGAGGGGTAAGTATCCTTGTGTTACTTATCTCCGATGTCTCAGTCTACATCCGATCCCAAGCGTAGATGGGGGCGTCGACATTCCACAACCCTACTTCAAGGTACAAATTCCGACACTTCAATATACAACCACAGCTACTACAACACAGTCAACCAGCTCTCAACACAATTACACAGTGAACTGCACAATACCAATAGTATAGCCAACCAGTCAATCAATCAACATAAATACAAGAGAGAGAGGGTTATATCATAGTAGGATAAACCCATACGTTGCTCACTCCTTAGCACGACTAGTGGAGTTGGAAGCCACTAATTTGAGCATTAACCACTCCGTCGATATTGGTGTCGTGACCTCAGAACTGGAATACTTCTGGGTTCGGATCTAGAACTTTGGTTACTAGATCTGAGTCATGTGGGGGTGGCCATTATGGAGAGAAGTTCGTTGGTGGTGGTGGAAGGGTCGTAAATTGCAACTAGCATCGCGTACGGTGGCATCAACCACGTAAAGTGGCGGTTTGGGCTAGGGTGCTCAGTTTTACATTGGAAGCTAGGGAAAGAGTCATTGGAGAAAGGAGAATCTCATGGTGGTGGAGGTGAGGCGGTGCAACCACTAGAAGGTGGTGGATCTACACAAATGGGTCAAACTCGTGCTTGGGAGAGTAAGGGAGAGTATGGGAAGGTGGGGCCGTGGATGGAGGAATGGAGCTAGGGGGAACTATTGGTGTCGGCAGTGAGGTCATGCGGTGGCCGGTGGAGGCGCGGTGGGGTGAAACCCATATGTTGCAAAACCCACTTTGTGGGTTACTTGTGTGAGGGAAAGGAGGGGCTGCCATAGGTAGTTTTGGTGGCTAGGTTGGTCACCAGCATGGGGGAGGTTGGTCTGAGGTGGTAGTGGCCAAGGGTGGCCGCCGGTGGAGCTACAAGTTTTGAAACCCATTTTGGGTTTTGTTTGCCAGATGGAAGGTGGCCATGAGGTAAGGGCTTGGCTCGCCGGAGGTGGGTTGCCAGAGGGAGGTGGGTCTTAGCTAAGGTCGAACGACCAAAAGGAGGGGTTGTCACGGGGGTTGAAGAGAAAGATAGGAGAGAGAGAAAGAGAAAGAGAAAGAGGGCAGGTAAAAAGTGAGAGGTCTAGGATTTTCCTCTTGGGCTATTATATGCTCCACGTTTTGGAGTCTTCAAACAGACAAACGATGCGCTTAAAACATTGATTTAAAAACACATAAAATCAACTTAACTTAAAAACACTAGAGGAATTAAGATAGAAAATTATTTCAACTTAACTTTAGTTTATAAAATAATATTCTACATCATTAATTAAAAATGATGAAATTTTACTAATTATTTAAAAGAATAAAGTCATATATTTAAATAAAATAATTAAAATATAATTAAAATCCCACAATATTTTAAATAATTAAAACCAGGCTAATAAAATGATTTTGTACAATTATAATATTTTGGAGCTCTTCAAAATATTATAATTATAATTCCTTATAAATCAGGTATGGGTCCAATAATACTGAAAATACATCATATAATATTTTCAGGGCATTTAAAATATTCAAGAGTATTAAAATACTGGGCGTATTTTAAAATCAACTATTATTTTTAAAAAATATGCCATCAGGGTCTAGTACGTGCATCAAGACCCAGTATGAGCATCGAACTTGTCCCAATTAAAAGAGAGGAAATAACTGTCACATCAAGCTCGTCCCAATCAAAAGTGTGAAAAGAGGAAGCGGGTGTTATACGCTTAGTATGAAGATCGGGGGGAAGTTTCATATAAAGTTCCTCTAGTAAATAACCATGTAGGTATGCATTATTCACATCAAGTTGTATCAAGAACCAATTTTTTATAGTAGCAATGTCAAGTAAGGTATGAATTGTAACCATTTTTTGTCACAGGAGAAAAAGTCTTAGAATAGTCCAAACTTTCACGCTGAGTGCACCTCTTAGCAATTAATCTTGCTTTGTAACGTTCAATAGAACCACCAGCTCTATACTCGATCTTATAAACCCATTTATATCCAATGGGTTGTTGTCCAGGGGGTAAAGGGGTAACAATCTAGGTATTATTATTTTCTAAAGTTACAATCTTAGCAGGCATAGCATCTCTCCAATGAGAGTATTTGATTGCTTGATGATAAAACTCAAGTTTTATGTTAGCAGTTATGGCAATTGCAAAGGATTTGTGTTTGGAAGACAAACGATAATATGAAATAAAATTATGAAGGTCATGAAAAATACCTACTAGTAAAGGAGTAGAACTTGTGGAATTTGATGTAGATTGTGTGGCAAGAGAGTTGCAATAATAATTCTGCAAGTAGCCAAAAGCTCCTCGAACTCTAGAGGATCTACGATTGGACAAGGGTAAGGGTGATAAAGTTGTAAAAGGTGTTTGTGATGTGATTGTGGGAATATAAGTCTCAGGTTGTATGGAACTATGATGCTAGTTAGCAATGGAAATAGGACTCTCAAGTGAATTTGAACATATAGATGCTAAATCTAAAGGTAGAGTAGGTTCAGTAATATGTAAAACATTAGAATGCACATTGTGTGAATGAGTTGTTGAGATGGGACTTGAAGGCACATGTTCATGTAAAAAATTAAAATGCATTGAAGTAGAATCATGAGGAACCAAAAAAGGTAAAGAAAAAGTAGATTTGTAAGGAAAAACATATTCATGGAAAATAACATGTATTGAACATAGGTAGATTTTGTGGTAAGGTCAAATAATTTGTATCCTTTTATGCCAAAAGGATAGCCAAGAAGAATACATTTCCCTGCTCTAGGATCAAATTTGGATATTGATCAAGATAAAATAGAGGCAAAACAAAGACATCCAAATGTTTTAAGATGATCATAAGTGGGAGGAGATTTAAAAAATAGCTCACAATGATTTATTACCTAGAGTAGGTGTAGGTAATCTATTAATAAGGTGAGTGGCGGTAAGAATAGCATCACTCCAAAAACTGAGAAGTAAATTTGATTGAAACATTAAAGCCCGAGAGGTGTTAATGATATGTTGATGTTTATGCTCAACAACATGATTTTGTTGAGGAGTTTCAACACAACTTAAATGATGTAAAACACCTTTGGACTTGAGAAATGAATTTAAGAAAAATTCAGTACCATTATCGATACGAGTTTTCTTAACCTTAGTGCTAAACTGTGTTTTAACAAGTTCAAAAAACTGAGGAATAATAATAGAAACTTCATATTTACATTTTAGTAAATATATCCATGTAGGCCATGTGTAATTATCAACAATTGTAAGAAAAAAATTGTGACCTTCTAATGTAGGACTAGAAAAAGGGCTCCACACATCACAATGAATTAAATAAAAAAAAATGGTGAAAAATGAGGATTATTACAAAAATGGAATTTTTTTTGTTTAGCCAATGGACAAACAAAGCAAGGTAAATCATTATTCAAAGTAGTAGGAACAATATTATTGAGTAATTTCGTCATTGACAAAGAAGGATGACCTAACTTAAGATGCCACAAATGAAATAAGGCATTTCTTGAATTTTTTGAACTAAAACAACAAGTTTGAGATAAAGGTAAAGAAGATTCAGTCAGAGAGTGATGTAAATCACTAGGAGAGGAGTTTGGCTGCTACAACAAGTCAGAAAAACACACGACAAACACACAATCAGAAAAAATGATAAACAACAAGTTAGATTTGATGTTAACTTACTAACTGAAATTAATTGAAAAGAAACCATTGGAATGCAAAGAACATCTCTAAGTATTAAATCCTTAGAGACGTGGACAGTGCCAACATGTGTAATAGTGACACTTTGACCATTTGGCAACTTGACAATGGTATTATTGATTGTCGTATATGAGGAAAAAAAGGAGATAGAAGGAACCATATGATTTGGGGCTCCCGAGTCCAAAATCCAAGACAATGAATCAATTTTAGTAGGTAAAAATTGAGCAAAATTGAAAACAACGGAAATATAAAATAAAAAAGATCCTATACCAACATGTGAAACAAAAGCTACATTAGCGTTATGCTGAGGAGTGATAGGAGAAGTCAATTGGTAAGAAAATTGAAGCATAGCCAGTAATTGCTAATATTGAATTTCAGTTAAGGATATTGTAGATGCAGCTGAAGAATTGTTGTCAAAAACAACGTTATTGGCCATGGGCTATTGTTGTGGCTTGAACTTGTATCCAAAAGGAAAATCGTGAAGTTTAAAGCACTTCTCCATGACATGGCCAACAATTCCACAGTGCTTATAAACAGGCCCATCCTTTTTTAAACCAAGCTTAATAGATTGATTAGTATTAACATTCACGACAAATGCATGATTCTAATAAGTAGAGGCTTGGAGAATTGAAATCTCATGCTGCTATTCCTCTTGTAAAACGAGAATAAAAACTTTGTTAAGAGGAGGTAATGGCTCCATCAACAAAATTTGAGTCCTAACAGATCCATAAGACTCATTTAAGCCAACAAGAAACTGAAGAATTCATTCCTATTGAATATATTTGTTCAATATTTGAGCATCACCACAACTACAAATTGGAAGAGGCTTATAGTTGATTAATTCATCCCAAAGACCTTTCAATTTGGTAAAGTAGGCACTAACACTCAATTGGCCTTGAAAAAGAGTTGAAATCGACTTCCAAAGTTGAAAAATATGTAGTCCATTCTTTTAAGAAAATCACTTTTTGAGTTCATTCTAAATCTCATATGCAGTGTTGATGTAAAGTATACTAGCCAAAATCTTTGAAGAAACAAAGTTAAGGAGCCAAGAGATTACCATATTGTTGCATCGTGTCCAAGATGCAAGAGTTGGATCATCTGGAGTTGTACGTTTGCGGATCGGTCCATCAGCAAATCCTGGTTTATTCTTCGCGACCAAAGCCATATTCATGGAACGAGACCACTAGTGGTAGTTGTCACCGGTGAGAGGTTGAGTGATGAGCATAGTGCCAAGACTATCTCCGGGATGGAGAAAGAAGGGACTGGACTCAGAGGTTGACGAAGAAGATGTATTCTTAGTCATGAAATTTGAAAGAAAACAAAAACAAAGCAAATTGAAATCAAAGTCGAAATGTAACGAGCTACAGTTTTCAATTTAGGCAAAAAATGAAATCGAATCCAAAAAGGAAATTGAAATCGAAAAAGAACACTTGAAGAAGAATTGAAATCGAAAAGGAGATGATTTGTGAACTCGGATGCAAGAATCACAAGGATGAGGAAATCACGAGATTGACGAAATTGCAAGAATGATGAAGCGTTTGAAGTCGGGAAAGTGAAGGCAATTGCGGATTGAAGACTCTAGAAATATGATGCCGTATTACAATCAACACGCGTGTGAATAATGCCTCTGTGCTTCTTTTTATTAATGTGAGAATAGTATCACATATTTATACTATTATATAACCGATTTAAGTAACTCATATAATACAAATTACATAAAGGGACATCTTGTATCTAAAGTAAAATAATAAACACAAGTACAAAATTGTAATAATGTGCATTCTTCCCCAAATCATTTTATGAGCAATTCATGCGAGTGCAAAACTGTATTTTTCATCTGTGCAATATTATCTTTCACACCACTGTCTCCATATTTGGCTCTTAGTAGTGTTCTACTTCTTGTTGTTGTGGTGATTGGAGTTACAATGGGAAAAGAGGTGCTTGAAGATTGGAGGTGAAAAAAGCAGGTAACTTTATAACAATAATGTGTATTGTATGCAACTTTTTGTTCTTTACTCCCCTCCTCCTGCTATATTTTAGAATCCAACAAAATGAATTTATTATATTTAGAACATGGTGAATATGGGATGTTTTGAGATTTTTGGTGTTGCAATTTTAGTAATGCCTTTAGATAGAAGCTGATTAGGAGGTGTTAATTTGCCCAATATCGAGTATAATTTTGAGAGAACATTTATAAAAATTGTCAAGTCAAGCCTTTTCTTTCATGGAAATTAATTGCCTCTTAACTTGTTATTTGATAGTTTCAGCTCATGCAAAATGGAATTTGGAAAATATATGTGAAGAGAATGTTCTTCTAGAGGTTTGACTTTTTTGTGCTTTTCAACTATTTTTCCTTTGTTCATGACATCTAAGTGCATTGTTTTAATTGAAGATGAAGTTCTGTTGGAAATAATCAATGACATTATTTTGAGTATTTTGAGGCTACAAGATTGGCTTTTCTTGGTGGGGAAATTCTTGCACGTCTTGATCAAAGGTAAGATTACTAATAAGAATATTTGGCTCAGTTTGACGAGATCTAAAAATATAGAAGCTTGAAAACTAATGGCATTGATGCATTTTGAGAATTGAATGTTATCTAAACAATTATTCAAGCAGACATAGGTCACAACTTATTAATATGATTTGGCTTAACAATACTTTTACATGTGAAATATTAAATATTTGGTTTAGCTATGAGAGTGGAGTATATTGTGGATGGAAATTGCAGGTAGTTAGAAAGCTTGAGAATTCTCATGCGACATCACATTATGTGGGCCGTAACTATAAAACTCTATTACTGTAGTTGCATTTGATTGAACCCAATGTCTACTAAATGATTAAAGTTTCGCGTGCTTATTGTCCTTGCATTTTATTCTCCGCTTTTCCAGTGATGCTCTATCAACACTTGATAAACCATTTTTGTGGAAGGGTTACATCCACTTTATTAATGTTGATTTTAGAAATTTCTACTATGAAAATACAAATAATATGACCAGTTTAAAGATTCATGGCTTTACTGTTAAATTTTAAAGATGTGTATCTTTTTGTTTTAGGTTTTTATGTCTAGAACTTGTAAAATGGTTAAGTTTTGATAGTGGCCTCTTGTATCCTAAAATGTTTTATGCTGCCATCAATATCTTGTAAGATTATTTTTGTTTTGGTCTATTTTGGTGTTTGGGTTATGAAATTTCGAAGGAAAATTAATTTATTACCACTCTAGTTATTTCACGCTGCATAATATTTTGATTATAAGAGTTTCAAGGGCTAGCAAAAGAATGCTATAATAGCGAACCTAGGGGAGCAGAACATAACAATTGGCAAACCAAATGACTTCAACTATTTTTTGGAAGAACAACATTATATTGTGGTCATAACTTTTTAGTGAAACATTATATTGTGATAGTTTATTATAGTTAAAAGTTACATCCTATAAGATTAGCCACAGTTGGAAGCATTTATAAATTTTTTGACCATTATTTTGTTCACACTTAATTATTTGCTCTTAAATATAAGTAGCCACAATGTCATGGCTTGGAAAATATAAAATATTGTTTAGTTTACACTAAATAATATAAATATGCTCTTAATAAAAATAAAGATACGTTTCTCATTAGATAAGTAAAGAAAAGTAGAATTATTTACTTAAGACAATCGGTATCCCACTTGACTAAATTATCATGATCTAAAAATATTTGCTAAAATTTGTTTTTTTTTTTTTATGCATCAAATTATTCATTAATCAATATTTTGTAAAAACATAGTATTTTTGTAATCACTCAGCTAGATAAACTTGTTTTGCACATTACACCTACCAAGTGTATATATATATATGTATGTATATATATATATATGTGTATGTATATATATATATATGTATGTATATATATAAGTAAGGGCGGGGCGGAGTTGGACCCTCCCTACCCCCGCTAGGGGGCTATATGTGGGGAGGGGTCCCTCGCCCCCGCATGGGTGGAGCGGAGTTGTTGGCCCGACCATGTGGGGGCTGGGGCAGGGTGTGGCCCCCCGTTGCCCTCTCCTACAAGTTACCATCAACATCTATCTACTTATTCTTTGAAAGAAAAACCCTTAAAAGAAAACTCTAAGAGAATGCTTTATCTTTGAAATATTTGTCCAAAAGATTTCTCCCGATGACAAAAAAATCGTTTTTTTAAATTTTTTATTTAATAAATAAGGAAATAATTTTTTAATATTGATGTAAATTTTTTTCTCCTAAACAAATAAAAATAAATGAAAATAAATCAGAAAAAAAATGAGAAAATTGTTTTTGCAGACTTCAGGAAATGTGGCACCACTCAAACTCTAAAATATAAATTCTACACTTCTAAAACCCCAAACCCTAATTATTTTTAGGTAAATATGGTTCTAGACCCTATGTGCTATGGCCACTTAAGATTTGGTTCGTATAAACTCAAAAGAAAAAAAAAATGTTCTTGTGTAATTTTTTTTAGAAGGAAAAATAATTAAATGCATAACTAAAAACATAAAATCAAAGTTCTATTTATGTTATAATGGCTTAGAAACATGCTTGCCCAATATAAAATTAGATACATATAGTATTTTTCAACAATAGTTATTTTTAGCACTTGTTCAAAAAAAAAATTAGCACATCAAAATGGGTCAAAACCGTGTGCACGTGGGCATGTCTTTTGTTGACCATGGGAGACATGATTAACTACAAAGAAAGAATGCCGAGAAAATGGCACGATATGCCATAAGGGAAGAGAGAGTCCTTCCAAACCAACTATATCAATTAGTACTTTTTTTGTTTTTTAGAAATATCAATTAGGACCTCAATTTTTTCTCTTATTTTTTAAAGTTCCATAAAATATTTTAAATTTTACTATTATTCACAGATCAATTTACTACTATTCATAAATCTATCTTATCCCTTTTCATTATCATTATGGTCATAAATATTCTTTCTCATCGCCTTACCATTCACTTATGGAATCATGCCTTAAGTTGTAGGAAAAAAGACATGCGGCCTGCCTTGTTATTCCGTTATAATATGCTACACGACAGGTCTTTTGTGTCCATAATACTTGCCATCTCTAAGTTTCAAGTATGTAGTTCAAGCTGCTGCTTCATTAGCTGAGGAAACCTTTTTGAGAACATAAACAGGATCTCCCACTTCGATGACCTTTCCTTTCCCTTCAGCGCTACAGTTAGAGAGTCCTTCCAGACTAAATTATGACCAAAGTACACCGGCAGAATCATTTAACATGCCATTTGTGAATCATCTGGGATGGAATAATATAGTTGAAAGTCTGAGAATTAGGAGTCACCTTTCCCTTCCGTTTATGAGTTGGACGCAAGACTGTGTCTGACCGGAATGCCTTGAGAGTTTCACTTACCTCAGGGCCTGCAATCCCAGTCCCTTGATTGATTGTAGGGACCTTGAAATACACACAAGTATTTATGTGAACATTGGGAGACATAATACAGTCAATCGGGAAACAATGAATTTTATAAGGTTCAGACAACGCCAATCTACTACTGTACGAGAAGCCCATATGTACATGGTAGACTCATGGCTGCAAACAGGGTATCATCTCCCACAAATAAAAAGTCCCAACGATATGTCCACGTGTGTCTCTTGCAATGTTGACATTTTGTAGATTTAACTTAAATGGCATATAATGAGAATGGTATATTGATGTAGGACAATCATCCCCATCAATTAGAAAGAGGTGGCTAAAGTTTTCTTTTCTTTTCTTTTGATTGACTATAATTTTAGATCTTCCACATTATTATAGGATTTGTATATTTTTGGCCTTAATTATAAGATTCGAGTTCCCAAGCAGCTCAAGCATCTGCATTAGGATCTATTTGGATATCATCAACACTAAATATGTTCAACTTGTTTTAACTCCGAGCTTGAAAATGTACTCATGCTTCATCCGTAAATTAAACTGCAAGTAGTACTAGTTTCTGTTCCATTAAATGGCATCTCTATAACTCATCTTAGATATTTTGTAAGTCACATCTGTTTAATTCTTTGGAAAAAAGGGCTTTTAACACAAAATATGATATACGCTGATATTATTGTAGAAAATATAATTGACTGGCATGAAATAGGTAACAATGAAAAGGGGTAGCTATTTACCTTACAGCGGGAGCATAGCTTGACACCCTGAAATGTGAAATTGTTTATCCTGATCTCTGTCCATAGATCTTCAGCAAATGGTTCACAACCATCTACCAAAATGCTGAAAAATGCAAGTAAAACCTTTTAAAGATTCTAGAACTAGTGTTTATGACACGGATTCAATGGAATTTGGTCATGATTAGTGGTTGCCGTTGGCTTTTATCGTAGTGAATGACTCTAAATATAAGTAGCAGTCCATTGATGCTCATAGATCATGAAATAAAGAGACGTGATAGGTGTAGATACTTGGGCCTAAAACGGTTAACTGGTATGGGATTGTTGAGAAGCTTGTTTAGTGCATCCATTGATCCCTGCAAAAGATATGTTGAGATCCACTTTTAAGATTCTATGTGAAAGCAAAGAAAACTTGGTTTACAATTCTCAACTAGACAAACCTGAGACAACAGCGGGTATGGTTACACGTCAGAAAATAAGACTTTGTGTCCAGGAGCATATTCAGGTTCCACAGGCCTAGTTTCTGATGCTGCATTAGAAAATGATTGAATCCATGATAAAGGGAAGTGAATATAAGAAATATACGTGAATGAAGAAACAAGCCCAGAGGTTCATAATGACTGGAAGTCACCAATGGAGGCCAAAATGGCAAGAGAGGAAAATGAACGGATGTATGCATTTTGTCTGCAATTTTTTTGTCCTTTTATTACTATCATGTGTGATATAAGATCATACCTCTAAATTAAGTCGAGCCCAACACCTGCATTGACGAAAGATAATCTCATAGTAGCAATTTATTTAATTTATTTTTCTTTTCTCTAATGCCTTTGATCAGCTCCTCTACTAACGTATCACCTTAATTATAAAGAAACACAATAACAAGCAATTATTAAGACAGGATAAATGCTTAATTATGTTGAGCCCACCTCCAATGTAAATAACAAGATCAAACCAAATAGCCGAAACACTTCAACACTCACTTGGGGACTATTTTATTTGATATTGGTCCAATTTAATTCGATTTTAGATAAATTTTGAAACCGAATTAGTATATACTAGTTTTACATTTTCAAGAACCGATATCTCATCAGTTATCTTCTTAAATCGATAATCTCGATTTTCACCCGTTTCGTTCCAATTTTATGGTATTCTCATATATATTAAATCTTTAATATCTTATACTTGATATATATATATATATATTAATATTAGTAATACAATAATACTATTAGTATATATTAATACTGTTAGTATAGAGTACTATTACTATATGTTAGTGATAATATAGTAATTAATATACTAATATATATTAGTATTATTATTATATTTATAAAAAAGAATATGTTGAGAATTTATTCAGCCATAAAATATAGTTAATATATATTTTATTTTTAAAATATATGATCAAACAAATGTTTATGTTTAATCTTAAGATTTTATGTCATGAATTAGAATATAACATTGTTTCATATATAATTATAACTTACATAAAAAAATAGCTAAAAACTATATATCATATTAAAATATTATACATAATATTAAAATTAATTAAAAATATGTAAATAAGAAGAGTTTTTGCAGAACAAGGAAACTTTTAAAGCGTATATATAGAGAAGAGGCCCGATCCCTCCTAATTATAGCGTTACTCTATTATTAACATAAATAACAGAACTATCATAGGTATGAATAATGATGCAAGCACAAAGCTCATCTTGAGTTTATCACACTGTTCTAAAAAAAACTGAGCATTTTGTATCGCCAAAGGGAAATTAGAAATTCTTCTCTTCCAGAAAATTAAAAAATAATACAAAAGTCCCCATCTTCTTGCAATCACTATCAGATCATTTTTCTTGTAGAAAGACATGACAAAATGCTCAAATCCATCTGGTTTGTTTTGTTAGGCTCAACCACTACTATACTGAAAACAAAAATCCACCTATATTATTTTATTGTAATGCTATCAAATCCTTTGAACGTACTAATTTAGCGAAGTCTTGGAATAATGGATTCCTAAAGGCTAAAATGTTAAAGTGAACAGATGTATTAGAAAAAAAATGGCAGAATATAAAATCACACAAACCTTTTACTTGCAGAATATAAAATCACGCATTAAGCAACATATAGCAAACCAAGTGATGGAAAGGGACGTGCGTCTGCATAGGACATTTTTGAATTTTTAGCAGCACTAAATTGTAAGGGAATAAATTTGTTATTCGTTCTGCAAACCGTACATTCTGTTATGAACCTATGATTTTGTTGTTTACTGCGCACTACTAATGCAGAGTGCGGCTTCCATTTTTGTACACTGATTTTCTGAGCAGAACGAATTGAGCAGACTTCACTTCCAGCCTTTTTTCCTGCATTTGAGCACAAGCAGCCTCTGCATTTCACGAACGTCGTCCCACGCCAACCCAGCATCGCCCAACACCAACCCGCAAGCCTCCACTCACGACCTCCACCCCAACACTCTGTTCTAACCAGCTTGACACAGAGCAGTTTTCTTTGTTTCACTCAGCCAACCCACTTTGCTTCTTTTGTGTTCCCTGGTTCGTTTGCTCTGCTCGTCAGCCCGCAAGCTTCTCTGACAGGCGAAGTAGAAATGGTATTTTTCTCTTCAATTGGTACTTTCTTCTCATTTCTTGGTTTCTCATAAACTGAAGGCAGCGTTACATTTTTGTTTTGTTTTTACCGCGTGGGCGCTCTTGTTTCTCTCAATCTGGACGAGCTTTTTCCCTGGATTGTCATGATAATAAAGGAAATACGTGGTGAAAAGAAAGTTTAGGATGTTTGCAAAGGAGCCAAATAGTGGGTTAATGAACATTTTCAGAACTTCTGGTTTCTCTCGTTTGTTTGTAGGTTTTTTTTTTTTTGTAGTTTTTTCTTCGACCAAAATTTGTGTTTTTGATATTGCTGCAGTTTTGGGTTCTTTTGCCCACATTTTCTTTAGTTTTATCAGCATGCAAATGGTAGGTTAATGTCAATCTTTTTCAAAACAACTTTGTGGTTAATGTCTTTTTGTAATAAGCTTAAAATCAAAATATAAAAGGAAGAAGCTTAGTTATTTGATTTTGATTGTTAAAAAACACGTTTCACGTTCTTCTAGGATTGTTTCGTGTTAATTTAAGTTGTATTATCACATAGATGGTTAGGGCTATTGTAAATTTAACCTTAAGATTACATGAGGCACAGAACGAGTACCGGTACAGGTTCTTTTTGTGGTCGAATTATAGCTATGTTTGCTTATAACAACTGTACGTATTTTTTTTATGAATGCGTAAAATATGCGTTTTTTTTGTTATAGTTATTTCCAATTTGTTCTTGCTTTGTAAACTTTAAGAGGCAATTACAGCTTTATTGAGGAAGCCTAAACACCTTTTTTGTGGGACTTAGCGTTCTAGTTGTGTGAACGTGGTCATTGCCATATGGATTATTGTAGTTGGAGACTGGTAATATTATCTTTCTATCGCTGCCATTGGTGTTTTTGCGTTGCCCATGTGGTGAATATTGCCATTTCATCCTTTGGTTTGTAAAGTTGGTAAATAGAATATTAAATGGAAATTTACATCTTACTTTGGTTTATTATGATTACCTTAGAGGTCCTGAAACAATATTGAACCCACTTCCACATTTTTGGTAACTAGTTTTACTTTGTCCTTAACTTATAACTTTCATTCTGCAAGAGCGATATTCTATAGAAAAAATTTTGATTTATTTTCTGTGTACTTACACTTTGCATGATTTATCGTATATTTCTTTCTTCTTCTTCTACATTTTTTTTGTCATAACGATTTATAAATAATGGAATGTGTAAAAAAGTATTATATGAAAATATATGTTTGTATTTTTTTTGACACCTTCATGTATAGATATCTTCTGACTGACGTATTTTAATTAACTTGTAATTAGGATGATCAATTGCCTAACAAATTTCCCACTTTTTGGGACTGGCGTATTCGCAATGGTGGAACCTTGAATCCAGTTAAAAATCAAAAGGATTGCAGTAAGTGAAACAAAGTTCTTTAATTATATAGCATTTATCACTATATCTATGTATCATGTCCTTAAAGATCACCTTGGTCATTGGTACAGATTGATATAATGTAATATATGAAATTTATTTGAAATAGTAGTCTTAGTCATTGAGTTACTCCTAATTAATATTATTTCTATTATTTGTTGATGTGATTGCGAGAGTTGCTCTATGCTCGTCTATTTGTATCGTAGTTGCTTGTTTGAGACTAATGGGAAAAAAAATAAAAACCTCTTAATAAATATGTTATTTGTGCACTATTGTTTGAATATAGTGTAACTTGAGTAGCATTGACATGCCTTGTATTGTTATCTTAGGCTTAATAGTGTTTTTTAAGTATTTTAATCAATTCATCTTCTTGGTGTTGGCTTGTTGTTTGTACTGGGTTGTTTATCAGCCTACTAATAGTTTTAATGATTGAAAACCATATTTTCTTATATCTAGCACTCATTGAGAATAAGATTGTTTCACTTATCAAAAAATATAACTATATTATTTAACTTAGCGCGTAAGATTTTATATACTAATAATTTATTAGACTTTTGTAGACAACAAGATGCAGTATTATAATTTTATTATTGTCAAGAAATTAAGTATATAATTTTCTTAGATATGTGTTGGGCGATAGTTGCTTCTGAGGCTGTTGCAGCAAGTCTTAAAGCTAAAAATCCAGATAAAGATCTTCTCGAACTTTCTTCACAAGAGTTGCTTGATTGTTGTAAGGAAGAAGAAAAAAAATGTTACACATATTCAATCATAAAAGCTTTGAAATGGATTCAAAGTTATGGGATTAACAAGGAGGAAGAATACCCATTCAAAGCACATAAATGTCCTTGTCGACACAAGACTGAAGAACAGGTTTTATAAATTTGAAGTTCTCTCTCTCTCTCTCTCTCTCCGTATATATATATACATGTATATATGTTTGTGTATCTACTTCATTTATTCTTATATTGGTTCTTCATGTAGAAAACTCGTGCTGTGAAGATTATTGACATAAAAAAGGTAGATCCTGATAATGAAAGCGAGCTTCTTATGAAAGTGAAAGAACAACCAATAGCATGTGGTTTAATAGTGACCAGTGCATTCCAAAAACTTAAAGGCGTAAGTATTATCAATTTTTAATTGGGCATACATACTAATAGTAATATAATAATTATTACTTACCATTTTTTATGTTATTGTTTGATAGGGTATATATGAAGGATCCACTGAACTCACTTTAATTCTCCAAGGAAAAGAGGAAAAGCGTCAACATGCAGTCCTTATAGTTGGATTTGGTCATGATGAGAAAGGAGACAAAAATTATTGGATTATAAAAAACTCGTATGGAAAAGATTGGGGAGTGCACGGATATGGCAGAATTGCTCGTGAATCTAGTCTTCCAAAAGACATGCCTAACTTAATTTTCCGAACCTGCTATCCAATGGTACCTATATTATAGTATTTAAACTAATATATATGTGCAGTTTTTCATGTATTTTGCATATGGGATCATTTAAGTTATCTTATGATACACGAACTTCTCAATCTTAATCTGATCGACTACAAGAAATTAGAACTTTTCCAGCACTCCAAATCATCGCAAATACCCCTAATAATTGCTGCAATTGGTCAATTCTAGCGATTATTACCTCGCCGCATTATCAACAAAATAAAAGTGACTAATTTGAACAATTGCAATGAAACCAAAAAATCGTTGTAAAAAACTCACAATTTTGGCGATTTATATCCGTCTCAAACGTCCCTAAAAATGATGCAAGCCTGTGATCTATTAATCATAAATTATTGGGAATGATCAATTGCGGCGATAAACATTGCCACACAAAACTAATAAATTGCTGAGAATGGATCTTCTAATTTGTAGTGATTAAGATTTTCGTTGTATCTGAGCTTATTTCCAATGAGCATAAATTGACAAAAAAAATTAGATTACTGTTGCAAAAAATTCTTCAAGATGATTATGCTTGTCGTCAATAAATATAATTTATATCTGATTTTTTTTTTTTTATAGAAAAGCAAACTTCATTAATCAAATATGAGATTACATCAAAGCATCATCCTTAATAATATGAGAAACAAACTCGGGAGAGAAGTTCCACCACACCATCAAGTCAAGAAGATGCCTACAATACTTATCCAAACAATCGGCTGCAGTATTGGCCATTTGGCCTCTATGCTGGATTACAATTTTAGAAAACTTGCTTAACATGTTTTTAATCTCAAATACAATGTTTCCCCACATAGACATAGATTCCACTTTACTGGTAACCTCATGTACAACCAATAGAGAATCATTTTCTACAATGAGCTCTTGAATTGCCAATGGAAGGCATAGTTGCAGACCTCTTAATATAGCTAGGAGCTCGACTTTCATAGGGTCCAATATATTATACTCTGGCTTGCTATCTGTGAAGATCACCTGCCCATAATTATACCTAAGGATCATGCCCACCTCTAATTTACCTTGCTCCCAAAATAAAGCCCTATCAACATTCAACTTAAGAGTGCCACCAGGGGGTGCTATTCATCCACAATGAGGTCGAATTGCTTGCTTTTGTGATAATGCTATAGCTTGATACTTAGTGGAAACTGATAAAAGCATGATTGATAGCCTGATTTGGGGAAATTCTGTTCTCCTAATAAATTAGCTAATTTCTAGTATACCAAATACCCCATGCATATAAAACATCAATTCAATTTCCCCTTCCTTGTGCCTTTGAATAACTTGAGTAAGGGTATGTAATGTTAAGTCCTAGAGCTTGCCTAAAGTCGTGTGGTATGCATGGATGAGGATGAGGCATAAGTCCGAATGTAGTAGTGTTAGGTGTACCATAAAGTCTTGGGATGTGTGACTTGGTCAACTTAAGTCATGTATCAGGATGAGCTTAATTAGAAGAGTAAGATGTAGATACTAGTGTCTTGACCCTAAGGTGAATCATAGGTTTTGCTTTAGTGGGTAGGCACCTAAGGTCGGACATGGAAATAGCATAAGAGTGTCCTAAGTGAAGTGTAAATGATTTTCTAGTTTAATCACTTATATACTAGATAGACATTAATGCTATTTATGTGTATGCATATAGGTTTATTGCTATATGACGTGCATGTGATTGGACTGCATGGTATGAAAATAATATGGAGACCAGGTAAGTGTTATATTCATACACCTTTAGAGCTTACCAAAGAATAATAAAGAAATATAATAAAATTGAAAATGCTTCTATATATACGTAATGACCATTCTTGGTAGCCCCTTTCATCGAATCCCAAGTATGTAATTGTATGCATGTGATTGGATGCCTATATATAATAATTATTTGATGTATTCTCTAAAAAATATAAAATAAAAACTTGAGATTTGTGTCTCATGATTTTATGGAAGGATACCATGAGTTGATGCTATGAACTAAAAAACTTGTAATTCATGCGTATGCTTTCTAAGTGATGTTTTCTACAAATGAACTAACTAAGAAAAGAAAAGAAAAGAAAAGAAAGAAATGAATGAATGTTATGTTGTATGAAAATACGTAAGGGCCACAACGAACAAAAAGAAAGAAAGAAATGAAAGAAGGGTACCCAAGAAAAGGAAGGTAAAAAGGATAGGGCAGATTGCAATGCTGAAACATAGTGCTGGTAGTGCACCCAGTACTGCAGACCAAATGGATTCCCAATTCACGGCTAGGGGCAAAATCAGAGTCCAAAGGAAGACTTAGGGACCAAATGGATTCCCTTCTCTTTTCTCCACAAACCTTCTTTCTTTGGGACCCAAAAATGTGATCTTCTTAGAGTGCCATGTGTGACGCTCCCAATCTATGTTTGAGATTTAACATAGACTAAAGCGTCGGAATAGGTAACACTAGGTTATATATCCTTTCGTACATGTTGAAAAGATTATACATGCACCTAAGCATACTAGTAGTATATAATATATATCGCAACGGAGTAAGATCAATTCTCTAAAATAGGCAAAGAAATCTAAATCTACAAATAATCACATGGTAAGCTACAATAAAACTCAAACTTTATATTATACATTATTATATAGTACCAAGTTCATAAGTTCAAGTTTCCAACATAAACGTATCATCATTTGATATAAATACCCATTTACTCACAGCAAAGGTTCTTTTTTCACTTTCATATAATCAGCACCAAAACAAAACTGACCCATACTGATATTATTTCCCTGTTGGTGTTTTATACCTATTGGTGTCATGTAGACACTGTCCAGGGATAATGAGCCATCTAGGCTCAAAATCATGCACCATCTTATGGGTTGTCATCCCTCCGATGACTCCGTTGCATCTTACCACAAAATCCCTAATAGGTGGTCATATAGGGGATAGGTCATCTCGTCAAAAGCGGAGTACTCCGAGGAAGTCTAGACCTTGCGTTGAACCATCTATACCTACAAATACTTCTGTCATTCCAAAATGAATGATAGTAAAACAAATAAATGGTAAGATTTCGAAAAATCTTAGAAAGTCCTCAAATAACTTAAAATAAAAGCATTGTTAGCATATACAGATAAGCAAATGCATGCACCATGATCATGAGACTCATGAGATGAACTATGCACCATGTACTTTTAATAAAGACTTTCATGTTTTCATGAAAAGACTCTTATTGACACGTAAACAAAACTTTTCATGTAATTGCCATGTCTTTTAAAAAATCTTAACGTTGCGTGTCTTTGTTTTTATTCTTATCATTCTTGAAATGACAGTATATCGAATCGTCGTCACTGTTATTCTTAATCTCGACGGTAGATCGAAACACCTTTACCGTCATTCTTAATCTCAACGACAGATTAAATCACCTTCACTGTTGGCTTTTTTTGGTATAACGACAGATCGAAACGCCTTCACTGTCAACTTTCTTATTCTTGACGGTAGATCGAAATGCCTTCACCGTTGGTTTTTCTTATTAAAGATTTTTATCTTATTTCTTTTAGAAAACATGATAATTCAAATCATGAGACTTTTACATGCAGACGAACTATTTCCTTAACATAGATTCATGACAACTTTTCTATTAAATCTGTGTTGGTTATAAATAGAAAATGAGTGCTCTTCGTTAATCGATTAATTATAACCCAAATCGAATTCTTTCTTGCCAACATTCGAGGAAATCCTACCACAAAATTCATGGATACATCTTCCCATTTCTACTCCAGAATTGGTAAGGGTTGTAATTCTCCTACTAGTCTCTGGTGTTCTGCTTTTACTAGATGACATACTGAACATCTAGCCATAAAAGTAGTGACATTCTTCTTAATTCCTTCCCACCAAAATTTTTCTTTCAGATCTTCATACATATTAATACTACTAGGATGGGCTGTATAGATAGTGCAATGAGCTTCCTTCATAATCTTTTCCCTCAACTCAGGATCACTCGGAATTACTTTCCTCTTTCCAAAATGCAGCATTTCGTCACTCGAAATTGCAAAATATGGTGATCCACTACAAGAAATAAGGGTATTTTCTAGGAAGTGTTATGGTAGCTAAAAATATGATTTTTGTGGCAAATTATTTTTTCCCACAAAATCGTGTCGTGGGACGTTCGTGGCATAAAATGGGTGGGATAAAGTTTTTTTCCACAATAGTTTTAACTCGTGGGAAAAAGGGTACTTTTTCCCACGAGACCATTCATGGACAAAACATAAATGCTTATGGAAAACAATTATTTGCGACAAGTCCCATTCATGGCAAATGCTAAGGGATTTTAGAAAATACAAAAATTAAAAACAAAAAATGAGACTCTAAACCTAAAGTAATTATAACAAATAGTCTAATATAGGCTAAAATAAATATATCCAAACCTTGGAGATCCAAATTTACACTTAAAATAATTTTAAAAATACATATAAAATTGTGCACACATGTTCACAAGAGAAACTCCTAGTGAAAATCCAAGAGAGTAAAACTTTTCACACTAATTATACATTTACACCACACAACCACAAAATTTTATAAGTTACAATTCATGGCTCCACAAAACCACAACCATACATTCCATACAATACATTCAAGTTTTATCAAATCAACATATAATACATTCAAAACTCATTTATTTTTACAATTTTCATTCATACCCAATACATTTATTTAATATACACAAATCTATCTATTAAACCAAACATGCTCAAATTATGCTTATCAAACATGATCAACAAACCTCTCTAGCTCGTTTGCCCCCATAGTGTTGAGTATCAAGGCCTCCAAGATATCCACTCTTCCGCATCCATCCCCTATCCCCATACAGATTTCTACCATGTTGCTTGTAGAGAATTGAAGTTCTTGTAGGTCACTTCATTAAACAAGCAGCAATTCAATTATTCAAGGATATTTAAATAGCCAAAAATCAACAACAGAGATAGCCTTAGTGCATATGCATGCATGCGTGCATACCATCTCTTGCTCCCGCCTTTGTTTGTCAACTGATTCAAATACATCAATCTCTTATTCACTGCCAACACAAGATAGTCATGAATTGTAGGCTATAAAGTTAGGATTTCAATAATGCAGGGAAGGGGGGTTCTCAGAAAGGGAAGACATAGTGACAATTTAAACAAACCAAAATGTCAGGCTATTATAAACTCAATATATGTAAAAGAAAGTCAGGGCATTATGTAAAAGCACAGTGATGGAGAACAATGACATAAATATAGCAAAACAAATTATTATTAAGTCTATCAAAATTTAAATCAATGCAATAATCCTTTCTGGTTGCAAACATCTAGCTGTTTTATTGGGCCAAAATTTGAACTGAAAATGTCCACTTATTCCCCTTCACATCTTGAATCCTTATTCCCCTTCACATAGAATGTCCATGCAAGTGTGATAACTTTTTTTTTTTCTGTAGCTGCTTACTTATAAAAGGTAAAAAAGAAAAAGCTCTGCAACTTTCATTACATTACTCTAATATTTAGCATCAATTCATATAATTTCACTTCAAACTCCGATATGCATAATCTAATAACTTCACAACCCAACAATGTCACAAACACCACCCGCTTTCCTCAGCCTACCACATCAACACAATCAATTAATGGAGAACAATGCAAAAGGCAAAAGCAAACAAAGAAAAGGAAAAAAGTGACTTTTGAAATTAAACAGAGCATAATGCATTAAACAGAACCACAGTGAAGGAAAATCTAGAGTTTCTAACACATATATAACTTCACATAAATAACAATCTAGAAGAACAATTAAAACAAGTAATAGAAAAATAAAATATAAGTATTAAATAGTAAAAATTGCTCCTAAAAAACCAAACCCTAACTCTAAGTTTCTAACAAAGTCCCACGTTTTCAAATCAACAAATGAAGCTACCTTGAAGAGGGGGCGAGCGTGAGAACTGAGAAGAGGAGAGGGTTTGTGCGTGGGTGGGACTGGGCGAGGCTTGAGCTGCGCCGTTGCGTGGAGTGCCGACAATAGAGGCCACGACGTGAGCAGATCTGAAGAAACACAACGACTGTGAGAGAAATTAAAACGATTTTTGACTTCTAGGGTTCGCGATTACAAATGAAAGGGACTAGGTTGAAGACAAGTACCTGTGGGCTGTGACTGTGAGTTCGCGATTTTGCCTAGGGTTGAGAATCTGAGAACTTGAGATGAGATGAGACTGTGGGTGTGAGTTGAGAAGTTGAGAAGTTGAGATGAGAGTTGAGAGACCGTGGGTGTGAGCTGCGAGGTGTGAGTAGGCCTGTTCATCCGGGCCGGGTTGTATCCGGCCCGGTTTAAAATTTTATTTTTTTCTTAACAGTTTTGATTTTTTTTTTTAAATGTTTAAGAAAATTTTGAATCCGGGTTCCGGATTTGGGAATCCGGAACCCGGATGAACACCCCTAGGTGTGAGGTGAGAATCTTAGACTTGAGAGAGACGGGAGGGAGAAATGAGAGTCCGAGATCGGCGAGATAAGAGTCTGAGACTGAGAGAAAGTTGAGAGACGGGAGGGAGAAATCACAAATGAGGGTTGCGGCTATGCCTAAGTTAGGGTTTTTTCAGTTTAAGTGGAGGGTATAATAGTACTTTTATATTTTTAATAATAATATTATTTCATCATAAAATAAAATAATACTAAGTTTATTAAAGACTTCTAAAGAAATAAAAAGTATGGAAGTAAATAAAATCTTTAATATTAATTAAAATGGTGAATATTATATAATATTTTTAAAGAATTAAAAATCATTTAAATAAAATAATTTTCTTAAACTATACAATTTTGGGACTTTAAAATATAAGAAGGCTTCTTTGAAAATTAGGTTTAGTTCCATAATACTAAAAATTATCCCATTAAAATAATTTTAGACACTTAACACTTTAAAAATATTTTTAAACAATTTAATTTAAAAATCATCTATAATATTTTTAAAAAAATACTTCGAATTTTTCGTGGAAAAAGGTTATTATTTATTTGCGACGACACAACTTCGTCGCAAAAGGTAGTTTTAGCCACGATTTTCAAATTGTGGGGTGTGAATCGTGGCAAAAGAGCATATTTTTTTTCATGAATGAAATTCGTCAAAAAAGGTAAGTATTTTCTATCAGCCAGTGTCATGGGAAAAAAACTCATGGAAAAATGCCAGTTTTGTTGTAGTGATATAACATGATCTTTTTCCTTCCAACAATTGCTGCCGAATCTTTTCTAGTTTTGTGTCCTTTCGCTATCCTTTCTGAATCTCTTCATCTGTCAGTGAAATAATTTCTTGTACCTCTGCCAAGATAACATCTCTTAGCAATTTCTCAATTAGCAAGTCTCACATTACTGACAATATTGAAGGTTCTTTTGTTTGAGTTTTTCGACTTAGTACATTAGCCACTACATTAACTTTTCCAAGGTGATATTTAATTTCACAGTGAAAATCGCTTATAGTCTCAATCCACCTTCTCTATCTCATATTCAAAGTCGTTTGACTAAATAAATAGTTAAGACTTTTGTGATCTGTGAACAGTTCACATTTTTCACCATACAAATAATGCCTCCAAATTTTCAGTGCAAACACAACAGTTGCTAATTCTAAATAATATGTTATGTCTCGAAGTACGTGTAAAATGACAAAATCTCATAACAGGGAAGTAATGGGAACGTGACAGGGTGTCATGACATGAAAAGAGTACGTGAGGAACCGTACTCATGTCAAGTTAGAAGTTGGTGTAAAAGTCACATGGCGTAATGCCATGTGAAGTGGTGGATGATGGTGTAGCTTGATAGTAGTATTGAACTACGTGACGCGACGGAGGTACAGTTGAGATGGATCTTCTCGTGTCAAGTGTTAGGATAAACTCGAAAAAGGGCCAGCTAGTAGGAATAGTCTTGTCAACTGGAATAGAGAAGTTTGTTATCGATGTATGGTGCTTGTTTGCACATGCAAATGATCAACGTATTGTATGTTGATCTTAAGTGATAAGGAGGAAGGGTGCATGTGTGTCTGGTGAGACACGTGTACTGAAAGGATTACCATATTCAATGGATTCTTTGTTCTGAGCAAGGGTATGCGATGTTAAGCCCAAAGCTTGCCTAAAGTCATGGGGTATGCATAGATGGCGATGATGACAGCGATAAGGCGTAAGCCTGGATGCAGTAGTGTTAGGTATATCGTAAAGTATTGGGATGTGTGACTTGGTCAGCCTAAGTCATGAATCAGGATGAGGTTAATCGAAAGAGTAAAGTGTAAATCTTAATGTCTTGACCCTAAAGTGAATCATGGGTTTCATTTTACTGGGTAAGCACCCAAGATGGGACGTTTAATTTGGAAGAGGTATTGTCCGTGAGCTGATCCCCAAAGGTGAAGCATAATAAGGGTCACGTGAGGGCCCCAAATAGATGAGAAGTGTCCCATTGTTCGTAAGTGGGTTCCCGATGATGTTAGTATAGTAAATAAGGACTCTTGGACATGGGGATAGCAAGAGAGTGTTCTAAATGAAGTGCAAATCATTTTCTAGTTTAATTACTTATATACTAAATAGATATTGATGCTAGTTATGTGTATGCATGTAGGTTAATTGCTATATGACGCGCATGTGACTAGGATGCATGGTATGCGAATAGCATGGAGAAGAAATAAGTGTTATATTCATACACCTCTAGAGCTTACCAAAGATAATAAAGAAATAAAAATAAAAGTGAAAATGCTTCTATGTGTACGTAATGACCTTTCTTGGTAGTTCTTTGTATCGAACCTCAAGTATGTAATTGTATGCTTGTGATTGGATGTCCATACATAGTAATTATTAAATGTATTCTGTGAAAAATATAAAATGAAAACTTGAGATTTCTGTATCAAGATTTAATAGAAGGATGCCATGAAGTGATGCTATGTGATGTCCCTCTGCGATGAGCCTATGTCCTGACGATGTTCAAGTTTACGCATATTCGTTCAGTTCATACCTATGCTTTCTAAATGATGTTTTCTATAAACGAACTAACTAAGAAAAGAAAAGAGAAGAAAGGAAAGAGAATAGAGGGAAGAGAGGTAAGAAAGAAGTAAATGAATTAATGAATGAATGCTATGTTGTATGAAAATACGTAAAGGCCATACCGAATGAAAGGAAAGAAAGAAATGAAAGAAGGGTACCCAAGAAAAGGATAGGGCTGATTATAATGCTGAGACATAGTGTTGGTAGTGCACCTAGTACTGTGGACCAAATGGTTTTTTTTAAGTATAAAGATATAAAAAAAACTTTAGTGCTAGGAAATCGGTTATGCGTAACCATGTGAAAATGGCTGACGCCACATCAACCCAATTTTTAAAAAAAAAAACATTTGAAATATGGGAGGGAAATCAGATTCAGTCGACCTCATTTTGCATGTAGAGCGCTTCGCACCTCCATTTTCGCATGTGGAGCTTTGCACCTCCATTTCGCACGCAGAGCTTCATACGTCTGTGAGGGTGGTTTCCACCATGGGCAGGACTGGACCACTGTTGCACATTCAACCTCTAGTTCGTGATCGAAGCCGTGAGTTTGGACAGAGAGAGGTTTGCTTATTTTCCTTTGATTTGGTTATTTAAGATGTGATGTTTTGCTTATTACTCTATGATTCGGTTCTTTATGGTAGATTGTTCTCATTCTTCACAAGTGTTTTATGAATTAATTGGATGATTTGGTGTGTTTAGCTTATTCTTCTCTGATTTGGCCCAGAGTCTTCTACGAGTTTTGGTGGAATCAAAGTTAAGATAGACAAATATAGGACCATAATTTTGGGGGTTAGGGTTAGGGTTAGGTTAGGGTTAGGGTTACGGTTTGGATTTAGGATTTGGGTGCGTTTTAGTTGATGGAGAAGATTCTATGATTTCTGCTCTGGGCATTCCTTTGACATAAACACTTCTAGAACAATTAAAACAACGTGAAAAAAATAAATAATAAATAAAACTAAACATTGCTTTTGAGGTTAGCATACGTGTTGGAGTTGGGAGACATCTTGTAGGTCATTTTATGGTTAATTATTAGTCAAGGAAAATGTATTAATACATTGTAACCCAAAACCAACAAATAGATTTGGTACAAATGTAAAGTGCCTTTTATTTAAAAATTATATTCTAAATCAAATTATGTCACTTGTATAGTGTGTGGTATAAAGCCCTTCAAATAGAATTATTTTGTACTTTTTCCTTGTTAATATGTGCTACAATAAAGAAAGGTCCAATGGTTTTTTAAATGCATTCAAGAGGAAGCTATAAAGGAAAATGATTAATTTGCATTTCTTCTACAAATTTATACTCCTACAAATTTATAGTAGTTTTGTAAAATTGAAAGCCTTTTTAATTGAAGTGGCATCCTTGCATTGGTTGGTTTGAAATGGATTGTAAATGAGTTGTGATTATAATATATATTAGCACTCACAAAAGCATAACTTTTTTTTTTTTTGATAAGAAGCAAAGCATTGCATTCATGATTGGAACATTACAAACAATGAGTATCCAGCCAAAACAAATTAGAGATACAATCAGGGACCGACCCAAGCCACATCTCCACATCATAAATATGCCAAAGCATTATGAGCAAGGAAATGGGCACTTTGTTCCCCAATCTTGGGACATGAAGCACATTAGATGTAACAAAATAAGATAGCAACCTTTTGACCTCTGCAATAATATTGCCCATACCAGACATACACGGCTCAGTAGCTTTGACAGCCTCAACCATTCCCAAGCTATTACTCTCAAGGATTATATTAGGGTAGCCAACTTGTAGACAAAATCATAAGCTCCTCAACATTGTAGTGACTTCAACGGCATTTGAATCAACAACCTCATTTTCCGCCTTACTAATTGCAAGTAGGGCAGCACCTTGAGAGTCACAAACCACTGCTCCTATCTCAGCCTTCTTTAAGTCATAAAATATAACCCCATCAATGTTAAACTTACAGTAGCCAGCTGGAGGAGCTTGCCAAGCACATGACCTAATCATTTGAGTGGGACTAGAAGCAATAGCTAGCTTCTTCTGAGAAAGCAGGTAAAGGGCATGGTGAATAACTTGAAAAGGTTCCATTTTAATCTCCTATAGATCAGTTTACACCTCCTATACCAGAAAGCCCATGCCAAAGCAAATAATCTGGCAATAAGATCTTGATCACCCTAGTTAATCACCATCTGAATTATATCAGTTACATCCATATAAGTTGAAAATTGAGAGGAAAAAGGAAAGTGTAGGGGCCAATCAAGGATATCCCTGCCTTGAAATAAAGCATGCTTTAAATCTTCCTGAGTTGAATGACAGAAATCACAGGATGGATTCAAGACAACTTTCTTCTTGGACAGATTTAACTTTGAAGGGAGACTGTCATAACAAACTCTCCATGGAAACACTTTATCGTGTAGACTATAATATTAGTATGAGCCGATTCCGTTTTGATAATGACTATAAAGAAGTTAAAAAAGAACCTCTGTTGTGAAAAATGGGTGATTGTATATTGGGAATACTAGGCAATGTATGTTCTGTTGAGAATTTGATCGTGTAGATTTGGTACTTTATATTATTCTATAATATGAAGTTTGTGGGATTTTATTATGGTTTACCATGTGATCATTTGCAAAATTAGATTGCTTTGCCTATTTTAGGAATTGACCTTATTTCGCTGCGATACGTATTACATACTATGACGCCCCCAATTTACGTCTGAGATTTAACGTAAATTAAGGTGTCTGGATAAGTAACACTTGGATACTCACCCTCGTACTTAACAAAAATAAAATGCATATATCATGTAATTCGCAGAGGATCTGGTTTTAAATATAAAACTTTCTAAAGATCACATTGAAAAATATACTCACAATATTCACATCATTCATTAATAACTTAACATTGTACTTTTTACATATACAAGGCCCAAATGGTAGCAACTTAGCTAAAAAATATTACATTCTTCCAAAAGACTCTCCTTCACCTCACTCATTTTCTTTCCTGACCTCGGGAAATTCTCTCCCATAGCGAAACCTATCCATACTAATACTAAAGTCTCAATGTAGCTGTTGTCCCTGTGGAGTCACGTAAACCCCACACGTGGACAACGAGCCATCTACTTCTATTGTTAAACAGCATCCTGTGCGTCGCCTCTCCTCAGCAAAAGTGGATGCGTCAAGGCTCCAAACTCCTGTAGGTTGATTACTGATAGGAGGTCCGAAGGAAACAAAAGAAATGTCCATATAGGGACTACAGTTGGAGAGTCTCTCAGGACTCCCCGAAGTCTCCTGCTTCATCGAGGCTTTCTCCTTGCTGGTCATTGAATCCTGTATATAGTTGATATGCACAAAAAAATATAGAACCACAAAAGAGTGAGATTTCTTTTGAAATTTCAGTAAGTACATAAGCAGCTTAAAAGAAATAGGGAAAAAGCAACATTGATATTATCACCACTGAATGACTAGGGAAATTTACCCTAAGATATACATCATAAGACCAGTGTCTAACTGGTACCTTTCTTGGCTCAACCGAATATGTAATCTTATATGGAATTACACCGTTTCCTTAAAAGTTCTTATTCTTTCTTATCACTGATGGGCGTTACGTCTCGCCGTCCCCATCACATATATTCATCAATCATCCGGGCGTTACATATTGCCGTCCCCGTTGTGATGAGTCTCGTATTAGCCTTTCGAGTGTTACGTCTCGTCGTTCCCATCACGACACGAAACATATACATATATCATTGCGGGCGTTACGTATCGCCGTCTGCACTATTCAGATCAGTCTCATGGGTGTTACGTATCGCCGTCCCCATGAAGACCACACACTCTTATAACACGACAGGCGTTACATATCGCTGTCCCTGTCGGCACGTCAGTCATCCGGGCATTACATCATGCTGTCCCCATCACGACATGACTAACTTATTCTTATACATCATTTTCTTTTTAGTTGTTCATTTCTTATTCATACGAGTTTTTCACTTATAACACTTTCCATTTGGAACACTGATTTTATTTCAGGAAAACCCTGAGTCTAAGCAAAACAGGGCATCTCGCTCGAGCGGGTGTTGAACGATCATCAAGCGAAGTCACAGGTTGGAACTCGCTTGAGCGGAGTATCAAGCAATACTCTAGCGAAGGGTCATATTTTGCCTTCGCTCAACCCACAGGTCAAGCGATGGTCGAGCGAGATCACTGCTCTAGGAGTTTTTCTACTCAAAACATGCCAATCTTTTTACTATACTTTATTTGGCTTCTTAAAAACTTAAATCTAAGTTCTTAAAATTTTATTGAACATTTTTACAAGACAATTTAAATCCAACCTTGCTCATATGCCACTTTGTCACTTAATCATATTCTTAAGAGCTCAATACTAGTAAACATAGTTCAATCACTTCAATAAACCATTTCCATGCTTAAGTTAAGCTAGAATATGGACTTACAAAGTCTTCAAAGTTCAAGAAAATGGATCCAACCAACTTCTTGCAAGCTTTTCCCCAAACTCAATCACTTAGCTCACAAAGGAAATCTTAAGGGTTTTGAGAGGGTTTTTTCTGGAGTTATCTTCCAAAGGGAATGTGTTCTCTCCTTCCAAGGGTCTATTTATAGGATGGTGGTCGACCAACATGAGGGGGAGAAGAGGGAGAAACCTTAAGGTGCACTAGTTGTCTGTTTGCATGGGTGATGAAGTGTCCATCTAAGCATATCTTATGATGAGGCTTAAGCCTCCCAAATCCTAGGCTTTGCAGCTAGATTAGTCATCCAAGGGCTCAAATTTGAGATATTTGTTGCCAATTTTGATCCATGGCTGAGGAGTGAGCTAAAGGGATAAAAGGTGAGGTGGCATTTCACCTAACCATACATGCACCTCCCATCTCCAGCCCTTTTCTTGTGTCACATGCCCCTCTCCTATTTTTTCCACTCATTTGGTTACTTCCTAACTCCCTTAAGTCTCCATTTAACAAGTTATAGAAGGCCACTTCTTAGTTTAGCTAGGATAGAACCAAATCTGACCCACTTAGTCACCTATCAACTAGATTTTGGCTCCCTTTGTGTTTCCATCCCACTAACTAACCAATTAGCTTCCAAATCAACTTTCCATCCATTTCTAACTATCCCTACACATGTCCTAATCCCAGAAAATCTCAAAACCAATTGCCTAATTAGTTACGTGCCTCAATCTAATTCACTTCATCCAACTCGGGCTCTATTTTAGCCCATTCCAGAACTGCCCACTTGCTTCCCAAATAAGTTATTGATCCCTTCCGAATCTCGGAAAACTTAAAAAATATAAGTTTTATATCTATCTCTCAAGGTTATATACCAATTAGAATCACCTCATTTGGACCTCATATGAATAACTTATGCCCATTTCACTAAAACTCGACAGGTTAATCCAAAAATACATAATTCACAATATCAAGTGTTATCTCATATTTCTCAATTAAATCTCCCAATCTATTTTCCTAGAAAATAAATACATCAAATAAAGTTTCTTAAAGTAATTTCCATAAAATAATTTACCTTAGAAAATTTGGGCTATTACACATACTGCTAGTAAGTTTAAGTGTATGCATAATATTTCCGACATGTACGAAGGGGCAAGTAGCCTAGTGTTATATGTCCCGATATTTCAGTTTACGTTATATCCCAAATGTAGATTGGGGGTGTCAACAGGAAAGTTGTCCTTTGGACATTCTTTCTTGAGGTTGGTAAAGTCGACACACACCCGCCACTTGCCACTCACCTTTTTGATGAGTACCATGTTGGAGAGCCACTCGAGATAGTGGACTTTCCTGATAAACAAGGCCACCAAGAGGCGGTCGACTTCCACCATGATCACCGCATATTTTTTTTGCGTAGAAGCTTCACTTCTTCTATTTAACTTTTCTAGCGCTGGGGTCGACGCTCAGCCTGTGTTCCACTATGGAGTTGTCTATGCCGGGCATGTCTTCATGGTTCCAGGCGAATACATCCCGGTGTTCAGCTAGGAGCTGCTCCAGGACCAGCTTCAGGTCATATGCCAGTTTGGTGCCTATCTGCACCTTTTGGTTTGGCTTCATTAGATCGAGGGCAATTAATTCCAGCGGCTTGTTAGGCTTGGCCTGCCTCAGGGCTTGTTCATCTTGCACTTCTTCATCCCATTTGGTCAGGGGTAGGGGCTCGGGCAACTCATTCTCCCTATCGCCGACGTTGGCGAGCATTACCATCTGGCACTTGTGCCATAACTCACAAGAGTAACATTCTCGTGCCAAGACCTGCTCACCCCAGACTTCAATTGTCTCCTGGTTGGTAGGGAATTTCATCTTCAGGTGGAACGTCGAGGTGATCGCTTTTAGGCAATTCAGGATGGGACGCCCTAGTATCGCATTGTATGAGGATGGAGCCTTGACGACTAGGAAGTCGGTCATGACCATTGCTGTCTTGGGGGCAATCCCAACAAGGATCGAGAGGGTGACCAGGCTTATAGGTTGGATCATGTCGCTGGTGAATCTTTTGAGAACGGTCGGGGCTGGTCACGGCCTATTGTGCCCGATGCCCATTCTAGTGAAGGCCTCCCAGTATATGATGTCCGCTAAGTTGCCGTTGTTGATTAGGGTCTTTCTGGTGTGTAGTTTGCCATTTGCAGGGTCACTACTAGGGCGTCATCGTGCAGGTGGAGGACTCCTTCCTCATCCCTCTCATCAAAAGTGATTAGGGGGCTCCGTGGAAACTAAGCTCCCACATGGGTGCTCTGTACGGTGAACAGCTCGCCATAGCGTGCCTCATAGGCGTACGCTTTCCTTGATGAGGAGGTCGCACTACTTCTCAGGACCTCCTTCTGTGATTGTTCGGATCTTGCCCAGAGGCTTACTCTCTCGAGGTGGGCTCTGGCGGTCTTCATGCCTTGGTTGTCGTCTGTGTGGACTTGCGCTGCGCTTCGGGGGCAAGCGTCTCCCCTCTTATTAGGCACCTCACTATTCTTCTTCCCTCCTCATTCTGTTCAGAATGAAACAGTTCTGGGTGCTGTACCCGTCGAATCGATAGTACTCACAGTATACACCGATGAAGGCCAGCCATGCTTGCTCTCTGCTCGGTCTCGGCTGTTGTGGAGGTGAGGTGTGGAACGCTGACCTGTCCGATTTTGCTGCCCCTAACTTTGGGACAGGTTCTCTTCCTACCATCCCAAGAAGGGCTCCCTTGCTAGTTTATGGCCCATTTGTTCGCTCGTTCAATCTTCTTGCATCGAGTCTTGCGCCAAGGTGACCTACCTGTCGGCTCGGTCCATGAACTCCACCAAGGTGACGGGGGTTTTGTGCACAGTTCCTACCATGAGCGGGCTCCTAGGCCATATCTTACCTAAGAGGGCGGCTAGGGCGATCTTCTCATCCTGGTCATCTGTGATCATACGCTTCTTATTAAACCCAGAAAGGTAGTTCTTCAGACTCTCCCACTCGTGCTACTTGACCGTGAGGAGATAGGCCACTGGGTGCTACCTTTTGTGGCTCCCCAAGAATTGGGTCAGGAAGAGATGGGCCAAGCAGTCGAAGTTGTTGATTGTCCCGGCTAGAATAGTCCCGAACCAACCTCAGGTTGCCCTTTCCAGGGTAAGCAGGAAGGCTTTGCATGTCACCTTGTTTGGGTAGTAGTGCAGGCTCATGTGCGTCCTGAATGCATCTAAATGCTTGAACGAGTCTCTTCCCCCGTCATAAAGGTCCATCTGGGGCACTTTGAATTTCGGTAGGAGGGGTACAACCAGCACACTAGCGCTGTATGGTGACCCCGAGCTGTTGTGCATTTGCTTGATTATGGAGGGTGCCTTGATTAATTGGGCCATCTTCGCGTACTTGTCCCCGAGCTCCCTGAGCTCTAGGTGCAGTTTGCGCCATTCTTCCTCTACTTGGTCAGGTCCTTAATCTCGCCGGGAGCTTGCGTGCTCGCTGGCGGATGGCTCATGATGAGCCTCACGTTCCTCTTTGTTCCTCCACAACTCTTTGTTTTTCACTGCCAATTTCCTAATGGTTTCCTCCATTGCTCGAGTTTGGCTTCCATCGTATTGTCATTAAGTTCTTCTCGACAGCTTGTTTGGGATCGCGTTCCAGCCGGCATGCAGAGTATATGTTAATAGGATCCCACAGACGGCGTCACTATTGAGGTCATGTTCTACGGCCTGGGCTATTTGGCAATAATCAAACACTCCAGTGCTGTGCAAGGGTTGAATGAGCAGGCGGTGGTGCCCTGAGATCATTATGATGCCAAAGTTAGTGAGATAATAGAGAGAATAAGTAAATGATATGACAGTTGGGATAAATGGATTAACCTATAACTCATAGAATCTCTGGCAATTTATAGGCCTTGACAGGCATTAGGCGTGCTTTTGAGGGACATGACTGTTGTCCCATCAACTCAGGTCATTATTCCCTCTACCATGTCTGGGTGATCTCTCCTACCACATTTTAATATGCGGGCAAGTTGTCCCCTCTGCAATGCTATGTCAGTCTTTGCTTTGCTCCAGAGGCGTTCTTGGGCTCCTGATCCACATTTAATGTGGTGATGGGTTCTTACTGCACATTTAGTGCCTCTGGGCCAGTTGGATATGCTTTTGCTTGGCTCGCGTTTAATGTGGCGTGACCCCCCCTGCAGACTTCTGCATTCAATGCAGCGTGCTCTAGGCAAGCACTCGCATTTAATGCGATGCATTTCTGGCAAGCACATGCATTTAATGCGGTGTGGGTGTCCTTGACCTCTTCTGACTCGGTCTTGCCCATCATTCGACTCACCGTACTGGTAGCCTTTCGCCTGGTCTTCCATGGTCTCGCCTCTCGCTTGGTCTTCCATGGTCTTGGGTAGATCGGGGTCTTCTTAGGATTGGGCCTCCCTTGGGCTTCATGCTGGACCCACAACCCGGCATTCCCTGGCGGGATCTCCCCTCATAAGGAATCTTTGGCTCAAGTATTCATGTTCTTTTAGTTTATTTTCATAGATTTCTTATTCATTACTTTTGATTTAATTCTTCAATTTTTTTGGGTTTCTTTTTATATAAATTACATTTTAAATTATTCTTTTGGTTTTTACGTTCGTTACTCATAATACCCACATGGCTCTGTGTGATTTGTTAAATAACATGCTGCATGCATGAGTTGTGATGGGTCATGTTGGTTTCGAGCTACTTAGAGCATTAACATTGGATTTATCATTGGACTCTCAAATATAAATTTAATAGTTTTATTTAAAATAATTTTATTTTGGACTAATCAAAACCCACCTACTCAAATTTTGAGTTATAATACTTGGGTATTATTCTTTACATTTGAATGGTTACTATTCACCCATCAAAATATTTTTTTATTACTTTTTAATAATTTTGTTGGAGAAATAAATTATAAATGAGTTTGTTGGTTTCATAAATTGTCTTTATACTATTATTTTGATAAATCTAATGATAAATTTAATGTAAAGTTATGGATGCTGAAATGTTGACTTTCCATTAAATTTTAAAGAAAATTTTGATGTAGTCAATGCCACTGCTTTTATAGTCTTACAGTTTACAACTAAAATTCAAGACAAGTTTGGAGAGTGAGATAAGATAAAAGTTTTATGAATAATAATAAAATAATTTGTAAATGCTGATGAAATAGTTTGAATTAGGCCCCATTTAGATAGTTAGATAATATGAGGTAATTTTATATGAAAGTTGAAAGTTAATTTAAAATATTGTTAGAATATAGTTTTTCTTATTATTATTATTTTAAGATCTTAAAAATTTGAATTGGAATTTAAAAATTTTATAATTTGAAAAAATTGTAATGATGAGATGAAATGAGATAAGTTGTGATAGTTTCTTAATCTAAACGGGACCTTAATATTTTATGAGATTTAGAAAAGGAGAAAAAAGTTGAATAAAAATATTATAAAATAAAAATATTTTAAAAGTTTTTAATATTATTTTTATTTGAAAATTCTGAAAAAGTTATATTATTTTTTATTTTTTGTTTGATAGTTTGGAAAAATTGTAATATTTTGTTTGAAAAAATTATAATGCTTCGTTTGAAAGTATTTATCTTTAAGTGATATTTGAGAATGAGTTGGTATTAGAATTTTGAGATGAATTTTTTTTTTCCAAATAAGCCCAAAACAATATATCACTATTTAATCTTTCTATGATCACATGGAGTAAGAACTCCAGTTAGAAAGCAAGACGGGTAATTTGTGATAAGGAGCCACGCTACTCAATATTTCACACTATACACTTTATATATAATATTTATTTTATTTTATTCTGATTAAACTAAGCGAATGAATTTACTTATCATCTATACATGCATCACATACTTATAATAGAAAATATATATATGTATATATATATATATATATATATGTTAGAAAGTCAAAGAAAAGGGTGGTGAATAACCACCCATTTTATTCGATCGAATTGAGTTACGACAATTAAGCCGTAACTTGCTCCATGATTGACATTGAGCTCTCTATATAAATAAGAGCAATTCATTTATACTCTTTTTTGTCATTAATTTTTCTTTTCATTGAATTTTTTTTAATAAGGTTTTAATGAGACATATTTTTTATAGATGATCATTCCAAAGAAAATATTATAAAAGCCAAAGAAATAGAGCAGTGAATGACCACCCTTTTATTCGATCAAATTGAGTTATGACAACTAAGCCATAACTTACTCCGTGATTGACGCTAACTCCCTATATAAATAAGAGCAATTTATTTATACGAGTAAGAAAGGAAAGCTTTAGCTTTTTAGTAATAAAGAGTTTTAAATATTTTTTTTATTAATTTTCTTACAATATTAATTTTTTCTTTAATTTATAACAATATAGTATATATTGTGTGAAGATGATATATGTAATTATTCAATAGTACTAATTATAGCTATTTTTAAAAACATACTTTTCAATGAGATATATTAACAAAATAACGAAATTTTTATATTTATTATATTTATTTTATAAAAATACATTTAAAATGATTGTAAAACTCATTGTAAAAGAGCTGATTTGATTACTAGGAACCTTCGTTAATTCATCGGTATATTCGTAACACCATGAATCCATAATCTAGTTTTTGACAGTAACAGTACCTGGAATTGCAGTACTATCGCCGAAAGTACGAGTAATTTTATTGGATTGATGAAAAGCTTAACTTCATAAAAATATAATTATTAAAATCTTCAAAAAATAAAAATTTAGACTTACTATTACAATAAAACAAAATAATATTTTAAAGATGGGTACTGCTATACAACTATTATATCTTTATTGTATTATTTCTTCTCTGTTAAAAAATTAAAGAAGAAATTACTACTACATTAAAGAAATATATATGAAACTTTTTAACAACTCTTAATAACTGAAACTTTCTTCTCTTTCTATATTTTTTTATGAATTTCATAACAACTGAATCCCATATTTATAGGCATTAAAATTACTATACAAGTTACTATGCAAGTCACTATGCAAAATTTAAAATAATAGTAGTGAGGTCATTCACATAATTTTAGTAGTGGGACAGGGGACGGCAGCCGTCCTTCCAATCGATCTTCATTTCATTACACTCCCCCTTGAATGATCACCCATAAAGAATCGGTCTCGTTAAAATCTTGCTAAGGAAAAATCCAATGAGAAAAAAATCAATGGCGAAAGAAAAAGAGTACAGTCTTCTTATGGATCCACAAGTGTTTTAAGATTGCCTCATTAAAACCTTGCAAAGGAAAACTCAGTGGGACAAAATCTTAGCGAAGGAAAAAGAGTACAATCACCATAAGTTTTCAGGACATTTACTCCCCTTGAAAAGTGCATGACAATAGATTTTTAAGTTTTTGCATTCCAATGTTATGCACAATCTTCTTGAATGTCGCTGTTGGTAATGCCTTTGTGAATAAATCTATCAGATTATCACTAGATCATATCTACTTGACATCAATTTCACTTTTCTTTTGAAGTTCATGAGTATAAAAGAATTTAGGTGAAATATGTTTGGTTCTGTCACTTTTGATATATATTCCTCTGATTTAAGTGATACAAGCAGTATTATCTTCATATAAAATTGTTGGGCTATTATTGATCATAGGGAGTCCACACTTTTCCTGTATATGTTGAATTACTGATTTCAGCCAAATACACTCTTGACTTGCTTCATGAATAGCAATGATCTCTGAGCGATTTAAAGAAGTAGCAGATAGTGTTTGCTTAATAGATCTTCATGATATGGCAGTATCTCCATAAGTAAATAAATATCCAGTTTGAGATCTACTTCTGTGTGGGTCTGAAAGATAACCTGCATCTGCATACCTAATCAATTGTGGACTTGATCGACGTTGATAAAATAATCTCATATCAACCGTACCATGAAGGTAACGAATGACATGTTTAATGCCATTCCAATGCCTTCGAGTTGGTGCAGAACTATATCTTGCAAGCAGATTAACTGAGAATGTAATATCTGGTTGAATGCAATTTGCAAGATACATCAAATCTCTAATTGCACTGAGATATGGTACTTCAGGCTAAGAATTTCTTCATCGTCATTACAAGAACGGAATGGATCATTCTTCACATCAAGTGTTCAAACAATCATTGGAGTACTCAGGGGATGAGTTTTGTCCATATAAAAATGCTTCAGGACTTTTTCAGTATACATAGACTGATGAATAAAAACTCCATTTGGCAAGTGCTCGAGCTGCAAGCCGAGACAAAGTTTTGTTTTTTCAAGATCTTTTGTTTCAAATTCATTTTTTAAATATGTAGCGATTCTTTAGATCTTTTCAGGAGTTTACACAATATTTAAATCATCAACATAAACCGCAATAATGACAAATCCGAATTCTGATTTTTTAATAAAAATACATGGGCATATAAGATTATTTTCAAATATTTCTTTCAATAAATATTCGCTTAAGCGATTATACCACATGTGTTTGGATTGCTTCAACTCATATAAAGATATTTATAGTCTGATAGAGTAAATATTTCTAGATGTACTTGTAGATACTTCAGACATTTTATATCCTTCAGGAATTTTCATATATATGTCATGGTCTAAGGATCTATATAAATATATAGTGACCACATCTATCAACCGCATTTCTAATCCTTTTGTAACAAACAGAATAATCAAAAATCTAAATGTGATTGCATTCATAATGGGAGAATATGTTTCTTCATAATCAATCCCGGGTTTCTGCAAGAAACCTTGTGCAACAAGCTGTGCTTTGTACCGCACAATTTCATTTTTCTCATTACGTTTTCGTACAAATACCCACTTATATCCAACAGGCATTACACCCTTTGGTGTTTGGACAACAAGTCTAAATACTTCTCGTTTTGCTAGCGAATTTAATTTAGCTTCAATAGCTGCTTTCCATTTTGGCCAATTATTTCTACATCAACATTCTTCGACAGTTTTTGGCTCACTTTCTTCATTACTTCTGGTAATGTCAATGACTATTTTATATGAAAATATGATGTCGACAAAAGTTTTATTTCTATCCAGAATTTCTCCAGTATTCATGAAAAGTATTGAGATCTCATTATTATCAGGTACCTGTTCCTTTTCAGGAGAAAACATTTTATGAAACACTTCTTTAGGAGGTCCCTTTTCAGGAGATTTATACTCTTCAGGAGTTTCCTTTTCAGGAGGCTCTGGAATAGAAAATTTAATCTCTTTAGGAACACTAATTATATTTGTAGTCTGTATTGTAGGTATGTGTTCTTCAGAAGCACCAAATTCATTTTGTATCATTTTCCTTCTGAGAATTTTATCTTTTGCACCAATAGGTTTTCCACGCTTCAGGCGTGTCTTAGACTCACCTATTACTGTTTTGACAATTTGTCTTTTAAGGACTTCAATCCTTACTAGAGCATTAACAGCAGGAATATAAAATTTTACTACACCTTTAGTGTTAGTAAATACATCCGATAATTGATTTGCAACATTTTATAAATGGATAATCGTCTGAACTTCCAGTTTACATTCATTTGTAGGAGGATCAAATTGAGACAGGGTCTTATTATCCTAAGTAATATCTTGTCGTGCTACAGGCACTGATTTTTCTTTACCCATTTTTATCTAATAATAGATAGATTCGTCAAAATGACAATCATCAAAACGTGCTTTAAATATATCTCCTGTAAAGGGCTCAAGATATCTGATAATAGATGGAGAATCAAAACCAACATATATCCCAAATCTATATTGATGACCCATTTTTATATGCTGTGGAAGTGCAATTGGAACATATACAGCACATCCAAAAGTACGAAGATGAGAATTATTTGGTTGTTGACCGAATGCAAGTTGTAATGGAGAATATTTATGATATAAAGATGGTCTAATGCGAATTAATGATGCTGCATGAAGTATAGCATGTCCCTAAGCAGAAACAAGAAGTCTTGATTTCATAAGTAAAGGTCTAGCGATTAGCTGAAACCTTTTGATCAAAGACTTAGCTAAGCCATTTTGAGTATGTGTATGGGCAACAGGATGTTTAACATCTATTTCTATTGACATGCAATAACCATCAAAAGCTTGAGATGAAAATTCACCTATATTATCCAATCGAATGGTGTTAATTGGATACTTAGGAAATTGTGCTCGTAATTTGATTATCTAAGCAAGAAGTCTAGCAAATGCAACATTTTTAGTAGAAAACAGACAAATATATGACCATCGACTAGATGCATCAATCAAAATCATAAAGTATCTAAATGGTCCACTTGATGGATAAATAGGCCTATATATATCTCCGTGAATCATTTGTAAAAATGATGGAGATTCAACAATGACTTTTGAGGGAGATGGTCTGATAATCAACTTACCTCGAGAACATGTAGAGCACGGAGATTCATTAGGTAGAAATATCTTTTGATTCTTTAAGGGATGTCCATGTGAATTTTCAATAATTCATCTCATCATTATATATTTCGAATGTCCAAGGCGGTCATGCCAAATCATAAATATTTTGGAATCAATGCACTTCTGGTGCATTACCACATATGATTCAATTGTTCTCATTTTGTATAATACAATCCATAATATAGAGCAAACAGTTTTCCTAATACGAGCTTCTGGCCCGATATTGTTTTAGTAATAAGAAGATGCTCTTTACTTCCTTCATTGGTCGTTTCAATATAATAATTATTACGACGTATATCTTTGAAATTCAATAAATTTCTTTTGGATTGTGAAGAGAATAGAGAATTATCAATACAAAATTTGGTGCCATTAGACAACACAATATAAGCTCTTCCAGAACCCTTAACTAAATCTGATGAACCTGATATGGTATGGACATAGGTTTTGCTTAGTGTTATATTTTAAAAATATTTATTTTCTTTGAGAATTGTGTGAGTTGTAGCATTGTCAGTCAGATATATATCTTTATCATTCAATTCAGAGATAAAAAGCTCAACAATGTAATCCATGATTCTACAAAAATATACAAAACTTTTATTACAGATAATAGAAAAAAAATACATTAATTGAGTAGAACACTTTTATCTCTAATTAAGTGGTCAATTCTACATTTAGGATGATTAAAGAAATTAGAGACATCAAGATGAGTAACATCTACATTTACTGAATCTAATAAATCATCTTATGGTTCTACTAAATTTATTTCATGCATTTTATTCTTTCCTTTAATAGATATTTGATATAAATCAGTTAAGTGCCTGACCGTACGACAAGTACGTGACCAATGTCCAGTCATTCCACATCTATGGCACACCTCTTCACTTCTCTTTGAAGAATTATTCTGGAGATTTTTACCTCTTTCTGAATTGTACCACTTCTGGTGATACGGTATATTATTATTATCTTTTTTATTGTGGTCACTTCTGAGATCAATATTTCTATAATTTCTCCTACCATGTCCACGCCATCGATTTCTTTTAAAGGATGCACCATTCAATTCTGGGAATGATGCAAACCTATTACCATTCACTTCAGAGAATGATATTGAGCCAGTAGAGCGTAACTGGTAGTTTTTTAATAAGAGCTTATTGTTCTGCTCAGCTACTAAAAGACATGATATAAGTTCAGAATATTTTTTGAACTTTCTCTCTCGATACTGCTGCTGCAAGAGCATATTCGAGGCATGAAAAGTAGAATAAGTCTTCTCTAGCATATCATCATCGGTGATTTTCTCACCGCATAATTTTAGTACTGAACTTATTTTAAAAAGTGTGGAATTATACTCGCTAATATTTTTATAATCTTGAAACCTCAGGTACAACCATTCATAACGAGCTTTTGGGAGGATAACAGTCTTCTAGTGTTCATACCTCTCACTTAAACTGTTCCACAAAATATAGGGATATTTTATTGTAAAATATTCAGTTTTTAATTCTTCGTAAAGATGGTGGCAAAGGAAAATCATTACTTTAGCACGATCTTGCAGAGACATTTGATTTCCTTCTTTAACTGTTTCATCCAGGTTCATCGCATCAAGATGAATTTTAGCATCAAGTATCCAGGATAAATAATTTTTTCCAGATATGTCAAGAGCAACAAATTTCAATTTTGTAAGATTTGCCATTTTAGAGGAATAAGACCACTAGTTTCAGAATTGATAGAATCGTCGTGCTGATAACGTGTTATAAAACTAAAAAGAAACTACTATTACAAGAGAGAAATATATAAGAAATTCTTTACGAACTCTTAATAATTGAAACTTTCTCCTCTCTTTATATTTATAGGCCTTGAAATTACTATGCAAGTTACTATGCAAGTCATTATGCAAGTCACTATGCAAGATTTAAAATAATAGTAGTGGGGTTATTCACATAATTTTAGTGGTGGGACAGGGGTGGTAGCCGTTCGTCCAATCAATCTTCGTTTCATTACATTCTCTCTCTCTTTTTTTTTTTCTCACAACTGCTGAGTTCCCTTAATTTTTACAAGAACCTTTGGAAGCTTTGCAGCAGCAACACAACCCTGCGTTCTTCCCAGAAACACCATCGCACCACCACTCGAAGTCTCGTCAGCAAGAGGCGGTGCACACCGACACCGACTTCAACTAGATACATGGGGGATATAATTAGACAAGCAAACCAAAACCCGTGCATAAAAAAATGAATAGAAAAAAAGTCAATATATGTCTAAATACAATACCACAGCACAAAGAAATAAGCAAACTAAAACAAAACTGATAAAAACCTATAAGAAAAAGCACACATACAAGATAAGTTAAGAAAAATGGATTAACCAATAACAGAATATACCTGCAAAACTACGAAATACATAGATAAGGAAGACCACATCTATTCATTCTGAGGAGACCACGCAACTGACTAGGCAGACCTCCACTGTCATTGTACCAATCCAATTTAGAACTCCCAACACCACACTTAGCAAGATAATCTGTCGTTGTATTACCCTCACGAAAAAAATGATTGACACTATACTCCATGCCATCAAGATAAGCAACCAAATCATCCTAATAATCCTCTAGGTACCAAATATTATATTCACCTTTTGTGATCCAATTGACAAGAATATGAGAATTAGTCTCAATTTCCACTCGGAAAAAACCAAATTGGTGACACCTTCTAACCCCCTCCACAACATTTTCAATTTAGCAAAATTGTTAGAACCTTGACCCAAAGGAACGGAGTATGCTACCCGAAGCCTGCCAAGACTATCTCAAATAACACCCCTAGTACCAGAAGGACCAAGATTCCCCAAACTACTTCCATCCGTGTTGAGTTTCACCCAAACCTGTTGAGGTCAGATCCACCTCACCAGACAAGCCTTTAGGCTTAGGAACAACCACTTTGATGTCCATAGGATTTAAGATAGCAATATCTTGGTTAGAGATTTGATTAACTTTCATGACAAGCTGCATAGAGTTACGGATCCAAAATTTAATACTATTCCAAGTAGAATCAACAGAATCAACCTTATCATCGTAATGAACTTTACACCAACAATTCCAAAGCTGCTAGGAAACAATAGAAAGAAGAATACCAAAATTAAAATGGAGCTAAGAAGACTTTCCAGCACGGTGAAACCAATAAAAACTTGTTATTTCCATGTAGGGAATGTACCCATATGCACACCAAGCTGAGTAGCAACCCTCTGCCAAATTTGCCTGGTAACTTCACCAATATAGAGCACATGGTTTAAATCCTCAGATTGACCTAGAGAACAACAATTACAATTTAAAGCCATAGCAATACAAATTGATTTAATCATCTCATCAACACTCTAACAATTATTAAAAGCTTTCCACATCATGATAGAGATTTTTTTAGCAAGAGTGGAATGCCAAATCCAATTAGCCCAGGGTAAAGGAGGGGCCCGAATCCTAATACGATCCCAAGCATTATAGATGGAAAACTTATCAAAATCATCCTTAAGCCAAAGTAAAATATCCTCCCCATCCTTTCTCCTAGACAACAACTGACACAATTAAGAAGCTTTTTGATTATCCACAAGTCTTTCCAGTAATGGAATATCCCAACCATTATCAATAATACAATCCTTAATTTTTAAAAGATGATTATCAAAGACTGAGAATTGAGCACTAAAAGGGGCCTCCTCACCCCAATTATCAAACCAAAAAAAGATATTACCATCACACATAGTCCACTTAGAGTTATTTAAAATGTCTGGGATACATCTAACAATAGATTTCCAAAATCGACTTCCCTTGTTAGGATCCAAAAGGGAAAGGTGATTACCCCGAACATACTTAGCCCTAAAAAAAGGCCCAAAAGATTTGAATATCGTCAAGGTCCCGAATACCCAGGCTCCCTTCCTTCGTAGTTCTACAAACCTTATGCCAAGAAGTCCATTTCCTCCTACCTTTACCATTGGAATCCCCCCAAAAAGAAAGAATTCATAATCATACTCAAATCCTTGAGCATAGTTTGAGGGACATGCAAAATAGCCAGGAGATAAATAGCCATACTCGAAAGAACATGTCGAAGAAGAATAATTCAACCTCCAACTGAAAACATTTTCATTTTCCCACCTGCAATTTTATTCTTAATCTTCTAAAGCAAATCACCAACGTCACTATATTTAAGGCGGCCATCTACAATCAAAACACCCAAAAAATTAAAAGGAAAAGACCCATCAGAGAAACTGGTAATACAGAGAAGCAAATGTTTTCTGTGAAGCGGGATTTTCTTAGAGAAATAGATAGCACTCTTCTCTTGATTAAGAATTTGTCCAGTCCAAGATTCATAAAGATTAAGAAGTTGCATCAAATTACGCACATATCTTTTTTCCTCCATTAGCAAAAATGACAATATCATCTGCATACATAAAATGAGAGATAAAAAGGGTAACTCTAGCTTCATAGAACTGCCCAATTTTGCCATTCTCAAATGACTTTTAAGAAGATGAGACAACACCTCTTGCATAACAATGCATAAATAGGGCGAGAACGGGTCACCTTTTTTTAGATCACGTTCCCCTTTAAACAATCCAAGAGAAGTGACATTCATCATAATAGAGTACTAAGGTGTAGAGATAGAAGACTTAACCAAATCACAAGCTTGATGAGAAAAACCAAAAGCTTTCATAACATGTAAAAGAAATTTCCAATTAACCCTGTCATAAGCCTTGAACATGTCAAGTTTAAATAATACATTACTCCCATTAGATCTTTTGTGAATCGAAATGGACTAATTCCTGGGTAAGACTTATATTTTCAAAAATACTATGACCAGGAATGAAGGCCCTTTGTTCCGGAGAAATCATCTTTTCAAGCAAATTAGTCATACGACCCACAAGAATTTTAGCATAGATCCTATAAATCACCGAACAAAGACAAATAGGACAAAATTTATCTAACTCATTCAGCTTATCCACTTTAGCAATCAAGACAACAAAAGTGGCAGAATAAAAGATAGGAAGCGAATGATTCTAAAAAAGGTCACAACTGGCTTCCAATAAGTCATTTAACCAAATCTCAACAAACCCTAAAGAAACCATAACCAAATCCATTCGAACCGGGACTGTTGTCAATGTAAATGCTAAAAAGGGTCTCTTTAATATCATCAAAAGAGGGATCACGACAAAATGTCAAATTCTCATCCTCATTAATAATAGGAGAAATCAGATCATTTAAGCAAGGCAGATCTCTACTATTGCTAAAGCCCAAGATTTGAGTAAAATAATCAATAGCAACATGATGAATTTTAGAGAGGGAGTTAAGTGAAGTACATTAGATAAACACATATCAGTAACCCTTTTATGATTCTTGGCATGGAGATAGGCATGAAAAAATTTAGAGTTCTGATCACCATCTTTAAACCAACATTTCTTAGCCATATGAGAAAAATGCATATTATCTCTCCCCATCTAGGTGGAGAGTTCTGCCTTAGCCACCAAGAGGTCACTATCATCATCTTCATTAAAACAGAAGATTATTGTCAATATGCTCAATACGTTGTTCAAGATCTCTAATAGTATTATGGGTCCTCCCATACATTCTCTTGTTCCACTCCCTTAAAGCCACCTTGACCCTTTTAATTTATAGGCTACTTTAGAAAGCCCAAAATAAGACACCTCCTTTTTCCACACCTTATCCACAAGGCAAAGGAAGTCTTCATGATTAGTCCACTTGTACTAAAATCAAAAAGGACAGAGACAATACTTGAAAGGGTCCTCGCCCATTTGAATCACAACCGGAAAGTGATCAGAAGTAGAACGGTTTAGCACCTGGTAAAACACATTAGGAAAATAATTAATAAAATCAGAATCCATTATACATCTATCTAACCTTGCCCAGCTTTGAGCCAAACTACTTTGGCCATTGCACCAAGTCATCTTCGAGCCTTTATAGGACATGTCAAGTAAGCCACAAGTCTGAATACACATGTTAAAGTCTTCCATCGTAGCAAATGGATGAGCATGACCTCCTCTTCTTTTTGAATCATCTTTGATAATGTTGAAGTCTCCATAGATGACCCGAGAAAGATTGCATTACCAGAAATGTCTAAATCTTCCCAGAACTTCTTCATTTCAACATGGTTGCATTTAGCATAAACACTAGTAAGGACATAGGTATACCCATTTTCCTCTACTCTAACTAAAATGAATGATTGGATCCAGCAAACCAATGAACGAAAACTGCAGAGTTCCATAATAACCAAATCTTTCCACCATGCACTTTATTAGTAACAAAAGATTCATACTTGAGCCTTCCCAATAATTATGGAATTTTTTCCTTCTTCGAAAACGGTTTGGCTAATGCTAAAATATTCGATTTGGATTTATTAATGAGAGATTTAAAATGCATTTGAGATGTCCCAATACACTTAAGATTTCAAAAATTAATGGGACTAATCATAGATTAAGTTTTGAGGGGCGAGTGATTGCTTGGGTAGAACTCCTTTTTTGAAATTTTCCATCTATTTTGCTAGGTTCTTCCAAATTGGTACAATAATCTTTCCGCATATCTTTTGAAATTTTATCTCTTTCAATTTCATGATCAGAACGAGAATTCTCTATTAAATCATTTTCAACAGGAATAAATTTAGCATTAGTGATGAGCATATTACCAATAGGTTGCACAGGGTCTGGCGACTCCTTATGAGTATGCACACTAGGCCCAATTCCTCCAGATCCTTCTGATGACCCAAGAACCTCATTGGCCGAGGCTTGAGCATGCTGAATGGACCCTTGAATAAGGCCCAAAACTGAGTTTTCCTCAGCCCATTGCATTGCTTGCTGGTCTACAGAATTAGTGGGTTTTAACACAATAGGCCCTTGTATCGAAGGAGGATCTTCTTGTTGAACTGAAACTAACTCTATGAAAACCGGTTTATCAGAAGATGTCGCATTTTCCAGGTCCTTCAGTGGCTCTTCAACCACCGCAGTCTCTTCAATCATGGTACTCTATGGATTTTGAGGTAATTCATGACTTGTTTCACCTTGTTCAACTTACCCTCATATGGCACCAAACTCTTCTCAAGTTGTACCATGCATGCCTCTTCTCTTGACTCTATGGTCCATCTCTAGTTTCCTTAGCTTCCTCGGATTGTTCACCTTTTTTCATCCAAACCTTTCACCTTCTGTTTGTTATTTTGATCATTTCCTTGTTTGCAGGTTCATTGGTTGTGCCCTTGGCAATGACAGAAATTGGAACAGGTTGGTAGAGTTTCATAGATAAGGAAGGTGAAACAGAAGGTGCAAACAAGGAGAACATGAAGAAGAATTTTCCATTCAGACTTCGGGTGACGGAAGGGAACCACCATTTTCGACAAGGGCTGCGGCATTGCCGAGACTAGGTTGCCAAACGACCAAAGAGGACCAGAGCAAGTGCTAACTTTTCCTTTGCTAAAAGAAGGAAAAAGCAAAAAAGAAAAAGAAGAGGAAGAATAATTAAAGAAAAGGATAGAATACATGAATCATGCACGCGATAAAAGCAAAAAAGATAAGGATTTGCATGTCATCTTGATGAGCTGATCGATTAACAATTGAAAAAATTTGAATAAAATGGAGATTATTTTGTTCATTGCTAATGATGTTATTTATCAGTATGATCATTGATCAATAAGAGTGGTCATTTCATAATCATATTCGACAATTACTAGTCCCCAATATTATTATATTTGTTAAATTTTCAAATTTTGGAATAAGAAATGAAAGAGAAAGTATTCTTTTATGGTTGTTAGAAAATGAAAGAGCCCTTTTCTAGCATAACCAAATTAACAAAAATGAAAAAAAAATTTAATGGTGGTTGTGAAATATGATACATTGATAGTCAAATGGAATCTACAGTGCAGCATGCATCGCTTGGTGTGTCTGTAATGAAATTGTACTTATTTTTTTCTGTTTTTATTTCAAATATATTTTTTAAATGCACAAATTTACTAGTAATTATTTTCTTAATTAATAAAAAAAAATTAAAATACATGAACGATTAAATCCAAGAAACAAAGCAAGGGGACAACCTAACATTTTCCTTGTCAAATTGGGTGCAAGGTATCATTTTTCAAATAAGAAGTCTAGTTTTTTATCGTGAAATATAAGATTAAGAAATTAGATTGAAAAAATAACCAAGCTGCTCTTTAATTCTAATGTTAATGAATATTAAACTAATTTGTTTTCATTTAAGATCCTGTAATCATTGTCTTGATCAGTTGAAATGTAATAGCTCTAAAATCTTCATCTTAATTTAATTATTTAATTAAATGCTAATATACAAGATTAGGGATAATTTATAAAAATAAGCTTTAAAGAGATGAGCTTGGAAATGAGACTTTTGAGGAATGGATCAAGTGAATGGGCCAAGAGAGTAGTGGTGAGCCTATAAGCCCATAGAGTGAGCCCATGGCCCATCAAGCCCATAGTAGAGACACATGTCACTTGGAGAAAAACCCTAGAAAATTATCCAAGGCTTGTAGGAAAATTCTAGTTGGTGGAGGTTGACTAGTAGGTAAACATATGCCATGTAGGATTAAGTGTAGAATCTAATGGAGTGATTTTCTTACCATGGAATCTTGGAGGTACAAGACACCATTCCTTGACTTTCCATTAGAGGTCATAGTGTATAGGAATGTGATAAATGGCATGAAGAGAAGCATGGAAGGAAGGAGCAAGGAGGGATTCAGTGGATGCAACCCGTGAGGTACCTTGGGAGAATTTCATGGGGTATGGCCACCAACAAGTTGATAGGACAAGGAGGAGTGTGTAAGTGAATAAGGTACAATGTGTAAGAGAGTATGGTGATGTGAAGAGAGGTATGGTGTGGGTGTAGGTGATGGAAATGACAAAAGCAAGGAGAAGGAGCAAAGTGGGTTTCGGTGGAGGCAAGCTTGGCCGGATCATGCATTGCTCAATTCCCAAAAAGCATGGCCTTGAGATCACTTGGATGGACACATGAGAGGATGTAGGGATGATGACTGAGTGAAAAGCAAGAAAATGAGTGCTAAGCACTCAAGGGAGGTGCCGACCATAGCAAGTGAGGGAGGAGAAAAACAAATCCTCCAAGGTATGGCCAAGATTTGATCTTGGAATGGCCTAGTGTTGTCAATCACCCCATCCATCATTGGCCATACCTAAGTATGGTAAAAAGTGTACCAAAGACCCTAGAGAAAGGGTTTGGCCGTGTGACCTCATATCCATTTCCCTTAGCTCACTTCACTTGGATACATCCAAGCATCTTCCTATCTCATTCTCTCTTCACCTCTCGGCCAAAACCACTTAAGCCACCTCTACTTTTGTTTCTTCTTCTTTCACCACACAAGTTGAAGAATCCTAAATTAGCGGAGCTAAAATCAAGAGTGTTGAAGTGGATAATACATTGGAGAAGGTTAGTGCCTAAGTTCATGCAAGCTTAGGAAGAACACACACACACATGTAACACCTTTGTTTTGGTTAGAAGGATATAAGGTTTCCTTTAAATCTTTGTGTTTATAGCTATTCTAATAAGAGATTCTATGTGTATATTTTCAGATTTTAATAAAAAATCTAATAGGAATATTGTAAGTATACTTTCACTTTTTCCCCAACGATTCTTGTATATAGTTAGGTGATCATGCTTGTTGGATTAATGATTGTATTGCCATGTCTGGATTAAATTGATTATACTTGTCTTTGATATGAATATTCTTGTGTAAAATCTTTATGATGAAATAAGCTTAGAATGTGAGTATAGATGATGGATCAAGTATTAGTTGCAAAAAGAAATGAAAAGCATGATTATTATATGAAATGATGAAGTTGAGGCATGATGGATTTTAGTATTAAGCTTATAAATTTGGTGTTGCTAAGATAGAATTTATTTGAGGAAATTAGTAATGAAATTGATTTATTCAAGGAAAATATTGTCTTGAGGAAATGAAAATGGACATGGGAATAAAATACATGATTGATATGAATTGAAATGGTGTATACTTGCATATGGAAAGAAGTAACCACTTGTGTATGATGACTAGTAATGTTTAATTGGAATTTTATGATATTTAAGGTTAAGATTAGAAGATTGAATTATATTGCTTTGTGGTGGAATTATTTAGTTTAAGCTTATAGAAGGAACCTATGGAAAAGGGAACTTTGAATAAATTAATAGAAGGAAATTTCCCCAAGTTGAAAGGTGAAGGAAAGAAGTGGAGTGAATTAAGTTTGGAAGCAAAAATGTTTACTAAATGGATAATAGGGTTTCGGTTACCCCTTTTTAAGGATGGTATGTGTTTTAATTTGACACCTTAAATTCTTGAAGGATAATTAGAGTAAAGTGATGAAGAAAAGCCCTAGAAATTACCCTAGGAGGGTTCGGCTATGATGGGTTGGAGAGGGCCGAGTACCCCACTTCAATCCTAGGCCCAAATTTTGGATGTAGAGCATGATGTCTAAGTAGGAAGTTGTGAAGTTATCCCTATGAGGAAGAAAAGAAAATGAAATATGAATGCACTCGAGCTCGTCTCGGGTTTTTGCATGAAAATAAGTAAGCATTGCATGTCTCATGCATAAATCATGAAAAGCATGTTTTTAAAGTCCAATATGTTTTTAAGAAAAAGAAAAGAAAAGATTGAGTTTTTTGAAAGAGAAGAAAAGAAGTAAAGTTTTATAAGAACCCCAAAGGCTGGGACGGGGTAGTGCCCCAGTGGAACTCCCTGTCCACTCAGGAGTGTTTAAAGTCGAGTGGAAGCCCCTAGGTCGACGAAGAACAGTCGGAGGACCGTGTATGGCTCCAAAAGGTGTCCGGAGCGCGGTAGCACTTAACGCTAGTGGGTGCCATGGACGGATAAGGTGTAAGGACCTGCCGTTTTATAAGTTATATGACGCACTCACTTTAAGGTGATGCGGTAACCAGCAAGGAACACACGGTGCTTAGGGGAGCCGTGTTGTATCTCATATATGCAATGTGATAAGTCATGACAAGATGGGCTTTCGAGCCATAAGAAAAGATCTGTCTATGATAAGTGGCGCCTAAGAAAGAATAAAAGATACGAAATGTTTTAAAGAAATGATTTGAAAAGCAATGACATGAAAAGAAGTCTGAAAGAAGCAAATCCGTGAGAAAGTTTTCATGAAAAGAAATCTGAAAGAAGCAAGTCCGTCTGAAAGTTTTCATGAGCATGTGCATGAGTCAGTCATTCATTGCATATGCATTAGTTATGAATGTTTTGTTCACTTATCTGTATATTTGAAATGTTTTGGTTTAAGTGCTAGCATACTTGCTGAGATTTCTCCCGAAATCTTACCCCCTTTTTATTATCTCTACTATCGCTCCCTTGGGAACGGTAGAAGTTATTGCAGGAAATTATGGATACCCGGATTACGACTCTCGAGAAGATGGGTCGGACCCTCATGGGCCCGACTAAGACCGATACTGCTGGGCCAGTGACCCTAGACCTGTTGGGTCAGTGGGCGGCAGAGTCGCTTCCTATGGCGACGTACTTTTTTGACGACCTACGCCCTACGGGGTGTTGTTTGGTGTTAGGAGTGGATGAGCTCCTCCGCATGGGACGCCTGTTTACATCATCCACTGGGATGATGTGTGATGTAGGCCCAGGTCTGAGTTTGGACAGTCTTCGTTACGGTCCGGACTTTAAGAAGAGAAAAAAAGAACCCGCCTATTAGTATGTTTGGCGGAAGGGGGAGGGGGTCGTTAATATCTTTATTTTGTACCACCGATGTATTTTGAGGAAAAATCTTCCCGTTGTTTTGGGAAGTACTTTTGTATAAATTGTTTACATTGGTGATCTTAACTTTGATGTATATGTATATGATGTTTAATTTGGGTTTTATTTCGTTAACCATGTGATGTGTGACAAGCGTGAACGTCTTGTCGAATGTTTTTGGCTTAACCTTTTTCCGCTGCGAGACAAAAAAAAAACAAAATATAGTATTAAATAATACTTTCACACGTAAAGATGGGGGATGATTTCCTTGTGACGTTCGTCCCCGGCGTCGCAATTTGCGTGCGAACCCAAGCGCAAACTGGGGCGCCGACATGAAAATTACGAGACTCACTTCACAAATCTCATGTGCTAGCTCTGCATGCTATGCTAAGACCCAACCATGCTAAAGAAAGTCTCAAAGAGATTCCATAAGCCTTTTTTTAGGCTTATTTATTTTTAGAGATAAAATAAAATAAAAGTTAAAAATAAAATAAAATATTATTATAAAATATTATTTTAATATTAATTTTATTTTAAAATTTAAAAACTTTGTTTTAAGATTTGAAAAAGTTGAATTATTAAATTTATTTTATATGAAAATTTGAAAAAACATAATGATGAGTTTAAGATAAGATGAGATGAAATGATTTGTAAAAATATATCAGGCCTTAGAGTCTAATATGATTTAATGTAGTACGTTTAATTTATTTTATAATAAAAATAATTTAAAACGTAACATCTCACATCAATTATTAATTCTAAAACATTTTTAAATGCACACACCATTCAAGTTTATGTACATTCTCTTGAAAACATGACTGATCTTGCCTCTGGCCTTGCAGAAACACTCTTGGAGAAACTAGGATCCCTTGCTTATCAACACCTTTGCTTGGCTTGGGGCCTGCAAAATGACTTGGAAAAGCTTGAGCACATGATTTCCACAATTAAAATTGTGCTCTTGGATTCTGAAGACAGGAAAGCAAGCAACCCCAAGCTAAGCTTCTGGCTATCACAACAGTATTATATGATGCAGATGAGGTGCTCGATGAAAGTGAGTACAAAGCCTTAAAGAATCAAGCAATTACGGCATACAGGAGCACTAGTAGAAAGGTACGGCATTTCTTTTCCTCCTCCAAGGCAATTGCATTCCGCTTTAAATTGGGTCATAAAATCAAGCACATTAGAGCAAGGATAAATGAGATTGTTGTTGACAAGGATCAATTTGATCTTGTCCAACGACATGAAGATGGGCATGTCATGCCTCGGTGGAGGGACATGTCACATTCCTTTGTTGATCCTTCAACGATCATCGATAGGCTTTAAATTGGGTCATAAAATCAAGCACATTAGAGCAAGGATAAATGAGATTGCTGTTGACAAGGATTAATTAGATCTTGTCGAACGACATGAAGATGGGCATGTCATGCCTCGGTGGAAGGACATGTCACATTCCTTTGTTGATCATTCAACGGTCATTGGTGGGCATAATGACAAATGGAATATTATAAACCTTTTGATGAACTCTGAAGGGAGTAGATACGTTAACGTAATTCCCATAATTGGATTAGGAGGTTTGGGGAAAACCACACTTGTCAAGTTAGTCTACAATAAAGAAATAGTCATCAATCATTTTCAATTGAAAATGTGGGTATGCGTCAATGAGAACTTTGATCTTCCAAGATTGATGGATGAAATACTTAGATCTACAGGTTGTAACATTGATAAGAATTCAAGTATTGTAGATATTTTGCAAACTAGCTTGAGAGAACTTTTAAAGGATAAAAGATTTCTACTTCTCTTGGATGATGTTTGGAATGAGAATCAAGATGCATGGACAGAATTGAAAGATCTGCTAAATTATGGATCCCATGAAAGTATGATTATTGTAACAACATGTAGTCACTTGATTTCTTCTATTATGGGAACTGTACCCACATATTCTTTAGGAGATCTATTCAAAGATGAATTTTTGTCTTTGTTTATAAAATGCGCATTTAAGGAAGGACAATACAAACAACATCCAAACCTTTTACCAATTGTAAAAGAAATAGTGAAAAATTGTAAATGAGTATCATTGGCCGTGAAGAGTTTAGGTCGTCTACTTTATTCCAAAGTTGATGAAAGCGAGTAGAAATTGGTGAGGGATAACAAGATATGGGAGTTGGAAGGAAATTAGATTGGCATCTTACCAGCATTGCAACTGAGTTATAAGCAATTGCCAATCCATTTAAAGCGATGCTCTACCTATTGCATTCTCTTTTCAAAGGATCATGAATTCAATAATATTGAGTTGATCGAATTAAGGCTAGCACATGGATTAATCCTCTGAATGCTAGTAAATAGAAAAAAAGAGTTGGAAGATATTGGAAACTTGTATATCAAGGAGTTAATATCGAGATGTTTCTTTCAAGACTTTCAACAAGATGATTACTTCCATTTCTATACCTTTAAAATGCACGATCTTGTCTATGACCTTGTTCTCTCTATTGCACAAGGAGAGTGATTGGTAGTAGACTCTAACAAAAAGAAGTTTTTGGAACAATTCGGCATTTGTCAATTTTAGATAATGGCCAAGAAGTTTCAAAAAACTTGAACAGTCTAACTTGTTTGCGGACTCTAGTGTATCGAACAGAGCCAAACATGTCCTTTGTTGAAGCATGCATCTCAAGATCTAAGTTCTTGCACGTGCTTGGATTAAGTGATTCATCCTTTGAGGAGGTGCCACATTCTATCGGTACTCTGACATATTTGAGATATTTAGACCTATCTAATAATATAAGAATTAGGAAGATTCTGTTGATTAAAACCACCTAAGTGAGAATAATATTGTGTGAATGCATGGAGAAGTTCCATGTCGGCTGCTTAGCACCGTCCAAGTTTGATTTTCTGCAGACAATCAAACTTGGCAGCACCGTCCCTTCACCTACCATCCCACATAGTCATATTTAGCTGCTGCATTTTGTAAAACCTCTCTTATAAAAGGAGAACGATGGTGGGTGAAATCAGTGTGTAAAAATTAGAGAGAGTGGACGTGAGATTTGTTGAGTATTTGTAATCTCAGACAAACATATTGAATTTGGCACCAGTGGACGTAGGCAAATTGCTGAACTACTTAAATATCATCTTGTGTGATTCTGGATAATTTTGTGTATGCGCAACAATTGGCATAAGAGTTTTGGTTTGCACTGTCTCGAAATCAAGTTGATCAAAATCAACTTTTGACAACTCCAGGCCATTCCTTACATCGAGACGAATTCATTGGCGCAAACGGAATTGAAAATGGACGTTGGAGGAGCCCACACGTGCCAGTAGAAGGTCGGAGCGTGTACACACGTGCCCCACTTGCAGCTGGAGGTTGAAGACGACTGAAAATTACGACCCACGCGCAGCTATGCACCCCCACGTGCCTTCACACGCTCAGAAGGTTGAAGAGCGTGAAGTCCACTTGCACACGCGCTGCCACGCGCCTTGCAGAGCTTGTGCTCGTGTGTCCCACATGCTCACGCACCCCGTAGAGTCTCTGCATGTGTACTTCAACCGCCCCACTCCCCTTCGGCGCGAGTATCACACGAGCCAGCTGATATGGACCGTCCAAATTCTAGATCTGTTTTTGGGCTTGATCTAAGCCATTTGGAGTCTGATCTCGACAATCAAATAGTGGTTTCCAACTATTTGGATCATCTCGGACTCATCTGTACGGTTAGAATTTTGAAATTTATCTTCTAAAATTTTTAAATTAATATGGAAGGTATTGGGGAAGATAAGAGGTCTGAAAATGCCAGTAGCTCTGGGCATAGGTCCATAGTTTCAAATGCCAAGTTTGAAGTTGAGAAGTTCGATGGAACTAACAACTTTGGTATATGGAAATGTGAAGTAATTGATGTTTTGATTCAATAAGAGTTGGATATGGCGTTGGAAGAAAAACCCAACGAAATGACGGAAAAGGATTGGAGGATGCTTAATACCCAAGCTTGTAGTATAATTCGTTTGTGCCTTACCAAAGATGAGAAGTATTTTGTCATGAAAGAGACAAATGCAAAGGGACTTTGGAAGAAATTGGAAGATAAGTTAATGAAGAAGAGCATTGAGAGCCGCTTGCACTTGAAAAAAAAGCTCTCATGTGACTTTTATTATGCTTCACCTTCGGGGATTAACTTACTAACAATACCTTTTCCAATTAACCTCATACCGATGCATGACTTAGACCGATCGAGTCACACATCCCAATAGTAAACAGTACACCTGATATTACGGCATTCGAGTCCATGCATAATCATCATCCTCATCATATTCAATCATGCATCACATGCAACTTTAGGTAAGTTTTGGAGCTTAACATTGCATACCCTTGCTCAAGACAGAGTATCCATTACAAATGGAAACCCATCCGGTACATGTGTCACCAGATACACATATACCCTACCTCCACTTCACCTAAGACCAATATAGAATACGTTGATCACTTGCTTGGACAACAAGCACTATAAATCGATATCAACCTTCTCCATGCTAGTTGATAGGACTAACTCACTTTTTGACCCTTTATGAGTTCATTCCAATACCTAACACAACAAGGTCCATCTCAGATATACATGCATCGCGTCACGTACTTTGAGACTACTATCGAGCTACCCCATTATCCACTACTTCATATGGCATTACACCACGTGACTACTACACCAACTCTTGCCTTGAAATGAGTATGGTTCCTCACGTACTCTTGTCACTTTTCTATCACTTCACTATTATGCGACTTTGTCACTTTGCACGTACTCTGAGACATAACACAACTATACAGTGACAGCCATTATTGGGGCTACCAGTCACATCACTACTCTGAAACACTGTTTCATAGTTCCCAGCACCTCACGCTCCCTACATTCCTTAACCACGCAACCATCCATCTTCATGGCATCCCATACATACTCCATCCCGCCCATACAACACCACATTGAGTACACTCTACGTATACTCTCCCCACAGTACACTATACCACATACCATACGCTACATGGTTCATTACTTTACCCATGGAGTACACTCCATGTATACTCCCTACAAAGGTACTGCTCCACATCACCATACGGTGCACACCACATGGTGCATCGTTCTACCACATGGAGTATACTCCACGCGTACTCCTTTTACAATACTTGCCAAAATACCTTAACTGCACACACAACACTCCCGTACTACATAGCACATTCCATGTGACAACCGGAATTTTTGCTTTATTTTATTTATTTATTTTAAGAATAATTTTAGTATTTTTAATTATTTAAGAAACTTGAGGTTTGGGCTTGGGATTGAACCTTGAAGGCATGATTTATATATTAAGTGGAGTGGCAAGGTCCATAAGCCTATAGGATTGATGCATGGTCAACCAAGCCCATTGTAGTGGGACACTTGTCACTTTTAGAAGAGTCAATTTTAGTCTTCAAAGACTGGTAGGTTTATGAGAGAAAAGATTAGTGAATGGAAGGTTTGACTAGTGGGTTTCTTGGAAAAGAGTGTGAAGGAATCAATAAGAGATTTTCATCATTTTCGAAACATGGGAAACCTGGGAGGCAAAAAAGGGAAGAACGAAGCTCTTCCAATTGAATTTCCCTAAGAGAATAGCATATCTAAGTGATTGACTTGTGCTAGATTTTGTAAGAGTTGCAGATTTGTATGTAAGGAAATCCGTTGGAGGATGTGTGGCAAGTGACAAGTGACAAGTTGAGAATATGGTATCATTGGAAAGAGAAAGGGTGGCTTGAGAAAGATGAGTATATGTATGAAAGGGAGCTAAGGGGAGTCAACTTTCCCATTTTGAGTTTCCCATGTGAAGTCCTTGACATGACAAAAATGAGATTGAGTGTAAGAGTATATTTGGAAAAATGTGTGACAATGATATGTGAAGATTTGTTGAGATTTTGAAGAAGGAAGTTTCGGTGGAAGAAAGGAAGGGGGGATGCCAACCTTGCTTTGAGTATCCTTATGCAAAGCCCAACTTTTGATATGACAAAAAGTGAATTTTGTGTAAGAAGATCCTTAGGGATATGATAGGCTAGTGAATGTGTGTTGACTTGTAAGGAGGTGATGGTGACAAGTGAGGAAGATGTCTTTAGAGAGAAAGAGAAGGCTTCGAGTGAGAGGAAGCAAGAAGTGAGCCAAATCTCACTTTGATTTTCCCTAGGCAAACCATATCTAGAAGTAAGATTTGTGTAAAAATGATTGACAAGTGTGTAAGAGTGATGGACATGTGTGTAAGAGTGATTGACAAGTGGATGGATTGGTGATTTGCAAGAGAGAAACATATCTTTAGGGAGTAGAAGGTTTCAGTTGAAGGGAAAAAAGGTGGGTGCCGAATCCCACTTGGGTTTTTCCCAAGGAAGACTATATCTAGGAGCAAGATTTGGTGAGGTCTTTCAAAAATTCAATCAAGGCCTTGTATCATCCTTTCAAGTGTCATTCCATAGTGTCAATTAAATAAGGATTTGGAGTGCCCTAAGGCCTAGGAAAAAAACTCTTGGCTGACTATGGCCTTTTCTCTTCGCTTTTCACATGATTTCTCTCATTTCTTGCATGAGACTCTTGGCCACTCTATATTCTCTACACTCTCTACTTTTCTACACACTTTCTCACCTTCCAAACACAATCTCCTAGCAAGGTAAAGGTTTTTTCTTGAAGGCTTTTGTAAAACATCTACCTTGGAAGGTAAGTGATCTTTTTAGAAGCTTTTTCTTTCCTTTTCAAACAAAGATCATATGAGCTCTTCTTTTAAAAGTCTCTTAGTCACTACATGAAAGATCTAAGCTTTTTGGTTATTCTTTTTAAAGGAAAATGAAAACTAGAATGTTTTGAAAAAAATATCTCTCTTTGAATGTCAAAAATGATTTCCTACTAAGCAAGCCATTTTGGTTATGTAGAGCAAATATCCCTAATATTTAATCATGTTTTTCTTTATATATTTTCAGATTTTCCTTACTATATATTTGGAGCATTTGTAAGTATATTCTTACCTTAACCTTAACATCACTTGTATGTGTGAGGTGAACTCATGATTGTGAAGTTTTGCTCTCTTGTTTGATTTATTTGTTTAGTGAGTTATTATATGCTCTTGGAGTATTGTTAAGATGTTGTCATAGGCTTTTAATCTAGAGATTATTGTGAAAATATAGTTGTTATTTGTTGGAAGAATGAAAAAAAATGTCCTATGGTGATTTCAGTTATTGCATATGGGAGGATGGTGTGAATTCGTGATTGTGTTGCTTGATCTATGGTTTGACTTGCTTGTTTTGTAAGTTTAATATACTTTTTCTAAGTGTTGTTGAGATGATACTTTAGACTTTTAATTTAAGGCATGATTGTTGGAATATAGTTATTTTAGTGAAAGAATATAAGGAATATGCCATGGTAATTTTGATAAGTGTATCTTTATCTTACCCTAGTATTCCATGAATATGTTATAGTGAATGGTTGTTGTGATGCTTGTGGAATGCTTGGTCATGTTAGGCTAGTCATTTGAAGAAATGCTTGGTATCTTTTTAGTTGAAAAACCCATGTTTAGCAAATGTGTTATTTTTAGGCTTCAAATCTATATTATATTGGAGAATATAATTATCTTGTTGCAAAGGAAAATAAAGAATATTTATATAATATTTGGTGACAAATGCATGTATGATCATGATAAGGTTTTTTGATTGAAAAGGATTGGCTTGGTGTATATATATATTTCGGCTTTGAAGATTGTTAAGATTTTCGATGCTCAACTATTCACTCATGAGATGACTTCATATTGGACGTTTGGGAATTTTAGAAACATGAAACTAGGAGAATCTTTTAGCATAATTTTCGGATTTTTTATGTGGGATCAAATGTGATAATTATTTTGTTAACAAGTAGTTAAAAATATCTTAATCTAAAGGCTTTAGGGTTCGGTCAAGGCCTCTTTGTGGTGTTAAGATTAATTGATTATTTTATTAAGGCATGCTTGAGTACCTAGAGGAAGAAAGATGAGGGGAGCACTAGGGTGGGTGCCTAGGAGGGTCTCGGCCTCACCTTTAGGGGTGAAGGCCGAGTACTTGTTTTTTCCTTGGATAAATTATTTGTATGCCTTTTTAAATGTTGTTGATTTTAAGGTGGTTTAGTTGGGAATGAACGTGATAATGTGTATGCTTGTACACGTCCCATGAACCACATGTTTAGCATGAAAAGTTCCATGTCTTATGCATGAAGCATAAAGTCATGATTTTGAGTCAACATGTTATTTTCAAAAGAAAAGAAAATAATTAAGTTTTTATAAGAACCACAAAAGCTGTGAAGGGTTAGTGTCCTAGTAAAAACTCTCTGTTCACTCAGGAGTGATTAAAGTCAAGTAAAAATTCCTGGGTCGACGAAAAATAGTTGGCGGACTATATATGGCTCCAAAAGATGTCCGGAGCATGGTCGCACCTAAAATTAGTGGGTGTCCAAGGACGGTGTAGGCATTTCGTCTTACCATTATAAGAACAAGAATGTAGTCGCTCGGTTTGAGTGGTCACCGAGTGATGAAGAGCAGATAATGCAGACGCCACAACTTAAGTAGTCTGTAGGCAATGTGGTAACGCGTAACGTAGTCACTTTGGCTTGAGTGGTCGCCGGGTGATGCGGTAACTAGCAGGGAACACACGGTGCATAAGGGAGCTGTGAAGTGTCCACAATGAACAGTGATGGGGAAGGTGATACATAACTCCTGTATCACTGATAAGGATTTTCACGTCATGACGGGGAAGACGATACGTAACTCCTGTATGACTAATGTGACGACAATGAAGGCGATACGTAACTGCCGTCGAAGTTAAAGAATGATATGAATAAGATTAATAGCGCCTAAAGAAAAGAATATGATGAAAGACATAAAAGTTTACGAAAAGTTTTCAAGTACGTGTCAAAGATGTGAATGTTATATGAAAAGCCTTTTTTGAAAGAGCACGCGCATAAGTCAAAGTCTCAAAAAAGTCAAGTTACTTGAAAGTCCTTTCAAGAAAATGCATGTACATAAGTCAAGTCATAAGCTCATGTTTATGACATATGCATTTGTTTGGTGTTCATTCATATATGCCTGTAATGCCTTTGTTATGATAATTGTGTATTTACTGAGATTTCTCGAAATCTCATCCATTTAATTTTCAATTATCGTTCCTCTTCGGAGCGATAGGAATGGTTGCAGGCGACAATGGATTCCTCGAGTCAGACATCCCGAGAGACTCCTCAGACCCTTGAGGGCCTGACTGAGTACTCTCTTAATGATGTTGCGGCCCTTTTTGGTATGACTGTCTCATAGAGGATATGCAAAGGAATCCCTATTTTAGGGAGGGGTAATGGGGCCAATACTTTTCTAATATTGTGTTAAATTTATACCTCGAGTTATTTGGAGAACTTGGTATATTCATGTGTATTGGAAATATTGGTAAATTTGTGAAATTCGATACATTATGACGAATGGTTATAGAGTTTCATTTTGGGATATCTACTTAGTTCTACCATGTGATGTTTGGCAATATTTTATATTTCTTACCTATAATACTTGGCTTGATCTTATTCCGCTGTAAAAAATTTTGCACACTGCTAGTAAGTTAGGTGCATGCATTTACTCATGAGGCGAATGAGGGGTGAATATCCTTGTATTACTTATCTCCGATGTCTCAGTTTACATCCGATACCAAGCGTAGATGGGGGCGTCGACATTCCACAACCCTACTTCAAGGTACAACTTCCGACACTTCAATATACAACCACAGCTACTACAATACAATCAACCAACTCTCAACACAATTACACAGTGAACTGCACAATACCAATAGAATAGCCAACCAGTCAATCAATCAACATAAATACAAGAGAGAGAGGGTTATATCATAGTAGGGTAAACCCATACGTTGCTCACTCCTTAGCACGACTAGTGGAGTCGGAAGCCACTAATTTGAGCATCAACCACTCCGTCGAGGTTGGTGCCGTGACCTCAGAATAGGAATACTTCTGGGTTCGGATCTAGAACTTTGGTTACTAGATCTGAGTCATGTGGGGGTGGCCATTATGGAGAGGAGTTCGTTGGTGGTGGTGGAAGGGTCATAAATTGCAACTAGCATCGCGTACGGTGGCATCAACCACGTAAAGTGGCGGTTTGGGTTAGGATGCTCAGTTTTACATTGGAAGCTAGGGAAAGAGTCATTGGAGAAAGGAGAATCTCATGGTGGTGGAGGTGAGGCGGTGCAACCATCGAAAGGTGGCAGATCTACACAAATGGGTCAGTCTCGTGCTTGGGAAAGTGAGGGAGAGTATGGGAAGGTGGGGCCATGGATGGAGGAATGGAGCTAGGGAGAACTATTGGTGTGGGCAGTGAAGTCATGCGGTGGTCGGTGGAGTTACGGTGGGACCCACTTTGTGGGTTACTTGTGTGAGGGAAAGGAGGGGCTGCCATAGGTAGTTTTGGTGGCTAGGTTGGTCACCAGCATGGGGGAGGTTGGTCTGAGGTGGTAGTGGCCAAAGGTGGCTGGCGGTGGAGCTACAAGTTTTGAAACCCATTTTGGGTTTTGTTTGCTGGAGGGAAGGTGGCCACGAGGTAAGGGCTTGGCTCGCCGGAGGTGGGTTGCCAGAGGGTGGTAGTTCCGATGGAGGGGGCGGCGACATTGTTGGTGGCTGGCAGTAGCTGGGTCTTGGCTAAGGTCGAACAACCAAAAGGAGGGGTTGTCGCGGGGGTTGAAGAGAAAGATAGGAGAGAGAGAAAGAGAAAGAGAAAGAGGGCAGGTAAAAAGTGAGAGGCCTAGGATTTTCCTCTTCGGCTATTATAGGCTTTACGTTTTGGAGTTTTCAAACAAACAAACGATGAGCTTAAAACATTGATTTAAAAACACATAAAATCAACTTAACTTAAAAATACCAAAGGAATTAAGATAGAAAATTATTTCAACTTAACTTTAGTTTATAAAATAATATTCTGCATCATTAATTAAAAATGATGAAATTTTACTAATTATTTAAAAGAATAAAGTCATATATTTAAATAAAATATTTAAAACATAATTAAAATCCCACAATATTTTAAATAACTAAAACCAAACTAATAAAATGATTTTGTACAATTATAATATTTTGGCGCTCTTCAAAATATTATAATTGTAATTCCTTATAAATCAGGCTTGGGTCCAATAATATTGGAAATACATTATATAACATTTTCAGGGCATTTAAAATATTCAAGATTATTAAAATACTGGGCGTATTTTAAAATCAACTATTATTTTTTAAAAATATGCCGTCAAGGTCTAATACGTGCATCAAGACCCAGTACGAGCATCGAACTTGTCCCAATTAAAAGAGAGGAAATAACTGTCGCATCGAGCTCGTCCCAATCAAAAGAGTGAAAAGAGGGAGCGGGTGTTACACCCTTAGTATGAAGATCGGGGGGAAGTTTCATATAAAGTTCCTCTAGTAAATCACCATGTAGGAATGCATTATTCACATCGAGTTGTATCAAGAACCAATTTTTTATAGCAGCAATGTCAAGTAAGGTATGAATTGTAACTATTTTTTGTCACAGGAGAAAAAATCTTAGAATAGTCCAAACTTTCACGCTGAGTGCACCTTTTAGCAATTAATCTTACTTTGTAACGTTCAATAGAACCACCAACTCTATACTCGATCTTATAAACCCATTTATATCTAATGGGTTGTTTTCCAGGGGGTAAAGGGGTAAAAATCCAGGTATTATTATTTTCTAAAGTTACAATCTTAGCAGGCATAGCATCTCTCCAATAAGAGTATTTGATTGCTTGATGATAAAACTCAAGTTTTATGTCAGCAGTTATGGCAATTGCAAAGGATTTGTGTTTGGAAGACAAACAATAATATGAAATAAAATTATGAAGGTCATGAAAAATACCTACTAGTAAAGGAGTAGAACTTGTGGAATTTGATGTAGAGTGTGTGGCAAGAGAGTTGCAATAATAATTCTGCAAGTAGCCAGGAGCTCTTCGAACTCTAGAGGATCTACGATTGGACAAGGGTGAGGGTGATAAAGTTGTAGAAGGTGTTTGTGATGTGATTGTGGGAATATAAGTCTTAGGTTGTATGGAACTATGATGCTAGTCAGCAATGGAAATAAGACTCTCAAGTGAATCTGAACATATAGATGCTAAATCTTAAGGTAGAGTAGGTTCAGTAATATGTAAAACATTAGAATGCACATTGTGTGAATGAGTTGTTGAGATGAAACTTGAAGGCACATGTTCATGTAAAAAATTAAAATGCATTGAAGTAGAATCATGAGGAACCACAAAAGGTAAAGAAAAAGTAGATTTGTAAGGAAAAACATATTCATGGAAAATAACATGTATTGAACAAAGGTAGATCTTGTGGTAAGGTCAAATAATTTGTATCCTTTTATGCCAAAAGGATAGCCAAGAAGAATACATTGCCCTGCTTTAGGATCAAATATGGATATTGATCAAGATAAAATAGAGGCAAAACAAAGACATCCAAATGTTATAAGATGATCATAAGTGGGAGGAGATTTAAAAAGTAGCTCACAAGGGGATTTATTACCTAGAGTAGGTGTAGGTAATCTATTAATAAGGTGAGTGGCAGTAAGAATAGCATCACTCCAAAAAATGAGAGGTAAATTTGATTGAAACATTAAAGCCCGAGAGGTGTTAAGGATATGTTGATGTTTACACTCAACAACATGATTTTTTTGAGGAGTTTCAACACAACTTAAATGATTTAAAACACCTTTGGACTTGAGAAATGAATTTAAGAAAAATTCAGTACTATTATCGATACGAGTTTTCTTAACCTTAGTGCTAAATTGTGTTTTAACAAGTTTGAAAAACTGAGGAATAATAATAGTAACTTCATATTTACATTTTAGTAAATATATCCATGTAGGCCATGTGTAATCATCAACAATTGTAAGAAAAAAATTGTGACCTTCTAATGTAGGACTAGAAAAAGGGCTCCACATATCACAATGAATTAAATAAAAAAGAAATGGTGAAAAATAAGGATTATTAGAAAAATGGAATTTTTTTTGTTTAGCCAATGGACAAACAAAGCAAGGTAAATCATTATTCAAAGTAGTAGGAACAATATTATTGAGTAATTTCATCATTGACAAAGAAGGATGACCTAACTTAAGATGCCACAACTGAAATAAGGCATTTCTTGAATTTTTTGAACTAAAACAGCAAGTTTGAGATAAAGGCAAAGAAGATTCAGTCAGAGAGTGATGTAAATCACTAAGAGAGGAGTCTGGCTGCTGCAGCAAGTTAGAAAAACACACGATAAACACACAATCAGAAAAAATGATAAACAACAAGTCAGATTTGATGTTAACTTACTAACTGAAATTAATTGAAAAGAAACCATTGGAATGCAAAGAACATCTCTAAGTATTAAATCCTTAGAGACGTGGACAGTGCCAACATGTGTAATAGTGACACTTTGACCATTTGGCAACTTGACAATGGTATTATTGATTGTAGTATATGAGGAAAAAAAGGAGATAGAAAGAACCATATGATTTGGGGCTCCCGAGTCCAAAATCCAAGACAATGAATCAATGTTAGTAGGTAAAAATTGAGCAAAATTGAAAACAGCAGAAATATAAAATAAAAAAGATCCTATACCAACATGTGAAACAAAAGATACATTAGCGCTATGCTGAGGAGTGATAGGAGAAGTCAATTGGTAAGAAAACTGAAGCATAGCCAGTAATTGCTGATATTGAATCTCAGTTAAGGATATTGTAGATACAGCTAAAGAATTGTTGTCAAAAACAACATTATTGGCCATGGACTATTGTCGTGGCTTGAACTTGTATCCAAGAGGAAAATCGTGAAGTTTAAAGCACTTCTCCATGACATGGCCAACAATTCCACAGTGCTTATAAACAGGCCTATCCTTTTTTAAACCAAGCTTAATAGATCGATTAGTATTAACATTCATGACAAATGCATGATTTTCATAAGTAGAGGCATGGAGAAATGAAATCTCATGCTGCTAGTCCTCTTGTAAAAGGAGACTAAAAACTTTGTTAAGAGGTAATGGCTCCATTAACAAAATTTGAGTCCTAATAGATCCATAAGACTCATTTAAGCCAACAAGAAACTGAAGAATTCGTTCCTATTGAACATATTTGTTCAATATTTGAGCATCACCACAACTACAAATTAGAAGAGGCTTATAGTTGATTAATTCATCCCAAAGACCTTTCAATTTGGTAAAGTAGGCATTAACACTCAATTGGCCTTGAAAAAGAGTCGAAATCGACTTCCAAAGTTGAAAAATATGTAGTCCATTCTTCAAAGAAAATCGCTTTTTGATATCATGCTAAATCTCATGTGTAGTATTGATGTAAAGTATACTAGCAAAAATCTTTGAAGAAACAAATTTAAGGAGCCAAGAGATTACCATATTGTTGCACCGGGTCCAAGATGCAAGAGTTGGATCATCTGGAGTTGTAGGTTTGCGGATTGGTCCATCAGCAAATCCTGGTTTATTCTTTGCGACCAAAGCCATATTCATGGAACGAGATCACGAGTGGTAGTTGTCACCGGTGAGAGGTTGAGTGACGAGCCTAGTGCCAAGACTATCTTCGGGATGGAGAAAGAAGGGACTGGACTCAGAGGTTGACGAAGAAGATGTATTCTTAGTCATGAAATTTGAAAGAGGACAAAAACAAAGCAAATCGAAATCAAAGTCGAAATGTAACGAGCTACAGTTTTCAATTTAGCCAAAAAATGAAATCGAATCCAAAAAGGAAATTGAAATCGAAAAAGAACACTTGAAGAAGAATTGAAATCGAAAAGGAGATGATTTGTGAACTCGGATGCAAGAATCACAAGGATGAGGAGATCAAGAGATTGACGAAATTGCGAGAATGATGAAGTGTTTGAAGTCGGGAAAGTGAAGGCAATTGCGGATTGAAGACTCTAGAAATGTCATATTACAATCAACACGCGTGTGAATAATGCCTCTGTGCTTCTTGTTATTAATGTGATAATAGTATCACATATTTATACTATTGTATAACTGATTTATATAATACAAATTACATAAAAGGACATCTTGTATCTAAAGTAAAATAATAAACACAAGTACAAAATTGTAATAATATGCGTTCTTCCCCAAATCATTTTATGAGCAATTCAGGAGAGTGCAAAACTGTATTTTTCATCTGTGCAATATTATCTTTCACACCACTATCTCCATATTTGGCTCTTAGTAGTGTTCTACTTCTTGTTGTTGTGGTGATTGGAGTTACAATGGGAAAATAGGTGCTTGAAGATTGGAGGTGAAAAAAGCAGGTAACTTTATAACAATACTGTTGTATTGTACGCAACTTTTTGTTCTTTACTACTCCCCTCCTCCTGCTATATTTTAGAATCCAACAAAATGAATTTATTATGTTTAGAACATGGTGAATATGAGATTTTTGGTGTTGCAATTTTAGTAATGCCTTTAGAAATAAGCTGATTAGGAGGTGTTAATTTGCCCAATATCGAGTATGATTTTGAGAGAATATTTATAAAAATTGTCAAGTCAAGCCTTTTCTTTCATGGAAATTAATTGCCTCTTAACTTGTTATTTGATAGTTTTAGCTCATACAAAATGGAATTTAGAAAATATATGTGAAGAGAATGTTCTTCTAGAGGTTTGACTTTTTTGTGCTTTTCAACTATTTTTCCTTTGCTCATGACATCTTAGTGCATTGTTTTAATTGAAAATGAAGTTCTATTGAAAATAATCAATGACATTATTTTGAGTATTTTGAGGCTACAAGATTGGCTTTTCTTGGTGGGGAAATTCTTGCACGTCTTGATCAACGGTAAGATAGTAAATAAGAATATTTGGCTCAGTTTGACGAGATCTAAAAATATAGAAGCTTGAAAACTAATGGCATTGATGCACTTTGAGAATTGAATGTTATCTAAACAATTATTCAAGCAGACATAGATCACAACTTATTAATATGATTTAGCTTAACATTACTTTTACATGCGAAATATTAAATATTTGGTTTAGCCATGAGAGTGGAGTATATTGTGGATAGAAATTGTAGGTAGTTAGAAAGCTTGAGAATTCTCATGAGACATCACATTATGTGGGCCGTAACTATAAAACTCTATTACTGTAGTTGCCTTTGATTGAAACCAATGTCTACTAAATGATTAAAGTTTCGCGTGCTTAATGTCCTTTCATTTTATTCTCCACTTTTCCAGTGATGCTCTATCAACACTTGATAATCCACTTTTGTGGAAGGGTTACATCCACTTTATTAATGTTGATTTTAGAAATTTCTACTATGCAAATACAAATAATATGATCAGTTTAAAGATTCATGGCTTTACTGTTAAATTTTAAAGATGTGTATCTTTTTGTTTTAGGTTTTTCTGTCTAGAACTTGTAAAATGGTTAAGTTTTGATAGTGGCCTCTTGTATCCTAAAATGTTTTATGCTGCCATCAATATCTTGTAAGATTATTTTTGTTTTGGTCTATTTTGGTGTTTGGGTTATGAAATTTCAAAGGAAAATTAATTTATTACCACTCTAGTTATTTCACGCTGCATAATATTTTGATTGTTAGAGTTTCAAGGGCTAGCAAAAGAATGCTATAATAGCGAGCCTAGGGGAGCAGAATATAACAATTGGCAAACCAAATGACTTCAACTATTTTTGGAAGAACAACATTATATTGTGGTCATAACTTTTTAGTGAAACATTATATTGTGGCAGTTTATTATAGTTAAAAGTTACATCCTATAGGATTAGCCACAGTTGGAAGCATTTATAAATTTTTTGACCATTATTTTGTTCACACTTAATTATTTGCTCTTAAATATAAGTAGCCACAATGTCATGGCTTGGAAAATATAAAATATTGTTTAGTTTGCACTAAATAATATAAATATGCTCTTAATAAAAATAAAGATATATTTCTCATTAGATAAGTAAAGAAAAGTAAAATTATTTACTTAAGACAATTGGTATCCCACTTGACTAAATTATCACGATCTAAAAATATTTGCTAAAATTTGTTTTTTTTTTTTTTATGCATCAAATTATTCATTAATCAATATTTTGTAAAAACATAGTATTTTTGTAATCACTCAGCTGGATAAACTTATTTTGCACATTACACCTACCAAGTATATATATATATATACACCCCTAGGGAGGAGAGAGTCCTTCCAAACCAACTATATCAATTTGTACTTTTTTTTGTTTTTTAGAAATATCAATTACGACCTTGATTGGTGTGGTGCTCTCGACAGAGCTTCAGTACGATTCTACAGCATAACTTTTTATTAAATTTCGAATAAAATATCAAAAAAATTAAAATTTTGAATAAAATATCAAAAAAATTATATAAAAAAATTATAATTATAATTATAATTATAATTTTATAAATATTTTAATTCAATTTTCTCTCTTATTTTTTAAAGTTTTATAAAATATTTTAAATTTTACTATTATTCACAAATCAATTTACTACTATTCATAAATCTATCTTATCCCTTTTCATTATCATTATGGTCATAAATATTCTTTCTCATCGCCTTATCATTCACCTCTGGAATCATGCCTTAAGTTGTAGGAAAAAAGACATGCGGCCTGGCCTGCATTGTTTATTCCGTTATAATATGCTACATGACAGGTCTTTTGTGTCCATAATACTTGCCATTTCTAAGTTTCAAGTATGTAGTTCAAGCTGTTGCTTCATTAGCTGAGGAAACCTTTTTGAGAACATAAACAGGATCTCCCACTTCGATGACCTTTCCTTTCCCTTCAGCGCTACAGTTAGAGAGTCCTTCCAGACTAAATTATGACCAAAGTTGTCAGGCCCGGCCCAAGGCCTTTCAGCCAGCCCGTGACCCGGCCCAGCCCCAGCCCCAAAACGGCGTCGTTTTCGCCCTGGGTAATTTAAGCCCCCGCCCCTCCTTTCCTTCCTTCTTTCTTTCTTTTCCTTTCTTCTTCTCTTTTCCTTCTCTTTTCCTCTGGGTGACGGTTTCCCTCTGTTTCTTCATTCCCTTTTTCTCGCACCCACTCCCACGTCCTTGGCAATTCCGATTCCACTAGAAGGCTCAACAGAAGACTTATTTTTCTCTCCCTCTCTTCTTTCGGCAGTTGCAGCTCAGTTTGGGTCTCCTCACCGCCGGCTCCCCTGTTTTCCTTCACCCCTATTTTTAGCGCCGGTAAGTCCATCTAAATGTTCCCACTTCTCTTGCGTTTTACTATTCATGCAAGGATTGATTTTGGGTTTTAATCACTGTTATTTTTGTGGGTTTTCTGATGGGTGAAACAGAGCATAGGAGAGGCGAAAATCTGGCCACTGTCTGCGGGTTTTTACCGCCTCGTTTCGTGTGATTCTTCCGCTTGAGGTAAGATTTATGGATTTTCCTCTTGGATGCTCATCTCAGATGATTTAGTTTAGATTTTTCTTCAAATTCTGGGCCTCTCCGAGAGATATTTTGTGTTATTTTCTGGTTTCAATTTTCGTATTTTGTTGCCGAGGGTGTACGGCTGTTGTTGGAAGGTTGGGGACGATAGCGAATTTATTTATGATGTTTGGATTTGATAAATTTACTGGATAGATTTCTCCCCGTAATATTTATGGAATATTTTTCTCCAACTTCCGAATCCATTTTCGAAGTGATCTTTGGTGGTTGTTCAAGGGTTGGTTGTCTAAATTTTCTTTTACTAATTTGGTGCTGAAGATGGGTTGTTTGGGATGTTTTGTGTGATGTAAATGGTTGTGTTGGGTAGTTTTGAACGTATGGGAGACTATACAATTTTTTGGGTTTGCTTTATCAGAGGGATGCCTGAAATGATATTTTTTTTTTTAGTATGGAGTGCGCTGGTTGCTTGGGCTTGTTATGCTAGAAATTATGATATTAGGCAGGCATTTTAGTTAACGTATAATTTTCAAATTTAGGCCTTTGGGGTGGTCATTAACATAAAGGAAATTATTTTCATGTATAGGTGACGAAACTCTTAGCGTTGAGACTCAAAGTTTTGATTTTTCGCTACAACAGTCAGGTAAGCGGGGTTCGTATGCTCGGTTTTATACCAAAAGAGGACTGAGGTTGACTTTTGAAAATTTGTGCTTTTCGTTAGTTATGAAATGAAAACTTGAGAAAAACCAACCTCAGTCGATTGTTTGCATTATTCATGACGCTTATATAAAAGAAGGAAAAATATTTTAGATATGCATTGTGTAGACATGAGCTGCTTTTTGTCGTGCTATTTTCTGAAATGTGGAAAGAACATTTTTATCTATCTGAGAAAAATTATGCCTTGATTGTGTTGACTATGTTTTATGTGCATAAGCTTTATTCTGAAAATAGTTTGGATCTATGTGTCTTTAATAACTCTGAAAATCTTTGGCATAGTATTCTGGTTAGTATTTGACTTTATCTCTGCTTGGCTCTGCTCTGCTCTGTATTTGCTCTGTTTGGATTTGGTACCAATTTCCTATCTCTGAGTGCACCCACTTTGGAAACAAAGTGGTTTATTGTGGGCTTTCCTATGTGCACATTCGGGGCTCCGAGAACGAATAAGGGAAAGTTCCACCTCTGTCTCTGCCTGGTTTGGCCACCGGGATTTGCACAACCCTACTACGGGGGTTAAACATGGTCTTTGCTTTGTGAGATGCTCCGATTGATATAGTGATAATACTCAGTTTGTTTATGCCAAAGTACTTGATGATTTAAGTTGTCTTGAAAATCTTTTGTTTCTTTTATGCATAATTATGTTTTGTCCCGTACTTTATTACTTGGTAAATGCTCATGTTTACACGCTTGTATAGGTTCTTCGCTTACTGAGTTGTGGAAAAACTCACCCCTCTTATCTCATATATTTTTCAGATAATTTGGATGTTCCAGAGGACCAAGAGTAGAGTCTTGACCAAGTTTTAAGCTGTAGAGCCACAGGCTAGATGGGGGAAAATAATTAATTTATTTAATATTTGGGTTATAGTTTCATTGGATTTATAGAATGTTAGTTATTCCTTAATTGTTAAGCTTTTTGGGAGAGTGTGAACCCCCTCATTTATGATTTATTTATATTCTTTTATTTATGACTTAGTGGTCTTTGTTATTTGGATTGGGTTGTGAAAAATATTGTTATTTTGAATATGGTCGGAGACCTATTATTTGTAGTTGAGGATGGATTATACCAAGCAGGTGGAGCTTCGTGACCCCCTACGAGTACGGGGCGTTACAGTTGGTATTAGAGCCAGGTTTGAGGTTCTGCAGACTATAATATTAGAGGTTGATTAGTTGTTTGTGGGCTTGCGGAAATATTTTTTTCAGATTAGAGGTGTAGACATTTGTGGATTATGTATAAGAGCTGATTATTTGCGTTCAAGGTTGTAGAATCCGATTGGCTGTTGGGAATATATTCTTGGAAAGTTCAGGTTTAAGATTCTGCAGACTTATGCAATAAGGTTTTAGGAATTTGAGGTTCTAAAAATTTCCAACTTTAGGAATTATTTGAGGTGTAGAATTATATAGGCTTGTGAGCTGATTTCATATTGTTGGAGAGTTAAGGGTTATATATATTTATGTCTTTTATTTTTGGTATCATGTGATCTTGTTTGTGGTAGGTACCTCTTTTGTTTGGGGAGTATTATATACTTTGTTTTGACTACTAAGGTTACCTGTAGTTGTTTATTTTTAGCTAGTTGGTTATATGTTTTAGTGAACGATGTGTTTAATAGTCCAAGTGTTCTCAGGATACCACCTCGACGTGAGCGAAGTGTGTCGGACTTGAATGCGGCCAGAAATGAAAGGGAAGCAAATCCAAGAGCTTCTGAAGTACTTCGAGCAGCAGCGCATCAGTTGATCGATGATCTCGCACAAAATTCATCTGGCCTTCACCGCACCACAAGTGAAAGGGGTTGCACTGTGGAAGATTTCAACAAGTTGCATCCCACGTCTTTTGATGGAAGAGGCGACCCGATACTGGCAGAGGATTGGGTACAGGATATTGAGGAGATATTTCGAGTCTTGCCTTGCACGGATGAGCAAAAGGTGGCGTTTGCTACATTCAAGCTGACCGGGGAGGCGAAAAGGTGGTGGATCTCTGAAAGGACTATCAGGGAAGCTGAAAAGACGGAAATAAAAAGTTGGTCGCTGTTCAAGGAAGTTTTCCTAGAGCGTTTCTTCCCAGTCTCAGTTAAGGAAGATAAAGCTATGGAATTTGCCACCTTAGTTCAGGGAGCGATGTCAGTACATCAATATGCAGCAAAATTTACCGAGCTGGCACGTTTTGCGGCATATCTGATTCCAGATGAAGAGAAAAAGTGTCGCAAATTTGAACAAGGGCTGAACGAGAAGCTTTTTGAGCGAGTAGTGGGCTTCCAAGTAAAAAAATTCACAGAATTGGTGAATAAGGCTACAGTGTTTGAAAGAAGCCTTCAAAGAAGTACAATTTTATCTGATCAAAGGAAGAGATCTACCTCATCTGGATACCATGCAAGCGTCAATCAAGGATCGTGGAAGAAGAAAAATGAAGTGGGTAGCTCAAGCAATAGACCAGGCCAGAGTAACCGGCAGCCCTACCAGTGTAAGACATGTAACCAAGTGCATTATGGAGAATGCAGAAGAGAGGCAAGACTATGTTTCCGTTGTGGCAAGTCAGGACACTACATCAGGAATTGCCCTCTGCAACCGGACAACAATAACCCGAGCATGTTGCCACCCCAGAGAAATGAAGTTACAGGACGAGGTAACAATCAGCGTCCTACTGCACCTGCTCGAGTCTTTGCATTGACACCAGGAGAAGCTGAAGGCAGGAATGATGTGATCACAGGTATTTTCGGTTCTCGTTTTCTTTTAGGATTAACTTGGTATTCAATGCGGATCTTTACTAGAAGGAGTATGTCTTTATTTTTTTTTATTATTTTGTGATCACAGGCATTCTTTCATTGTTTTCTAACGATGCTACTGTATTATTTGATTCTGGGGCAACGCATTCGTTTATTTCTTTGAATTATGCTAAGTTTTGCACCTGGGAAGGTGAAAGGTTGGAGTATAGCCTAGTAGTCGCGACACCGACAGGAAATTCAGTTTCTTGTCATAAAATTCTCCGTGGCTGCCCCATATCTGTTGAGGGAAGATTAATGCCAGCTGACCTTATAATTTTTGATATGTTTGGATTCGATGTAATTTTGGGGATGAACTGGCTGGCTTCATACCATGCCAGTATTGACTGCTTTAAAAAGGAAGTAATTTTCAAGCCTCCTGAGGGAGGTGGAATTCGATTTGTGGGGTCGAAAGTGCGATCACATCCATCAGTCATATCAGCAGTTCAGGTTGGAAAATTATTGCGAGATGGTTGTCAAGGATTTTTGGCTTGTGTGATAGATGCACCAAAGAAAGAGTTGGGTTTAGAAGAGATTCCTGTTGTGAGAGAATACCCATAAGTGTTTCCTGAAGACTTGTCCGGATTACCACCCGACCGAGAAGTAGAATTTGCGATTGATCTTACTCCCGGCACGGCACCGTTGTCCAAGGCTCCTTATAGAATGGCGCCATCAGAGCTCATCGAACTCAAAGAGCAGTTGCAAGACTTATTGGACAAGGGTTTTATCCGACCCAGCGTGTCCCCATGGGGTGCACCAGTTGTATTTGTTAAAAAGAAAGACGGGACAATGAGAATGTGCATCGACTATAGGGAACTCAACCGAATAACTATCAAGAACAGATATCCCTTACCCCGTATAGAGGACCTCTTTGATCAACTACAGGGTGCACAAGTTTTCTCTAAGATTGACCTTCGGTCAAGGTACCACCAATTGAAGATCAAGGCAGAAGACGTATCTAAGACCGCTTTCAGAACCAGATACGGTCACTATGAGTTTTTGGTCATGCCTTTCGGCTTGACTAATGCTCCTGCGGTATTCATGGATTTAATGAATAGAGTATTTCATGAATTCCTGGATAAATTTGTGGTCGTCTTCATTGATGACATCTTGATCTATTCTAAAAGTAAGGAGGAGCATGAGGAACACTTGAGGCTAGTACTCGGAACACTTAGGGAGAAAAGGTTGTTTGCTAAACTAAAGAAGTGTGAGTTCTGGCTGCATTCAGTTATATTTTTGGGGCATGTGGTTTCAAAAGAAGGTATTTCAGTAGACCCAGGGAAAGTAGAAGCAGTAGTTAACTGGCTGGCACCGAAGAATGTTCGTGAGGTTAGGAGTTTCTTGGGATTGGCGGGATACTATCGTCGATTCATTGAGGGTTTCTCCAAAATAGCAGTTCCTCTCACCGCTCTTACCAGGAAGAATAACGAGTTTGAGTGGACAGAAAAGTGTGAAGAAAGTTTTCAGACTTTGAAACAAAGACTTGTGACCGCCCCAGTTTTAACAGTTCCCACTGCGAGAGGTGGTTTTGTGGTGTATAGTGATGCTTCAAGATTGGGTTTGGGGTGCGTACTAATGCAACACGGAAAGGTTATAGCTTATGCTTCTCGACAATTGAAAACTTATGAACAAAACTACCCCACACATGATCTAGAGTTGGCAGCGGTGGTATTCGCACTCAAGATTTGGAGGCATTATCTATATGGGGAAAAGTGCGAAATCTACACAGATCATAAAAGTTTGAAATATTTCTTCACCCAAAAAGAATTAAACATGAGACAGAGAAGATGGCTCGAGTTAATAAAGGATTATGACTGTACTATAAATTACCACCCAGGCAAAGCGAATGTTATGGCTGATGCCTTAAGTAGGAAATCTTTGAGTCCAGCAATTGCAACCCTTACCACCCAGCCCCAGTTGTTAATGGACTTAGAGAGGGCCGGTATTGAGGTTATCACCACTGATACAAGCACTTTCGTGGCCAGTTTAATAGTGCAACCAGATTTGTTAGAGAGAATTAAAGTAGCTCAGAAAGTGGATTCAGCGTTGACAAAGCTAGTTGAAGAAGTTAAAAATGGGGACAAAGCTGATTTTAGCATTTCTGAAGATGGAGTTTTGAGGTTTAGAGACAGATTGTGTGTGCCGGCAGATGATGCATTGAAGAAAATAATCCTTGAAGAGGCACACCGCTCTTTATATACAGTCCATCCAGGGAGTACCAAGATGTATCGGGACTTGAGAGAGTCTTTTTGGTGGAACGGTATGAAGAGAGAAATTGCTAAGTTTGTAGAACAATGCCTAACATGTCAACAGGTGAAAGCAGAGCATCAGAGACCAGCAGGATTGTTACAGCCGTTGCAGATTCCAGAATGGAAGTGGGAGCATATATCCATGGATTTTGTGACAGGTCTACCGAGGGCTGTAAACGGACAGGATGCAATATGGGTAATCGTAGATCGCTTAACGAAGACTGCACGTTTTGTGCCCATTAAAGTTTCTTATAAATTGGAGAAACTAGCTGAACTATATATACAAGAGATCGTGAGATTGCATGGGGTACCAGTGTCTATTGTGTCAGCTAAAGACCTTCGTTTCACTTCTAGATTCTGGAGAAGTTTACAAGAGGCAATGGGTACTAAGTTAAATTTCAGTACGGCTTATCACCCTCAGACAGATGGACAATCAGAAAGGACTATTCAGATTTTAGAAGATATGTTGAGGGCATGCGTGATGGACTTTAAAGGAACTTGGATACGACAGTTACCATTGGTGGAATTTGCTTATAATAACAGCTTCCAAACTAGTATTGGGATGGCACCGTATGAGGCCTTGTATGGCAGGAGGTGTAGGTCCCCTTTATATTGGGATGAGGTTGGTGAAAGAAAAATACTGGGACCAGAGATCATTCAGAAAACCACAGAAAAGATTGACATCATTAGAGCTAAAATTAAAGCAGCTCAGGGTCGACAAAAGAGCTATGCTGATAACCGACGCCGTCCACTAGAATTTGAGGTTGGAAATGAAGTATTCTTGAAAATAGCACCAATGAAAGGGGTTATGAGATTTGGAAGTAAGGGCAAGTTGAGTCCTAGATATGTTGGGCCCTTTGAGATTCTAGAACGAGTTGGACCATTGGCATATAAGTTAGCACTTCCTCCAAATCTTGCGGGAGTGCATAATGTATTTCATGTGTCCATGCTGAGAAAGTATATTCCCGACCCAACTCACATCATTCATTATGAGCCGCTGCAGATTCAGGAAGATATGACATATATTGAAGAACCAGTGCGGATCTTGGAAAATAAAGCACACATGCTGCGGAATCGTAGCATTCCCATGGTTAAGGTTTTATGGAGTAATCATACAAGCAGTGAAGCTTCCTGGGAACTCGAGGAGGAAATGCGAGAGAAATACCCACACCTCTTCAATGAAGATTTTGAGCTCTTGTAGTAATTTCCGAGGACGGAAATTTGTTTAAGGGGGAGAGGATGTCAAGCCCAGCCCAAGGCCTTTCAGCCAGCCCGTGACCCGGCCCAGTCCCAGCCCCAAAACGGCGTCGTTTTCGCCCCAGGTAATTTAAGCCCCCGCCCCCCCTTTCCTTCCTTCTTTCTTTCTTTTCCTTTCTTCTTCTCTTTTCCTTCTCTTTTCCTCTGGGCGACGGTTTCCCTCTGTTTCTTCATTCCCTTTTTCTCGCACCCACTCCCACGTCCACGGCAATTCCGATTCCACTAGAAGGCTCAACGGAAGACTTATTTTTCTCTCCCTCTCTTCTTTTGGCAGTTGCAGCTCAGTTTGGGTCTCCTCACCGCCGGCTCCCCTGTTTTCCTTCACCCCTACTTTTAGCGCCGGTAAATCCATCTAAATGTTCCCCCTTCTCTTGCGTTTTACTATTCATGCAAGGATTGATTTTGGGTTTTAATCACTGTTATTTTTGTGGGTTTTCCGATGGGTGAAACAGAGCATAGGAGAGGCGAAAATCCGGCCACTGTCCGCGGGTTTTTATCGCCTCGTTTCGTGTGATTCTTCCGCTTGAGGTAAGATTTATGGATTTTCCTCTTGGATGCTCATCTCAGATGATTTAGTTTAGATTTTTCTTCAAATTCTGGGCCTCTCCGAGAGATATTTTGTGTTATTTTCTGGTTTCAATTTTCGTATTTTGTTGCCGAGGGTGTACGGCTGTTGTTGGAAGGTTGGGGACGATAGCAAATTTATTTATGATGTTTGGATTTGATAAATTTACTGGATAGATTTCTCCCCGTAATATTTATGGAATATTTTTCTCCAACTTCCGAATCCATTTTCGAAGTGATCTTTGGTGGTTGTTCAAGGGTTGGTTGTCTAAATTTTCTTTTACTAATTTGGTGCTGCCGATGGGTTGTTTGGGATTTTTGTGTGATGTAAATGATTGTGTTGGGTAGTTTTGAACGTATGGGAGACTATACAATTTTTTGGGTTGGCTTTATCAGAGGGATGCCTGAAATGATATTTTTTTTTTTTAGTATGAAGTGCGCTGGTTGCTTGGGCTTGTTATGCTAGAAATTATGATATTAGGCAGGCATTTTAGTTAACGTATAATTTTTCAGATTTAGGCTTTTGGGGTGGTCATTAACATAAAGGAAATTATTTTCATGTATAGGTGACGAAACTCTTAGCGTTGAGACTCAAAGTTTTGATTTTTCGCTACAGCAGTTAGGTAAGCGGGGTTCGTATGCTCGGTTTTATACCAAAAGAGGACTGAGGTTGACTTTTGAAAATTTGTGCTTTTCGTTAGTTATGAAATGAAAACTTGAGAAAAACCAACCTCAGTCGATTGTTTGCATTATTCATGACGCTTATATAAAAGAAGGAAAAATATTTTAGACATGCATTGTGTAGACATGAGCTGCTTTTTGTCGTGTTATTTTCTGAAATGTGGAAAGAACATTTTTATCTATCTGAGAAAAATTATGCCTTGATTGTGTTGACTATGTTTTATGTGCATAAGCTTTATTCTGAAAATAGTTTGGATCTATGTGTCTTTAATAACTCTGAAAATCTTTGGCATAGTATTCTGGTTAGTATTTGACTTTATCTCTGCTTGGCTCTGCTCTGCTCTGTATTTGCTTTGTTTGGATTTGGTACCAATTTCCTATCTCTGAGTGCACCCACTTTGGAAACAAAGTGGTTTATTGTGGGCTTTCCTATGTGCACACTCGGGGCTCCGAGAACGAATAAGGGAAAGTTCCACCTCTGTCTCTGCCTGGTTTGGCCACCGGGATTTGCACAACCCTACCACGGGGGTTAAACATGGTCTTTGCTTTGTGAGATGCTTCGATTGATATAGTGATAATACTCAGTTTGTTTATGCCAAAGTACTTGATGATTTAAGTTGTCTTGAAAATCTTTTGTTTCTTTTATGCATAATTATGTTTTGTCCCGTACTTTATTACTTGGTAAATGCTCATGTTTACACGCTTGTATAGGTTCTTCGCTTACTGAGTTGTGGAAAAACTCACCCCTCTTATCTCATATATTTTTCAGATAATTTGGATGTTCCAGAGGACCAAGAGTAGAGTCTTGACCAAGTTTTAAGCTGTAGAGCCACAGGCTAGATGGGGGAAAACAATTAATTTATTTATTATTTGGGTTATAGTTTCATTGGATTTATAGAATGTTAGTTATTCCTTATTGTTAAGTTTTTTGGGAGAATGTGAACCCCCTCATTTATGATTTATTTATATTCTTTTATTTATGACTTAGTGGTCTTTGTTATTTGGATTGGGTTGTGAAAAATATTATTATTTTGAATATGGTCGGAAACCTATTATTTGTAGTTGAGGATGGATTATACCAAGCAGGTGGAGCTTCGTGACCCCCTACAAAAGTACACCGGCAGAATCATTTAACATGCCATTTGTGAATCATCTGGGATGGAATAATATAGTTGAAAGTTTGAGAATTAGGAGCCACCTTTCCCTTCCGTTTATGAGTTGGACGCAAGACTGTGTCTGACCAGAATGCCTTGAGAGTTTCACTTACCTCAGGGCCTGCAATCCCAGTCTCTTGATTGATTGTAAGGACCTTGAAATACACACAAGTATTTATGTGAACATTGGGAGACATAATACAGTCAATCGGGAAACAATGAATTTTATAAGGTTCAGACAACGCCATTCTACTACTGTACGAGAAGCCCATATGTACATGGTAGACTCATGGCTGCAAATAGGATATCATCTCCCACAAATAAAAAGTCCCAACGATATGTCCACGTGTGTCTCTTGCAATGTTGACATTTTGTAGATTTAACTTAAATGGCATATAATGAGAATGGTATATTGATGTAGGACAATCATCCCCATCAATTAGAAAGAGGTGGCTAAAGTTTTCATTTCTTTTCTTTTGATTGACTATAATTTTAGATCTTCCACATTATTATAGGATTTGAAAATTTTGGCCTTAATTATAAGATTCGAGTTCCCAAGCAGCTCAAGCATCTGCATTAGGATCTATTTGGATATCATCAACACTAAATATGTCCAACTTGTTTTAACTCCGAGCTTGAAAATGTACTCATGCTTCATCTGTAAATTAAACTACAAGTAGTACTAGTATCTGTTCCATTAAATGGCATCTCTATAACTCATCTTAGATATTTTGTAAGTCACATCTGTTTAATTCTTTGGAAAAAAGGGCTTTTAACACAAAATATGATATACGCTGATATTATTGTAGAAAATATAATTGACTGGCATGAAATAGGTAACAATGAAAAGGGGTAGCTCTTTACCTTACAGCGGGAGCATAGCTTGACACCCTGAAATGTGAAATTGTTTATCCTGATCTCTGTCCATAGATCTTCAGCAAATGGTTCACAACCATCTACCAAAATGCTGAAAAATGCAAGTAAAACCTTTTAAAGTTTCTAGATGTAACGCCCCGTACTCGTAGGGGGTCACGAAGCTCCACCTGTTTGGTATATTCCATCCTCAACTACAAATAATAATAGGTCTCCAACCATATTCAAAATAAAAATATTTTTCACAAACCAATCCATATAACAATGTCCACCAAGTCATAACTAAAAGAATATGAATAAATCATAACTGAGAGGGTTCACATTCTCCCAAAAAGCTTAACAATAAAGAATAACTAACATTCTATAAATCCAATAAAACTATAACCCAAATATTAAATAAATTAATTATTTTCCCCCATCTAGCCTGTGGCTCTACAGCTTAAAACTTGGTCAAGACTCTACTCTTGGTCCTCTGGAACATCCAAATTATCTGAAAAATATATGAGATAAGAGGGGTGAGTTTTTCCACAACTCAGTAAGCGAAGAACCTATACAAGCGTGTAAACATGAGCATTTACCAAGTAATAAAGTACGGGACAAAACATAATTATGCATAAAAGAAACAAAAGATTTTCAAGACAACTTAAATCATCAAGTACTTTGGCATAAACAAACTGAGTATTATCACTATATCAATCGGAGCATCTCACAAAGCAAAGACCATGTTTAACCCCCGTGGTAGGGTTGTGCAAATCCCGGTGGCCAAACCAGGCAGAGACAGAGGTGGAACTTTCCCTTATTCGTTCTCGGAGCCCCGAGTGTGCACATAGGAAAGCCCACAATAAACCACTTTGTTTCCAAAGTGGGTGCACTCAGAGATAGGAAATTGGTACCAAATCCAAACAGAGCAATTACAGAGCAGAGCAGAGCCAAGCAGAGATAAAGTCAAATACTAACCAGAAAACTATGCCAAAGATTTTCAGAGTTATTAAAGACACATAAATCCAAACTATTTTCAGAAATAAAGCTTATGTACATAAAACATAGTCAACTCAATCAAGGCATAATTTTTCTCAGATAGACAAAAATGTTCTTTCCACATTTCAGAAAATAACACGACAAAAAGCAGCTCATGTCTACACAATGCATGCCTGAAATATTTTTCCCTCTTTTATATAAGCTTAATGAATAATGCAAACAATCGACTGAGGTTGGTTTTTTTTTTTTTTTCTCAAGTTTTCAATTCATAACCAACAAAAGCACAAATTTTTAAAAGTTAACCTCAGTCCCCTTTTGGTATAAAACCGAGCATACGAACCCCGCTTACCTGACTGCTGTAGCGAAAAATCAAAACTTTGAGTCTGACCGCTAAGAGTTTCGTTACCTATACATGAAAATAATTTCCTTTATGTTAAAGACCACCCCTAAGGCCTAAATCTGAAACATTATAAGTTAACTACAATGTCTATCTAAAAATTCACAATTTCCAGCAACCTATCAAATATAGTATCGAAAACGCTCAACGACTATTTTCCAAACCCACAAATTTTCAGCAGCTATTCATCATTCCAGCTTACCATGTATTTTTCTCAAAACCCCAAAATACCATAAAAATGATTTCTTCAATACATACCGTTAGCCACCAAACAGAGTATTATTATATGCGTTTCAACAGCACTTCACAAACTACAAACTACAAAATTTCAACACCCAAAATCATGTTCCTTCATCCTGTATCAACCCCCAACACGCTCCAAACAACTCATCGACAGCACCAATACAACAAAAAGAAGTTTAGACAACCAACCCTTGAACCTCCACCAAAAATCCTTCAAAAATGGATTTGGAAAATAGAGAATATAAATCCATAAATATTTCGGTATAGAAAAAGTACTCAACCGGGTATATACATTTAAATAAATCAGATTTTCCTCAATCCACACAAGGTTCCGCAACTAATCACCAAAACCCAAAACCACCGCCAACATATACATAAAAATATGATGCATAACCAGCATACGAGCTTCCAATTGGTCTCAAGAAAAAAGGTAGAAGTTCTTACCAGAAATCGAAGGCAACCCGCGCGAGAACAGAGGCCGAGATTGCTTTCCAGCTTCCTCAAAAATCGACTATAAACAATGAAATTTAACCAGGTTTTTAAGTGATTAAAACCCCAAATCCACATCTCATTATGGATAGAAGAAATTCGAAATACACTAGGGGATTAAGAAAAAACTTACCGGCGAGAACAAGCGGTGAACGAAAAACAGGGGAGCTCGGCGCAAGAGAGGAGACCCAAAAACCAAGCTGCAAATGCCGTAAGATGAGAGGGAGAGAAAAATATTTCGTTGCGGTTTCTGATGAGCTCGGTAACTGTCGAGAACGTGGGGGAGTGGGCGTGAGGAAGAGACAATGAAGAACAGGGGAGAAACTGCCGCCCAGGGGAAAGAGAAGAAAGAAAGGAAAAGAAAGAAAGAAGGAAAGAAAGGGGGCGGGGAGGGTTATTTACCTGGGCGAAAACAACGCCGTTTCTGGGGCTGGGGCTGGGCCGGGTCATGCGTTGGCTGAAAGGCCTTGGGCCTTGTATGACATCCTCTCCCCCTTAAACAAATTTCCGTCCTCGGAAATTACTACAAGAGGTCAAAATCTTCATTGAAGAGGTGTGGGTATTTCTCTCGCATTTCCTCCTCGATTTCCCAGGAAGCTTCACTGCTTGTATGATTACTCCATAGAATCTTCACCATGGGAATGCTACGATTCCGCAGCATGTGTGCTTTCTTTTCCAAGATCCGCACTGGTTCTTCAATATAAGTCATATCTTCTTGAATCTGCAGCGGTTCATAGTGAATGATATGAGTTGGATTGGGAATATACTTTCTTAGCATGGACACAGGAAATACGTTATGCACTCCCGCAAGATTCGGAGGAAGTGCTAACTTATATGCCAAAGGTCCAATTCACTCAAGAATCTCAAAGGGTCCAATATATCTAAGGCTCAACTTGTCCTTACTTCCAAATCTCATGACCCCTTTCATTGGTGCTATTTTCAAGAATACTTCATTTCCAACTCAAACTCTAGTGGACGGCGTCGGTTATCAGCATAGCTCTTTTGTCGACCCTGAGCTGCTTTAATTCTAGCTCTAATGATGTCAATCTTTTCTGTGGTTTTCTGAATGATCTCTAGTCCCAGTATTTTTCTTTCACCAACCTCATCCCAATATAAAGGGGACCTACACCTTCTGCCATACCAAGCCTCATACGGTGCCATCCCAATACTAGTCTGGAAACTGTTATTATAAGCAAATTCCACCAATGGTAAGTGTCGTATCCAAGTTCCTTTAAAGTCCATCACACATGCCCTCAACATATCTTCTAAAATCTGAATAGTCCTTTCCGATTGCCCATCTGTCTGAGGGTGATAAGCCGTACTGAAGTTTAACTTAGTACCCATTGCCTCTTGTAAACTTCTCCAGAATCTAGAAGTGAAACGAGGGTCTCTATCTGACACAATAGACACTGGTACCCCATGCAATCTCACAATCTCTTGTATATACAGTTCAACTAGTTTCTCCAATTTATACGAAACTTTAATGGGCACAAAACGTGCAGTCTTCGTTAAGCGATCTACGACTACCCATATTGCATCTTGTCCGTTTACCGCCCTCGGTAGGCCTGTCACCAAATCCATGGATATATGCTCCCACTTCCATTCTGGAATTTGCAATGGCTGTAACAATCCTGCTGGTCTCTGATGCTCTGCTTTCACCTGTTGACATGTTAGGCATTGTTCTACGAATTTAGCAATTTCTCTCTTCATACCGTTCCACCAAAAAGACTCCCTCAAGTCCCGATACATCTTGGTACTCCCCGGATGGACTGTGTATAAAGAGCGGTGTGCCTCCTCAAGAATTAATTTCTTCAATGAATCATCTGCCGGCACGCACAATTTGTCTCTAAACCTTAAAACTCCATCCTCAGAAATGCTAAAATCAGCCTTGTCCCCATTTTTAACTTCTTCAACTAGCTTTGTCAACGCTGAATCCACTTTCTGAGCTATTTTAATTCTCTCTAACAAATCTGGTTGCACTATTAAACTGGCCACGAAAGTGCTTGTATCAGTAGTGATAACCTTAATACTGGCCCTCTCTAAGTCCATTAACAACTGGGGCTGGGTGGTAAGGGTTGCCATTGCTGGACTCAAAGATTTCCTACTTAAGGCGTCAGCCACAACATTCGCTTTGCCTGGGTGGTAATTTATAGTACAGTCATAATCCTTTATTAACTCGAGCCATCTTCTCTGTCTCATGTTTAATTATTTCTGGGTGAAAAAATATTTCAAACTTTTATGATCTGTGTAGATTTCGCACTTTTCCCCATATAGATAATGCTTCCAAATCTTGAGTGCGAATACCACCGCTGCCAACTCTAGATCATGTGTGGGGTAGTTTTGTTCATAAGTTTTCAGTTGTCGAGAAGCGTAAGCTATAACCTTTCCGTGTTGCATTAATACGCACCCCAAACCCAATTTTGAAGCATCACTATACACCACAAAACCACCTCTCGCAATGGGAACTGTTAAAACTGGGGCGGTCACAAGTCTTTGTTTCAAGGTCTGAAAACTTTCTTCACACTTTTCTGTCCACTCAAACTTGTTATTCTTCCTGGTAAGAGCGGTAAGAGGAACTGCTATTTTGGAGAAACCGTCAATGAATCGACGATAGTATCCCGCCAATCCCAAGAAACTCCTAACCTCACGAACATTCTTCGGTGCCAGCCAGTTAACTACTGCTTCTACTTTCCCTGGGTCTACTGAAATACCTTCTTTTGAAACCACATGCCCCAAAAATATAACTGAATCCAACCAGAACTCACATTTCTTTAGTTTAGCAAACAACCTTTCCTCCCTAAGTGTTCCGAGTACTAGTCTCAAGTGTTCCTCATGCTCCTCCTTACTTTTAGAATAGATCAAGATGTCATCAATGAAGACGACCACAAATTTATCCAGGAATTCATGAAATACTCTATTCATTAAATCCATGAATACCGCAGGAGCATTAGTCAAGCCAAAAGGCATGACCAAAAACTCATAGTGACCGTATCTGGTTCTGAAAGCGGTCTTAGATACGTCTTCTGCCTTGATCTTCAATTGGTGATACCCTGACCGAAGGTCAATCTTAGAGAAAACTTGTGCACCCTGTAGTTGATCAAAGAGGTCCTCTATACGGGGTAAAGGATATCTGTTCTTGATAGTTACTCGGTTGAGTTCCCTATAGTCGATGCACATTCTCATTGTCCTGTCTTTCTTTTTAACAAATAAAACTGGCGCACCCCATGGGGACACGCTGGGTCGGATAAAACCCTTGTCCAATAAGTCTTGCAACTGCTCTTTGAGTTCGATGAGCTCTAATGGCACCATTCTATACGGAGCCCTGGACAACGGTGCCGTGCCGGGAGTAAGATCAATCGACCAAATTCTACTTCTCGGTCGGGTGGTAATCCGGACAAGTCTTCAGGAAACACTTCTGGGTATTCTCTCACAACCGGAATCTCTTCTAAACTCAACTCTTCCTTTGGTGCATCTATCATACAAGCCAAAAATCCTTGACAACCATCTCGCAATAATTTTCCAACCTGAACTGCTGATATGACTGATGGATGTGATCGCACTTTCGACCCCACAAATCGAATTCCACCTCCCTCAGGAGGCTTGAAGATTACTTCCTTTTTAAAGTAGTCAATACTGGCATAGTATGAAACCAGCCAGTTCATCCCCAAAATTATATCGAATCCAAACATATCAAAAATTATAAGATCAACTGGCATTAATCTTCCTTCAACAGATATGGGGCAGCCACGGAGAATTTTATGACAAGATACTGAATTTCCTGTCAGTGTCGAGACTACTAGGCTATACTCCAACCTTTCACCTTCCCAAGTGCAAAACTTAGCATAATTCAAAGAAATAAACGAATGCGTTCCCCAGAATCGAATAATACAGTAGCATCATTAGAAAATAATGGAAGAATGCCTGTGATCACAAAAAAAAAAAAAAATAGACTCCTTCTATTAAAGATCCGCATTGAATACCAAGTTAATCCTAAAAGAAGACGAGAACCGAAAATACCTGTGATCACATCATCCCTGCCTTCAACTTCTCCTGGTGTCAATGCAAAGACTCGAGCAGGTGCAGTAGGATGTTGATTGTTACCTCGTCCTGTAATTTCATTTCTCTGGGGTGGCAACATGCTCGCGTTATTGTTGTCCGATTGCAGAAGGCAATTCCTGATGTAGTGTCCTGACTTGCCACAACAAAAACATAGTCTTGCCCCTCTTCTGCATTCTCCAGAATGCACTTGGTTACATGTCTTACACTGGTAGGGCTGCCGATTACTCTGGCCTGGCCTATTGCTTGAGCTACCCCCTTCATTTTTCTTCTTCCACGATCCTTGATTGACGCTTGTATGGTATCCAGATGAGGTAGACCTCTTCCTTTGATCAGATAAAATTGCACTTCTTTGAAGGCTTCTTTCAAACACTGTAGCCTTACTCACCAATTCTGTGAATTTTTTTACTTGGAAGCCCACTACTCGCTCAAAAAGCTTCTCGTTCAGCCCTTGTTCAAATTTGTGACACTTCTTCTCTTCATCTGGAATCAAATATGCCGCAAAACGTGCCAGCTTGGTAAATTTGGCTACATATTGGTGTACTGACATCGCTCCCTGAACTAAGGTGGCAAATTCCATAGCTTTATCTTCCTTAACTGAGACTGGGAAGAAACGCTCTAGGAAGTTTTCCTTGAACAGCGACCAACTTTTTATTTCCGTCTTTTCAGTTTCCCTCATAGTCCTTTCAGAGATCCACCACCTTTTCGCCTCCTCGGTTAGCTTGAATGTAGGAAATGCCACCTTTTGCTCATCCGTGCAAGGCAAGACTCGAAATATCTCCTCAATATCCTGTACCCAATCCTCTGCCAGTATCGGATCGCCTCTTCCATCAAAAGACGTGGGATGCAACTTGTTGAAATCTTCCACAGTGCAACCCCTTTCACTTGTAGTGCAGTGACGGCCAGATGAATTTTGTGTGAGATCATCAATCAGCTGATGCGCTGCTGCCCGAAGTACTTCAGAAGCTCTTGGATTTGCTTCCCTTTCATTTCTGGCCGCATTCAAGTCCGACACACTTCGCTCACGTCGAGGTGGCATCCTGAGAACACTTGGACTATTAAACACATCGCTCACTAAAACATATAACCAGCTAGCTAAAATAAACATCTACAGGTAATCTTAGTAGTAAAAACAAAAGTATATAATACTCCCCAAACAAATGAGGTACCCACCACAAACAAGATCACATGATACCAAAAATAAAAGACATATATATATAACCCTTAACTCTCCAACAATATGAAATCAGCTCACAAGCCTATATAATTCTACACCTCAAATAATTCCTAAAATTGGCGAATTCTAGAACCTTAAATTCCTAAAACCTTATTGAATAAGTCTGCAGAATCTTAAACCTAGCTCTGATACCAATTGTAACGCCCCGTACTCGTAGGGGGTTACGAAGTCCAACCTGTTTGGTATAATCCATCCTCAACTACAAATAATAGGTCTCTGACCATATTCAAATAAAAATATTTTCCACATCTCAATCCATATAACAATGTCCACCAAGTCATAAATAAAAGAATATGAATAAATCATAAATGAGAGGGTTCACATTCTCCCAAAAAGTTTAACAATAAAGAATAACTAACATTCTAAAAATCCAATGAACTAGAAACCCAACATCAAAAAAATTAATTGTTTTCCCACATCTAGCCTGTGGCTCTAACTGCTTAAAACTGGGTCAAAACTCTACTCTTGGTCCTCTGATGGAACATCCAAATCATCTAAAAAATATATGAGATAAGGGGGTGAGTTTTTTCCACAACTCAGTAAGCGAAGAACTTATACAAGCGTGTAAATATGAGCATTTACCAAATAATAAAGTAAGGAACAAAACATAATTATGCATAAAAGAAACAATGAATTTCAAAACAATTAAATTATGAAGTACTTTAGTATAACAAAACTGAGTATTATCACAATATCAAACGGAGCATCTCAGCAGAGATAGAGTCAAATACAAACCAGAATACTATGCTAAAGGTTTTCAAAGTTTTTTAAGACACATAGTTCCAAACTATTTTCAGAATAAAGCTTATATAAATAAAACATAGTCAACACAATCAAGGCATAATTTTTTCTCAGATAGACAAAAATGTTCTTTTCACATTTCAGAAAATAACATAACAAAAAGCAGGCTCATGTCTACACAATGCATGACAAAAATATTTTTCTTTCTTTCATATAAGTTTCATGAATAATGCAAATAATTAATTAAGGTTGGTTTTTCTCAAGTTCTCAATTCAAAACCAGACATGCTCAAATTTTTAGAAAATCAACCTCAGTCTACGTTTAGTTTAAAAATCAAGCATATGAACCCCGCTTACCTGACTCCTGCAACGAAAAATCAAAATTTTGAGTTTGACCGCTAAGAGTTTCGTCACCTATTCATCAAAACATATTCCCTAATGTTAAAGACTACTCCAAAAGCTTTAAATCTGAAAATTATAAGCTAAACTACTCTGCTTGCCTAAAATCATAAATTTCTAGCAAACCATGCCCAAGCAACCAGCCACTACAAATCTGGACAGCCCCCAAAGATGCACAAAAACCCAATATTTTAATCATTTTAAAAAACTCTAAGGTGCACTGAAATTTTCTCCTTAAATCCACACAACCAACGACTATTTATCTTCTTAATCAAAATACTTTTAACTTAACATTGCCAAGAACATGAATTTTCATAATCCACTTCAACCCGCAAAACCAGCGCACTCCATACTAAAAATATCATTTCAGCCCACTACCAACTCATCTCAGGCATCCCTCTAATAAAGCCAACCCAAAAAAATTTATAGTCTCCCATACGTTCAATACTATCAAACCCAACCATTTATATCACACAAAACATCCCAAACAACCCATCGGCAGCACCAAACAGCAAAAGAAAATTAACAACGAATCCCTCGAACATCCACCAAAAATCACTTCGAAAAAATGGATTCGGAAAATAAAGAAAAAATATTCCATAAATATTTCAGCATAAAAAATAGTACTCAACCTGAGGTATATACGTTTCAAATAAATCAAATTTTCCTCAATCCACACAAGGTTTAGTAACTGTTCACCAAAACCCAAAACCACCGCCAACTAATATATAAAAATACGATGCATAACCAGCATACGAGCTTCCGATCAGTCTCAAGAAAAAGGGTAAAAGTTCTTACCAGAAATTGAAGGGAACCCGCGAGAGAACAGAGGCCGAGAATTGCTTTCCAGCTTTCTCCAAAATCGACTATAAACAACGAAATTCAACTAGGTTTTTAAGTGATTAAAACCCCAAAGCCACATCTCTTTATGGATAGAAGAAATTCGAAAAAACATTATGGGATTAACAGAAAACTTACCGGCGAGAACTAGGGGTGAACGAAAACAGAGGAGCCGGCGATGAGGAGACCCAAATCGAAGATGCAAAAGCCGGAAGGAGAGAGAGAGATAAATAAAGCTTCCGTTGAGCCAGGTAACTGTCGAGAACGTGAGGAGTGGGCGTGAGAAGGGGCAGCGAAACAGAGGGGTAACCGTCAGGGCAGGGGATGAAGGAGAAAGAAGAAGAAGAGAAAAGAAAGGAAAGGAAAAGAAAGAAAGAAGAAGAGGCGGAAGATATAAATCGTGCATGAAATGACGCCGTTCGGGCAAAGGGTTGGGGCTGGGGCTGGGGCTGGGGCTGGGGCTAGGGCTGGGCCGGGCGTGGGTCATGGGCTGGCTGAAGGGCTTTGGACCGGGCATTATAGTATGTATAAATAAGTTATTGTAACTTAGGAAAAACATTATTTTTATAGCTATAACTATAGGTAAGCAACCACATTTTGATAGCAATAGTATAGCCCATGTACATGGATTATCTTGCAATCTGTCTTTATACACAGTATAGCCTAAGCATGATTAACATTTAACACTTCCATGGTAGAACACTTCCATTGGAATTACACCATATATCCGAAGCATCTTCATTAGATTAGGATGTTATTCCAGCAGTTGGTAGATTTTATCCCGATCGCTAAATAATGACTGTCATGAAAGGGAATTAACAACAATTACAAAGATTAAAATGAACAAAGCAATATAACAACTGCATAAAAATACCTGAATAGCTCAAGGGGAAAGGATATTTCGAGAGTTAGGATTAGGGTTAAGGTTAGGGTCCGGGATGAAGTAGGATTCTGATGGTTAGGATTAGGATTCGGGATGAAGGGGGATTTTTAGGGTTAGGATTAGGATTCGGGGATGAAGGTGGATTTTGCGCTGCCGACGAAGGGTGAGGATGGATTCCTCTTCGGTTTCTCTCTCTAAACGCCGAATCGAAGCATTTGCCATGACTGGACGACCGGAAAACATGGGATCGAAAATGAATCTCTCTCTTCGCACACAAGGTTTGTCGGAGTTGTGGGCATGAATTTTCTCTCTCTAAATCCTAAATCAGAGAAAATCGATTCGAAAATGAAGATGATTTTCTCTCAACTTGAATCGATTTGAAAATTGCCATATTTCACCGAAGAGCTGCGATTAGGATGGCTTTTCTCTCTCTAAATGATAAAATGGTTTCGAAAATGAAAATATCCCGCTCGAAGTTCTGTTTTTATATTTTTTTTAATAAGAATGACGTGGCAACAGGCGACTCCAGCCGACTCCAGGGATTCTTGACTCCATGTAGAGTTACACTTGTCCTACATTCTACAACTTAGATAGACATAATACAAGATGTGAATCTTACTATATTTAATTTTGTTCGTTTACAATGTGGGCTCGATAAATAATGAGAGTAAAAGAGGATATTATTGTAATTTTAAAATTTTTTAATACTAAACTTGTATTACAACTCTTATTTTTAAAGATTGTATATAGTATTGTTTATCTAATTTTGTCCGTTTACAATGTGGGCTCGGTAAATAATGAAGTGGGATCAACATGTTGTTATTCCAAATTGTTGTTAAGTGTTTTGAGGTAAAAGAAAGTAAAAAATATCTTAGTTATTCCTTTGTCTGGTTATTTAACATAAGTTATGTTAGTAATGACTATGTCAGCACATGAGACTAATCGAACCAGCCAATCTACACATTCAGATTTGAGTTTTGCATTTTTTTTTTTTAAATATACCATGTTTTCATTCTACTTTTATTTTATTATATATAATATGACAATTTCGTCATTCTTAAATGATTCTTTATTTAAAAAAGATCAAAGTTTGATGGATAATACAATCTTGCTGCAATGAGATGAAAGTGATATAAGAGTAAAATGCGTAGAATTTCTAAGAAACCATGGCGGGACGTGCATTTCTGTCCTTTTATTACTATCATGTGTGATATAAGATCATACCTCTAAATTAAGTCGTCCCCAACACCTGCATTGACGAAAGATAATCTCATAGCACTACAAGATTTTGGGCTTTTTGCCACAAAGCTATATGATGGAAAAAAACATATGTTAAGTGGAAAATGTTTTTTTCCCACCAAATTTGTTGGTGGGATGTTGGTGGCATATAATCCATGAACAAAAATAATTTTCCACCAAAATTTTATTTCATGGAAAATACGAACTTTTTCCCACCACCTGACATTGTGGTTATAACATGCAAAATTCGTGGCAAATAACTTTTCCATCCACTCAATTGTAGTGTCAAAGATGATAATATCCATGAAGACAATAGGCCGAAAAAAGCTTTTACCCACGAATACATTGATGGCATATAACTTATTCCCACTACTAATATTGTGGAGAAAAAGTATTTGTCACGAGTTATGTTCATGGCAAATGCTAAGAGAATTTAGAAAAAAAAAATTAGAAAATAAAAAAAATACGACTTAAGTAAAAAATAATCATAACAAATACTCTAATATAGGCTAAAATATACATTTATTTTTACAAACTTAATCTATACCCAATACATACAAGTTTTAGAAACCAAACTAAGTTCAGCTATATAGGCTAAAATATACATAACGAGATAAGACATTATGAACTAAACTAAGTTCAGCTATATAGGCATATCTTCTACTTTCTTTTCCTGTACTCAGATAATAAGACACAAAAACTAAACCACATCAATCAAAATTTAAAAAAATTAAAATGCATGACTAACCCAACTAAGAAAGCACAAATAAACGCAGTAGCAAATTTCGATTTCTGGAAGATATGAAGGACCATCACTCCAGCAATATAATAGCCTATACCTGTCGAAATAAGATGTTGAATCTGTAAGAGGATATTAAAGAGTAACTCATATACAAATTGACAAGAAAAAAAAGCTATACGTATAGTAAAGAGTTACTCATACACAAATTCATTATCAGTTAGACATTAATGAATTACAAATAAATTAACAAAGAACTAAAAAAATATAAAAGCTTCCTAGCATGACTAGTGTATGACTGGCTAGTCTACCACAAAAGATCCCACATTTGTGCTCAACTATAAAAAGGCGATCTAAATATATCAGAACAATAACATAGGTGACATAACTCAAGATATCATAATCATCTAATAAAAAAAAATTATACTTCACTTACAACTCTCATTAAATACCGACCCAACACATAGCTTCCTGTTATGATTTGCATTCAATAAGGCGCTGTACATTTCTCAGCTCCTTTAGCTTTTATATAAACCTGCAATAAAATAATTAACCAAGTTTTTCATAGATAAAGAAAAAAGTTGCATGAAACTATCAAAACACGCAAGAGAGATCCTAAGGACCTAAAAATGGACAAAACGAACAATTAATGGCACAAGAGTAAATTTCAAACTTTGAATTACTGCATGAGAGATCCTAAGTAAATAAGAACAAAAATTAAATGAGACATACTGCAATATCGACAAGTTATATAATTCTATTTTTGGTGTAGAATACAATTCATTAACTTGACCATCCTGAGAAAATTAGACACTTGTAAATGCCTTATTTGGAGCAGTAAAGAAGATATATTGAACAACTAAAAAAGAAAAATGGTAATGTAAAAAAAATAATCAATAATCTAAACCAGTTAAATCACAAAGGCCAAAAAAAAAAGCATGAGTTTTCAATTATAAAACTAAAGCTAAAGAACCATACGAAGAATTTGAGAAACCTCTTAAAGAGTAGATAATATAATGACTAGGTGAGAGTATTAAATAGAGTTAATAATCAAAAGTAATTTAGAAAGTGCATCACTATAACAAAAAACACCCTATTCAAGAATCATGTTAGGAAATCAAGATATCCTTTAAAACACCAATGTATTGTCCCATTAATTGGCATACCAGCACAAAAAATAAGTTTCAATTCAGGACATAAGACACAGCATCAATCCAAGAACAATCTAAATCCATTGTGTTAGTCTCTATTGGGAAATATTACAATAAGTTTTACTTCAGTGTATGCACCAATATCAGAAACATAATTTCTACATCACTCCAAAAATAAAAACAGCAGTACCTGGAAAATGTTTAGCCAAACTCCAATGGTAGTGGCAGCACAAGGGACAGGGCCTTTGAAACATGGTAAGCAGCTTTAATGCATCAGTTTTGATTTCTATAATGCTGTTCTGCATTGTGTGGAACTAATCACTCACTTTACTAAGTACCAAAACCAACTTAAAAAGGGGAAAAATGGTGGGAGTACCACTAAAAGCATTATATACAAAAGCAGCAAAAGCAAATGCGAGAGGGAATGCACAAGCACACATCATGATCATTCCAAACTGCAATGCCAACTCCAAAAAATCTGAGAGGGAATGCACAAGCACATACCATGCAAAGGAAAGATTTGCAAAGTAGAATTATATACAAAGTTGTTACTTTATAGCTTACTTCAAAGTATTCAATAAGCTTGCATGAATCTGAACCTAGCTCTCCATAATATGTTATTTGTCCTCCCCTTTTCATCAAAATAAGCTGTAAGAAATATAATTGATATGTAAAATGTATTAAGGGAAAATGGTTTAAAGTTAGAGACTTAAGTGCATGAGCAGCCCCTTCACTTCACAAAATAACAAACCTGAGGTGCTGGCTGTATCAGGTGTCTCCTGATTCATAAACAACAGTTCACTATTAATACATCTCATTAAAATCATCAAATTCAGGTGCCTATGGGCTATGGGTCACCTGATCAAATAACTAACCAATATCACTTGCTTCAAAGCAGAGCAACCAACTCAATTGCTAGATTCAGGTGTATCAATCCACATCTTTTTCTTTTTGATAAGTTCACATTATTAGAAAATTAACCAATAACATTTTCTACAGAGCAGTTCAAATTACTCAAATAACCTGCTTCTCGCCACCCCTAAATTTGTGTAGAGTTTATTTGAAACCTTTGGTGCGTAGAGAGTTTATTCCGAAAACAAAATGGTCCTCAAACCTACACATATATGTGCCTAAACCATGCACCACCAAGATTTCAAAATTGCCCCACAAGAATCCTAAACTGTTTTAAGCAACACACAAAAATGGCAAGCCAAATCTCTTATTTCAATACTCTATTCACAGCAAGACTTAAAACAACCATACAGAATATCAAATATAAGATAAGAGCGGATACACACAAATAATAGCACCAACTTTTTAAAGATATCAAAGAAGCAAGAGTGGATGACTATCATTAAGGTTGCAACTGTATTAGTTCATTAAAATACTGGTGTAAAGAGTTAATGCGTGGACAAATTGTATTAAAAGGAATTGTACTATATTTTCTAAAGAATGAGTAATTAATGGAATACTGGCGTAAAGAGTTAGTTCATTATTATACTAACTCTTTTTTAGTAAGATGTATTATGGAATGATCAAATGAACAAGGTCTTATGGAATGATTACCTATAGTCTTTCTTTATGGGTACATGCTTATGCCAAAAAACAACACCAATTGACAAACCCAGAAATCAACACATATATATACATTATAGAGTACACGTAGAAACCGGGTTTTGATATATTGCATTGCAAAATTAAAATGGTTAATCCCACTTCTTCTTTTTATGTAACTGGTTATTAAAGAATACTTATGCAATCTCTTTAAACAAGAAGCTAGCTAAGGAACACAAGAAGCTGGTCTAAGGTATTCTTCATATCATCAACAATAAATAAGAGATTGGTATCTAAATTTGAAACAATTTCTAGTGGGAGAAAGATTCAAGCTTAAAGTGGATCATACATTTATTTAAATGAATAATAAAATATTATATATGGACACTAATGAATATTTGTTAGAAACTTAGACTTGCGGGATCACTTTTTAACTTTTGAGCCTTTTTTTTCTCCACCCATCCAATTTAATCAAACTTCAAAGTTAAGTGATGCAAATAAAAGAAAAGATTTTCAAAGGATTTTCTTGGTAAGTAATAACCAATCAGTAGTCATTAATGTCAAACAATTTAAATTAGTAACAGTTTAGTAATTACACAAAGTATAGTATTGATCCAAAGTTACAAGTTATTTATAAAACAGGATATTAAAAAGTATGAAATTATATAGTAAAATAAAATAAAGTAATTTACAAAACAGGATAGTAAAACAAGTTATTTATAAAACAGGATAGTAAAATAGGATAAAGTAATATTCATGTCAAGCCCAAAAGATTAACATGATAGTAAAATAGGATAAAGTAATATTCATCTCAAGCCCAAAAGAATTTAAATCAACATATTAATAATCCTTGTCAATTACCTGCGGCTGGTGTAATATAGCATTTAGACATTTATCTCCAAACTCTCTTTGCTTCAAATACAACTAGCGAACATTACACCATGAAATGAAAACACGGGCATTCTTCTAAGAGAAATAAACCACATAAAACAGGGGCATTCTAAGAGAAATATCAATGATTTTAATAAAGAAAACATACGAATCATGCTAAACTAAAATAAAAAGGTTGATAAACACACGAATCATGCTAAATAAAATAAAATAGGCTGATAAACACACGAATCATACTAAAATAAAATCCAACTGGTGAATAAACACACGCACCATGCTAAAATAATATAAAGTAAAGAAAACTTTTTCAATTTTAATACAAATTACTGCTGTAAAAACCTGCAAAACACAAGTGAATACAGAACAAGCAAGAAGATAATAATGGCTGTCATGCCCCAAGGCCGAATCCCTATCAAAAACTACAATCCACTGGTACAAACCCTAATCCTCTATTTTCATGAAAATATAACATAAAAATCTCCCAATCAAGCTAAAATCGTACTGATAAACACACAAATTTATGAAAAAGTAATAGAGATAGAGGAATGGATAGAGAGAGAAAGAGCACGAGAGAGTTAGACGAATGGAGATGGAGAAAACGAGAGAGCCACTTACCTGCTAAGTGAGACGGAGACAACCCAATACGGTAGCGACGATGAAGGGGGGCAATCAGAGAGAGAGAGAGAGAGAGATTTGGGGAAAAATCGCTCAGGGGGGAGGGGGGGCGAGGGTTTGGGGGGTGGGGTGTTATTGTTGCGTGGGATTGGCGGTGGCACGGCGTGAGCGAGAGAAACAGAGTGCGAGCGAGAGAGAAACAGAGTGCAAGCAAGAGAGAGAGAGAGAGAGAGAGAGGAATTAGGGATTGGGGGAGACGATGGTATAGGGAGTGATTTAAATTTTTAAGAGACTATTTGCGGCGCTTAATATTCGCCGCAAATAGGCAAAAAACTGGCGGCAAAAAATATAAACCAGTAACAATTAAGTTAATTAAATGGAAAATGCCCAACCTTTTGCGGTAATAAATATTACGGCTAAATTAAAACACCCCAAAATGGCTGTTTTCTTGTAATGTATATTTTATAATTATATTATTTTTAAAAATTAAAATAAAATGTATAGTAATACAAAATACTTATTTGTCATGAGGAGATGTCACTGTAAAAGTAAGTTTTACCTACGATTTTGAAATCATGGGATGTGAAATCATGACAAAAGCGATTATGTGCCATGAGATGCTCTCGTGGAAATAATTCTTTTTTACATTTTGTAATTTTTTTTACTTTTTGTGGTGAGACACATTCGTGGTAATTGATAAATGAATTGTTATAAAAAAGTATAAGTCACAATAGAAATTTTTTCATTTGTATAACTTTTTGTGGCTAAATGATTGTGTGGCAAAAGGTAATTGAACTCGACACAATAACTTTTTTCCTACAATTAATTTACGTTCTGGTCATTTTTATATCTCATGATAAAATTTGGTAGCAAAAAATAGTTATATCGCAGTTAAAATTTTTTTTCCATGAAATATTTTTGACCACAATAAAATCGTGAGAAAAAGTCGATATTTATTTCCTCTAGTCATTTTCGTGGCAAAAGACGACTTATTGTTACGACAGTATGCTGCAGAAAAAAAAATTCATGGCAAAAAACCTAAAATCTTGTAGTGTAGTAGCAATTTATTCAATTTATTTTTCTTTTCTCTAATGCCTTTGATCAGCTCCTCTACTAATGTATCACCTTAATCATAAAGAAACACAATAACAAGCAATTATTAAGACAGGATAAATGCTTAATTATGTTGAGCCCACCTCCAAGTTCCAACTATAAAAGGCACATCCCAATGTAAATAACAAGATCAAACCAAATAGCCGAAACACTTCAACACTCACTTGGGGACTATTTTATTTGATATTAGTCCAATTTAATTCGATTTTAGATAAATTTTGAGACTGAATTAGTATATACTTGATATATATATATATTAATATTAGTAATACAATAATACTATTAGTATATATTAATACTATTAGTATAGAGTACTATTACTATATGTTAGTGATAATATAGTAATTAATATACTAATATATATTAGTATTATTATTATATTTATAAAAAAGAATATGTTGAGAATTTATTTATCCATAAAATATAGTTAATATATATTTTATTTTTAAAATATATGATCAAATAAATGTTCATGTTTAATCTTAAGATTTTATGTCATGAATTATAATATAACATTGTTTCATATATAATTATAACTTACATAAAAAAATAGATAAAATTATATATAATATTAAAATATTATACATAATATTAAAATTAATTAAAAATATGTAAATAAGCGAGCCAATCCGGTCCAAAAAAATATAAAACTAATTTCAGACCGATTATGAACCGATCATCCAAAATTGGATGGAACCAACCGATCTGATTCATTTCAAATCAAATTTTTGATTTTTCCATTTATTTTTATCCTTTTATGTTTTTTCTTTTATTTAGTTAACTTTCTTGTACTATTTTGATTTTTCATGTGCCACTATCCACACACATGATTTTTCATCTCTAGCATACGTCAGTTAGAGATCATGTGAGGAGGTTCCATCATTTTAGGATTGAAACTTGTTCGTGTGGAGATTACTGGTGACTAGTGCCAGAACTCAATCTCTCTTCTGAAAGAACCAACAAGTTTTGTTTAAAATCCTATGCTATCTACTGTTGGGATTTTGCTCATTTCTTTGTCCCACATGGGTTGGGAGTGAAGGAAGAGTAAGGCCCCAAGGATTATAAAAGGAGGCTTGGGCTCATTGGTTTATTAAACCAGTCAGAAACTTATCTAGTAACTTTTGATTTTAGTAAAATTTCTCTATTGTCCTTTTTGTATGTAAAAGGAAGATAGGTGAAAGTTAGAGTTTTATTAGTGAGAGAAGTTTTTGTGGGTGTCGTTGGGGTGAGGAGAAAAATTGTGTGATTGTCACAATTTTTCACATAGTGTATTTTCTTCTCTAAGTCTGGTGGTTTTTCTCATGTTTTGGAGTTTTCCACGTAAATTCTTGTGTTGTGTTTATTTCTCTATTTTTCTTGGTCTTCTGTCAAAAGTAAATCCCCGTGGGGGAAAATTTTGGGAGGTCCAGATTCCCAACAAGTGGTATTAGAGCCACTAGGTTCTTTTGGCAGGGTGGAGCTTTGGTGTGGTAGTATGAATACATACGGTCTAAGGAGGTTCTGTTTAGGAGATTGGAAATTTTAAGTGTGTCCGTTGTGACCCTCCAATCTTTCTTGGGAACCTTGAAGTTCTATTTAGGAAAGATCGGTCTTTCCTGGGAACTTACTTAGTGGGTATTATTCAGTTCTACGGTAAAATTCATCGAGGCAATATCAAGAATGAAGGTAGAAAAAGTTGATGGAAGAATCAATTTTGGCTTGTGGCAAGTGAAAGTCAGGGATATTTGATTCCATCAGAATTACAAAAGGCATCGATCAACCCATGAAGTCAGCAATTTGCTGGAGGTGTGGACAACCTAGGCACGTCAAGAAAAGTTGTCAACAAGAGGTAGAGCCGGTTCGGCAAGTGGTTCCAACTCAATAAATGGAGATACTGGTATTGAGCTAACATTGTGTCTCTCTCTCCATGGAAGACGAGGTCTGTTAAAAGGAGACATGTATATCCTTTTCGCATGACACAAATCCCAAAGTTGCCATGATAAATGATATGTTAATGTTAGAGGTTCCACAAGTTTGCACACGTGCATTGGTTTGGCATTGATGCAGGGTGTGTAGTGGAAATTCATGTCGATGGCTGATGAACTTCTAGGAAAGCCAAACGTGGAAGTTGCACCATAATTTTTCAACAAGGTTATTTTCGACATGGGTCAAAGTGAAATGTTTGGAATTGGTTTATTCTGAGTGGTTATGCTTTTATAGTGGAGTATGATAGCGGAAGTTATGAAGATCCTCATTGCGGTGGAACATGGCTGTGGGATAAGTCAAAATCGCAAGGTGGAGATTGTTGGGATTTTGCTCCTTTCTTTGTCCCACATGGGTTGGGAGTGAAGGAAGAGTAAGGCCCCAAGGCTTATAAAAGGAGGCTTGGGCTCATTGGTTTATTACACCAGTCAGAAACTTATCTAGTAATTTTTGACTTTAGTAAAATTTCTCTATTGTCCTTTTTGTATGTAAAAGGAAGAAATGTGAAAGTTAGAGTTTTACTAGTGAGGAAAGTTTTTGTGGGTGTTGTTGGGCTGAGGAGAAAAATTGTGTGATTGTCACAATTTTTCACATAGTGTATTTTTTTCTTTGGGTCTAGCGGTTTTTCTCCTGTTTTGGAGTTTTCCATGTAAATTCTTGTGTTGTATTAATTTTTCTATTTTTCTTGGTCTTCTGTCAAAAGTAAATCTTGGTGGGGGAGAATTTGGAAGGTCCAGATTCCCAACATCTACTGTTCATGACACTCGTTTTCAGATTTTGAAATTTAGTTTGTAACTAAGTTTACCATGTAGAAAGTTCTTGAGATTTCATCTATGTTTATTTATTGATAAGGAAATTTACATAGTTAAGTAATTGGTCTTCAACTATTAATCACCACTTCTGTGATTTTGTTGCGAGTCATTATCCACAACCTTTGAAGATGTCAAGCTATGAGAATTGGTGCGAGGAGCTCTTCTTCAACAAATGATTTTCGTTGTTAGTCAAAGTCGAAGCTTTATGGCTACGCATTTTATGTCTCACAGGTCAAACTTCCAGTTCTAGGTTTCACTTCTGAATGTCTGTATAAAACCGACAGGTCAAACTTCCTGTTTTTGAGGGAGGAGGTCTATCATGAGTTTTGGCGTGAATTTATGCAAGAGTTATCTATCTAATATAGTGATTAGACATGCCATTTGCATGAGTCGGTAAAAATGTAACCCAAATTCAATTAATTTGTTTGAAGGTCTAACCCAATTACCTCAAACTATATGGGATTTTTAATACCAATTAGAAGAGTTTTTGCAGAACAAGGAAACTTTTAAGTGTATCTATAGAGAAGAGGCCCGATCCGGCCTCCTAATTAAAAATATTACTTTATTATTAACATAAATAACAGAACTATCATACGTATGAATAATGATGCAAGCACAAAGCTCATCTTGAGTTTATCACACTGTTCTCGAAAAAACTCAGCATTTTGTATCGCCAAAGGGAAACTAGAAATTCTTCTGTAATACCGGCTCTAAGGCCAAACCCGCATCTCAGCCTTGCCCAAAAAGTCCCAAATCGACAACACTAATCCAAACAATTTTGAGTCAACTGAAAATGTCAGAACGATGTCATTTTTGGTGGAAGTCTCCTTCTACACGTGATTTCCTTTCAAGGCGATTTTCTATGTCAGTTATCTTCCGAATATCACGCCACCAATTTTTCATCACCCTCGCGCCTCTACAATCTGTTTATACCTTCTCAAGTCTCTCTCAACAAACTTTCTATCCATATCTCTCATACTCTTGGTGCACTCTCTCTCTCTGAGTTTCTCATTTATTGCAAACCTCCTTGCAGTCACCGTAACCAAGGCCATCACTCACTGCTGCAACGTCACCAACCTTCCCGCACAGCCACTATTATCAACAACCTATGGCTTTCATAGATGAATCAGCGAAGCATCTCCCCCAATGTAACACCCGGTTCCAACGCCACCTTTCTTTTTAAAATATTTTCTTTAATTAATTTTTTAGACATATTGATTTTATTATTATTATTATTTTATTTATTCGTATGTGTATATATATATATGTATGTATATATCTTACCCCGATTTTCCTCTCCCCATTTGAGTTTTAACTCTCCACGATTTTTGCAGTCTCCTTCCGGATTCTCACATAAAATTCATTCCCTTAATATATTCAAAACTCAAATGCTCCCTCTCTTTCTCCCAAGGGTTTCAAGCACCTATTTAGGCACGGTGCATGTTACCAATCACTTGGCACATCTCTTCCTGATTTTGCTCCTTCGAGTTTTTGAATTCTCACGACTTCTGCGGTTTCTGTTTTAGATTCTCTCTTAAAACCTCCCTCTCAACAAATATATATGCGTATTGGTAATTTAGATACACTTGTTAAAACTACCTCGGCCTCGTACCTCATATCCCAGCCGTCTCTACCCATGGCAAAGCCACTATCGTCGCCGCTGCAAAGCCTCACCACCAACGAAAATAACCACCCAGCCCAGACCTCCATGCTGAACCACGTCTTGGACCTTCACCCTACGCCACTACGCTGCCACCGTGAGACGCCCATGCAGACCATTAACCACCTTGTTGCACCACCCTGAAAAGGTGCCGTTCCTCCAAACGAAAACAAACAACATTTACTTCCTCATCGTTTAAGCCATACCCCAACCCCACTCGCTGATCCTCCCACAGAGCACCATCGACGACCAGCCATCAAAAAACACAACAAGCAGTACTCTGTTCTTGACACCCAAAAACAAAGCATCCCATACTTTTGCCCTCCACGCACACTTCACCTCAACCACATACCTCACGCCGGAAACCACGCAGGAAAATCTCACCGCGAGCCACCATGGCATGCCCGGTGGGAGAGCCACCATGGCATGCCCTCAATACCCCTGTTTCTGCAACTTAAAACCGGAGCAACCCTTAATACCCACGACCCAGATTCTTCCCCACACTCGGCTAGTTGCTCCTCTGTTGCCATCTTTTGAAACAGAGCACTCTCCACCCCTGCCATCAACCACTGCAAACACTACAAACCGAGAACAAATCGCCGGAAACCATTCTAAAAATCCATAGCAACTGCTGTCCGTTTCCCCGGGTCTGTCGGTCTTCTTGCGTTTCTCAGTCGCTCAATCGCCGTCGTGACCACCGCCCTTCCAGTCCATGCACAACTCCTCTTCTCGGTAAGCTTCGACCACGCTGATACTGTTTCTTCTGTAAGCTTAGCATAGGGTGTGTTCATTTATTGGATTTACGTTTTTCTCCCTTGGTTTTAACACAAACCGTGAGTTTTAAAGTCTTTTTTTTTTTTTTTTTTTTTCTACTGGATAACTTGTTATTTTGAGTATGTTATTAAGTTTGTTTTTGAAAATTAAAGGTTGTGATGTTGGGCTTGAGCCGTGCATATCGTTTTTGGCCAGTATGTCTGGTTTGCTTTTGAGCCAGTTAGCTACGTGATTTTCTGATTGTTTTTGGTAAAATGTATTGGTTCGGTTGGGTTCATAACTATTTTGGATTCGTGTTTTTAAATTATTTCAGATACGAGTCTTGAATTACTACGACTATGTTCTGTTATTTTGAAGTTAAAATATTTTGAGTCGGGTTCGATTTTTTTTAAAAATTATTTCTGGACTCGTATTTTAAATGATTTTTTCGAATGGATAAATGGCGTTGCTTTCCATTAAATGGATTGAGTTTTGATTTTCGTAAGATACTTGATTTGAGCAGAAATTTGGGTTAAGTATTTTTCTAGCGAAAATTGAGGTATTGGAGAATTTTAGAGTTTTGGAGGATTTTGGTAAATTAAATTATTAAGAGTTATATTCAAGATTCGAGGATCTGTTAATGTTAAGATAAGATATTAGATTCTATATCTTAGGTTACATTTTCGAGGTTTGTGATCAATTGAAAAATTTACGAAAGTACGTGATTATCTTATAGGTGGCGATTTAATTTGTGCAGCATTGTTGAGGATATTTTTTGAAAAGCTAAAAGATTCAGGTAAGTGGGGTTCCTATGCTTGACTTTGTACTAAATGTAGACTGAGGTTGACTTTCTGAAAATTTATGCATGTTTTGTTATTAAATGAGAACTTGACAAAAACCAACCTCAATCATTTCTTTGCATTACTCATAAAGCCTATATGAAAGAAAGAAAAATGTTTCTATCATGCATTGTGCAGACATGAGCTTAAATTTTGTCATGTGTTTCCGAAATACAAAAAAGAGCGATATTGTTTTATCTGAAAATTTTACATGATTTTATAAAGAAGCTCTGACTCTGTTTTATTTATGTAAGGGTGATTCTAAAAATTTTGTCAAACTGTGCTATTTTGATTGACTCTGAAAACCTTTGGCATGGTATACTGGTTTATATCTAACTCTGTCTCTGCTCTGTTTGGGTTGGTACCAATTTCTCTGTTTCTGAGTGCACCCATTTTGGAAACAAAGTGGTTTATTGTGAACTTTCCTCTGTGTACACTCGGAGCTCCGAGAATGATTAAGAGAATGTTTCACCTCTGTCTCTGCCTCGTTTGGCCACCGGGATTAGCACAACCCTACTACAGGGGTTAAATATGGTCTCTGCTCTGTAAGATACTCTGTTTGGATATGACGATGATGCTCAGTTTTGTTATGCAAAAGTACTCTGTGTTTTATATGATTTAAAAATGATCACTCTGTTACATTTGAAAATATATTTTATTCTGCATATTAACTCTAAGAATTATTTCCGTTTTGCATACAGTATTTTGTAAATGCTCATGTTTGCACTCCGGTATATGTCCTTCGCTTACTGGGTTGTGGTTAAACTCACCCCCTATCTCTGAATATTTTTCAAATGAATTTGGATATTTTAGTGGAGGATCGGATTATGAAGCATTGGGTGAGATGATTTTAGGAATAATAGATTAACTATAAAGAGTTTAAATGAGTATTGACAAGATTTAGTAAGGAAGTATTATTATATTTTTGTGACGTAGTATTTCCAGAATTGATGATATTGAGGAAAGTGATTTTGGAATCAAACTTTATATAATATTGGAGAACTTTAAGTTTTTAATTATTCTGTTGAAATGTGAGTTTTGTAATAGGAAGTAACTTTCGGACCCCTAATGGACCGGGGCGTTACATCTTCTCTTCCAGAAAATTAAAAAATAATACAAAAGCTTGATAGAGTCCACATCTTCTTGCAATCACTATCAGATCATTTTTCTTGTAGAAAGACATGATGACAAAATGCTCAAATACATCTGGTTTTTTTTTTTTTTTTTTTTGGGTAGGGCTCAACCACTACTATATTGAAAACAAAATTCCACCTATATTATTTTAGCCAAGTCTTGGAATAATGGATTCCTAAAATGTTAAAGTGAGCAAATATATTAGAAAAAAATGGCAGAATATAAAATCACACAAATCTTTTTCTTGCAGAATATAAAATCACGCATTAAGCAACATATAGCAAACCAGCAACATATAGCAAACCAAGTGATGGAAAGGGACGTGCGTCTGCATAGGAAATAAATTTGTTATTTGTTCTGCAAACCGTACATTCTGTTATGAACTTATGATTTTGTTGTTTACTGCGCACTAAGTGCAGAGTGCGGCTTCCATTTTTGTACACTGATTTTCTGAAGAACGAATTGAGCAGACTTTCCTTCCAGCCCTTTTTCCTACATTTGAGCACAAGCATGCGTAGCCTTTGCATTTTACGAACGTAGTCCCACGCCACCCCAGCACCTCCCAACACCAACCCGCAAGCCTCCACTCACGACCTCCACCCCAACACTCGGTTCTAACCACCTCGAAACAGAGCAGCCAACCCACTTAATTTGCTTCTTTTGTGTTCCCTGGTTCGTTTGCTCTGGTCGTCAGCCCGCAAGCTTCTCTGACAGGCGAAGTAAAAATGGTATTATTCTCTTCTATTTGATACTTTCTTCTCATTTCTTTCTCATAAACCGAAGGCAGCGTTATATTTTTGTTTTGTTTTTACTGCGTTGTGTATAATTTGGGCGCTCTTGTTTCTCTCAAACTGGACGAACTGTTTCCCTGGATTGTCATGATGATAAAGGAAATATGTGAAAAGCAAGTTTAGGATGTTTGCAAAGGAGCCAAATGGTAGGTTAATGAACATTTTCAAAACTTCTGGATTCTCTCGTTTGTTTGTAGGTTTTTCTTGTTTTGTTTTTTTAAGTTTTTTCATTGACCAAATATTGGGTTTTTGATATTGCTGCAGTTTTGGGTTCTTTTGCCCACATTTTCTTTAGTTTTATCAGCATGCAAATGGTAGACTAATGTCAATCTTTTTCAAAACAACTTTGTGGTTAATGTCTTTTTGTAATAAGCTTAAAATCAAATTAAAAAAGGGAGAAGCTTTGTTATTTGTCTTTTTGAAATAAGCTTAAAATCAAGATATAAAAGGAAGAAGGTTAGTTATTTGATTTTGAATGTTAAAAAACACGTTTCACGTTCTTCCAGGATTCTTTCGTGTTCATTTAAGTAGTATTATCACAGAGATGGTTAGGGCTATTGTAAATTTAACCTTAAGATTACATGAGGCTCAGAACGAGTACCGGTACAGGTTCTTTCTGAGGTCGAGTTATATCTATGTTTGCTTATAACAACTGTACGTATGTATTTATTTATTTATTTATATTTTGAAAGGGTACGTATGTATTTATGAACGCGTAAAATATGCGTTTTTTGTTGTAGTTATTTCCAATTTGTTCATGCTTTGTAAACTTTAAGAGGTAATTACAGCTTTATCGAGGAAGCCTAAATACCTTTTTTGTGGGACGTAAGAGTTCTAGTTGTGTGAACGTGGTGATTGCCATATGGATTATTGTAGTTGGAGACTTGTAATATTATCTTTCTATCGCTGCCATTGGTGTTTTTGCATTGCCCATGTGGTGAATATTGCCATCTCATCCTTTGGTTTGTAAAGTTGGTAAATAGAATATCAAATGGAAATTTACATCTTACTTTGGTTTATTATGATTAGCTTAGATGTAATGCCCGGTCCAAAGCCCTTCAGCCAGCCCATGACCCACGCCCGGCCCAACCCCAGCCCCAGGCCCAACCCCAGGCCCAACCCCAGCCCCAGCCCTTTGTCTGAATGGCGTCGTTTCACGCACGGTTTAAACCTACCGCCCCTTCTTTTTCTTTTCTTTTCTTTTCCTTTCTCTTCTTCCCTTCCCCTGCCCCGACGGTTTCCCTATGTTCTTCGTTGCCGACTTTCCCTCGCCTAACCCCCCACGTTCTAGGCAGTTTCTCCATCTCAGATGAAATTTATCTCCCTCACCTCCCTTTCGGCACCTGTATTTTCCAATTTGGGCTTTATTTCTGTTGTCTCCTCTCTTGCGCCGAACTCCTCTGGTTTTCGCACCTCTGCGTTTTCACCGGTAAGCTTTCTAGTTTTCTCTTTTCTCTCAACTTTTCCATCATTCAAGGGTTTCGTTTTGGATTTTTTGTTCAATTCGGAATATTTATTTGTGGTTGCACCGGTGGTTGTAGGCGACCCTAACAGAAACAAGAAATTCAATTTCTTAGCCTCTGTCGTTCTTACGGGTTGTTCTCCATTCTCAGGTAAGTTTCTCAGTTATTGAATGGATGATTAACTTATGTGAATTGGTTTAGAGGTTCTTTAAATTTCTGGGTCTTTCCGAGAGGTATATTTTTTTGTGGTATTTTCTGGGTTCAATATCCGTGTTGTTGCCGAGAGTGTACTGCTGTAGTTGGAAGGTTGGGGAGGTTAGCAAATTAATTTATGATGTTTGGATTTGATAGATTTATTTGATAGATTTCTCCCCGTAATATTTATGGAATATTTTTCTCTAACTTCCGAATCCATTTTCAAAGTGATTTTTGGTGGATGTTCAAGGGATTCTTTGTTAATTTTCTTTTGCTGTTTGGTGCTGCCGATGGGTTGTTTGGGATGTTTTGTATGTTATAAAAATATTGGGTTTGGTTTTATTGAACGTATAGGGTACTATAATTTTTGGGTTGGCTTTATCAGAGGGATGCTTGATGATGAGTTGGTAGTGGGTTGAAATGATATTTTTAGTATGGAGTGCGCTGATTTTGCAGGTCGTAGTGGCTGGTTGCTTGGGCGTGATATGATAGAAATTTATGAATTTAGGCAGGCAATGCAATTAACTTATAATTTTTCAGATTTAGACCTTTGGGGTGGTCATTAACATAAAGGAAATTATTTTCATGTATAGGTGACGAAACTCTTAGCGGTCAGACTCAAAGTTTTGATTTTTCGCTACAGCAGTCAGGTAAGCGGGGTTCGTATGCTCGGTTTTATACCAAAAGAGGACTGAGGTTGACTTTTGAAAATTTGTGCTTTTTGTTAGTTATAAAATGAAAACTTGAGAAAAACCAACCTCAGTTGATTATTTGCATTATTCATGAAGCTTATATAAAAGAAGGAAAAATATTTCAATCATGCATTGTGTAGACATGAGCTTGCTTTTTGTCATGTTATTTTCTGAAACGTGAAAAAGAGTGTCTTTGTCTATCTGCGAAAAATTATGCCTTGCTTGCGTTGACGACGTTTTATTTATATAAGTTTTATTCTGAAAATAGTTTGGAACTATGTGTCTTTAATAACTCTGAAAACCTTTGGCATAGTATTCTGGTTGGTATTTGACTCTATCTCTGCTTTGCTCTACTCTGCTCTGTCTTTGCTCTGTTTGGATTGGTACCAATTTCCTATCTCTGAGTGCACCCACTTTGGAAACAAAGTGGTTTATTGTGGGCTTTCCTATGTGCACACTCGGGACTCCAAGAACGAATAAGGGAAAGTTCCACCTCTGTCTCTGCCTGGTTTGGCCACCGGGATTTGCACAACCCTACCACGAGGGTTAAACATGATTTTTGCTTTGTGAGATGCTCCGTTTGATACAGTGATAATACTCAGCTTTGTTATGCCAAAGTACTTTATGATTTAATTGTTTTGAAAATCATTTGTTTCTTTTATACTTAATTATGTTCTGATCCGTACTTTATTACTTGGTAAATGCTCATGTTTACACGCTTGTATAAGTTCTTCGCTTACTGGGTTGTGGAAAACTCACCCCCTTATCTCATATATTTTTCAAATGATTTGGATGTTCCATCAGAGGACCAAGAGAGAGTTCTGACCAAGTTTAGGCAGTTAGAGCCTCAGGCTAGATGGGGGAAAACGATTAATTTTTATTTTAGATGTTGGGTTTTTAGTTCATTGGATTTTAGAATGTTAGTTATTCTTTATTGTTAAACTTTTTGGGAGAATGTGAACCCTTTCATTTATGATTTATTCTTATTCTTTTATTTATGACTTGGTGGACATTGTTATATGGATTGAGATGTGGAAAAATATTTTTATTTGAACATGGTCGGAGACCTATTATTTGTAGTTGAGGATGGATTATACCAAACAGGTTGGACTTCGTGACCCCCTACGAGTACGGGGCGTTACATTAGAGGTCCGGAAACAATATTGAACCCATTTCCACATTTTTGGTAACTAGATTTTACTTTGTCCTTAGCTTTTTGCACAAGTTTCTCAGCCACCAAATGGAGTTTTTTCTCTGCTCTCCCAATAAGCAAATGGAGGGTACTAGTACAATATTGTCCTTAACTTATTTTCATCGTGCATGAGCTATATTCTATAGAAAAAAATTTTGGATTATTTTCTATGTACTTACACTTTGCATGATTTATCATATATTTCTTTCTTCTTCTTCTACATTTTTTTGTCATAATGATTTATAAATAATACAATGTGTAAAGAAGTATTATTTGAAAATATATGTTTGTTTTTTTTTTGACACTTTCATTTACATATATCTTCTAACTGACGTATTTTTAATTAATTCATAATTAGGATGATCAATTGCCTAACAAATTTCCCACTTTTTGGGATTGGCGTATTCGCAATGGTGGAACCTTGAATCCAGTTAAAGATCAAAAAGACTGCAGTAAGTGATATAAAGTTCTTTAATTATATATAATTTAATTATCACTATATCTATTTATCATGTCCATAAAGACCTTGATCATTGGTACAGATTGATATAATGTAATATGAGATTTATTTGAAATAGTAGTATTAGTCATTGAGTTACTCCTAATCATTATTATTTGTATTATTTGTTGATGTGCATGCAAGAGTTGCTCTATGCTTGTCTATTTTTATCGTAGTTGCTTGTTTGAGGCTAATGGGGGAAAAAAAAACTCTCAACAAATATGTTATTTGTTTGAATATAGTGGTGTACCTTGAGTAGCATTGACATGGCTTGTATTGTTATATTAGGCTTAATAGTGTTTTTTAAGTATTGTAATCAATTCATCTTCTTGGTGTTGGCATGTTGTAATTTGTACTAGGTTGTTTATTTGCCTATTAATAATTTTAATGATTAAAAACCATATTTTCTTGTATCTAGCACTTATTGAAAATAAGACTGTTTCACTTATCTAAATATAACTATATTATTTAACTTAGCGCAAGATATTAGATACTAATAATTTATTAGACTTTTGTAAACAATGACATGCAGTATTATAATTCTATTATATAATAGAATTATAAAATATTGATAAGAAATTAAGTATATAATTTTCTGCTTAGATATGTGTTGGGCGATAGTTGCTGCCGAGAGTGTTGCAGCAAGTCTTAAAGCTAAAAATCCAAATAAAGATCTTCTCGAACTTTCTTCACAAGAATTTCTTGATTGTTGTAAGGAAGAAGAAAAAAAATGTTACACATATTCAATCATAAAAGCTTTGAAATGGATTCAAAATTATGGGATTAACAAGGAAGAAGAGTACCCATTCAAAGCACATAAATGTTCTTGTCGACACAAAGCATATAAATTCGAAGTTCTCTCTCTCTCTCTTTATATATATACATGTATATATGTTTGTGTGTCTACTTAATTTATTCTTATATTCGTTCTTCACGTAGAAAACCCGTGTTGTGAAGGTTATTGACATAAAAAAGGTAGATCATGATAATGAAAATAAACTTCTTATGATAGTGAAAGAACAACCAATAGCATGTGGTTTAATAGTGACCAGTGCATTCCAAAAACTTGAAGGCATAAGTATTATCAATTTTTAATTGAGCATACATATCAATAATAATATAATAATTATTACTTATCATTTTTTATGTTATTGTTTGATAGGGTATATATGAAGGATCCAATGAGCTCAAATTAATTCTCCAAGGAAAAAGGAAAATGCGTCAACATGCATCCTTATAGTTGGATTTGGACATGACGAAAAGGAGGACAAAAATTATTGGATTATAAAAAACTCCTATGGCAAAGATTGGGGAGTGCATGGATATGGCAGAATTACTCGTAAATCTAGTCTTCCACAATGCATGCCTAACTTAATTATCCGAACTTGTTATCCAGTAGTACCTAAATTAATATGAATATGCATTTTTTTTTTTAATTTTCTTATGTGTTTTGCATATGAGATCGTGTTTAATTTAGAATTTAATACTATTGTCGATGCCTTATGATACAATAATTTTCTAATCTTAATATGAGGAAATTGAAAAGATTTGAATGGCTTAAAAATAGTTCTAGAATGGATTCATCCCTGAAGGTGATTAATGATTTCACTATCAAATAGCCGATCTACCATAAGCCTATATGACAATTTGTTTGCGTGGACCAATATCTACATTGTGAAGTTTCAAATTGCTGAATTTTAACACATATTAAGTCAATTTGTAACATCACTTTTACAATTGCAGAAGTGATATTCTCTCAATTTTCTATTAAGTAAATTAAATGCATAAATTATTGCAAAGACTATATGCACCAATTATTTCGTTGGTGTGTACCGTTCCTTCTTTTTTTTTTTAACTTAATGATTAAAAAAATATCATTTAATAATATTATGATTTTTTTTTAAATGTTTAAGAATGTTAAAAAAATGATGTAAAGAAAAAGACTAATGGTGTGCACCAACCGTGCCTGTAGCACCATCCTTGTTACAAACTGGATCAAGTAATAAGCATTACCCAAGAAAATAACATGACAGAAGTTTTCAGAAACAAATCTCGGCTTAAGAAAAAAAGCCATATACATGAGAGAGAGAGAGAGAGAGAAGGCACAGAAAGCTCATTGTTACCATTTTTTTTCCCTTTTTACTGAAGTTCCCTCTCCTACACAAGGAAAATAAATAAGCCACCCAATTCACATTGACAAAAGCACGCCGCATAATCTCACTTAAGCGAGGTACCATTCGAAGCTTGAAGCAAGGAGTTTTGCAAACAAAATTAAATAAGCAACATAAGGCCATCTTTACAATGTCTAAATAAACACTAGAAGCACCATTTAACTTGCATAATTCATGTTTCCGAATTCCAACGGCATTGTTAAACTCCATACGCATTTCACCTCTTGAAAGATCTTCAAATACAACAACCTAAAGGAAACCAGAAAAGGTCAGTGCTCCGCATAAAACAATGCATATAGAATTACCATCAAAATGCTCCAAAAATAAATAAAATCTATTGAAGTTGCTAAATCAGGAGGTTTGTGACGAACATTTGTTTTCTGATAAGTAAAGTTGAGGTTATGGAGGTACGGGAAACGAATTGTGACTAACATATATGCATATTCCAACTATTCTAATAATATTTTTTTTTTGATAAGTTCCAACTATTCTAATAGTATTTATGTTTTTTAATGGCATCAGGTATCAAGGAACAAAGTCCAGAGTAATTTTGGAGCTGCACGACCTCTCGACAAGTAGTAGCAAATGAGTCATTGTTTCCCCATTCCTCCCACACATAACGCACCAATTTATCACCTCCTTTCATCAACTCCTTACATTATGTTATGTAAGAATTTTCCCAAACCAAAACTCCAAGTTTTCTTCTGTGGCACATGAGAATTATCACAAGGAGTCATGTGAATTTTGTGGTGTGGGGCTTTGCAAGTTCGTTAGAAAGGGTTGGAAGAGTTTTGTTAGTCATGTGAATTTTGCTGTTGGGGAGGGAGCTAGGATCTGTTTCTGGTTTGACATTTGGCATGGTTAGTGGGCTCTCTATAGATTGTTTCCAGCTATTTATGGATTGGCTTTTGATAAGTTTGTTGCTGTTTCAGATCTTTTTTCTTACCCTAATGGTGTGATATGGGATATTTGTTTAACTCGAGCAGTTCAAGATTGGGAGATTGATGAAGTTTCAGCTTTTTTCAGTCATCTATACTCACTGAGGATTAATGGTAATGCCATGAATAGAATGTTATGGATTGCAGAGGGGAGCAAAAAATTCACTGTTCACTCATATTATAAGCTTTTTTCTTTTCAGAGTAGTCATTCCTTTCCTTGGAAGAGTATTTGGAGGTCTCAAGTGCCTTTTAAGGTGACATTTTTCATTTGGACAGCTTCCCTTGGAAAAACCACAACGATGGACAATTTAAGGGAGTGAGGTATCATCGTTTTGGCATGGTGTTGCATGAGCAAAAAGAATGAGAAAACAATGGATCATCTCCTTCTGCATTGTGCGGTGGCAAGGGCTTTGTGAAATGGTGATTTTCAAAAAATTGGCCTGGATTAGGTGATGCCGTCAAGAGTGGTCGAGCTTCTTGCTTGTTGGAATGGGATTCAGGGCTGCTCTCAAGTGGGTGTGGCATGGAAGATGATCCCCTTATGTCTTATGTGGTGTATCTAGATGGAAAGAAATGAGCGGTGTTTTAACAATTAAGAGCGTGTTCTTTTTCTCTCCGTACACTTCTCTCATGCACACACAGTAATCTCTTCTTTGGCATTCTTGCCGGAGTTGATCCTCTATTTTTTCCATACTTCTTTTTCTCTTGTTTCTTTTCTTCCTTTCCCTGCTTGTATTTCGATATGGATGTTGAGAGGAGCTTTATGGTGAAGTCCAAAACCTTCAGCTTCATGAAGGTGGCAGCTAACAGTTTTCGTATCATCGAGAGGAGCAGGAAAATGGTTTTGTTTCTCATCATCAATGGGACGTCAATTTATTGGGCGACAAGGATGGTGGAGGAAGCTCTTGTTTCACCTCGATGCGAAGAGTTTTTCAGAAATATGAGGGTAGGAAATGGGTTTCTCATCCTCCATCGACACGGTAATAGGAGGGGTTACTTCTTGCATTTGGAGGAGTTTTGGAATGGAAGGAGGAGGGGCTCTCTGATTGTTCTTGAAGGTGAGAAGGGATGTGGCTAGGAAGGTTTTTCTTACCACCTGAAGAAAATGGCTGGACTACGTTGGGGTGGGGTGGATCCAGAGAAGCTCACTGGCAGTCACCAGCAAAATGGGGTCTCTTATGCCTCTGTTTTGAAGGCACCAGCAAGCTCATTGGCAATAGGCAACACTGCCATGGCGTCGTTCGGCAAGGACATCTGTGTTGTAGGTGACTCTCATAGCCTTATGGGTAATGGGACGTCCTTTGTTGAGTGTATGAAATTGAGGGAGATGGAAGGTATTTTGTGGGCTGTCAGAGCACAGTTGTCTGGAGTTTTTGAGGAAGTTGCAGTGTTGATGAATAAAGTGGATGTTGAACTTAGCTTGTTAATTGATGTGGGAAGGGGAGGGAGTTTTTGCGGGCTTGAAGGCACATTCTTTGCATCCTGAAGGCATTGGACTTACCTTAAAGGCATTTGTTAAGCCTGAGTCCACCAGGCCCTCCAGGTCTGAGCCTTGCTGGAGAGCCAAGGATCTCCTTTGAGCCCAAGAAGCCTAATCCTTGGGCCGAAAAGGTCCTTCCCCTTTGGCGGTTGACCTAATTGCCTCACCAGTGGCAAAAAACCCACCGATGGTAATCGGTGAACCTACAGCCACCTCGAGGATCCTTCCTCATCCCCTAAAGCAGCAGGCGTTGGCTGCAAAAGATGTTGTCGTGGTTTCAGGGACCTCGTTGGCATCTTGGATTGTGCCGATAAGCTCACCGACAACATAGAAAAAGTCAACGAGCTCGCATGTGCCACAAAAAAACATCGATGGGCTCGAAGAAAAGGGATGTCGTTCACTCCCTGGCCTTGCGAACCTTACATGCGACACAGATAGAGCCGACGAGCTTACTTGTGTCTCAGAAAGTGCTGATGGCCTCCCCCAGGCCACCGGTTGACTATTTGGGCACGGAGGCTTTGACCTCCACTGGGCTGCATTGGGTTGAGGGCTACAACAAACACTTTTCGGCCCCCTCAACGCTTAGATGTCCTCTTTAGGGCTCAACTCTTGCCTTCTTCAAATGTTTTGAAAACCCCTTCTATGGTTTTATGCACAGTGGAAGAAAGGGAGAATGAGTCGTCATTTGAAGGGATTCTTTCAGATGATGAGTCTTCACACGGTTCATATCTACAACTTGTTTGCAAGGAGCTTGGAGCTAACATGGAATTGGGGGATCCCAAGGACATTCCTAGTCCTCTATGCTGGCTGCCACCAACGCCTTCAAGGGCTAGTGGCAGCGATGGTTGATGGCCTCAATCACTTCCTCAGGATTTCATGCAATGGTTATGAGGACCAGTTTAAAGCTCTCCTCATCACCATAGAAGCCGGACAGCTACCTTCTCTTTTTTTTTTAATTTTTTATATAAGTAAAGCTGGACAACCGCTTTTTAACAAATCTGCTGCTAAAAAAGATAAGGAGCTCAAGAGGCTTGTTTGCTTCATTAACTATGATGCAAGGGAAGGAAGTGTGAGCAGGGGAAGACACAGTGATAGGGTGAACCTCGACGTCCCATTAAGCCCAAGATCCTTTCATGGACATTTGGGGCTTGAAAAACCCGAGTAAGCGCCTTAAAATAAAGAATTTACTACGGGAATGGAAGGCAAATGTGATGTGTTTGCAGGAGACCAAGTTGAGGTATATTGACAAGCATTTGATTAGAAGCCTTTGGAACCGTTCTTATGTGGGATGGACTACCCTTGCCTTAAAGGGTTCTTCAGGGGGCATATTAGTGTTTTGGGACAAGAGAGTTGTCAACTTGCTAGAGGATTTTATCGACGAATTTTTAGTAGCTTGCTCTTTCTCAAATATTGAAAATGGTTTTGATTGGGAGTTCTTAAGTGTCTACGGGCCAAACCTTGACAACAAAAGACAAATCCTTTGGGATGAGATCGCTGGTTTGTGTAGTTGGTGGGATATCCCATAGTGTATTGGTAGCGATTATAATGGACCTGGTTGATCTACCTTTGGCGGGAGGAGATTTCACTTGGTTTAACGAGAGGGCCTGGTCTAGGTTGGACAGGTTCATTGTCTCGCCCTCCTGAGAAGCCCACTTCCCCAACCTTTGCCTAAAAACCCTATCCAAACTTTGCTCCAATCACTTCCCTCTCTTATTAGATTGGGGGGGTATACATGGGGGACAAAAGTATTTTAAATTTGAGAATGTGTGGTTGAAGGTTGATGGGTTCTCGGAGCAAGTTAGATTGTGGTGGGACTCTTATCAACTCACGGGCACCCCTAACTTTATCTAGGTTGGGAAGCTAAAAGCTTTGAAAAACGATCTAAGAACGTGGAATTTGGAAGTTTTTGGGAACATTAATGATCAATGTCTTTCTCTTTCAGGAGCTACAACAATTTGATGTAAAAGAAGTGGGCGGGGCTCTTTCGAGAATGATAAGGCAAGGAAAATGTTTGTAGTAGTGGAGTTGGAAAAAACCACTCTTATGGAGGAGATCTCTCAAAGATAAAAATCTCGGGCCCTTTAGCTGAAGGAAGGGTACAAGAGCACAAAGTTTTTCCATGGAGTTGCTAATTCCCGTTGCAGAAACAATGCCATTGAGGTCCTTCGTTCTGAAGGCAGGGTTTGATGGATAGAGTTGAGATAAAAAATCACATTGTTCACTTTTATGACAAGCTCTTAATGAAGCAATATCATTGGAAGCCCAAGGTAAACGGACTAGATTTCGACACTATTGATCAAGTGCGTGCGGCTTGGTTTAAGAGGTCCTTCGAGGAGGACGAGGTGCTTGTGTGATTAAAGGGATGGCCAAAGATATAGCACTAGGTCCCAATTGCTTCACAATGGCTTTCTAACAAACTTGTTAGCACATTATCAAGGAGGATCTTGTGAAGGTTTTTCTCAAATTTCACTCTTTTATGAAATTTGAGAGAAGTCTACACGCTACTTTCATCGCCCTTATCCCAAAAAGGGTGAGGTCAGTGGAGGTGCAAGATTTTGGCCCATAAGTTTGGTGAGTGGAGTTTATAAGATCATCTCAAAAATTGTTACGAAGCGACTAAGTGGAGTTATGGGGAAGTTTATCTCAAACTCACAAAGTAATTTTATTAAAAGAAGACAAATTTTAGCCTCATTTCTTATTGCTAACGAATGCTTGGAGTCTAGAGTTAGAAGCGGCACCCCAGGTTTCTTGCGTGAATTGGATATGGAGAAAGTTTTTGATCATGTCAATTGGGATTTCATGTTGTACGTTCTTGGCAGACACAGTTTCGGGGAAAGATGGTGTCAATGGATTAAATTGCATCCCAACTGTCAGATTCTCCATTTTGATCAATGATACTCTCGAAGGCTTCATCAGCAGCTTAGAGTTTGAGACAAGGGGACCCTTTATCCCCTTTGTTATTCATCCTACTGATGGATGTTTTGAGTAGAATATTGGAGAGGGTGGTGGGTAGTTCATTGCATGACAGTATATCAATCGGTGGGTAGTTCATTGCATGAAATACATTAGTCGCTCATCTTTTCGCCGATGATAAGTTATTTTTTGTGACTTAGATCCTGATCAGATTTGCTCCTTAAGAGCCCCCCCCCCTCTCTTTTTTTTTTGAAGCTATTTCCAATTTCAAAGTGAACCTATCAAAGTCCAAACTTGTTCCAGTTGGATTGGTTGCTATTCTAAACGATTTGGCTGCCATCTTGGATTGCAAGGTATCATCCTTGCCTATGAAGTATCTGGGACTTCCTTTGGGGGCTCCTCACAAATCCAAAGGCAATGTGGATGAGATTGTTGAGAAAATCGAATGCAAACTAGCAGGTTGAAAGACAATCTACTTGTCTAAAAGTGGCCGAATCACGCTTATTAAGAGCACACTATCTAATCTTCCAATTTATTTTTTATTTTTATTCCTTTTGCTTGCAGGGGTGGCAAATAGACTGAAGAAAATTTTCCGTTACTTCTTGTGGGGAGGGCTAGTAGATGAGAAAAAATTCTATTTGATAAAATAGGATAAAGTTTGCACCCCTTTATCTTTCGGTGGTTTGAGGATTAGAAAATTGAGAACCTTTAACAAGGCTCTACTTGAAAAGTGGCTATGGAAGTACCATCAAGAAGGGGACACTTTATGGAGAGCATCACTGACAAGAAATACGGGAGCATTTGACGAGATTTGTGCTCTAATGTGGTAAGAGGGGCTTACAAAATGGGTGTTTGGAAATTCATTCGGAATAGATGGGAAGATATCCTCAGTAATTCTAGACTTGAGGTGGGAAGGGGCCTACGAATCAGGTTTTGGCATGATATTTGGTGTGGCAATGTGGCTGTGAAAAATGATTTCCCCTTGTTCTATAGGATTGCATTAGACAAGAATGCTTCTGTGGCTGATAATATGAATTTTTTCACAAATTCTCTTCATTGGTGTGTGAATTTTTCTAAAGCTGTACAAGATTGGGAGGCGGACACCATTGCTAATTTCTACAATGTTCTTTATGTGCTGAAAGTACAGGCTGGTAGGGAGGATGGATTACTATGGTCACACACCGGGAACAAGAAATTTTCAGTCCGCTCCTATTACAAGGTTTTGAGGGCTCACCCCTCCAATGCCTTCCCTTGGAAAAGCATTTGGAGGAGCAATGCTCCCCTCTAAGTGGCTTTTTTTGGCCGGTTGGCATCCCATGGGAAAATATTGACTATCGATAAACTGAAAAAACATGGCCTCTACTTAATCAATTGGTGCTTCATGTGCAAGCACAATAGCAAATTAGTGGACCATCTACTTCTCCACTACCAAGTAGTCAAGACTTTGTGGGACATCTTCTCTAAGCTTGGTATTGCATGGGTTATGCCTAGGAGGGTTTCAGATTTACTGTCATATTGTAGAGGGATTAGAGGCCACTGCCACATTGCAACTATTTGGATGATGGTGCCTCTATGCATAATGTGGTGCACGTGGATTGAAAGAAATGGACGATGTTTTGAAAGTAGGGAATGCTCTCCGGATAGTTTTAGGGCCTTTTTCTATCACCCTTTGTTGCTTTAGGCTTCTTCTATTGTATTGAACGGAGTGTGTTTTAATGAATTTTATACTACTTTTCCTAGCGAGTAGTTTGTAACTAGGCTTTTTCTTGTATACTCTGCGTACCCGAGCATTGCCTATTTACGTGGATTAATAAAATTTCTTATTAAAAAAAAAGAATAAAGAGCGTACTTTAGAACAAATCTAGAATTTTTTTGTTCATTCCTTGCTGTCTTGGTTTTCAGTTTTAGGGAATAACAATCTTTTCATTCATAATTTTCTGATTTCTTGTCCCACTTTCTAGAATGTACTCAAGTGTTTTATTTTGTATACTTCATGTGTACATGGGTTTTGCCTATACATTCGTATCACTAAAATCTTTTATTATTTATCGAAAAATAGTTCAACAAATACTCTTTCAATATTTCACATCATTGCACCGACAAAAAAGAAGCAGTAGTCAATTACTGAAAATCATTACTACCATTTGAGTAAACAAATCGTGCTTCTGTGATATAATATAAACATGCTAACTAACCATTGTAGAGGTCCTTTTTCCAAAACCACTGTCGCCCCTGACTGCCAGAGTCTACATGAAATAATACAAAGATAAAGAATAAATATAAATCAACACTAATTTATCAAAAAGAAAAAATCAATACTAAATATTACTCATAAAAATCAAACCCAACACCGAAAACCTGTATAGCTTCTCTTAAATTACAAAGTCTGGAAGTCGACACAACAACAGAACATTGCTAAACAAAAAATTAAAGTTCCGGTAACCAATCTCCTATTTTATACACACCGGAGACTTTCTAATATATAATAATCCAAAAGTTTAAAGCTAGGGGTGTGAGATTCCAGATTTACGTGTATTTTTATACGTTATTTTATTTTCGATATTAATTATTTTAATTTATTTTAATAATATTATTGATTATGTTTTATTTGTTTAAAATATTTATTTGAGTTATTCGTTAGTAAGTGTTAGTTTTATGTTGTTTTTTATAATTAAATGTTGAGTTATGTTACTTTTCTTATTAATTTAAATGTGAGATAATTATTTTAAAGATTGGAATTTAATTTCTTTATTTCATTATGAGTTTATTTGATGTGTTTTATTTATTTTAATTAAATGTATTTTGGAATGGGTTTTTATGTAAATATATTTATGTTGTGATTTTAAGTGTTTTTGTGATCAAGTGACGAGAATTAGATTGTATTTATTTTCCTTCCTTTTTCCTTTTTCCTTTTTCTTCTTTTTTCTTTTTCTTTTTCTTTTTCCTTTCTTTTCCCGGTTTCCCCTGCCTCTACCAGATCCCCCCCACGTGCCAGCCCCCCCTCCCTTGTTCCCTATCTTCTCTCGCTGTCTCTTCTCCCTACGCCCAGGGCCACCATCGGCCACCCATCGGCGACACTGCCCAGCCCGCAGCCTTTCCCACACGCCGGCGAGTCTACCGGCACTGGTGGTGTCACCTCCGACCACCCCACCTCCCTCACACGGCACATACCCGAAAATGGGTTTAATAGGTTTTCACCAATTTTCTGACGCCGTCGCCGGTCCCCTTGGCCTCCGACCACCACCACTAGACTCACCACCCTCCGGTGAGCATAACCCACTGTCGGTAGCCACCCATCTTCGTCGGTTACCCCTCCACCCGAAATGGGTCTTAAACGGGTTGTTCTTCGCCACGCCGCCGTCCGGCCACCGTAGGCCTCACTACCGCCACCAAAAGACTCTCCTCACCCAGTCGGTGATCCCCCTAGCTCAGTTTCCCAAACCGTTGCCTCACCTTCCCGGTACAACCTCAAACCCGAAAATGAGTTTTCACCCATTTTGAGCCCGATTCGCCACCTTCCGGTGATTGTGCTGCCACACCACTACCTCCATGAGATTCTCCACCCTTCAATGAGTATCTCCCTAAATTTTGGTGTCAAACCGAGCATTTTAGCCTAACGTATCGGTGACTGCTACGAACGTTGCTGATTGACGTTTGCTCAAGGATTTGCGTTTCTACCCGCTGTAAGTACTTTCCAAACGAGTTTTAAGATTTAAATATATTTTTGGCATCAACAGTTATTGTGTTCGATTATTGTTAGAATTTATTAATTGTTGGATATTTGGTGCATGGTTGTCTGCATTGTGTATTTACGTGCATGCTCATAAAAATATTTGGAAACTGGATTTTTGCATGATTTTGGATATTCATGTGTTAGAAATGGAAATTGGGTTTTAAATTGAGTTTATGGATTTTAATGGTTTTTGATTAAGTCATAACGGGGACGACGATACGTAATGTCCGTTGTGATTAGCGTGTGTGTGTGTATGACATAATGGGGACGGTGATACGTAACGCCCATTATGGTCATTGTGTGTGTGTCAGTCATAGTGGGGACGGCGATATGTAACGCCCATTGTGATTGATAGTGTGTGAATGACATAACGGGGACGGCGATACGTAACGCCTGTTATGGTCATTGGGTGTACATTTTATATCGGGGACGGCGATACGTAATGCCCGGTATGAAATGAGTGTGTGTGAATCATAATGGGGACGGCGATACGTAACGCCCATTATGATTGATATGTGAGTTTATCATATCGGGGACGGCGATACGTAACGCCCGGTATGATTGGTTTTGCACATATTATTTTCTGGGAAATGATGGATGATTTTAATGGAATTTTATTGTGGACCAAAATGGAATTTTGGCGTGTGTGGTTATTTCATTGACTTTGAAGAAGATGATTTTAAGCCTCATGCATATGGTAATTTGTTCATGGTTGTTGTTATAGCATTAATGTATTTATTATCTTGGGTTTGGTTGGGTTGTACTTACCTGCGATGCGATCTTGGCATCATAGTTTTTTAGATGCAGATTTTGAAGAGGTTGAGCCCGAGGAGACAGCTCCGCCGTTGATGTATTATGGTTATAAATTGTTATCTCGAAAAATTTATTTTCCCTTTTTTTTTTATAAATATGTATTTGTTTAATTTGTATTTCGGATGACTGTATTAAATCTCTTGTTGGAGAGTTTATATTAAAATGGTTTGTAAAATATTTCTAAAAATTCTGGTACTTAGATAATGATTTATTTATCCGCTGCGACTTATATTTTATGTATGTCACGTGTGCACACACGTTTGGCACTTGTCATTGGGATGTGTGACCCGTGTTTTCATCATCCCAACGTCTCGACTCCCGTGTTTATTTTAAGGGGAATTTGGAGGCGTCACAGGGGGAGTTTATCCGGGTTCCAGATTTGGGAATCTGGAACCCGGATTTAAAATTTCCTGAATTTTTTTAAGAAAAAAAATTCAAGAGTATTAAGAAATAAATAAAATTTTGTACCCGGCTCGGATGAACAGGCCTATTTAAAGCCCAACACTGTAATAGCATCAGAGGTTAATGCCCAACAAAATCACCGGTTAAGATTAGAAAATGTTACTCTATTGACTTCCAGGACAGGCTGCATCTCATTTCCATGACCAAAAGTTTCTGAATAACTGACAGAAATAGGCTAGAGATAATGGCTAGAAAAGATCGATAGTTTGTGTAATGAGAGCAAGAGGATTACAGGACAAGAAGCTCAAATGAGTTCTTTTTTTTTTTTTAGCTCAAATGAGGAGTTGGTGGATAAATATCTAGTAGAATGAGAAGGTAGCTATGGATTAGTACAGTGGCAGGGGAGGATTAGGGAGGGATATAGAGTATATTTCAGAGTGAAAGCAATGCCATGTGTGTGTTTTTTTTTTTAAAGGGTAGTAGAGATTTTATTAAAGGTGGCAACAAATCTACAAGCAGCAAAGCTAAGGTTATAATATGCCACTGTCTGATATTAGAGATACTTAAGCATAATGGAATCATTCACTGCACATCTAGGCGACAAAGATTACTATTTTCCCTTTCAGCATGCCATAAGCTCCATCCTTCCCAAGGGCATAACCAAAACTATTGCAAGACAATTGAAAACTGAGACCAAAGTGCTCTGGCCAGGGCACTGTGAAGCGCTGCTCTTCCTACACATCCAGCTCGTTTCATCCACTAGTGTATTCACCTTGACAATGTGAACAACTTCATTTTTTATTGCTGTCATTTTGTCAGATAAGAATCTATCTTACCCATCACTTCAATATCATGGAGATTGCGCATGAGTATCAATTTCATCCTAACAAGTCTTTGATTTTCCGAAAACATGAAAAGATGAATAGCTCCATTGAGCTACCACTCTAATATAGTATATGAATCTCCTCAGAGATCATAACAAATCATGGCCCTAAAATTTATGACTGCCATTAGAAGATCCCGTAGCCTAGTCCAATTAGATGGGATATTTGTTAGTCTCATGGAAGGTCAGCTAAATATATGTACAAATAATTAACAAATTCGTCTATCTACCAACCAATTAATTAGAGATACGAAAACGACAATGCCATAACAGTGGCTCAAAGCTATCAAGAATCAACGGAATCAATTTGCTTTACCTTGCTCATCCTCACGGGGCTTTAGCCTAAAGGAATCCGCTGTCTCAGAGTCTATACCATCTAATACCACAGCTTGATACGTCTTAGTCTCACCTCCATCGCCAAGATCGTTGGCCATGAAGGTTATATAATACCTAATTCCCCTGGCAGCCTGACTCATTGCCTTCAAGACCTTAACAAACTCCAACTCTGCATTGGCATCCTACACACCAATCAAAGCCATCATGAATTTTCACAACTTTCTGTTTAAAAAGCTGATGGTGATAATACTTTTTATAATGATGATGATGACATCATAATAATAATAACGGAGGAAAAAAAAACCTTGAACCGACGATTGTATTCGTCTATTGCGAGCTGCGAATACCGTTTATACATATCATAATCGTAGTCTATGTTGCATGGTAGAATTTGGTGGAAACAATTCACGCCAGGGATTTCAGAAACATCAAAGCCCTATATGACACGAAAAGATGGAGGAATTACGCAAAAAATTATAGAGGGAGTAGGCGGAGACAATGATAATAGAAGATCGGATCAAATATAGTCAGACTCACGTCACTCTTCAAAACTTGTTCGCTGTAGGAGTCCTCTTCCTCTGGTGTCATCTCATCACGGAAATCAAAGAGCGCGTCATATGGCGACGGAGATGAAGAAAAATTATTTTGGCGGAGGATTAATTCTCTTTCCAGCTTGTCGTAGCCAAACAATTCCACAAGACCCATTTCGTCCGTCTCCAATTCGTCCGTCTCCATTGCTCTTCAAGCGATAACCCAGCACTTGGAGAAACACGAAGACAAATGTAGCCGCTGGCCTCAATGACCTAACAAAAGCGGCCTCAATGACCTAAGAAAAGCACGGAAATTGTTTCTCTCGTCAATTTAATTTAAGAGAAGCGCTTCTGAATGGTAATTCCGTTCTCATGAGTTATCCACATGAGAAGTACAATAATGATAAACATCTGCCACATCAGCCATCTACATGCAAATTTCATGAGCTATCCAACAGAATAGTGAATCAAATATCATTATTGTACTTAATTAATTATGAATTTTTGTCTAAAAGCAATAGTCTCTCTCTGTTGCTGCGCCTCTTTCTCCATTGTAACGCTCCATCGCACATCTCCACTTCAACCCGTTGCAACCCCTTTTCAGCTTGTGGACTGCTGCCCTCTCAAATAATATTCAACCCTCATCTGAAATTCACATAGCTTGATTATAGTATTTTTTATTTTATTCCTATTATTTGTAAGGATTTATGGAGGTTAATGATAGTTAATATATATTGGATGAATTCCATATGAATGCTCTGAGACAAAGATTGGGTGTAAAGCAATGATGTGTATAAAAAAAGATGGTGAAAGGTGAACAGTATGCAAGTTCGTACCTGAACGCAACCATGAGCTATTTTCACCGAAAAGTACTAGTTTGCTTCGTGGACATAGAGGAGTGACACATATCCAAAAAAACCTCATTTTCACTTTGAATGAGTTTGGTGTATCAACTAGGAAGATAATGTAGGTGCTGAGCCAGGAATCAGGTGGTGATTTTAATATTGGATGTATTGGTAAAGACGTTGAGAATTATTTGGGGAATAAAAGAATGAAATTGTTTGAAGAGGAAGATGCACAAAGGTTGTATGCATACTTTCTTGTTCGACAGTGTAAAGAACTTGGATTTGTGTACTCCATGCAAGTTGATGAGAATGGGTGTATGGGAAGTTATTTTTGGGCAGATGCAAGATCAAGGGCTGCATATCAGTATTTTGGGGATGTTGTCACATTTGATGTTACGTACTTAACAAATGTTTACAAGATGTCATTTGTACCATTTTCAAGAGTCAATCATCATCACCAAACCATAATGTTTAGTTGTGCATTGTTAGTTAATGAAACAACTGAGTCCTATATTTGGTTATTGAGAACATGGCAAGAGGTAATGCTTGGACGTGCCCCTTCAACCATAATTACTGATGATGATAAGGCGATGGCCAAAGCTATTTGTGAGGTACTCCCGAATACCACTCATCGGTTATGCTTGTGGCATATTTTACAAAAATTCTCAGGACATTTGGCACAAGTCTATAACCAGTATCCAGACTTTAAAAAAGAGTTCAATCATTGTATCCATGAAACAATAACAGTAGATGAGTTCGAGGAGGAATGAAGTTCAATATTGGTGAAGTATGGTCTAGTCGGTAATGATTGGCTGCAAAATCTTTACAATTGACGAGATAAGTGGGTCCTGGCTTATTTGTGAATCACGTTTTGTGCCGGTATGTTCATAACTCAAAGGAGTGAAAGCATGAACAAATTTTTTAAGGATTATGTTCGCTCAAGCACAATGGTGAGTGACTTTGTGCATCAATACGAGAGAGCTTTAGATGTACGTTATTTCAAGGAGAAACAGATGGATGTACAAACAAAATCAATAAGGGCGATTCTAAAAACATTTCACAAAATTGAAGAAGATGCAGCCTCAGTCTATACAAGAAAGTCTTTTATGGTCTTCTAAGATGAACTATTCAATAGCCAACGGTACAAAGTTAACCGAGAGGGTGAAAGTAAGATATATGTAGTTGCACCCTATGGCAAAGAAAAGCCTATTTATCATGTTACCTTTGAGAGTGAAGAAACGAAGGCAATATGTACATGTCATATGTTTGAGTTTGTGGGGATTTTTTGTAGGCATATTCTATGTGTCCTTGGCACAAAAATGAAATTATATATGTTGCCACATTATTATGTTCTAGAGAGATGGACGATCAATACTAAGAGCCGAGCTATTTTTGATATACCAAATTGTGATGGGCCTTTAATGACTGAGGATGATCCTATGATGAGAAAAAGCAAGTTGATGATGCAATTTTATGATATTACGGAACTTGGTTCACAATCAATACAAAAATTAAACCACCTCTCTTTTGCCTTAGACAAGGTCCACAAGGAGTTGCTCTTGATGGAAGATTTTGGAAAAAATGTGGAAGGCGAAGACATGTTAATTAATGATCCCCTAAAGTTAACATCACAAGTATCAAAATTTTCACAAATTTTACAAGATCCTCCACGGGTACCAACGAAAGGACGACCAAAATCGTTAAGAGCAAAAAACCCTAAAGAGACTCAAGCCACAAAGAAAAGATGTTGTAGAATTTGCAAAACTGAAGGTCATGCTAAGAACAATTGTTCTTCATTGAGGTAAATTTGGTCTCTAGAAAATTATGTTTATAAACTTTTGTGATTTAATATTATAATGTCAATTTTTATGGTTTATTATCTTTTATGTAGGGATCTTGGGAATACAACTGACAACATATCTCAAAACTTGGATCCAACAGTTAGAACATGAGGTTGGTGTTTTAAATTATTTTGGGCATCAAATGAGAAACAATTGCTGGAATTTGTCTCTAATAAATCTTTCTAATATGCCTTTTTTTTTTGGTGTTACAGTCAAGTAGAGAACTACCTTGGGTGCCTTAGACTATTGATGAGGTTGGAGGATTACAGTGATGGTGCTATTTGGAATGCAATTTCCATTTCTATGTGTAATAAACATGGAAGGATGTTGCCTTCTTTTCTTTAAAAGACATGAACAATATTTATGGTTTATATTTTTCAAATTATTTAGAATAATAAATTATGGAAATGTGAATGAATTTTTTAGAACCTGTTTTATATTCTACAACATTATGATTTATCTTTTTTAGAACCTGTCTTGTATTCTGGAGCATTATTGAACAACAATACATTTCAAATAATTAAGTATCATTACATTCCAAAAGTAGTAAGTATTGTTGCATTCCACAAGTATCATGATTGTTGTTAAGATACAAAATGATTACAACCCAAATCACAATAAAACAAGACCATGATAATTTCTAGCTCCTGGCCAGTTCAAAACCATTTTTGTAATATCGTCTCCCAACACTAGTAGCTGTGCCAGAAACCCTTTCATGTACTGCAACACAGCAAAGGCTCTCATGACCCTAAATGTTTTTACTGCTTCCTCACATAAGCCCTATCAAAAATTGGAATATGTTTTTATCAAATGCATCTGCAAGAAACAATCACATTTACATTTTCGTAAGTAGACATATTACTCGTTGCTCCAAATACAAGCACATGAAAGGAAAATAAACATGAAACAATGTTCAAACTGAAAGGGATGCATGTGAGTAATCATATTTTCTCACCTTGACATATTCTTATGGTGATGATGAAACTTTCAAGATTTATCCTTTAATTGAATTCTTATCACGTTTTATGTCAACCATTGACCATGTTTGGGGTTTTCAGTTGTGGTTATCAGTATGCTAGACACTCCATTATGGTATCTTACTTTACAAGCACTAAAAGTTACAAGTTACAACTTGCTTTTACTTATATGTAAAAAAAAATACCACTTGGCATGATGGAATGGACTATTAGCAAAAATATTCTCGCAGGAAGCCTGTGACAACTCTAACAACTCAAGTACTTCCACTTGAATTGAAAGATCATCACATATGCTTTGTTTGACTCTGGACTACTCATGGCAGTATTCACTACTCAGTTTGACTATAACACAATAGCTGGAAGAATTAGGAAGCTAGCTTTTCTCAACCCTATGGTGAAATTATAGCTCTTAATTTGGTGAATCGATGTTTCCTTTTTAAAATTAGGGAGCTAGCTTTTCTCTATCCTATGGCTCTCTCACCAAACCAGCCACACCCCACAATAATCAACAAAAGGCTCATGTACAGTCTTTTTTAGCATAGTGATTGGAAGAGAGAGGTGTTCAAGTCAAGTGGGATGATATTAATTAATAAGATTGTAGCAGATGGACCTAATTAATAACATTGTAAAATTTTGCAAGAAATAAAATCCAAGGAATGACAAAATAATATTACAAAACCCAAAAAGTATTTGTTTGCTTATTGTAAACTAGGAAGCTAGTTAACTATGGCATACCACCAAAAGCATGTAAATAAAAATTGAAACCTATTGAGTGCATCTGTTGGGCTGGAGAGGTTATCTTAGTGCCTAACGGATGGTGGCATTTGATGATTAACCTGGAGGAGTCCATTGCCATTATACATAATTATGTTAGAAGGTATCCTTGTGATATTTATTAATCTTATGGTTTCAAAAGAACCCCTTTATCTGCTTGTGGCGAATTTTATCGATGGAAAGAGATTATTTACACTCCAGCAAGCAGAAACAAGAAGAAAAGGAAATCCACAGGAATTTAACAGCAAAGTGCATCAAAGTTCAAACCCATCAAAGATAACATGAATTTAGTAGAACGATTATTGTTCACAGGAATTTAAGGGAAAAATGAAACCCATCTACATATTTTTTGGTATCTCATAAAATAGTAGAACAAACCCATCTACTACGGAACAATTTGTAATGACTCACACATAACATAAACTTTCACAGGAATTTAAGAGGAAAATGAAAAAAAATTTGAGATACCAGAATAAAATGTAGACCGTTGCAAGCAAGCAATCCACTTGACGACGAGAGGCAAGGGTGGTCTTGAAACCAATGAGAGAAGGGATGCAATGGGTGGCTGGGGCTGGGAGATGAGGGGAGTCGTGGGGCTCGGCTTGGAGTCAAAGGGCAGACGATGGATGGGTGGGTGGCACTCGAGGTTGACGGGAGGGAGGGAAGTAGTTTTGGGGGCAACGAAAATGGGTTTCAGAGAGAGGAAAGTGAGGGAGGGAGGGCTGGGTTCGTTATTTTTTAAAGACTTTTTCTCTAAAATGCGGTCACATTGTTTATTCTTGAAGTGTCTACATGACATAATTATATTAGAGGGCGTTTTTATGAGGAGAATGGGTATTCCTGTGTGAAGATATTCTAAATACCTCTCCTCCTTAATTTTTCTTTCCATTAGGCATCACCATTAAAAAGAAAAATTCTTAACAAAAGCTTCACATGCCTACTTAAAAATATAATTTTTCTTTGTTCATTTTTTTATATTTTATTATACCAACTCCACTTAATTGTTTTTTTTTTTTTAAATTATGAATAATTTAATCTTTCAAATCTTTATATTATTATTATTAATTTTATCAGATGTTATAGCAATAATAAGGTGTTCACATTTTAAATATAGAATTTATTATAGCTATTATTTTTAATTATATTGTTAATTTATTTTAAAATAATACAAATACTTTTATTTGGTTTTAAATTAGGTTATATATTCCGGTTAATATTTTGGATGAAGTAGGTTTTAATTTGAGTTAAAGCCCTTATCAGATAAGTTATATTTATCTTCTTTTTTTCTTTTTTCAAAAATAGAGTTTCGGCTCGATCACGTTGGCTTTCCACACTATGCACGTCTCTATTATTCTTATATTACTAGAGTTTTTTCTTTGCATTAGACAATAGGCATCACCGGCAAAATAAAATAAATAAATCATACATCTTTAAAAAATAAAAATATGTAAAACAACAAAATGAATTTTATAAAAGAGTATTTAAAAAAATACTAAAAATATTAAAAAATTATTTTTATAAGAAAGTAATTAAATAATACCAAAAATTGAGAATATTAAAAAATAATTACAAGAGAATTTACCTCAAAAAAATACTTGTTTTCAACGTTTAATATTTATGACAATGCTCATGCAATTTTGGATTATCGATCCTCTAAACCATGATTCAGTATGCATAATGAGTAATAATACATCTAGAATTATTTTACACTTAATCAGACAAGCATATCATTTCATTAAAATATAACAAACGATATTTACAATCATAGAGGGTATAAATGTTGCATATTCTTTTTTTAAAAAATTGAGTATGCAAAATTATTTTTTATAATTGTAGGCCTCACTATTTTTTAAAAGGAGTATGCAATTCTTGTATAACGTATGACTATATTTAATATTACTCTTAAAATATAAAATTTATTTAATTTCATATAGTTTTATAAAATAATTGTAAAAATATTATAAATAAATAATTTTTCTACGTATAAAATAGGATTACAAATGGAACAAATTACTCAGACTTTGTTGGAGGTTATACTATCAAGTTATAGGTCAAACCAAAGTCAGAATGCCCTAATTCCGACATTAACATTGACTTTGACTTTATCAGAATTCATATCTAAACTCTTACTCCGACCATAGTAAACTCAATCGAAGCATAGTCGAACCCACAACGACCCAAAAATACCCAAATTAAAACAAGCAAAATACCCAAAAATAACAATAAGCTAAATCACCTAAAAATCACAATAAGCAAAATCTGAAAGCAAGAATCACCGATACACCCAGATCACAAGCAAAATCATCGAAACCACAAACCCAACAAATTTAATTAGGTAGAATTTGAATAAAATATTATTAGAATATTATTTTTTAACTTTATTATAGTCTTAAAATTTCAAAAAGTTGAATGATTTATTATATTTTATTCACAAATTTTTTTAAAAAATAATAATTATGATGATGAGATAAGATGAAATGAAACACTTTCATTATCCAAATAAAGCCTAATTTTTCTTTCCAACAGGCATCATTATGAACAAAAAAAAAAAAAAAACAAACATCTTTAAATATGTAGAAAATGAATTTTTTAAAAAAAGTAATTAAAAATACTAAAACTTGAGAATATTGAAAAGGAGTTCAGGAGTTGGAGGGCCAAAAAATCATAAAAACTCACAAAAACATAAATCTAATAAAAAATAAATTCAAAAAAGAAAGATAGATACAAAAAAACAGATAAAACTCAAGAAGATTACAAACAAAAAATAAAAATAAAAAATATTAAACACATAGAAACATAAATTCAGAGTTCTACTTATGTTAAAATCACTTAAGATAGCTAACTTAGGTACATATTGATATATATATATATATATATATATAAAACGCATACATCATTTTTCATTAATTAATGTAGTTATTTTAGCACATCGCATATATTTACAATCAAATCGATCTAAACTATATCTATACTACCTCTTTCTCACATTGAAGAGCGTACTTACCCTCTCTAGGAGTGTTCTGAAGTTGCCATTTCTAACTTTACTTTAATGTCTACAGTCAATTGTCCATATCATGCACAATTCTCTTTCCTTTCCATAACTTCCTTGACTACCTTCATTACATCCACTTCTTGAATAGCTTCCTCAATCCCAATTTGTTCTCATAAACTATAGCTCCCCAAAGTAAGCATGTTCATGCAGACCGGTTTTTTATCCAGTCCGGTTTTTAAACCGGATATCCAGAATCCGGTTCCAGATCCCGGTTCCGGATTAATTTAAATCCGGATTCCATATTTTAACAATCCGGTTTACTAATTTGATATGGTCCGGATATCCAATTCAAAATCTGGTACAAAATTTGACACCCAGTACCCGGATTTTAAACCAACTCTTGAAACCTAAACCATATTTCTCAATCTAACGATTTGATCTCTCTCTCTCTCTCACAAAATCTAAACCCTAGCCTCCATAACTCTCGATTTCATTCTCATTCTCAGTCTGATCTCTCTCTCTCTCTCTCTCTCTCTCACTCTCTTTTATGAAATCTAAACCCTGACCTCCTTCATTCTCAATTCGTCACCCATTCATGAGTTGTTGCCATGAGCCTTTGCCATGAGCTATCGCCATGAGCTATCATCGATTTCGTCGTAGAATTTCCATCGGTGAGTTGTTATTTTGTTCGCTTCTAGGTTACTCTCTCTCTCAATCTCTCTATCGCTCTCTCTCTCCCCGTGTAACTATATTTCTTTGGATTATTGGTGTCTCTGTTTTATTGTTGGGTTATTGTTGTTCCTTCTTTTGTTGATATCCCACTTTCTGATTTCAAGCATGATAAAACATAGATCAGCAGTGAATTCATATGGTTAGGTAATTAATCAGCACTTTCTTTCTACCATGTATATCTGATGCCATTTCTTTGGTTTTCTTCTCCATTTAAATAATTGTTATTGAGTTTATGGGAATCTTTATTGTTTTTAGGGCAGTAATAGTTCCTTGGATGATTGCATCTACCATCTTATCTGCCTGTGCTGCATGCTAATAGCCTACGTTTGTTAATTAACATAATAGTATGTAAAAGACACTAATTAGTATGGAATATATGTAAAAGTCATTAATTTTCTCATAAACAAATATGGTATTTGTTGAATTGAAAACTTTTTTTCTAGAACTGAAATAATGCGGCAAATCGAATTGAACTGATCTTCTTCATTCATGGGTGCAGTCTAATTCAATTTTAACAAGTGGATTGCATCTAAACATCTTTCTAAGGAGTGAATAGAGGGATAATTGAAATTCCATCTACCAAGAAATCTAAGATTGAAGGTTTGGTGAAGCTGCTTAGCCTGAGGGATGAAGGTTTTGGCCCTCTATTTGGTGTTGTATCTTCATACTCGGTTTGAATCTGTCATGCAGGTTATATATCTTAATGCCTCTACTTTGTTCGAGTGAGTAGAGTGTCATTCTGTCCATACATTGACAGATGAGTAAATGCAATAATGTTTAAACTCTAATCTTTGATTTTGTGTGCGTATAGAGTTTGTAGTAATTTGATGATGTGTAATGTTTAAACTCTAATTTTTGATTTTATGGTTAAATTTGTTAGTGTATTTTGAGAGAAAAAATTGTATGGCCTTTTAATATGATTTACTTGTGGAATTTTAGGGGCAAAACTGTATATTTACAATATATTTCTGCTCGATTTCAGATCTGATTTGAACACAGTATTTTGAGCAGCGAATGGTTTTCGATGGAGGATTTTGAGAAAATTGAAGTGAAGACAAAACCACAATGCACTTCTTTTGGATGGAGGATTTTGTTATTCTCATTTATTATATATTTAGTTCATGTATAGGTTGCACTGATCTCTGTATTATTTGGTGTAAACTCATTTGCTGTATTATTTACTTGAAATTTGTGCAAGTTTATTTAATTGGAGTTTGACTCAACAGAGTGTACTTATCGTCTATCAAGCAATAGACATCAACTGTAGAGACTTCAAACCCCTTGATTCTTGAAGCTAGGTTCTATTTTTGCTCCAATACGTATGGGATTTTTGTACTTCTATATTTTTTGTATAATCAAAGATGAAATCTGTTTCCACATATGGGGTTAATAAAGCTATTTTCATTTTTGTCATTGGATCCTTGCATAACAATTGGGATGCTGTTTGATTCTTCTCTTATAGTGATTACCCTTTTCATAAATCAACATCTGAACTGTACATATAAGCTTATAGGTTTCATGCTGTGAAAATGTACTTCATTACTGAACCTTTTTTTTTAATTCTAAATTTAAAAGCTCTTAATTCGAACAATATAATATGTAGTGGATTTTTTTTTATTTTTTAGTTTTACATTTTGATATATTTTCTTTTATCATTATCTATGGATAAAAGTATAGACTTTTATATAATAAAAAATTTACTTTTTAACATTACTTCTTGGAAAAACTATAATGAAATAGAAGATTTTTTATAAATATTTTTACAACAAATTTCTCTGTAAAAAAGTAATTAAGCAAGCTTAAAAAAAAACGATTTAAATTCGGAAACCGGATTTCCAATTTTTAAAAAACCGGATTGATCTAGATCCAATCCGGATTTCAACCTAGGTGAACCTGAGTTGGAATCCAAACCGCTTTGAACATATGGTTCCAGGTTGGGTTGATCTGAATTTTCGGTTTGGACACCGGATGTACAGCCTTACCCCAAAGTGCATTTGCCCTTGCAACAACATCTTTAACTGCAAGACAAAGCACCAATAACATCCCTTGCAGATTCCCTAATCATAGTTCCAGCACCCATTTTTAATCTACTTTCATCAATGGTTGCATCCCAATTCACCTTATAAGTATGATGACTTGGTGTTTGCCATGTAACATTTTTGTTGAGAGGACTTGCTCTTAGAACCTCACCTCTGAATCTCTAATCTCCCCCTTTGCTTGTGTAAACCCTTCTCTTTCAGCCATAGCAGTAGACAACACATCTATTGGACTTTGAAATGAGCCTTTCAAAAATCCATTTATTTTTCCTCTGCCATAATTTCCTAAATACATAAGCCATTCTTTCTAGCTCATTCTTATGTAATGTCAGCTCTAAATTTGTCCGTGTTTCATAGAAATCCTCTTCTCTACATGTCAGCTTCTATGCATATGGTCTTTTAATTTGTTGACTTTTTGTATGGGCTGAGCATGCTTCTTTAATTAATTACAAATAAGTATGCTTCCTTAATTAATTACGAGCAGCTTGCTTCAAGCACATGCTTGTTTTCACCTTTTAATATTTATAAAAATGCTCACGCAATTTTCTGTTATCAATCCTGTGAACCACAATTTAGTACGTATAATGAAAGAGTAATGATACTTCTACAATTATTTTATAAATTATTTTACATTTAACTAGTACAAGCATGTTACTTTATTAAAAATATAAAACCGTCTTTAATTAGTTTCATATAGAGTTATAGAATATTGTAGGCAAATTATTTTCTACGTTTAAAATGGGGTTAGAAATGGCACAAAGTAGACCTGTAGAATCATTTAACATGCTATTTGTGAACCATCTGGGACGGAATGATATAGTTGGAGGTCTGGGAATTGGGAAGTCACATTTTCCATCCGATTTTGAGTTGCACGCAAGACTGTGTCTGACTGGAATGCCTTGAGAGTTTCACCTACCTCAGGGCATGCAATCCCAGTCTCTTGATTGATCGTAAGAATCTAGAAACATACATAACTATCTTTGTAAACATTGGGAGACAAAACATGAAATAAGCAGATATTATATATTATAGAAAGTATAACATGAAAAGAGGTAAACTCTTAACCTTACAACAGATGCATAGCTTCACACCCTGAAATGTGAAATTGTTCATCATGATCTCTGTCCACAGGTCTTCAGAAAATGGTTCACAACCATCTACCAAGATGCTGAAAAAGGGAAGTAATTAAAACTTTCAAAGATTCGAGAACAAGTGTTTGTGACACTTATTCAATGACACTTGGTCAGGATTAGTTGTTGTTATTGACTTTTATAGTAGTGAATGTCTCTAGATATAAGTAGCGGAAAGTCCAGTGATGCTTAGGGCCTTAGGCTAGGCCTTATTTGGTTACCAAGATAATATAAAACTATATCATCTTGGTTTGTGGGTTTTATGGTTTTGGGCATACGAATGTCAAAAAGTCATCTTGATTTCATTTGTATTTCTTCTATAAATTTTTAAACTCATCTGTAATATTTTTTTACAGAAACCACTTGTTCATCAAATTTCAAGAAGTCAAAACTATTTCATCTCATCTTATTATCCAAACATACATGTTTTACAAATTATTTAATATCATCTCATCTAAAAAAATCTCACTACAATTCAAAACATCTCATCTCACCTCACGTGAACTGCGTAACCGCTAAGCATGAAATAAAGAGATGTGATAGCAATAGATACTTGGGTCTAAAATAGTCAAATGGTACGGGATTGTTGACAAGCTTATTCAGTGCATTCAGTGATCCCAATAAAAGATACATTGAGATACACATTTAATATTCTATGTTAAAAGTAAAGAAAATTCAGGTTATGTTTAGATGCTTATATAATCTCAAATGATCCGTAAATACTAGTGAATGGTTTATGAATAGTTGTGAACTGTTTGTGAATAGAAATAAATAATAGTCAGACCATTTACAAAACACAACTTACAATTCTCAAATAAACCAACTTGAGACCATAGCATGTAAGGACTAAGGATACATGTCGAAAAATAAGACTTTGTATCCAGAAGCATATTTAAGATCCACAGACCTAGTTTCCATGATAAAGGGAAATAAATAAGAAATATAAATAAAAGAAATTAAAAACATGCTCAGAGGCTCATAATGATTGGAAATCGTCAATGGCGACTCACAAGCTTAGAATGTCATAGCATGTGCCTCCCCGTACGTGCACATTCATCCAAAGATTCAAGAAAGTTTTTATTTTCCACTAAATGCCTTGGACAAATAAATTTTGCTAGCTTTCCATGGGTACAACAACTATTGGATAAAAAGTCCTAATGTTTTTATTCTCTTAGTTTTCATTTTTTTTTTCATTGTCCTAATGTTCTAAAAGTCCTTTGATCAAGCCCTACCAATGTTAAAACAAACTAGCAGTAGGGCTTCCCAAGGAAATCTGAAAACAACTGTGATGCTTCATCTCCTTCATCCAATGCAGATCTAGACCATTCCCAGACTCAGACACCATTTGCTGTTTTGTGTGGTTAAAAAAACCTTGAGCATATTCATCCTGGTGCTTTTTAGACTATAAAGAAAACAGGTGATAAATAAGAATTAAGATCCGTAACAAGGAAAGAAAAAAAATTGAGCATCTTGCATGTTTCACGTGGAATGAAAAGGGAAATATGTTCAACAGACAATTTAACACCCCCCCACCCATGCATTAATATAACCTCCATATATACTATCGAAGTTGTCATTTAGCCCCCAACATGAAATATGGTTTGCAATTTTCCCTGAAGAGTAAAGATCTATACATTCTGACAAATAAAAATTGGTGACATGGCTCAATTATAGAGGTCTAATTCTAGTAAAAAATAGGTCATATCACTAAGGAAAATACTTTAGCCACAAAGAGAATACACAAAAATAAATTTGCAAACTGATATGCTTTGATGTGGTACGTCAGATTGTGAAGTTATTTTTATCGTAAAGTAGACCTAACGAACTCCATAAATCCACATAAGCTTGTGGGTTTACTTTGTGTAATATGTTCGTGTTTGTAGTAGTTTTCAACCCCAACTAGTACAGGCCATTGAAATTACAATTCCATTGCCAAGCTCATCATTCCCACTAATAAGATATAAAAACTCTATGAAATATGAGGACAAAATGACAATGTGGAACTTAGTTATTAATGAAAGTGTATAGACTATTGAGAAAATGTAATTAATCCTAAAAAGGGAATAAAGAATTCACCCATATATGAGCTCTCAGTAGGTTCTCCTCTATAAAAGCTTCACTTGGCAATTCCACCACAACTAAAGCAAGTTTTTGTTCAACTCTTTGAGTGCATGCCCTCCTTTTGCCATTCACAATGACCCATTACCTATCCCTAAGAAATCTTGCAATATCCCCTGCCAACAAAAAGGGAAAATTAATATCCATAGCCAACCGTGTTGGGAAAAAACCGATAAAACAAACAACAAAGATAAGAAATCAAATGCAATGGTAGCAACTAAGAGAAGTAAAATAATAAAGAGAACACAGAACACCAAATTTAAGCGGTTCAGCTCAACTAAACTTACATCCACTATAGGGTTGGTTTCAAAACTTCATTATAATCAAATAGAGTACAGAGAGAGAATCAGTAGATTCTTACAGGAGAAATCACTCACCTCACATGTATACACTCAATTCTCACATGTTTACACTCAAAACCCTTAAGAAATGGAGAAGAAATGAGATCAAATGGGTGCTATGTTCATCCGGGCGAAAATAGAGGGTTGCAACTTCTTCATCGTTCATGCAAAAGGAAGATTGCGATATTTATATTAATGCAATCTCGCTCGAGCAAAATTTAATCTCGCTCGAGCGAACATTTCTACGTCAGACTCGCTCGAGCTAGATGTTGAGTGATGGTCTCGTGAAGTCTCTGCCTGAATCTCACTCGAATTGGATGTCGAGCGAGAATCAAGCGAACTCTTGGGTTGAATTTCGCTCGAGCTGGACGTTGAGCGAAGGTCGAGCGAACTCTCGGCTTGGACTCTCACTCTAGAAGGATGTCGAGTGAGAGTCGGGCAAAAGTACTGGGCAGACCAGAATTCAAGCCATCTCTCAACAAATCGTCAGACCTTGGCTTGAATACTCACAAGCCTCACTGAAACAAAACCATTTGTTACCAAAAGAAACCAACCCCATCAAAATCCTCTATGGGACCTGGAAACTCCGAACTCCAATCAAGTTTAAACAGAGTTTGAACTTGTGTACTACAACTGGCTTTGTCATCATGTCTGCTGGATTCTCTGTAGTAGTAATATTCTGAATGCCCACAGTACCATCTGCAACTACTTCTCTAAGGAAATGATACATAAAATCAATGTGGTTCGTTCTCTTATGATACGTTTGATTTTTGGTTAAATGTATTGCACTCTGACGATCACAAAATACTATCATCCCCTCCTACTAAAGACCCAAGTCATTGATCAGGCCCTTTATCCAAATGGCTTCCTTGACAGCCTCAACTGCTGCCATGTATTCTGCCTCCATAGTTGATAAAGCAACAGTTGATTGAAGTGTTGCTTTCCAACTAATGGTAGAACTACATAAAGTGAAAGCATAACCTGTCAATAATCTTGTTTTATCTAAATCTCCAGCATAATCAGAATTAATAAATCTAACAACATTAGAACTAAGATAAACACCCCTATCAAATATCAAGCCAAAATGCGAGGTTCCATTCAAGTACCTCAGAATCCATTTCACTGCCTACCAGTGAATTCTACCAAGTTTAGCCATGTACCTGCTAACCACGCTCACTGCTTGTGAAATGTTTGGATGGGTACAAATCATAGCATACATAATGCTGCCAATAGCATTAGAGTAAGGAACTCTTGCCATGGACAGTTCTTCCTTATCTGTCTGGGGAGATAGGGAAGCTGAAAGCTTGAAATGCAATGCTAATGGCATGCTTACAGGTTTGGAGTTAGACATTTCAAACCTATTAAGAACCTTCTAAATGTACTTTCTCTAGGACAAGTACAACTTCCCAGCTTTCCTATTCTTGTGAATTTCCATTTCCAAAATTTTCTTAGCAGCACCTAAATATTTCATCTCAAACTTATTTCTAAGTTGAGTTTTCATCAAATCAACATCAGCCATGCTTTTAGCAGCTATAAGCATGTCATCAACATAAAGCAATAAGTGAATAAAAAATTTATAAAGCAATTGTTTATGATACACACAACAATTATAGCTACTTCTCAAATAACCATGATCAATCATAAACAAATCAAATCGCTTATACCATTGCCTAGGCGACTACTTCAAACCATACAAAGACTTATTTAGTCTGCATACTTGGTCTTCTTTGTCTTCAACAATGAATCCCTCTAGCTAACGCATATAGATAGTCTCTTCAAGCTTGCCATTTAGAACCGTTGTCTTCACATCAAGATGCTGAAACTCCAGGTCACACAAAGCCGTGATGGCTAGTAAAACTCTGATTGAACTGTATTTTACAACTAGGGAGAACACTTCATTGAAGTCGATCCCCTTTCTTTGACTGTAGCCCTTAGCAACTAGGAGTGCTTTGTATCTTGCATTTGTCTCAGACTGGATTCCCTCTTTTCTTTTGAAGACCCATTTGTAGCCAACAATCTTTGTCTTCGCTGGTAACTTGACCAAATCTCATGTTTGGTTCTTGTGAAGAGACTCAATCTCTTCAATCATAGCTGAGCACCACTGAGCAGACTCGATACTCTTTACAGCCTCTGAGTAACTAGAAGGCTCCTGCCCAAGAATTTCTTCTACTGTAACGAATGCGTACATGACCATGTCTGCTTGAGTATATGTCGGAGGTGGTCTGATCTACCTCCTCTATCTACTAGTAGCTATACTGTACTGTTTCTCAACTGGTGCTTCAGTATCTGATTCAGAATCATGCTCATCAGCTATAGCATGATCCTGAGAATCAGGTAGTGCCCTCTGTAGAGCCTGTTGTAGCTCTACCTTCTTCCCTGTAGACACAGGAATCTCCTTTTTCGGATTAAGCATAGATTTTTCATCAAAAATAACATCTCTGCTAATCACGAATTTGGGTAACTTGGGATCAGCACACCACAACCTATCCATTTACCCCAGTAGCATATCCCATAAATATGCATTTCTTTGTCCTAGGTTCTAACTTACCATTATTAACATGAAAGTAAGCAGGACAATAAAAAATTTTCAAATTTGAATAATTACTAGGTGCATCAGACCGTACCTGATTAGATGTCTTCAAACCAATAGCTGTGGCTGGAGAGCGGTTCACCAGAAAGCAGGTTATGTTGACTATGTTGACTGCTTCTACCCAAAAGTCCTTAGAAAGGCCGACATTTGAGAGCATACTACATGCTCGTTCTAACAAGGTTCGGTTCATTCGTTCAACTACCCCATTTGTTGTGGAGTGTGCTTAATTGTATGATGTCTGACAATCTTTTCATTCTTGCAGAACTCATCAAAGTCACTGCTACAAAATTTCATTCCATTATCAGTCCAAAGCTGTTTAATCTTCTTGCCGGTCTAATTCTCAATCAGAACTTTCCACTGCCTGAAATTCTTGAAGACATCACTTTTCTGCGTCAGAAAGTAAACCCACACCTTCTGTGAGTAATCATCAATGAGAGTAAGTAAGTAGTTTGCTCCACTTTCCGATGGAACTGAGGATGGACCCCAAAGGTCCGAATGAATGTAGTCCACTCTACCTTTAGTTCTGTGGATGCCTGTAGCAAACTGGACCATGCTCTATTTGCCAAACACACAATGCTCACACAAGTCAAGCTTACCAATATTCTTGCCTCCTAACAACCCCTGCTTACTAAGGATAGACATCCCCTTCTCACTCATATGGCCTATTCTCATATGCCATAAACGAGTGACATCTGACTCTATCTCATCAGATACTGACACTGCAGCTTCACCACTGACAGTACTGCCTTAAAGGAATTAGAGACCATCTGTCTGATTTCTCTTCATAACAACCATGGAGCCTTTGCTGACTTTCAATACTCCACCTTCTCCCGTGTACTTAAAGCTCAAAAAATCAAGAGCCCCCATGGAGATAAGATTCTTCAAGTCTAGAATGTGCCAGACATTAGACAATGTCCTAACTATTTCATCAAACATCTTTATCTTCACTGAACCAATTCCTGCAATTTTACATGTCGTGTCGTTCCCCAACAAAACAGAACCATTGTTGACTGGTTCATAAGTCATGAACCAGTCCCTTTTGGGACACATGTAAAAAGTGCAAGCTGAGTCCATGACCCACTTGTCACTAAACTGACTGCTCGAATCACTAGTTGCTAGGACCACATCTGAGCCATCAGAATCATCGAAAACACTGACGGCATTAGAATAACTCGTGGATTCCTCCTTCTTCTTCAGTTTTGTACACTCACTCTTGTAATATCCAAACTTCTGGTAGTAATAACACTTAACGTTTTTCTTTTTGGATTTGGACTTCGATTTCCCCCAAAACTTCCCTCTGCCCTTTTCTGAACCCTTATCACTGGATCTTCCTCTATTGGAGGAGCCTTTGACAAACAAACAACTGGCTTGAGTTTCACCACCCTTATCACTGTACCTACTCTTAAACTCCTTCGAGTTCAAAGCTGATTTCACATCCGCTAAGGAGATGGTATCTCTTTCATATAACATATAATTTACAAAATTCTCAAATGATCCAAGTAATAAACACAAAACAATTAAACCTTGATCTTCATCATTAAGTTTGATGTCAACATTTCTAAGATCCATAACAATCTTGTTAAACCCATCTAAGTATTTAGTAATAGACGAACCCTCATTCATTTTGAGTATATATAACCATTGTTTCAAATACAACCGGTTAATAAGAGATTTCTTAATGTACAAGCTCTCAAGCTTGTTCTAGAGACTCTCAGCAGTCTCTTCCTCACCTACCTCTCTTAATACTTCATCAGTTAATGACAATAAAATAGCGTTGTGTACCTTCTCTTCATCGTTCTTATACGATATAGGAGAATTAGCAGAAATTTCCTCAAAAACATTGAATAACCCCTGCTGGCGCAACAAAACTTTCATCTTTAAGCTCCACAGATTAAAACTGTTCTGTCCGTTAAATTTCTCTACTTCAAATCTTACTGTGGCCATCCCTTTAGTCCTTCACAGAGCTAGATAGCTCCGATACCAATTTGTTGGGAATAAACCAATAAAACAAACAACAAAGATAAGAAATCAAATGCAGCGATAACAACTAAGAGAAGTAAAACAACAAAGACAACACAGAACACAAGATTTAAATGGTTCAGCTCAACTAAGCTTACATCCATTGTAGGATTGATTTCAAAACTTCACTATAATCAAATGGAGTACAGAGAGAGAGAATCAATAGATTCTTACAAGAGAAATCACTCACCTCACATGTATACACTCAATCCTCACGTGTTTACACTTAAAACTCTTAAGAAATGGAGAATAAATGAGATCAAATGGGTGCTCTGTTCGTCTTGAAGAAAACAGAGAGCTACAACTTCTTCGTCGTTCGCACAAAAGGAAGATTGCGATATTTATATTAATGCGATCTCACTCGAGTGAACATTAATCTCGCTCGAGCGAACATTTCTAGGTCAGACTCGCTTGAGTTGGATGTCGAGTGAGGGTCTCGCGAAGTCTCTGCCTGAATCTCACTTGAACTGGATGTCGAGTGAGAGTCAAGCGAGTTCTCAGGTTGAACTTTACTCGAACTGGACGTCGAGCGAACTCTCGGGTTGGACTCTCGCTTAAGCGGGACGTCGAGCTAGAGTCGAGCAGAAATACTGGGCTGCAAGAATTCAAGTCATCTCTCAACACAACGAAACCCTATAATATCCATATCCAAGTATACAGAAAATATACAAATACTAAAACCTAGTTACAAGTCAGAATCTAGAAAAACAAACAAGAAAATCTTAGACATCAATTCCAGTTGAAGCCCACATAAATAAATGTTAGATGGATAGGCACCCACATGGGCTAACCCTCTGCTTACATGCTTTGTAACGCATGACTTTAAAGCCATGTGCTACTGGCTTGTAACACATGGTTAAAGCCATGCGTTATCGACAATTCAATGCAGAGGAAAGGTTGGCCTTTTAAGGCCAGTCGTATAGGGCGGGCTATATATAGCCCCCCTTAGTTGATTCTTGGTAATCATCTGAAATAGAAAATTTCTCTCCTTTTGTTATCTCTTAAAATAATATTTAAGTTGTAGGTATGTTGAGCGTTACTCTAGTCTATATTACATAGTACACTTTGCTACTAAGAGCAAACACTTGAGATTTGTTAGACTAGATAAATTTGTAAAGTAATTTAATAAGTTATGCATGAGGTATTTTCGTTGTGCTTTCTTTCATTAGTATCATGGCGCATTATTTTAAGTTGCCCTTAATTTACTAAAAGAGAAAACCTAGAGAGCGGTCCGACCACTCCACCTTATCAAATAGCCTTCAAATAATTGTGAGCCCCGTAAGTAGTTTAAGAGTACTTAGTCTGCACATGGATGTATGAAGTATATTGAGTATTGATTTTGAATTGATTTGATTATTAATAATAGTGAAATAATGATTTTATTTTATTTTGTAATAAGAACGCATTAATTGCATTCACATTGGTTTCAATGCTACTTTTTGGCGCGGTCAAACTAGTTTCAATGCTGCGTTCAGACTGGTTTCAAAATTTATTTGGTGCGGTCACACATTTTTTAACAATAGATGGATTGCCGTAGTTTGTGTTTGGATACAAAAGTATTTCATCCGTATAAAAATTGTTGAGAAAGGTTGAGATGACTTGGCCATCCAAACCTGCCAAAGTCTTGAACAATGAAAACCTTTGTAGACAAATTATAAATATCAGTAAATTGGATACAACAAAATGGTTATCAAATTTGACTGTGCTGTGGTTATCTAGAGCTAAAAATTGGCTAACAAATTTAATAATTCTTACCTATATTTCTTTATAAGGATATAACTAAATTTAATAATTCCATTTTAATATTATTTAAAAAATTAAGAAAATTTGAGATGGGGTATGACATTTACCCCTTTTTTTCATGTTGCTGAAAGTGTTTGCGTTTGTTGTGCGGTTTCTATAATTTCGCTAACTTTAACTTATTATTTACTTCGTTTGACTTTTTATGCGGGTGCTTCTAGATACAGGTAGCTTAGCACAACAACCGCGGACCAATTGGTTAGGTGGACTGTTGTGTCAGATGCACGTGCCTCCTACTCAATTTCTTCAACTTTCATGACAACGTTTTCTTTTTATTTTGTGCGATAGACTCGTACATTTATTTCTTCTTTCTGCTTATCTTTTTGAAAGAAAAACCCACATGGCACCCCACTAGTCTTTTGGCAACATTGCTTAATCATTCGTCTCTGCTTAATAATTACAATGCCATTAGTCCCAGCCATTAGCCTGTTGCCTATGTTGGGGGTAAACACAGTTTATGCCATCACCACCACTGGATTTGGAGCTTCGCAGTAGATATATACGGACTCCTTGGCAAATCAACAAAAAGATTACATGTTTTTACATGATGAAACTTATCTCAAACTTTCTACCAAGTCTTATAGAAAATTCCATCCTTTAGAACTCCCAACTGCATATTAAGGATTTGGGTAAAGGCTGCTTGTATAAAATAATATTAATGATGCAGAAAAGGGCATAATTCTTCAAAAAGAAATTGCAAAACAGTAATGAGTTCTTCCTAATGATCAGGCATGTTGCTCTTACTCTCGAATGGCACTTGAACAAGGTGAAATTCCCATTGCTAATATGCTGGAGATTATGATTACTTAACAGACATGTTAATATACTTTTTAAGTCCATACTAGTAAATTACAAAAAATGGGTTTTGATGTTGAAGTGAGAAAGATACTTGTACGTGGAAGAGCATTGCAGCAGGATTTGCAGGAGAATCGAGCTTTCACATTGAAGACCAAAAAAATGGATTTTGACGGGAATGGAGGACAATGGAGAAGAACAGGACGAAATTGTGCAATTTTTTTTCCTTCAGATCTTTACTCCATTTAACCTTCCTTCCCGTTTAAAACGTATTCAAAATTGGAACACACCGTTTCATTAAATGGTATAGCTGTCTGTTGGTGCGCTTTGGTGCACAAACTCGCATGCAGTAAGAGTTTTCCATTATGATGCCTCGTTTATCATGATGCCTCGTTATTCCCATTTGCTAGATGTTAAATGGTTATAGAATTTTTCCATTATTTCATGGATATTATTTACAGAAATTCTAAAGGGAGTCAACTTGAGGAGTTGACCCCTATAGTCGGCCGATAATTTAAAAAGAAAAATGAAAATTAAGATTCAATTTTAGAGGAGAGGAAAATGCGGGACGAATTATCACATTTCAAACCCGTCATCCCCAACATTTCAAAGAGAGAGAAATTATTTGCCCCCACCATGCGCCTAGAGTTTTAATACACATTAGATTTATTCTACCACCATCTTCTAGAGGTAAATTATAATAAGAGTGTCTTGACTTGGATTGGAATGGTCACCTATGTATTTCTTTCTTCATGATGGAACCGCAAACTACAATTGATTGTATCTTATAAACGTTTGCTTTAACATTTAACAGAGTCTTAAGGTGTTTCTTGTTCTGATCTAAAGGAACTTAAAACTTGGTCATTTGTTAGGATTACTCTATGAAGCCAAAGGTCTCCACCAAGAAGCGTTGAAATCATTTCGAAAGGCATTAGATGTTGAACCTATTGATGTAGCATGAACGTGAAATCCAAGAAAGAAATAGAATAATGTTATGGAGAAGAGAAAATGTAAGAAAAGAGTTAGAAAGAAGAAACCAGAGAAGGAGAAGTTGGGATTGAGAAAAAGTTGGTTACAATAATCATTCAATATTCATCATAGTTTGCTCTACAATGCCTCTTACCAACCTTTAAATAGCAAAAACATACAAACCCTAGATAAACCCTAAAAGCCAATAGGATTTGGCCCAAGCCAATCATTACAAGTCCAAACATACAAACCCTAGATAAACCCTAAAAGCTAATGGGCTTTGGCCCAAGCCCATCATTACAAGTCCAAATAAAATAATAAAACTTAAACAGCCTTCTGATGGACGCACTTCGACTTGATAGAACAAATTCTTTGGCTTGTTACAATCTTGGGCTGCTCTACAAAGCTAACGTCGGGGCAACGAAACTAGAAGCTACGAAATGCTTTGAGGCTGCAGCTCTTCTTGATGAATCTGCACCTATTGAACCTTTCAGATGATCAGCTTTGCATGCACCCTTTGTTTAAGGTTGTAGATTAAAATAGCTTTGTCTATGTGCACTCTTCTTAGATGAAAAGGTATTTTGATTATAAGCACTCCAAGTTGGATGGAGAGAGATTGAGAGAAGAAGAATGCGATAGATTAAAATAGCCTTGTCTATGTGTACTCTATTTTATAAATTAGAAGTAAAACATTTCCTCCATGTAATCCACTTCTTCTATTCTCATTTGACTTACATATAGTTACTGTTTCTCACATGATTATAATATCTAACTACTCCTTACTATCAAGTATCCCAAATGAATTGAAGGCAAAATTGAATTTAAAAGGTTTTTTTTTTTAGTAAAATGATTGATATATTTGGAACTTAGAAGGGAGATTTTTTTTGTCCCTTCTGATGGTGAACCATGTTCTTTTTTCACAACAATTAAAAAAGTTTTAATTAGAAGGGAGATTCATTGTTGAAGACAAAGAAGACCAAGTATGTAGACTAAATAAGTCTTTGTATGGTTTGAATATGAAGCTCTAGTTAAAACCCACACTTGGTCTCTTGTTCCCCTTACAAATGCCTCTAATCTCGTTGGTTACAGGTGGATGCACTAGACTAAGCTGCGTGCGGATGGATCACTTGAAAGACGGAAAGCACGGCTCATTGTAAAGAGTTTTCATCAACAAGCTGGTGTTGATTACACTGAAACTTTCAGTCCGGTAGTGAAACTCACTACCATTTGGTTAGTTCTCTCCCTTGCTATTTCTCAAAATTGGTCTTTAAGGCAAATCGATATCCAAAATGCTTTCTTTCATGGAAAGCTTCATGAAACTATTTTTATGGAGCAACCACTTGGTTTTGTTGACCCTAGACATCCTGATTATGTGTGTCAACTTCACAAAGCCATCTATGGCTTGAAACAGGCACCACATGCTTGGTTTTCTGATTTAAGTTCTTGGCTTTTGAGTTATGGTTTCTTTGCTTCTCGTGTGATCCTTCATTGTTTATTTGTTGGCATCAGCATGTTACTATCTTTGTTTTAGTTTACGTGGATGATATGGTGAACACATCTTCATCACCAGATGCTATTGATAAATTTCTTAATCATCTCAGTCGTGCCTTTCCTGTTAAAGATTTGGGAAAACTCTCTTATTTTCTTGGATTGGAACTTGACTATTTGTCTGATGGTGTGTTATTATCTTAGTGAAAATATATCTCTGACATACTCAAGAAAACCAATATGATTGAAGTCAAACCTATATCCTCACCTATGTCTGCCTCTATCAAACTCTCTAAATTTGATACACCATCCTTTCATGATCCTACCTTATTTAGAAGTGCTGTGGGTAGCTTGCAATCCTTGTCCTTCACTAGACCCGACATTTCTTTTTCTGTGAACAAGGTTTGTCAATTTATGCATAATCCTAAGGTCACACATTGGACTATTGTTAAAATGATCTTGAGGTATCTTAAATTTTCAATCAATCATGGGTTGTTCTTTACAAAGAAATTAGGTCTCACTCTTCAAGCTTACTCGGATGTTGATTGGGCTGGCTACCCAGATGATGGACGGTCTATAGGAGGCTTTTGCATCTACTTGAGTCATCATCTTATCTCTTAGAGCTCCCGGAAACAACATACAGTAGCTCGGTCTAGCACGGAGGCTGAGTACAAATCACTTGCAAACACTGCAGCAGAAATCATCTGACTCCAAACTTTGATCAAAGAACTTGGCATTTCACTCTTTCATCCCTTTGTTTTATGGTGTGATAACATAGGGGCCACTTATCTCAACTCAAATCCTGTGTACCACTCACGTACAAAGCATATGGACATTGATTTTCATTTTTTCCTTGACAGAATGGCTGCTACAACACTCCAAGTTTATTTCTGTAGTAGTAAAGACCAGTTAGCTGATGCATTTACAAAACCTTTTGTTGCTGACAAATTTTCAACCTTACGGATGAGTCTCAATGTGCTTGATACCCCATTGGACTCGAGGGGGCATATTAACATTAATTCAAACTTCACATCACAGGATACTTATGCTGCAGCAAATACATAGTTATCTAGAATATTCTTTGGTTGTACGTATTCTATTATTGCAATATTCTTTGTAACAAACTTCATCATTCTGTGTAATATTTCTATTGGATACTTGTAAGCTACTCTGTCTATATAAAGGCATATACATTAATGAAATGTGTGTGAAAAACATTTACAAAAACCCATGTCTATTTTCCTTTCATTTATGATGTTTGTCCTTTTTCATTGCCTTCTGATACAAATAGCCCATATCACTCATTTTCTCATAAATCTGACCTGTCATACCTTCAAATGATGATAATAGAATTAAAACTATAAAGTCTCTAAATTAAAGTGGAGCTAATCAATCTACACATAGCTGAAAAAAATATTACTACTACAAGATATTACTACCTACCCCAAAAATAATTACAACTGCAAAAGAGAGAATTTCTCCATGAATAAAAGAGAGAAAATATGCATTTCGCGTACAATTTCTATGTGCATCCCATAATAAAAAGTATTTGTAACCCAAATCCCAATTTTCGTCCCACCCATTTTCACCTCTTTATCACTTGTTAGGTACTTAGATATTGCTTCACAAAGTAATGCATTATCAACACCAAACTTTGTTGTTTCCGAAGAAACCTTTTTACCACCGAGTTCTACACCATGGCAAAAATATAGCCAAAAGGCAATGATTAGATAGATCAAACATGAAAAATTCATACCAATACCAAGTTGATGCAACATAAAAGAAGGGGAAAGAAGCAAAGCAATGAACAAAGGTAGTTTGTGAGCTACCACATTATCCTTCCTAGGAGTGTACTAAAGTTTCCTTTTTAGACCATTTCTACACTTTATTTTGATGTCTTCAATTAGTTGTCCATACCATAGCACAATTCTCCTCCCTTTCCTCAACTTCCTTGATTACATTCATGGCATCCCCTTCTAGAATAGCTTTCACAATTCCAATCCCCTTAATTTTTAGCATAAACTGAATTTCTTTATTCTAGGAAAACGATGTAATGTAGTTTCAAACTATGCTTACTTTTCTATACTAATTTGAAGTAATTCTCTTTTATGTTTGTATGATTTATTCAGAGCTTATTGCTTCTAATTAACTGGCCACTAGTTAAATGATTTTAATCTTGTAATTTTCTATCAAAAGAGAGAATTATAGGATAGAACCTAGATATTTCAGCATATGTAAATATAGAGTTCGAAAGATTTATATGCATCTATGTAGTATTAAAAACCATTGGTCTTAATGATTTCTTGCTTTATTAATTTACATACTCTTGTATAAAATTAAACAAGAATATTTCCAATTGACAATCGAAAAATGCCTTTGGATGAATTTGGTTTATTTGCTAACAATTAGAGATAATTAATTTCTATTAGCTAGATGAGAAAAGCATAGTGAGGGATTAGGTGAAACCGATTTCCTAGAAATTATTTTTCTCAGTAATTTGCTCATAAAATTACGATTTTATTTTCCTTCAAATTTTTTCTTTGAATTAATTTTATTTCAAATTGCAGTTTAGTAAATTTTCTAAATAAAGTCGAGGTTAATATAATTTCGATACTTGTCAAAAGTAAGATATCAATCTCTGAGAATGATACTCTTCTTATCATTTTATTATCAAATTATGATACTGTACTGTCTGTACATTTGTAGTTTTGCACTAATCAATGGGTCATGGCATGCCTGTGGGGCTGACTTTGGCGTGTCATGGTAGAGGCTATGGCATACTTGTTGGGCTATTTGGAGTGTGTCATGGCATAGGCCAATGCATGATTATGGGGCTGACATGGGCATGTCATGGTATGAGCCATGGGTACGGCTGATGTGTTGTTGGTGGCATTCTTTTGGTGGCCTTGGCTGGTCCCTGGCAAAGGTTATGGGCATGACTAAGTGTTGGCCATAACTTGCTACTGGTGTGTGCATGGCCTAATGATGCTGTTGGGATGCACGTGGGCATGGCTGATAGGACCCAAGCAAGGGCCTGGGTGTTGAGTTGTTGCATGGGCATGTTGATGCCACTGTCGAGCTGCTGGGGCACACTGGTGGTTCTGATGGGCATGTTGTACGTTGGGCTATCTTGTGCACGTTGGGTTGCTGCCTAGGTACACTGGGCTGCTAACTTGCACGCTAGACGTGCCACTAATCTCGCTGGACCAATTAATTGTCATTTGTGTAGGCAATTAATTAATATTTGAAATATAACTTTTTTGTCCCGCAAGATCATATTTGCATAAACTACATAGGCATCCGTGGCTATACCCTGTTATAAACTTTATTCAACAGCTTAAGGTTATTGATGTCCAAGCCCTAAAAAGCTTCTATTGTGATGTACATGTTGACAAGATTTTACATGTAGCAAAGTTTTTTGGTGATTTTTGGAAGCAATCTATCTCATTAATAGCACAATTTGAAGGTTTGGAACTACATTCATTTATTATTTAGTTTATCTGCTTATGATCCCCCTCATTCCATGTTCTCTCTCTCTCTCTCTCTTTTCCCATGCTCTCTCTTTTTGCTTGTCTAAAAGGAATGCACACATAATCTTAGTCCAATTATGTCGTTCCATAGCCATTTGAATTTTAAAGTATTTTCACTTCAATTTACATGTGATATCACTATGTCCTGGAATTCTCTTTCGACAACATTTCTCATGCGTCTATACCTTTTTTTTTTTTACATGGAATTACATGTTATATGACAAGAACCACACACTTATATTCACGGAGCATACATTTTGTCAATCGCCTTCCCAAATACCAAATCTTGATTTCACTCTTGGTGGTGACCTAGTTGCAAAACATCAGATCTAATCCAGATGATGTACGCCCATACGAAAATATGAAAAAAATGGAAATGACCTGAAAGCCAAGCGGCAGAAGCACCATCACTAGGGAGGTGAGAAGTTGGAATCCAGAGTTTCTTCCTAGCCAAAGTGCATTTCCCTAAGAAAAGATTCGATGTACCTTTGTTTCTTCGTCCAGAAGAAAGTGGTGGTCCAGCTGCAAAACATCAGATTAATCTGGACCACATACGCATAACGAAAATATGAACAGAGAGATAACCTGAAAGCCAAGCGGTAGAATCACAGTCACCAAGGAGGTGAGGAGTTGGATTCTAGAGCTTCTCTCTCTTCCGTTGTTGCCGAATTGCCTTTTTTCCAAGAAAATATATGATGTACTTTTGAAAAAGAAGAAAAAACCTTGAGACAAGTGTCAAGAGGAGATAGATGTAGAAGAGGGAAAAAAGAGGTGAGAAATGGAAATTAAAGGCCGGTTTATTTTGAGGATAAAAATCAAAAATTTTAAATTTATCTTAAACTTATTATTATATTTTTAAAAAATTTTATATAAAATCTAATAAAAATTTCAACTTTTTAAAATTTAATTTTTTTTTATCTTTATATAAAATTAATATTAAAAAAATATATTATAATAATATCTTATTATTTTTTTAACTTATATTGTATTTTATCATATTTTTAAAAATAAATAAAACCTAAATCAAAAGAAAGATAAGAGGCTACGCAACAAAATGACCAAATTTTATTGATTGGATGGCCAAATTTTATGGATTGACTGCCAAGTCAGCCATTAAAATTTGGCTTTTATCTATATTAGAACATTTTTATTGATATAGTTAAAAATTATTATTAAAAAAATATATTTTTAAATAAATACTAAAAAATAAATGTTATAATTAATCAAATTTGATAATTATTTTAACTTTTTGAATAAAATTTTAACTTTACTATTCTCAATACTTACTTTTTGAAATTTTTTACATATTTTATTATTATATTTGATTAATTTTAGTATTTTTTTATTTGATATTTATGTAAAAATATATTTTTTGAAATATGAATTTTAATCCAATAATGCTCTTAATAGATAACTGGATGGATATTTCTAACGAGAGAGTCAGTCCCGTGCTTGCTTGGGTGATTGAGGCGAGGGATAGTGCGGCAGCGGCTGGGTTTTGTCTTCGTGTTTCTCCAACTGTTGGGTTATCGCTTGAAGGGCAATGGAGACGGACGAAATGGAGACGGAAGAGATGGGTCTTATGGAATTGTTTGGTTACGACAAACTGGAAAGAGAATTAATCCTCCGCCAAAATAATTTTTCTTCATCTCCGTCGCCATATGACGCGATAAATGATTTCCGTGATGAGATGACACCAGAGGAAGCCTACTCCTACAACGAACAAGTTTTGAAGAGTGGCGTGAGTTTGATTATATTTGATCCGATCTTCTATTATCATTGTCTACGCCTACTCCAGCTTTAATTTTTGTTTAATTCCTACATCTTTTCGGGTCATTTTTTGGTCTAGGGCTTTGATGTTTCTGACATCCCTGGCGTCAGTTGTTTCCACCAAATTCAACCGTGCAACATAGACTACGATTATGATATGTATGAACGGTATTCGCAGGTCGCAATCGACGAATACAATCGTCGGTTCAAGGTTTCTGTTTTTTTTTTCTTCTCTGTGTTATTATTATAATGCTGATATGATCATCATCATTAGAAGTTATTATCAGCATCATCTTTTTAAACAGAAAGTTGTGAAAATTCGTGATGGCTTTGGTTGGTGCGTAGGATGCCAATGCAGAGTTGGAGTTTATTAAGGTCTTGAAGGCAATGGATCAGGCTTCCAGGGGAATCAGGTATTATATAACCTTCTTGGCTAAGGATCTTGGCGATGGAGGTGAGATTAAGACGTATCAAGCTGTGGTATTAGATGGGCTAGACTCTGTGACAGCGGATTCCTTTAGGCTAAAGCCCCCCAAGGATGAGCGAGGTAAAGCAAATTGATTCCATTGATTCTTGATAGCTTTGAGCCATTGTTATGGCGTTGTCGTTTTCGTATTTCTTATTAATTCATCGGTAGATAGATGAATCTGTTAGTTATCTTGTACATATATTTGGCTGACCTTCCATGAGACTGTTACAAATATCCATCTAATTGGACTACGCTACTGGATCATCTTATGCCAGTCATGCCAGTCATAGATTTTAGGGCCATGATTGTTTATGATCTCCGAGGAGGTTCATATGCTATATTAGAGTGGTAGCTCAATGGAGCTATTCATTTTTTCATGTTTCCAGAAAATCAAAGACTTGTTAGGATGAAATTGATACTCATGGCCAATCTCCATGATATTGAAATGATGGGTAAGAAAGATTCTTATTTGACAAAGTGACAGCATATGATAACCTTAGCTTTAAAACTTGTAGATTTGGTGCCACCTTTAAAAAAATCTCTATTACCCATTGAAAAAAATAAAACCCCAATGACATGGTATTGCTTCCACTCTGAAATATACTCTATATCCCTCCCTAATCCTCCTCTGCCACTGTACTAATTCATAGCTACCTTCTCATTCTACTAGATATTTTATCCACCAACTCCTCGTTTGAGCTTCTTGTCCCGTAATCCTCTTGTTCTCGCTCCCCAAACTGTCGATCTTTTCTAGCCATTATCTCTAGCCTATTTTCTATCAGTTATATAGAAACTTTTGGTTATGGAAATGAGACGGAGCCTGTCCTGGAAGTCAATAGAGTAACATTTCTAATCTTAACCAGAGATTTTGTTGGGCATTAACCTCTGATTGCCATTACAAAGTGTTGGGCTTTAAACGTGACAATTAGTGAAGTTGCATATTTTTTAAATTTTTTCTTAACGATTAAGACTGTTAAAAAAATAGATAAAGAAAATGATAAAAAAAATAAATACATTGAGAGTAGTAAACAAGTGGTAATAGAGTAATAAGTGTATCACTACGCATTAGAAAGTGTCCAGTGTGTATAAAATAGGTGATTGGTTATGGAAAATATTTTGTCTAGCATTGTTCTGTTGTAGTGTTAGCCTCAACACCTTTTTTTTTTTGTAAGTAAACAAATTTTATTGATCAATGAATGGGCATAGCCCAGTACAATACTCAAGAAGAAAATAACTGTTTGCCCTAACTAAGAAGGCGCAACAAAGACAAGAAAATCATGTTGGTTCATGTCATGGAAGTCAACAGTAACAGCCCAAGTATTTAGCATTTTATAAAATAAAGTTTTAAACTCTCCCAACTCTGTAATTTAAGAGAAGCTGTAGATTTTAGGTGTTGAGTTTAATTTTGATGAGTAATATTTAGTAGGGGTTTTCAACTAGATCTGGATCTGGATATCCGGTTATAACCGGATTTGGATTTCAAAAACTGGGTAACTATTCGTCTGGATTGGTTCTGTATTCAATTCGGACAGATATCCATATTTTTTTCTTTTTTAGCTCAAAATTCGGATATCCGGTTATATAACCGAATTTAATCTGGATTTTTAATATATTTTTCTAAAAAATACTTTATAACTTAAAAAAAATACTTTGTTAGATTTGATATAAATTCTAATATGGGTAACTGGATCTAGGCGGATATTATGTTTTTCATATCCGCCCAGATTCTCTGGTTTTCTGGGTTTGGAATCGGATCCGGTAAAAAATCGGATCGGTTGAACACCCCTATAATATTTAGTGTTCATTTTTTGTTTCTTTTATTTTTATAAATTTGTGTTGATTTTTATTTATTCTTTATGTATGTATTATTTCATGTAGATTATGGCAGTCATGGAAGACGGTGGTTTTGGGAAGATCACCTTCGCTATGGTTAATTAATATTTTTATATCACGGAAGAACGATTTGTTTGCTCAAATGCTAGTAATTAGGAGTGTTCATCTGGGTTTTGGATTTTTAAATTCAGAATCCGGATTTAAAATTTTTTTCAATTTTTTTGAAAAAAAAATTAAAATATTAAAAAATATATTAAAATTTTAAACTGGATCGGGTATAATCCGACCCGGATAAACAGGCCTACTAGTAATGGTTTTGAGTAATTGACTATTGCTTCTTATGCTGTTGGTGGAATGATATGCAATACTGGGAGCCTTTGTTAATAATTTGTGTCGGGTTAAATTTTAAAGATACACTAGATTACTGTATCCATTGTTTGTACCCTTCGGATTCTGTATTTCATTTTTTGCCTAGCTGGACTCAGTTATATTATAAAAACGAAAAAATGGATTTGACGCGTTAATGCCATACGCAACAACACTAGCACCGTGGTACGGACAAATGATATTCAATGTGTAAGTGTAAGTACTGTGCTATTTCTTTATAAAAGTAAGTAAATATATGATCTAAATAATAAAAAATAAATTTTTTAATAACGAAGTCAATTTTTTTTCAAAAGAATTGTGCAGTGTAGTAATAAATTTAAATAGTAAGTATTACAGCCCAAATAAGTAAATGTATTACACGATGATACGTTTGGATAATGAAAAATGTTAAAAAAAAATTTAAATAGTAATAAATTGTAGGTGAAAAAATAATAATAGAATATTAAATAATAGTGTAAAGTAATGAATAATAATAAAATGTAAAAAGTAATAATAAAATAATAAATAATAATAAAAGATAGATAAAAAATAATAATAAAGTAATAATAATAATAAAGTATTTTAAGAATATTTAAAATATTTCTATTGCCAAATCTACGTGGCGACTTATGTACAGGAATGTCTCTCTCATTAAAAAGAGCATTATTGGAAGCAGTTACTATGTTATTGCATGCCTGTATACTTTTTTTATTATTATTTTTTTATTATTATTTTTTTTCTTCAAATAGTCGGTGGGTGGCTGTTCCCTTTCAAGTTTCCGTTAGAAATATCTATCCATAATTCACATTAGTTTTTCTTTGCATTAGAGAATAGGCACCACAGAAAAAAAAAAAAATCAAACATCTTAAAAAAAATTGTAAAAAACCAAAATGAATTTTATAAAAGAGTAAATAAAAAATCACTACAAATTTTAAAAAATTAATTTTATAAGAAAGTAATTAAAAAATACCAAAAATTGAGAAAAAAATAATTACAAGATAGTTTACTTAAAAAAATAATAATTACAAGATTGTTTTCAACGTTTAATATTTATGATAATGCTCATGCTGTTTTGAATTATTAATCCTCCAAACCACGATTTAGTATGAGTAGTAATACATCCAGTTATTTTACACTTAAATAGACAAGCATATCACTTGGTTAAAATATGATAAATAATATTTACAATAGAGTGTATAAACGTTGCATATTATTTCTAAAAATATTGAGTAAATATGCAAAATTAATTTTTATAATTGTATACCTCACTAATTTTTAAAAGGAGTATGCAGTGCTTGTATAACATTTGATTATATCTAACAATACTATTAAAATAAAACTAACTTTAATTTCATAGAGAATTATAAAAATATTGTAGATAAATCATTTTCTAGGTATAAAATAGGGTTACAAATGGAACAAAATGCCCGGACTTTGTTAAAGGTTATACTAGTTATAGGCCAAACTGGACTTGGAATGCCAAAATTCCAACTTTGACTCTGACTTTTTTTAGAATTCGAATCCAAACTCTAATTCCAACCATATTAGACTCAAATAAGGCTGTAAAATGAACAGACTATTCGACAAACAATTTGAATTCGACTCGATTAAACTCGAGATCGATTCAAATCATATATTAAATGGTCCGGTCATAAATATAGAATTAAACTCGATAATTAAACGATACAAACTCGTATAAAACTCAACCAACTCAATTAATGTTTGTGAACAAACTCGTATAAATCTCAATCAACTCGACTTGATTAATGTTTAAGAACAAACTCGTATAAAATTTAATCGACTCAATTCAACTTGTAAACTCGACTCGTATATATCTTTACATATATAATACAATATATATAATTTATAACATACATAATTATGTATATAGACTTCTAGTCCACTGCATATACTATATATAAATTTATAAATTTATAAATTATAATATTATCTTCTAATCTTATAGAACTATAAGTTATGATCATTCATGAATACATGATAAATTCTAATAAATATATAACATTATATTTTTACAAATTGCACCATATAGATCAATATGTAGTCCTAAGTCCACACACACACACACACACACATATATATAAATATATATATATATATATATATTCATATTAGTATATGTATGTTAGAAAGATAATGTCATGGTGGTGATAGAACTAATTTACATTCATAATTTCATATACTAATATATGATGGTGTATTAGCATAAAATTAACATATACTAATATATAAAAGAAAGATGGTGGTCTATTAAATTATTAGTATAAAATATTAATATCATATTAGCATATCACATGGTGGTGTATTAGCATATGTTAACATTATCATATTAACATATCATATAAGTATTAGTATTATAATTTATAGTATATACATACGGTGGTGTATTAATAAATATATAGAATTATAAGTTAATAATTTACTAGTAGTATAGTCTTACGTAATATATAACATTTTAAATTTACAAATTACACCATCTTGTTATCATATTAGTATAATAGTATTATAATTCAAAGAGTCATATATTATAATATATAAATTTAAATATAATAATAATATTATATTATGAGTAATAAATTATAATGTTTGATAAATTATAGTCTAACCTATTAACATATAACTTATGAATTATGAATTATGTTCCTCTCATTCTATGAAATACTATTGAAGATTTTACAAAATTGTCATTAATATATCATAATATCATTATGAAAGATTCTAATTATATATTTTAGAAAGTTACATTGTACTTATGATTCTATCCTACTATAAAGTATTGTTAACAATTTATCACTAGTTATTAATCTCATTACTTTATATATGATTAATCAATAATCACTAAACTCTAGTAATGTTTTATTTGTAAGATTGTATAAGCTATAGTAATATACATGTTTAGTGTTAATATCTTTTTTATTAATAAATAACCTCATACGAGCTTCAGCTTCAAGCCGCAATCTTGCCAGAATAACATGCAAAGAAACGTTTCTACCTTCTTGTTTGGGATCCCATTGAGATCGTCGGTGTCCTTGGATAGTGACGTTGGTTTTACCTTCGTGCAAAGCCCATTAAGATTGATACAAAAAGGCCCCCTACTTTGAAACAAAACCAAAAAAAAAAATGCCCCTTGGTTTCCTTGGGGGGTGGCTACTTTGGAGAGAGAAAAGCTAGGCTTTTGTCTTCTAATAAAATGCCATTTGATATTTTTATTACTCTTTTACTTATTAAAATTATTGATTTTTTCTTTATTTCTTTTTGTTTTAGTTTATTTTCTTGTTTTTGAAGGAATGAGAAGGTTAAATGCAAATGAAGAGGTGTATTTTGTGACACCCCCAACTATCGCTTAAGGAAACACAAGAATCGTGGTGTCGGGATAATGATAACACGAGGTCATGCACCCCAACGTCAAGTATTAAATGTGTGTGTGAACACGTGATATACATAAAATAATAGTCACAGTAGATGAGTCAGGTCGAAAATTAAATACCAAAATTCCTTAAAATAAAACAAATCAGTTTAACCCGAATTTTCCACTAGGAGACTTAGTACAGTCATCCCAAAATCGAAACATAAAAAACACATAATTATCCAAGAGTGGGAAAACATTTTCCCAAGATAAAAACTACACCAAGTTACTCCAACAATAGAGCCGCATCCTCAGGCTCAACCTCCTCGTCATCTACATCAAAACTACGATATCAAAAATGGTACCGCGAGAGTGATAACTCAGATTTTTTTAAAGTATTCTTTAATTTTTTCTTAGGGAATCTTTAGAGAATCTTGGATATATGTATGAAGTTTTTATGAACTTTTATTGGCATAGGAGGAATTTAGTTTAAACTATGACAATTGGAAAGATATAGGCAGAGATCTAGAGATCTGACTCGATTCTCACTTGACACCTGGCTAGAGCGAGATACAACCCGAGATCTTGTTCGACCCTTACTTGACGTCTAGCTCGAGCGAGATACATGGAGAGATTTGATGTCTTTTAGTAAAACGGTCATAACTTACTCATTTGATATCGAATTTGAGTGATTCAAAAGGGTATGGAAATCTAAGAGGAATACCTATAACTTTAATATTTTGAGTTTTAAGAGATATAGACTTAATCAAATATGAAAGTGAAATTAAAGTAGCAGATTTGAATTGGAGATATATAGGCATTGACTTTGAAGTTGACTAAGGACTTTGAATTAGATTAAATCTTTGAATTATTTTCTCAATTATCCTAAGATTTGGACAAGTGTGTAGAGATGTGGAAAATGAGGAGATTTTATCTAGGAAATTCCATGTAAAATAAGAAAGATCCTCTATCAAATACTTGGTGTGCCCGGATTGGTGTTCTCGGACTGATCTATCAATTTTTAGTGAAAAAATCATAACTTGGTCATATGAGCTCTAATTGAAGTGATTCGAGTTCTTATAAAACCTTAATAAGTAGCTCTAGAACTTTTATGTTTTGGGTTTTTGAAGATAAGGAATGGATAAATAACTAAATCTAGTGTGAAGGGGACAACTCTGGGTTAAGTTCAACTAGTAAACCAACTTAGATGATTTGTCATATATTCCGCCATGTGAAGAAAATTGTGATTGGTTATCAATTTTTCTGAAATCTTGACATGTATAGTAGTATGTGTCATGAGGAGATGAAGTGATCTAGAAGCTCTAGTTAGCCCAAAGACATGAAGCAAACATGATAGGCAGAAATCTGCCTGAATCTGTCCAAATCTAACTAAGTGAGTTACAAATCAAAGTTATCCTATCCAAATCTTGAAATAGCCTTCTAGAACATGTCAAGTGATGTCTTATAGAGTGAAACATGTAACAAATTGGATAGGAGAGGGGCTGGGAGGCATGGCATACCAAAAGAGGGCTAGAAAGGATTGGTTCATGTATGGGTTAGGTGAGATGCCACCTCATACCTTATCTCATTAGCTCCCTTCTCAACCATTGATAAATTTTGACTGACTAAAGTGACTTAATATTAGCCATTGGATGATAATATCTGCTGCAAAGCCTAAGATCTTGGAAGATTAGATCTAATCATTTGATCTTGAGGCATGACACCTCATCCTCCAAAGCATGTGGGTAACCGATTGCCTTTAGCCGCCTCTTCTTCTCCTTTTCTTCTAATGGGTCGACCACACTCCTATATGCCCAAGTGGAGAGGAAATCAACAAAGAATCATTCCCAAACCTTTGAACCTCCAAGCATCACCTAAGTGAGCTAAGTGAGTGATCTTGAAGGAATCCTTGCAAGGACTGCTTTGATCATTTCTAGCAAGTTTTGGAGAACTTGTAAGTATACAATTTAACCTAAGTTTGTCATAGAATGAGTAAATTTATGATTAAATCATGTTTGTTGTTGGTTGGAGCTTAAACCTTGTTTATATGATGTAATTGAAATCTGTTGTGTTTTGGATTGAATTTTGTTAAGACAAAATGTTAAATAAAATTAGAAGAACCTAGATTTATGTTTTAATAAGTAAAAATAAAGTATATGTTAAAGGATTGCATGATTTAGATTGAAAAACCCTATGAACCGTGACCTCGCTTGACCTATGGAATGAGCGAAGAACAAATTGAACCCTTCGCTTGACCCCGTTCGATATCCAACTCGAGCAAATGAAAACCCAAAATTTCGCTCGACTCTCACTCGATATCCTGCTCGAGTGAGAGACAATCCGAGACTTCACTTGATGCTCGCTCGATACCTTGCTCGAACGAGATACCCTGTTTGCTTAAATTCAGAGCTTTCCCTTGGATAAAAGTTGATGATTCAATAAAGAAGAATTATATGTGTAATATAAGTGTATGATTTGTATGATATATGTTGTATTGAAGGTGTATACAATATAAGATTTAAGAGTACATAGATGTTCCATCCTGTGATAGGTTTTAAGAAAATGGGCATAACATGTATTTAAGAGAATAAGAAATATTTATAAGAATAAGAAATGAGCAACTAAGAATAAGAATTATGGATAAGTTATTCACGTCATGATGGGGACGGTGAGATGTAATGCCTGTATGACTGACGTGCCGACAGGGACAACGATACGTAACGTCCGTCGATGATAAGTAAAAGTCGTGTCACAATGGGATGGCGATACATAAAGCCCGGATGACTGACATGACTAATGGGGACGGCGATATGTAACGCCCGCTATGTTAAGTATGTTTCGTGTCATAACAGGGACGGCGATACGTAATGCCTGGAAGATTGACACGAGACTCGTCGTAACAGGGATAACGAGACGTAACGCCCGGATGACTGATAAGTTATATGTGATGGGAACAACGATACGTAATGCCCATCGAAGATAAGAGATAAGTAAGACCCGATAGGGACGGCGATACGTAACATCTGTCGAGGATATGCAATAAATAAGACCCCGATGGGGAAGGCAATACGTAACGCCCATCGAGGATAAAAAATAAGTAAGGCCCATAATATATACATAAAGAGATCCAAACTTTAGTTAGGAATGAGTACTTATACAATGCATTTGACCATGCACAAAATATCCAACCATCAACAAGCCCAAACATCAAACAATCATATATCAAAAACTCCATTCACCAATCCAACTGAACCCCAAACCCCTCAGATCAGTTTGGTACAACCAACCAAAAACCAATATTTGTTAATGTAAAATATATTTAAATCTCAAAATTTATTTGGAAAAATACTTACAACACAACAAATAAATTCTGGAAGAGCACTTGAACATCAAGATATGATCTGAACGCATCGACAAGCGACTACAACGCTATGTCACATACAACACCAACGTCAATAAAACAGCATAATTAATAATAATAAATATTATTATCGAAGATAATTAAAACATTTAAGCGTATCTAAAACAACACGTATAAAACAACTCTAATAACAACAAATAATAATACGAACAAAATAATTTAAACACTTAAACGTAAATGCCTAAATTAAAATGAAATTATTAATTAACTAAACTACACACTTGAGCGTAAATAAAATATAACATAACTAAATTAAGAACAATCACACACACACGGCTGCAGAGAAAGAGAGAACGGAAGAGAAAGAGCTACCTGCGGATGGACTATGAGGACGACGGCAAATGAAATACGCCGTCGCTGGCCACAACCCGAGATAACGGGTCCTCTGCAACTGAAATGAGAAGAAAAGATAACAAAGAAGAGAAGAAGAGAAGGGGAAAGCTCGTAGCGCACCAACAAGGTAGGGAAGGCGGGATGAAATCGGTATGGAAAAATAGGAAGAGAACCAAAATAAGAAAAGAAGAAGAAAATGAGGGTTGTCGGTTGAAGAAAAAAGAAGAGCAAGAGATAGTCTTAGTAGGAAAAAGTGTCGGTGCAGATTAACAAAGGAAGGAGAAAAATCTTAGGTTTAAATGCTTAAGTCCAAAACGCATAGCTTTAAGAATAAAATGGCTCATGGGTTGGGTTCATAAAGCACACGACCTTGGGCTAATAAATGAAGTCACATATAAATATATTGTTGCCCAGATGACTAACACAAGAGGGGGGGTAAATTGGGTTATATTATAAAAATTAACACTTATAAATCAAATACACAATATAAAATATAAATAGAATATAAAATAGTAAGAAATATAAAGAGTAGGGTAAGAAAAAGCAAACTCAATATTTTTATGAAGTTCAGCTCTACTGCCTACGTCCTCACCTCAAGCTACCCCTTGAGGATTCTAAATTCACCAGTCAATCTCCTTTAGGTGGAGATAGAAACCTATTACACTTTTGAGCAGCACCGCTCCAAAGAATCCGTGTAGAATACCCTCTACACTTCCAATCACCTCACACTTGGTGATTCAACTATTCCCTGTGTAGAACACTTTCTACACACACAAGGGTTATACGCACCCCCTTACTGATACAAGAGTTGATAGTGGGTAGACTATCAAAGTACACTCCTCAATGAGTGAGATAGAAACAATACAGCGCAACTTATATCTCTCTAAAAAAGAATAAGAATTAAGACTCAAAATTTTAGAAAATAGAGAATGAGAGCTTTGAAAGAATGATGCAAAACTTAGCAATAAATGTGTAAGCTCTTGTTGTGATTTTTGTAAAACTCAAGTGAACTATTTATAGGCAAATGAGTTTTCAATTTCAAATTTGAATTGATTCACATGTCAAATAAGAGCACTATTCACTTTTCAAAAAATTCAAATAAAAACATTTACTTTTTATATTTGTCAAAAACAACTCTATTCATTTTTCAAAAAAATCAAACCTAATATTTTTCTTTTCATACATGACAAAATGAGCATGATTTATTTTTCAACAAATACACAACCATCCTTTAAGATTTTTAAACAAAATCATCTACCTTTTGAATTTATCAAAAAAAACACACAATCACTCTTTAAGACTTTCAAACAAAATATATACATGTCAAATATGATAATCAATCATCTTACAAATTCAAATTTTTATATAAAAAAATATAATTTTCGAAATTATATTGTTTGATGATGTTATGCACATATGAAAAACATAATTTTCAAAACTAAGACATTTAAAGATGTCTTGCATATGTGAAAAAAATAATTTGATATTTTATAAAAAAAAAGTAATTTGGAGCCTTAATCCAATTTTGAATTTTACCAAGAGATGTACAAAAATAATCTATGAGTTTCATTTGTAGACTTATTCTTTTATGTTTGATGTGCGCTTCCCTCTATTGCGTAAATAATTTGAGCTTGAGAATTGAATTTATTTTTTATCATCAAAATCTACACATAGATACGAAATTTGAAACCTTGGATTCAACATATATATATATATATATATACATATATTTGTAGACCCAAAATAGTAGATCACCTAATATCATATATATATATATATTATAATCAATAATGCAAGAGGGGGGGATAAATGAATGACCCCCCTCCAACATGCTCATGTGATCAATCTCCCTCATCGACGACTTTTAATTATGTGCACAGTAATTTTGCATAGTAATTAAAGGCCTATAAATACGAGCATCGGCCGATCGGTTTATGTACACAGAAATAAAAAGAAACGAAGAAAGAAAAGAAAGAAAGAGAAGAGAAAAAGAAAGAAAGGAAGTTCTGGATAAATAAAAAGTTTTAAATATTTTCTCTTACAATGAAAGTTTTTATTCTAGTTTTATAACACGTTATCAGCACAAAGGTTCTACCAATTCTAAAGCTAGTGGTCTTATTCCTCAGTAAGTTTTTCAATATATTATTTGCAGTTTTTGATATATTTTATTGATGATTATTATTTAAAATCTGTTTGAATTTATAAATATATTTTTTTGATACACATATTTATTTCATTATTTATATGTGTAGAAAATGACAAACCTTACAAAATTAGAATTTGTTACTCTTGACATATCTGGAAAAAATTATTTATCCTAGATACTTGATGCTGAAATCCATCTGAATGCTATGAATCTAAGAGAAACAATTAAAGAAGGAAATTAAGCATCCCTGTAAGACCGTGCTAAATCAATGATTTTCCTTCACTACCATCTTCATGAAGAATTAAAATCTGAGTATCTTACAATAAAAGTTCCCTTTATTTTGTGGAATAATTTAAGGAAAAGTTATGAACACCAAAAGACTGTCATCCTCCCAAGATTTCGTTTTGAATGGTTGCACCTAAGGTTGCAAGATTTTAAAAGTGTTAGTGAGTATAGTTCTGCACTTTTTAAAATAAGCTTAGTATTAAAATTATGCGGTGAGAAAATCATCGATGATGATATGCTAGAGAAAACTTCTACTACATTTCATGCCTCGAATATGCTCCTACAACAGCAGTATCGAAAGAGAAAGTTCATGAAATATTCTGAACTTATATTATGTCTTCTAGTAGCTGAGTAGAACAATGGACTCTTATTGGAAAAACCACCAGTCACGCCCTACTGGATCAATATAATTCCTTGAAATGAATGGTAATATGTTTGCATCATTCCCAGAAGTGAATAGTGCATTCTTCAGAAGAAATCGGTGGCTTAGACGTGATAGGAGAATTATAGAAATATTGGTTCCATAAGTGACCACAGTAAAAGGGATAATAATAATATACCGTATCACCAGAAGTGGTACAACTTAGAAAATGATAAAAATTTCCAGAATAATTCTTCAAAAAGAGGTGAAGATGTGTACCATAGATGTGGTATGACTGAACATTGGGTAACTACTTATCGTACGGCTAGACACTTAGTAGATTTATATCAAGCATCAATAAAAGGTAAAAATAAAAAAATTGAAATAAATTTAGTAGAACCATCAGATGATTCATTAGATTCAGTAGATATAGATATCACTCATCTTGATATTTTCGATTTCTTTGAAAATCCTGATGGTAGAATTGATCACCTAATTGGAGATGGAAGTGTTTCACTCAATTAATGTATTTTCTTTATTATTTGTAATAAAAGTTTTGTATATTTTGTAGAATCATGGATCACATTGATGAGTTTTTTATCTCTAAGTTGAATGATAAAGATGTATGTCTGGCTGACAGTGCTACAACTCACACAATTCTTAAAGATAAGAAATATTTTCAAAATCTAACACTAACTAAAACCTATATCCATACCATATCAGATTCATCAGATTTAATTGAGGGCTCCGAAAGAACTTATATTGTGTTACCTAATGGCACCAAATTTTGTATTGATGATATTTTATTTTTCTCACAATCCAGAAAGAATTTATTGAGTTTCAAAAATATACGTCGTAATGATTGTCATATTGAAACGACCAATGAATGCAGTAAAGAGCATCTTTTTATTACTAAAATAATATATGGCCAGAAGCTCGTATTAGAAAACTTGCCTGCTTTATATTCTAAATTGTATTATACAAAAATGAGAACAATTGAATCATATGTAGTAATGTACCAGAAGTGCATTGACCCCAAAATATTTATGACTTGGTATGATCGCTTTGGACATCCAGGATCTATAATGATGAGACGAATTATTGAAAAATCGCATGGGCATTCCTTAAAGAATCAAAAGATATTTCTACCCAATGAATCTCCATGCTTTGCATGTTCTCAAGGTAAGTTGATTATCAGACCATCTCCCTTAAAAGTCATTGTTGAATCTCCATCCTTTTTACAAAGGATTCACGGAGATATATGTGGGCCTATTCATCCATCTAGTGGACCATTTAAATACTTTATGATTTTGATTGATGCATCTAGTCGATGGTCACATGTTTGTCTATTTTCTACTAGAAATGTTATATTTGCTAGACTTCTTACTTAAATAATCAAATTACGAGCACAATTTCCTGAATATCCAATTAAGACCATTCGATTGGATAATGCAGGTGAATTTTCATCTCAAGCTTTTAATAATTATTATATGTCAATAGGAATAGATGTTAAGCATCATGTTGCCCATACACACACTCAAGACTACTTATGAAATCAAGACTACTTGTTTTTGCTTGGGGACATGCTATATTTCATGCAACATCTTTAATTCGCATTAGACCATCTGCATATCATAAATATTCTCCATTACAGCTTGCATTTGGTCAACAACCAAATATTTCTCATCTTCGTACTTTTGGATGTGCTGTAAATATTCCAATTGCATTTCAACAACGTATAAAAATGGGCCCTCAACGTAAATTTTGGATATATGTTGGTTTTGATTCTCCATCTATTATCAGATATCTTGAGCTCCTTAGGGGATATGTTTAAAGCACGTTTTAAGGATTGTCACTTTGACGAATCAACTTTTCCATTAATAGGTAATGAAAATTCGGTACCTGAAGCACGACAAAAAATTACTTGGGATATTAAGGCCCTGTCTCAATTTGATCGTCCTGCAAATGAATGTAAACTAGAAGTTCAGAGGATTATTTATTTGTAAAGTATTGCAAATCAATTACCGGATGTATTTATTGATACTAAACGTGTAGTAAAATCATATATTTCTACTGTTAATGCTTCAGCAAAAATTGAAGTCCCTGAAGGACAAATTGTTAAAACAGCAATAGGTAAATCTAAAACACGCTTGAAGCGTGGAAGACCTATTGGTGCAAAAGACAAAATTTTCAGAAGGAAAAGAATACAAAATGAATTTGGTGATTCTGAAGAACTCATACCCACAATACAGACTATAAATATATTTGATGCTCCTAAAGAGGTTAAATCTTCTATTCCAGAACCTCCTGAAGAGGATACTCCTGAATAGTATAAATCTCCTGGAAAGAGACCTCCTGAAGAGGTGTTTCATGAAATGTTTTCCCCTGAAGAGGAACAGGTACCTGAAAATAATGAGATCTCAATACATTTCATGAGTACTGGAGAAATTCTGAATAGAAATAAAACTGTTGTCGACAACATATTTTCATATAAAATGGTCATTGACATTACCAGAAATAATGAAGGAAGTGAGTCAAGAACCGTCGAAGAATGTCGACGTAGAAATGATTAACCAAAATGGAAAGCAGCTATCGAAGCTGAATTAAACTTGCTATCAAAGTGAGAAGTATTTGGATCTGTTGTGCAAACACCCTGTAATGCCTGTTGGATATAAGTGGGTATTTATACGTAAACGCAATAAGAAAAATGAAATTATGCAGTACAAAGCACGACTTGTTGCACAAGGATTAGAAATGTATTCTCCCGTTATGGATGCAATCACATTTAGATTTTTGATTAGTCTAGTTGTTACAAAAGGATTAGAAATGCGGATGATGGATATGGTCACTGCATATTTATATGGATCCTTAGACCATAATATATATATGAAAATCCCTGAAGGATATAAAATGCCTGAAGCATCTACAAGTACATATAGAAGTATGTATTTTATTAAACTTCAAATATCTTTATATGGGTTAAAGCAATCCGGACGCATGTAGTATAATCGCCTAAGCGAATATTTATTGAAAGAATGATTTGAAAATAATCCTATATATCCATATGTTTTTCTTAAGAAATGAGAATTCGGATTGTCATTATTGCGATTTATGTTGATGATTTAAATATTGTAGGAACTCCTGAAAAGATCTCAAAAACCGCTATATATTTAAATAATGAATTTGAAATGAAAGATTTTGACAAAACAAAACTTTGTCTCGGCCTGCATGAAATTTTTATTCATCAGTCTATGTATACAGAGAAAGTCCTGAAGCATTTTTATATGGACAAAGCCCATCCCCTGAGTACTCCAATGATTGTTCGAATACTTGATGTGAAGAATGATCAATTCTGTCCTTGTGATGACAATGAAGAAATTCTTGGTACTGAAATATCATATCTCAGTGCAATTGGAGCTTTGATGTATCTTGCAAATTGCACTTGGCTTGATATTATATTTTCAGTTAATCTGCTTGCAAGATATAATTCTGCACCAACTCAAAAGCATTGGAATGACATTACATGTCCTTTGTTACCTTCATGGTACAGTTGATATAGGATTATTTTATCAACGTGGATTAAGTCCACAATTGATTGGGTATGCAGATGTAGGTTATCTTTCAGATCCACAAAGAGGTAGATCTCAAACTAGATATTTATTTATTTATGGAGATACTTCCATATCATGGAGATATGTCAAGCAGACACTATCTGCCACATCTTCAAATCACTCAGAGATCATTGCAATTCATGAAGTAAGTAGAGAGTGTATTTGGATGAGATCAGTAATCCATCATATCCAAGAAAAGTGTGGTCTCTCCATGATTAATGAAAGCCCAACAATTTTATATGAAGATAATACTGCTTGTATCACTTAAATCAGATGAGGATATATCAAAAGTGACAGAACCAAATATATTTCACCTAAATTATTTAATACTTACAAACTGCAAGAGAAATGTGAAATTGATGTCAAGCAGATACGATCAAGTGATAATCTGACAGATTTATTCACAAAGACATTACCAACTGCGATATTCAAGAAGATTGTGCATAACATTGGAATGTGAAGACTCAAAAATCTATCATCATGCACTTTTCAGGGGGAGTAAATGTCTTAAAGACTTGTGCTGATTATACTCTTTTTCCTTCGCTGAGGTTTTGTCCCACTGAATTTTCCTTTGCAAGAGTTTAATGAGGTAATCTTAAAGCACTTGGAGGTACATAAGAATTCTGTACTCTTCTTCCTTCACTATTAGTTTTTCTTCCCACTGAGTTTTTCCTTGGCAAGATTTTAACGAGGCAGATTTTTTATGACTGGTCATTCAAGGGGGAGTGTTATAATCGATAATGCAAGAGGGGGGGGGGGGGATAAATGAATGACCCCCCTCCAACACGCCCATGTGATCAATGTCCCCCACCAACGACTTTTAATTATGTGCACAGTAATTTTGTACAATAATTAAAGGCCTACAAATACGAGTATCGGCCGATCGGTTTATGTACATAAAAATAAAAAGAAACGAAGAAAAAAAAGAAAGAAAGAGAAGAGAGAAAGAAAGAAAGGAAGTTTTGGAGAAATAAATAGTTTAAAATATTTTCTCTTGCATAATAGTTTTTATTCTAGTCTTATAACAATATATATATATATATATAAACCAAGCACAACACATAATATATATATGGGCCATCCGTAAATACAATCAAAGAATAAAATAAAACAAAATAAAACACATCCAATTAAAATAAAATAACTTACAACACTTTAATTTAATTACCAACATAATAAAATAGTGAAATTAAATTCCAAGAATTAAATTAAATGCATCACAATAATTTAATAAGAGAAAATAATTAGCTTACAATTAATCATGGAAATAATTTTCTTAAATGAAAATAAAATATCCCAAATATTGCATCACAAGCACAATAAAATAAATAAAAACCAAATGAAACACTACAATTCAATATTAATAAAATAAAATATTTAAAACCCAACAATGAACTAATTTAAATACAAAACATTAATTAATATTAACAAAGCACATCAAATTAAATTCCACGACTTAAAAAAAACATAAAACAATACAATGAAAAACACTTTTAATTTAAAACAAAAGAACCATTAATTATAATAATTTAAATAATCTTTCAATAAAATATACGTAAATATGGGGTATCACATATTTTATCTAGATATGTCTTCAAATTCAAACATTTCAAGAGAAGTCAAAATCTATCTGGAAGTTTATTGTAGCCAGAATCTTGTTTTGGTTTTCAGCCTATATCTAGAGTTTTAAAAGTCAAAATAAAGTAAGCCTAAGTGCATTGTAAATCCAAGATATAGATCTAAAATTTTAATAAGGGTCTAATACCAAAATACGTCTTTATGATGCTCTAAATCTTTATGGAAGTCGGGATCCAAATTTTCAGTAGCAGATAAAGATAGCCTGAACATACTTTAGTATTTTTCTGTAACTTTCTGCTCACATATCAGATGAGTACAATTCTTGATGGGTTGGAAAGATATCAAAAAGGGCTACAACATTGTCTCTAATAAGAATTTCAAAATTCAAACTCTTGAAGAATGTACACGGCTACTAAGTTAAGTCCTAAAAACTAGGTGAAAATCAGAAAAATATTCGGGTTTCTTTCTACCATATATAAGGATATTATTGACACAAAATTGAGGGTTTTTTGGAGTCTAGAGTTCAAGGTCCAGTTTTTAGTTGAGTTTTCAATCTTTGTTTTTCTAAAGAAATAGTGGATTTGGAGAACAGTGGTGAGAAGCGTATGGTTCATCAACCAACTCTAACAAAGAATACTAGTTTTATTCTCTCTCTTTTCAATTTCATTATGAACTAATTTTATTTTCTATAATTTTGATGTAATCTACCATTGAATTCAATTTATATTCCAAGTTGTTTTATTTTTAATATTTTCATAATTGAGTATTTGTTTTTTGTTCTTAATGTTCATAATTTTCTGACCAATTATTGTTCAATTTATTGAATCTCAATGAAAACAAAAGGTGACTTGTGATTTTATCTCTAGGATTAAAAACCATTAGTTGATTGAAAGTAAAGATACTTAATCATGATTAGTGTATTTTTTTAAGAAAAATCTAAATAACTTAATGGGTTTCTAATTAATTAAATTCACATAGAGATTTAGAGTTATTAGCTGGAGATATTTTTAATATTGTTTAAGAGAAAATGTTAAATAGTTAAGGGACTTTTGTCATCAACTTAGGATTATTGGAATTTACTATCTAGGAAGAATAAATTGTAAGAAATTTTCTAGGTGAAATGAAACGCTTTAGATCTATTCTTATTATATTTACTATCTTAGATTTTATGTTCTTTTATTCTTAATTTTTTTAAGTATTTCAATTTAATTTAGATAGCAGAATCTTTCCAATTCTTTTTATTTTCAAAATAGTAACTAATTTAATAATTTTCAGTACTCAATAACACAATTAGTCTTTGTGGGTTTTACATCTATTTTCTTTAAAAAATAGTCCGGTTACTATTCGTTACGATTCTATGTACATGCAGATATTTTTATGCGACTAGTTGTCGCTATTGATATCTGCAACAGATATCCACTTATTGTGTTGCATAGAAATCACTGGAATAGGTTCAATATCGTCGATTCTAAACATCGCCGCAATAGGAGAAATAATCTATGAAACATTTTTGCGGTGATATGGAATCGCTGCAAAAAATGTATTCCATGTTTAACATACACGTTTGGATTGTGTTTTTCCCCCTTGCGCCCATCTACGTTGGTAGTGCTTTGTTTTGACACTTCATCTAGAACAATGTTTATCTTATTAACTCATAATTTATTTATTATTCAAGTTAGTTAGTCGATAAGTATTTCAATGACTAACTTGAAATGAGAAATAAATTATGTGCTAATCAGATGAACATTATAATTAAGTCATGTAAAATAATATTGTCGAACACTTAAAATCTATAATATTATATGTTAATTTCCAGTCATTTTCACCTAAATCCCCTTGAATAAATTGACTTCTTTCAGATCCCTTACTATGTAACACTCATAAAAAATTTATCCAACATCTATACCTTATGATATTAAGCACTTAGAAATAGGAAATATAAAGGAGAAATTGATTAAAGATGTTACAACCCTGCTCTAGAATGGTGGAATTGCTACTTACATGGCTTGTCCTTTTAGAAAATAATTTTAGAAAATGTGGACGGATTTCGTTTGTTTTAAAATCTTTCAGTTCATACCTAGGGTATAAGACTCTACATAATAAAATAAAACTTCGTTTTACAATAAAAGCGGTTTACAATAGAAAAATGTTTGACTTATAAATTAAAAAGGCCACTCTTACATTTTCTCCTTCATAACTAAACTATCGTGCTCTTTCCCTTGAGCCGTATCCGTCTTGACGAGTTCTGCCCATTTAGATCCTATGAAGGGGTAGGGATATACGTAAAAACTAAAATGAGTCGAATACTCATTAAGCATTAGTTTATATCGTTAAAATATAATAACATAGGTTTTCAGTCATGTATTTATCACTCATACATACGTGCATACATACAATACTTGCATTTTTTTTCTAGAATATTACTAGGGGGATTTTTATGAAAAGCATTGGCTTTGTTTCTTTCTGCAAAACGATTTCTCCCACCTCGTGCATTGCCTTCATTTCATTAAGAATATGAAGAATTTTACTTTATATATTCACTTTTTTCAGGCTGTTACACACTACTACGCCCTGTGTGATAGCACTAGCGGATCAACCTTTGGATCTTAATTCCGCTTGTGGTCACGAGTTAGGAATCCATCGGTTTGGAGGCAATATTGGGTGCCTACAAGCATCTCAGCATTGCAATCTGCCCTTTCATTGGTACCCATCATGCATTTCATTCATTCGTTTGTTCATCATTATGACTTTTACGTATTTTCATACAGCATAACATTCATTCATTCAGTTCTTTCTTTATTTAGCTAGTTCATTCATAGAAAAACATCATTTAGAAAGCATACACATGAACTTAAATATCTTCGTACATAGGCATCATTGTAGGGATATCACATAGCATTAGTCATGGCATACATAAGGCATCGATTCATAGGGACATCTTTAAAAAATCTTTCATGGTGTCCATAAAAGCATCGATATACAAAAGCATGAAACAAAAATCTCAAGTTTTCATTTTTTTAAAAAAAAAAGACTATAACCAATAGCTACTACGCATAGACATCCATCACATGCATACAATTACGTACTTGGAGTGCAATAAAATGGCTACCAACAAAGGCTCATACGTACATATACTTTAAAGCTTAGAGTTAGCATCTTAGCATCTTTTCATAATGCATGAATCGTTTTCATAAAGCATTGTAAGAGAGACATTTTCATTTTCATTTCTTTCGTACTTTTTAGAAGGCTCTAGAAATATGAACATAATACTTACTTGGACTCCTTGCTATTCTTATTTCATGTAGTCCAGCAACGTGCGTGTCAGATGGCAACCAACTTATATACATACACATAACTTAGTGTCATTTTCTATCTAGTATACAAGTAACTAAACTAGAAAAAGATCTACACTCCAATTGGGACACTCTCCTACTATCCCTATGTCCTATCACATGACCTTTACTATGCTTTACCTTTGGAGATTAGCTTATGGTTAATACCTCTTCAAAACTCAATGTCCTTGAGTGCTTATCCACTGAAGTGAACTTCATGATTCACCTGAGGGTTAAGAAACTAGGATCTATACCTTACCCTTCTTATTAACCTCATTCTGATGCATAACTTAGATTAACCATGTCATGCATCCCAATCTTAGCCGATACACATAACACCACTGCATCCAAGCCTACAATTAATCATCACCCTCATCCTCATTCATGCATACCACACGACTTTAAACCAATTCTTAGGCCTCAAAGATCGCATACCCTTGCTCAGGATATATTACCCATTATATATGATAAATCCATCTGGTGCACGTGTCTCACCAAATGCCCATGTACCCTATATCTTTATCACCTAAGATCAACATATAATACATTGATCATCTACTTATGTAAACAAGCACTACAGATCAATATGAACCTTCTCCATATTGGTTGGCAAGACTTTTCCTACTTCTCAACGAGTTCATTCCAACACTTGACATTATAAGGTCATTCTCAACTACACTTCCGTTGCGTCACGTAGATTGATACTACTATCGAGTTAGACCATTATCCATCACTTCACATTGCATTATACCTCATGACTTCTGTGCCAACTCTTGACTCGACATGAATGCGATTTCTCACGTACTCTTGTCACATCGTGACACCCTGTTATGTTCTCACTATGTCACTTCATACATATTCCAAGATATAATACATCTACATAGTGACACCGATCACTGGGACTTCCTGTCACATCACAATTGCTATGGGACATTGTTTTATAGTTTACAACACTTCACACGTACAACAGCCATAATACTGTTATATGGTGACTCACGTCACTATGATCACAAGGTCACATTACAATTAGTCTGGGACACTGTTCCACGATTCCCAACACTTCATGTCGGTGCCCCAGCTTGCGCTTGGGATTGTACGCAAATTGTGACGTCGAGGATGAGCGTCTCAAGAAAGTTCACCCCTCATCGTTACATGTAAAGGCATTATATATATATTGTTTGCTTTTATTATATATATATTTTTTTATTTAACAACGCAAGAGCAGTAATTTAACAAAATCTCGCTGCGAAAAAAGGTCAAGCCAAAATCTCCGACAAGGCATTTATGCTTGTCGTACATCACATGGTTAACGAAATATAAACCCAAAATAAACATTTTATACATCAACAGTTAAAGTTACCAATATTAATAGTTCCACAAAAGCACTTCCCAAAACAATGGGAAGATTTCCTCAAAATACATTGGTAATACAAAATAGATGCATTGACGATCCCCCTTCTCCGCCAGACATCCTAGTAGGCGGGTTCTTCCTTTATTTTCTTAAAGTTAGGACCATAATGAAGACGGTCTAAACTTAGACTTGGACCTACGTCACACATCATCCCAGAGGATGATGTAAATAGGCGTCCCCTATGGAGGAGCCCGTCTACTGCTAAAACCAAACAACACCCCGTAGGGCGTAAGTCGTCAAAAAGATAGGTCGTCATAGGAAGCGACTTTGCTGCCCACTGACCCAGCAGGTCTAGGGTCACTAGCTCAGCAGAAGCCATCGTAATCGGGCCCTTGGGGGTCCAATACATCATCTCGAGAGTCGTAATCCGTGGATCCATCTTTCCCTGCAATAACTTCTATCATTCCAAAAGGGGCGATAGTGAAGATAATAAAAAGGGGGGTGAGATTTCGGGAGAAATCTCAGCAAGTACACTAGCATTTTAACTGAAACATCTCAGGCATACAGATAAGTGAACCAAACAATCATAACTGATGCATATGCTATGGATGATCGACTCATGCACATGCTCGTGTAAACTTTCATATAAACTTGCTTCTTTCGGACTTCTTTTCATATACTTGCTTTTCAAATCATTTCCTTAAAAAATTTCATATCTTTTATTCTTTCTTAGGCACCACTTATAAGATACTAATCTTTTCTTATGGCTCGAAAGCACATCTTGTTATGACTTATCGCGTAGCATATATGAGACATGACACGGTTCCCTTAAGCACCGCGTGTTCCCTACTAGTTACCGCATTACCTTAAGGTAAGTGCGTCACGTAGCTTATAGTACGGCAGGTCCTTACACTTTACCCATCTTTGGCACCCACCAGTGTTAGGTGCGACCGTGCTCCGGACACTTTATGGAGCCATACACGGTCCGCCAACTGTTCTTCGTCGATCCATGGGTTTTCACTCAATTTTAAACACTCCTGAGTGAACAGGAAGTTCCATTGGGGCACTACCCTGTCCCAGCCTTTAGGGTTCTTTTAAAACTTAAATTTTTATTTCTTTTTCTTTTTCTTAAAAACATGTTTTGACTCAAAAAACATGCTTTTCATGATTTATACATGGAACATGCAACACTTGCACATTTTCATGTAAAACCCGAGGTGAGCTCGAGTGCACTCATAGCCCATTTTCTTTTCCATCAGGGCGAACTATACAATTCCCTAGTTAACAGTCATACCCTAACACCCAAACTGGGACCTAGGATTGAAATAGAGTACTCGGCCCATGTCCAAACTAATGGGGCCGAAACCACCTAGGATGTTTCCTAGAGTTTTTCATCATCATCTCATTCCAAGTATCCTCCAAGCCTTAAAGGTGTTTAATTAAAATATATACCATTTCTTAAAAGGGTTAACCGAAACCCTATTATCCAATAAATGAATATTTTTACATCCAATCTTGTTTTATTCCAACTTGTTTCATTCACCTTTTTAACTTAAAATATTTTCTACTATTAATTCCTTCAAAATTCCTACCTCAACAAGTGTCTTCTATAAGCTTAAACTAAATAACTCCACAAAATAATCAATATAATTTAATCCTCTAATTTTAACCTTAAACATCATAAGATCCCAAATAAAAACTACTATTCATCACATATACGTTATCACTTCTTTTCATATGCATGCGTACACCACCACAATTCATATTAGTCATATACTTCTCTTTTTCTTTTCTTTCATGTGAATATGTAATTTGTCAATTTTTCATTTCCTTATAACAATGTCCTATTTAAATAAGTCAATCATACTACATATTTCCTTAAGTAAATTTAATCTTAACAACACCAAATTTTATGAGCTTAATACTAAGGTCAAGCATGCATTACCCTCATCATTTCATATAATACTCATGCATTCCATTTCTTTTGCTACTAATACCAAATCCATCATTTATGCTCATATTCTAACCTCATATTAACTTAGAGATTTACACATGAATATTCATACCAAAGACAAGCATTATCACCAATCAATTTAATCCAATCACGACAATACAACAATTAATCCAACGAGCATGATCACCTAGCTATATACAAGAAATATTAAAGAAAAGATGAAAGTATACTTACAATACTCCTATTAGATTTTTGCTTATAATCTGAAAATATACACATAGAACCTCTTATTAAACTAGCTATAAGCATGGATATTCAAAGAGAAACCTTATTTCTTTTTAACTAAAACAATGGTGTCATGTGTGTGTGTTCTTCCTAGGCTTGCATAAGTTTAAGCACTAACCTTTTCCAAAGCAATATCCACTTCAAGACCCTTGATCTTAACTCCACTAACTTAGAACTCTTCAAGTTATGTGGTAAAAGAAAAAGAAGCAATGGTGAGGGCAAATGGATAGCTTAGGCCGAGAGGTGGAGAAAATGGGATAGAGATGTGTTTGCCTTATGTCCAAATGAAAGAAGTCAAGGAAAGTATGCATAGGGTCACACGGTCAAACCCTCCCACTAGGGTCTTTGGTACACATTTTACTATTCTTAGGTATGGCCAATGATGGATTGAAAGATTGACATCACTAGGCCATTCCAAGATCACGTCTTGGCCATACCTTGGAGGATTTGATTCTCCCCCTCACTTGCTATGGCCGGCGCCCTCCTTGGGTGTTTGGTCTCCATTTTCTTGCACTTCACTCAATCACCTTCCCTCTAAATAATCTCAAGGCCATGCTTTTTGGGATTTGGGCAATGCATGGTTCGGCCAAGGCCTCCCTTGCTTCAACCCAAACCTTCCCATTTCCTTTGTCTCCTTCCTTTGTCATCTCAATCACTTACACACACCATACCTCTCTTCACATCACCATACCTTCTTACACTTTGTACTTTATCCACTTACACATTTCTCTCATGTCTCATCAACTATTGGTGGCAACAATCCATGAAGATCCTCCAAGGAGCTCATGCAATGCTTCCACCGAATTCCCTTCCTCCATTCATCCATCCTTCTTCTCATGCCACTTGTCACATTCTCATGCAATATGACTTCTATTGGAAAGTCAAGGGATGGTGCATTGTACTTCCAAGATCTTATGACAGGAAAATCTCTTTGTTGAACCCCAAGGTTTCAAGTCTTGTATCTACGTATAAATTTTGATGATAACAAATAATATTTAAAACTCAAGCTCAAGTTGTCTACGCATGAAGGGAGCTAAACACATCAAGAAATCAAGTATGAGCAAGAAAGAAATCAAGTCTACAAATCAATCTCATAGATTATTTTTGTACATCTCTTGATAAAATTTGAAATTTGATTAAGACTCCAAATTACTCTTTTTTTCTCATAAAGCATCAAATTACTTTTTTCACATATGCAAGATATTTTTAAATGTCTTAGTTTTGAAAATTATGTTTTTCACATGTGCATAATATCGTCAAACAAAATAATTTTGAAATTATATTTTTTTATAAAAAATTGAATTTATAAGATGATTGATTATCATATTTGACATGTGCATATTTTGTTTGAAAGTCTTGAAGGGAGGTGGTGTGTTTTTTTGACAAATGCAAAAGGTAGATGATTTTATTTGAAAATCTTAAAGGGTGGTTGTGTGTTTTTTTGACAAATGCAAAAGATAGATGATTTGTTTGAAAATCTTAAAGGGTGGCTGTATGTTTTTTTAACATATGCAAAAAGAAGATAATTTGGCTTGAAAAATAAATCATGCTCATTTTGTCATGTATGAAAAACAAAAGATTTGATTTGATTTCTTTGAAAAATGAATGGAGTTGTCTTTGACAAATGCAAAAAGGAAATGCTTTTATTTGAATTTTTTGAAAAGTGAATAGTGCTCTTATTTGACATGTGAATCTTTTCAAATTTGAAATTGAAAACTCATTTGCCTATAAATAGCTCACTTGAGTTTTGCAAAAATCACAACAAGAGCTTACACATCTATTGCTAAGTTTTGCATTATTCTTTTAAAACTCTCATTCTCTCTTTTCTAAAGTTTTGAACATTAATTCTTGTTCTTTTTTAGAGAGATATAGGTTGAGCTGTATTGTTTCTATCTCACTCATTGAGGAGTGTATTTTGATAGTCTACCCACTATCAACTCTTGTATTTGTAAGAGGGTGCGTATAACCCTTGTGTGTGTAGAAGGTATTCTACACAAGGAATAGTTGAATCACCAAGTGTGAGGTGATTGGAAGTAAGAGGGTGCGTATAACCCTTATGTGTGTAGAAAGTGTTTGTAATAACCCGGATTTTTAGACATCCGCTTAATTTTCATGTGTGGGATGATTATGTTTCACCAAAACCATTTTTAGGAATTTTGGGATATATGTATAGGATTCTTATATTGAAAGATTAGGAGTAGATTTGGGTATAATTGTGACTTGTGTTAAGGTCAAAAAGTGCCTAGACCCGAGATCTCGCTCAACTCTCGCTTGATGTCTGGCTCGAGCGAAATACAGGGACAGACAGACGTCTTTTAGTAGAATGGTCATAACTTGCTCATTTGATGTCGGATTTGAGTGATTCAAGAGGCTATGGAAAGCTAAGAGGAATATCTACAACTTTTATGTTTTGAGGTTTAAGAGATATGGACTTAATAAAATAAGAAATAGAGATTGAAGTATTAGGTCTGAATTGGAGATAGATGAGCATTGACTTGAAGTTGACTAAGAACATTGGATAAGATTAAGCCTTTGAATTATTTTCTTAGTTATCCTAAGATCTGGACAAGTATGTATAGATATGGAAAATGAGGAGATTTTATTTAGTGAATTTCTTGTGAAATAAGATGAATCATCTATCCAACACTTGGTGTGCCCGGATTGGTGTTCTCGGGCTTATATGTCGAGTTTTATTAGAAAAATCATAACTTGGTCATACGAACTCCAAATGAAGTGATTCCAGTTCCTATAGAACATTAAGACATAGATATATAACTTTTATGATTGGAGGTTTTATATAATCGAAGTTTATCAATGGATTAATCTGGCTGGAATGGGACTGATCTGTTTTAAGTGCAAACTGGAGGCCGAAAATGAATCACTCCACCACCTCACCTTAGATGTTCGAATTTGATTGGTTCTCCTCATGGTTATCTGCTAGATACATGTATGAGAGCAGGTGTTAGGTGGAGAAAGAGCTTCTAGAAGAATAATTAGTTTAAAACCAAGCAAGAGTGAAGGACTAATCTGATTAGCCAAAACAGTCAACTATCCCCTTTGTTTCCAACCAATTGGTAACCAAACCTTGGGAATTAGGTGATGAGATATTTTCCAGCCACTCTAAGGGTACCAAGGAAGTCTTGGACGTGGGGCAAAAGGTGAAGAAGAAGTTCTAGAAGTCTTGGGGATGCAAGGAAGACCAATAGCCAGCTAAGCTCATCTTGGGTATTTTAGACTTTTTGGAGCTTACTTTTATATCTATATTTGGTGATTATTTGGGGCCATTGATCTAAGATAATTTTAGATGAGGAAGAAGCTTAACCATAGGATGAAAATCTTTGGAGATTATGGGAGATATGGATGAGGATTAGATTAACCAAAGCTGGACAACATGTCATGCCCATACACGGTTTGAGCTAACCAAGGGCCTTGGTTTGTTTTCCTTCTCTTCTTCCCCAAGCCATCTATTCCTCTATATATATAGCCATCTTCAGATCATAGGAGACCTTTTGGGGAGGAGAAACTCACGTACACTTGGAGAGAAAAGCCAAAGAAAAAGCCTCCTTAACCCTTGAACCTCCAAACATCTCCTAAGTGAGCTAAGTGAGTGCTTTGAGGAGAAATGTTGCAAGGACTAGTTGGATCATTCAACCAAGCTTTGGAGAAACTTGTAAGTATACAATTTAACTTAATCTTAGCATAGAATAGGTAGATTATTGATGGAATTAAGTTTGTTGTTGGTTGGAGCTTGAATTTGGCTTATATGATGTGTTTGGAATCTATGGTGTTTTGGGTATGATTTGGTGATTGTAAAATGTTAGGAAAATTATAAGGACCTAGAATTATGGTTTAATAAGTAAAAATAAGGTTGATGTGAAAAGATTGCTTGGTTTGGGTTGAAAAACCCCATGAGCCGTGATCTCGCTCGACTGTCGCTCGATACCCCACTCGAGCGAGTTCCAACCCGTGACTTCGCTCGACGCTCGCTCGACACCCGCTCGAGCGAGATGCCTTGTTTTGCTTAGATTCAGGGTTTTTCCCGGAATAGAATTAGTATCTTAAATGGAAGGAGTTTTAGGTAATAAACTCATAAGAATAAGAAAAGATATGGTATGGCCCGACCACGGGTGATAATAGTGGATATTAGTAATGACTTGTGAGAATAAAGGTTTTAAGATAAGAATGAAAAGCATATGCATGAACATGAGTTAGTCACGTCATGACGGGGACGGCGATACGTAACGCCCGTATGACTGACGTGCCGGCAGGGACGGCGATACGTAACGCCTGTCGTAAGAATAAGAATTATGTCATGACGGGGACGGCGATACGTAACGCCCGTAGGATTGACATGATTAGCGGGGACGGCGAGACGTAACGCCCGCTATGATAAGAATGCTTACGTCATTTCGGGGACGGCGAGACGTAACGCCCGAATGACTGGTAAGTTGACGGGGACGCCTGTCATATATGTGAAATATGTTTCGTGTCATGACGGGGACGGCGAGACGTAACGCCCGGACGATTGACACGAGACTCATCATAACGGAGACGGCGATACGCAACGCCCGGATGAATGATGAGTGTATGTATGATTGATAAGTTAGTCACGTCATGACGGGGACGGCGATACGTAACGCCCGTATGACTGACGTGCCGACAGGGACGGCGATACGTAACGCCTGTCGAGGTAATGCAATAAGTAGATCCCGATGGGGACGGCGAGACGTAACGCCCATCGAGGATAAGAAATAAAAGAAACCTATAAGGTTAAGAAGTAAAGTGGAAAGTACAAGTATAAGTATAAGTATTAAGTATGTGATGATGGGTCTAGCTAAGATCTAAGTTTGTATGTGATGATGGGTCTAGTTAAGATCTGAGTAAGTATGTGATGATGGGTCTAGCTAAGATCTAAGTTTGTATGTGATGATGGGTCTAGTTAAGATCTGAGTTTGTATGTGATGATGGGTCTAGCTAAGATTTAAGTTTGTATGGTAAGATGGGTAATTGACTTGTGAAGTTCCATAAAGTATTCTTATAAGTGATATGTTGATGAGTATGATTATGTATGGTGATAGTTGAGGTTATCTATGCTTTATTTCGTTAACTGTGTACTTACTGAGATTTCTTGTAAATCTCACTCTTTTATGTTTTATCTATTTTATCTATCATTCCTTATGGAATGATAGATGTTGTTGCAGGGATAGATAAATTGCATTAAGACCCGATCAGCACGGGAGATTCTGAGGTACCCTGAGGGTCCTATGGAATGCTCCTCTCCGGTTGAGATGATCCCATGTACGTGATCAAGTAAAGAAGTAAGAGTACTAGATGATGGTGGGATATGAGTTTTGTTTAGAGAAAACTAACTGGGTTATGTAAGAGTAAATACAGAATATTGTTGTAAATACAATGTTATGAGAAGTATAATTATAGTATGCCATGTGGTCTATTGATGCGAGAGTTAGATCTCTTTGCACATATTGGGAATTTACTTCTTCCAGCTGCGATCGGTAAAGCTTAGATGCATGCATGCTGCTTTTTATGTTTACGTAGGATAAGTAGCCTTGTGTTGCTTGTCCGGATGCGTCGATTTGCGTTGTAATCAATGCGAAAAATCGGGGCGTGACAGTGTTCTACACAGGGAATAGTTGAATCACCAAGTGTGAGGTAATTGGAAGTGTAGAAGGTGTTCTACATGGATTCTTTGGAGCGGTGTTGCTCAAAGGTATAATAGGTTTCTATCTCCACCTAAAAGAGATTGACTAGTGAATTTGGGATCTTCAAGGGGTAGCTTGAGGCGAGGACGTAGGCAGTGGGGCTGAACCTCGTAAAAATACTGAGTTTGCTTTTTCTTATCCTACTCTTTACATTTCTTACTGTTTTATATTCTGTTTATATTTTATATTGTGTATTTGATTTATAAGTATTAATTTTTATAATATAACCCAATTCACCCTCCCTCTTGTATTAGTCATCTGGGCAACAATTGGTATCAGAGCAAGGACTCTGTTATAAGATTAACTATCTGTTAAGTTAAGATCATATGGCTAACATTGTAGCTACTTTCGTTGAAAGTCAATCTAGTAGTCGACCTCCGCTATTTTGTGGAGATAATTATACTTTCTAGAAAACTAAAATGAGAATATTTCTTTAGTCTCAAGATCAAGAAATTTGGAAATGTATTGTAAATGGGCCTTATATTCCCACAAAAACTGTTGATGGAGTGAAGGTTAAAAAGGAAGGGGAAGAGTTTGATCGCAAAGACGATAGATTTTATACTGTGAATGTAATAGCTATGAATTTTCTATATAATGCTCTCAATGGTAATGAATTTAACAGAATAATGACTTGCAGGACAGCAAAGGAAACTTGGGACAACTTGGAAGTAACGTATGAAGGAACTTCGCAAGTTAAAGGATCAAAAATTTATATTCTTACGCATGAATATGAAATGTTCAAAATGAATGATGATGAATCTATCTCTTCTATGTATACTCGTTTTACTAATATTTTAAATAGTTTGATATCTCTTGGTAAAGTTTATTCCAGCTTAGAGATAGTAAGAAAAGTTTTCAACTACTTGCCAAAACGTTGGGAATTAAAAGTAACGGCAATTTTTGAAGTTAGAGATCTTAAAAAATTCGAAGTAAATGAACTCATCGGGTCACTTATTACCCATAAGTACATATTGAAAAAAGGAAAAGAAGAAGGACAGCAAAAGAAGAGCTTGGTACTTAAAGCCATTCCTCATGAAAGTGAAAGCAATAGAAATGAAGAAAGCGATGACGAAGAGATTGCAAATCTTTGTCTTATGGGTAAAGATGATCTTGAGGTAACAAATATCGAAAATATTAAAAATCCTTCGTATGAAGAATTGTAAAATGTTTTAGAAGAAGTATATGAGGAACTTGAAAAATTGGGTATCAAGTATACCATTTTGAAAAAGAAAAATTCTTCTTTAACAAATGAAATTGATGTTTTAAGAAAAGATAATATAGTTTTAAACGATGAAAATAATGAGCTGAAAAAGAAAGTGGCTGATTTAGAAAAGATTGTTGAAAACTTTACAAATGGAAAAAGAAACTTTGAAAAACTTCTTGGTAGTCAAAGATGTGTTTTTGATAAGGTAGGTTTGGGATACATGCCAAAAGAAAAACTCAAACCCTATAAAAATTTCTTTGATAAACCGATTAAATCAAAATCAAATTTTCAAAATTCTTTTCATAAAAATAGATTTTTCAAAGAAAAATATTATTACAATCACCCAAGGTTTTCAAATATGTCATATGTTATTTGTAATTTTTGCAATAGAAATGGTCATAATTATCACGCTTGTCCTATTAGAAGAAAACATACATTGACTATTAGGGCCATATGGGTACCAAAGAATCTTGTTTATTCTAATACTAATAAATAAAGGACACAAAGAACTTGGGTACCAAGAATTTTTTTTAATTACTTTTGTAGGTATGCATGAAGTATTCTACAGGTAAAAATAAATGGTTTTTAGACAACAGATACTCAAGATACATGACAGAAGACAAAACTAAATTCATTGACTTCACTTCTAAAGAAAAAGGATGCGTGACATTTGGAGACATTTCAAAAGGGAAGATCATGGAAATAGAAGGAAAGATCATCAAGACTTAGTACAAGATGCAACCAAATAATGGAAACATGTGAAAGATTATCCAGCGGAATAAATTCTAGGAGAACCTTCACGAGGTGTAAGTATTCGATCATCTCTTAGAAATATTTGTAATCACACTCTTTTTCTATTTGAACCCAAAATATTGATGAAACATTTATTGATAAATCATAGATTCTAGTTGTGCAAGAAGGGCTAAATCAATTTGAAAGAAATAATGTATGGACACTTGTTTCTAGACCCAAAAATCATGTTGTTATTGGAACAAAATGAGTTTTTAGAAATAAGAAAGATGAGTCTAGAATCATTACTAGAAACAAGACTCGACTTGTAGCCCAAGATTTCAATCAAGAGAAAGGAATCGATTATGATGAAACGTATGCACCTGTCGAAAGATTATAAGCTATTCGAATGTTACTTACATATGCATGTTATAAAAATTTCAAACTTTTTCAAATGGATGTTAAACGTGTTTTCTTAAATGGTTTTATAAATGAAGAGTTATATGTTGAGCAACCTCCAGGTTTTGAAAATCATATTTCTCCTAATCATGTTTTTAAACTCACAAAAGCATTATATGGATTCAAACAAGCTCCTAGAGTTTGGTATGAGAGGCTCAGTAGTTTTTTTATTGAAAAATGTTTTTCAAGAGGAAAGATCGATACAACTCTTTTCATCAAATATAAATAGGATGATATTCTTCTAGTTCAAATTTATGTAGATGATATAATATTTGGTGCTACTAATGAAAATATGTGCCAAGATTTTGCTAAGAGTATGCAGGAAGAATTTGAAATGAGCATGATGGGAGAACTTAATTTCTTTCTCAGATTGCAAATCAAGCAAGCAAAAAGTAGAACATTTATTAATCAGTCAAGCATATCAAAGAGTTACTCAAAATTTGAGATGGAATATGCGAAGGTAATTGGAATATCAATGAGTCTAACCACTAAACTTGATAAAGATGAAAGCGGTAAACTAGTTAACTCAAAGGTATATCGAGGTATGATTGGTAGTTTATTATATTTGATAACTAGTAGACCTGATATTATATTCAGTGTATGTTTATGTGCATGTTTTCAATCATTTCCAAAACAATTTCATTTGATTGCAGTTAAGCAGATTTTTAGATATTTTGCCGGTACCATTGACTTAGAGTTATGGTATCCTAAACACACTTTTTTCGATTTTATTAGTTATTCAGGTACCGATTATACTGGTTGCAAAGATGATCGAAAAAGTACTAGTAGAACATGTCATTTCTTAGATCATGCACTTGTTTCATGATTTAGTAAAATGAAAATTTCGTTGCATTATGTACTATTGAGGTAGAGTATATTGCTGTAGGCAGTTGTTGTGCTCAAGTTCTTTACATGAAGCAACAACTTGAGGATTTTAAACTTATGTACAATCACATTCCAATCAAATGTGATAATACAAGTGCTATAAATCTTTCAAAGAATCTAATACAACATTCTCGAACCAAACATATTGAAATTAGATATCATTTTCTTAGAGATCATGTACAGAAGGGCGATATTGTATTAGAATTCACTAGTACACATGATCAATTGGCAGACATTTTCACAAAACCCCTACCAGAAGATAAACTATACATGATGAGAAGAGAAATAGAAATTATACATGCCATGAATATCTGCTAGATACTTTTATTCCATTATCTCAAATGACCTACAGAAACTTGAGACGTTTAGCCTCATCATTCAAATGCATTTGCTCCTCATAAATCATCATTCCATCCTTGTCTAAAGGATTAGACAATCGAAATGCAGAGGCAAGTAAGGATTTTAAATCCTTATTCTGTTGTTTTAAATCTACTATTTTTTTGTTAGACTCTTGAACAAGTCGTTGAAGAATATTGATCTTCTCATTAAGCTTCTCCATCTCGCGAGTTTTGGACTGCAACCGAGCGGAAAAAGCAACACTGGAATATGAGTTTCGAGTCCCGAGATCCACAAGCTCGTAAATGGCATCATGATCTGATTTATTAGCCAAATCAGTGTTTTGCTGCTTCATGGCACCTACGACAGATGCAGAAATAGATTGATCACGAAAAGCACTGAAAGAAAATTGATGAGCCATTAAGATTTTGTAAAGTGAGCATGAAGATGAACTACAGCAATGAGAAGAAGATTTGATGCGGATTAGATAAAGTTAAGGATTGCTTTTATAAAGATGGAAATAAGTAGAAGACAAACTATCATCTCTTCAAATCTTACTTAGTTAAGCTTACAAGATATGCCGGATGCATATTGTCAAAAGTTACCGAACTAAGCTAGCGAGATTAATTATAATTGTCTCTATTTATCTCGTGAAACGCTGCCATTATCTGCTGATGTTGACTCTGTGCTTGAACTCTTACTCGTTCCGATTCCTCTATTTGAAGTTTCAGAACACGAGCGAATTCCGTCAAATCTTTATTTTCTTGCTTTAATCTCTTATTCTTTCTACCTTTATTTGCAAGCTTTTGATGCAGAACAAATATTTGATTGTTAAGTCGATCAACCTCATTTGCCCTCGCTAGTAATCTCCGAGACATGATCGTAACGGAGGCAGCATATTGAGCACTAAGAGTTCTTGATGCTGCAACAATCTCAGAATCAGTTCTATTTAAAAAATGCATCTCTACTTCTATCATGGTGTTGACAACCTCATGAGATAAAATGACTGGTTGAGACGGTTCCTGATTCAAATCCGAAAGATTATTAGACGAAATTTTCTCTTCCATTTTATCGTTTTGAATAAACAGAAACTGGATCAATGAGTGGTGTGAAAGTTTATTTGAGTATCCGACAGGTGAAAATGGTCTTTTAAACAGCAACTTTCAAATCTCGATAATATTTAATTTTTCAACAATATCACGCGGATTTGAATCTGCTTCCGCACCGACTACTAGAGCTAGGCCTCCAACCTTTGCAGGTTTTGTCGGACACGCGTGGCTCCGCACTGAATTGTCAGAGTTAGACTTCCAACCTTTGCAGGTTTTGTCAGACATGCATGGCTCTGCTCCGAATTGTCAGAGCTAGGCCTGCAGCTTTTACTGCCTTTGTCGGACATGGATAATTTTACTTATTCAACTTCAAATCTCTGCAACATCTAATTCGTCAATAACATTAAGCGGATTTAAATCTTCTTTCGCACCGAGACAATAAAGTTCAGCTCCAGCCTTTGCAGTTTTTGTCGGGCAGGGATGGTTCCAATTATTCAACTCTCTACAGCTTCTACTAACGCACCGTTTTATTTGGTTATCACTTATTGCGGGAAAAAAAAATCTTATTGAAATTAATTGCGGTTCCTTTTTAATGATGCCAAAAGGGGGAGAAGTTTTAGACGTAAATATTTAGATTTTTAACTCTGTTATATATGCTGGAATTATGTTTATCTATTACTTGAAAAACTAACGCATATTCTCAGGGGGAACTTAAGTATTACTGCAGGTTGCAGATTTCTACTAAGTATTTGTCATCATCAAAAAGGAGGAGGTTGTTGAACCCAAGGTTTCAAGTCTCATATCTACGTATAAATTTTGATGATAACAAATAATATTTAAAACTCAAGCTTAAGTTGTCTACGCATGAAGGGAGCTAAATACATCAAGAAATCAAGCATGAGCAAGAAAGAGATCAAGTCTACAAATAAAGCTCATAGATTATTTTTGTACATCTCTTGATAAAATTCGAAATTGGATCAAGGCTCCATATTACTCTTTTTTTCTCATAAAACATCAAATTACTTTTTTCACATATGCAAGACATTTTTAAATGTCTTAGTTTTGAAAATTATGTTTTTCACATGTGCATAACATCATCAAACAAAATAATTTCGAAAATTATATTTTTTATAAAAATTTGAATTTATAAGATGATTGATTATCATATTTGACATGTGCATATTTTGTTTGAAAGTCTTGAAGGGAGGTGGTGTGTTTTTTTGACAAATACAAAAGGTAGATGATTTTATTTGAAAATTTTAAAGGGTGGTTATGTGTTTTTTTGACAAATGTAAAAGATAGATGATTTGTTTGAAAATCCTAAAGGGTGGTTGTGTGTTTTTTTGATATATGCAAAAAGAAGATGATTTGGTTTAAAAAATAAATCATGCTCATTTTGTCATGTATGAAAAATAAAAAATTAGGTTTGATTTCTTTGAAAAATGAATGGAGTTGTCTTTGACAAATGCAAAAAGGAAATGCTTTTATTTGAATTTTTTGAAAAGTAAATAATGCTCTTATTTGACATGTGAATCTTTTCAAATTTGGAATTGAAAACTCATTTGCCTATAAATAGCTCACTTGAGTTTTGTAAAAATCACAACAAGAGCTACACATCTATTGCTAAGTTTTGCATCATTCTTTTAAAGCTCTCATTCTCTCTTGTCTAAAGTTTTGAATCTTAATTCTTGTTCTTTTTGAGAGAGATATAGGTTAAGCTATATTGTTTCTATCTCACTCATTGAGGAGTGTACTTTGATAGTCTACCCATTATCAACTCTTGTATTTGTAAGAGGGTGCGTATAACCCTTATGTGTGTAGAAGGTGTTCTACACAGGGAATAGTTGAATCACCAAGTGTGAAGTGATTAGAAGTAAGAGGGTGCGTATAACCCTTGTGTGTTTAGAATGTGTTCTACACAGGGAATAGTTGAATCACCAAGTGTGAGGTGATTGGAAGTGTAGAGGGTGTTCTACACGGATTCTTTGAAGTAGTGCTGCTCAAAGGTGTAATAGGTTTCTATCTCCACCTAAATGAGATTGACTAGTGAATTTGGGATCCTCAAGGGTTAGCTTGAGGCGAGAAAGTAGGCAGTGGGACCGAACCTCGTAAAAATACTGAGTTTTCTTTTTCTTACCCTACTCTTTACATTTCTTACTACTTTATATTCTGTTTATATTTTATATTGTGTATTTGATTTATAAATATTAATTTTTATAATATAACCCAATTCACCCCCCCTCTTGTGTTAGTCATCTGGGCAACAATTCTCTTCATGAGATTCCACACTCCATCCTACATGGCACCTACTAGTCAACTCTCACCCACTAGCGATTTCCTACTAGTCTTGGATGACTCTCTAGGGTTTCTCTACAAGTGACATGTGTCTCTAATGTGGGCTTGGTGGGTCATGAGTTCATCTCATGGGCTTGTGGGCTTACTACTACTCTCTTGGCCCATTCACTCAATCCATGCCTCCAAGGTTTCACTTCCAAGCCCATCTCTTTAGGACTTATTCTTATAAATTATCACTCATCTCTTATATTAGTGTTTAACTAAACATTTAAATTAAGACGAGAATTTTAGGACTGTTACACTTCACATGCATGGAATCGATGCAACAATATGGTAATATTATGAATCCTTAACTCTATTTCTTTCAAAACTTCAGCAAGTATATTATACATCAATACCACACATAAGATCTGGAATGATCTCAATGAGTATTTTTCTCAAAAAAATGGACCACGAAATTTTCAATTATAAAAATCGATTTCGACTTTATTTCAAAGTTAGATGATTGTTAGTGCATATTTCACTAAATTGAATGGTCTTTGGGATGAGTTGATTAATTACAAACCTATTCCGGTTTGTACTTGTGGAGCTCTTAAAACTCTTACCTCATACGTTCAACAAGAATGTTTCCTTCAGTTCCTTGTTGGATTGAACGAGTCCTACGCTTCCGCTAGAGCTCAAATACTACTAATGGAGCATCTGCCTCCTCTTAACAAGGTGTTTAGCCTTGTTTTACAAGAGGAACAACATCGTGAGATATCTGTTCCCCTTGTTGCTCCACATGAAAATCATGCTTTTGTTCTTGATGCTAACCAATCTGTGAAGCCTGTGCTTAAGAAGAAACGTCTTGTATGCAAGTATTGTGGTGCTGTAGAACATGTGATTGAGAAGTGTTTCAAGCTCCATGGATTTCTCCCTGGATAAAAGTTCAAACCAAGGCAACAGTTCATAGCTAATCAAGTTGTCTCTAACAACACTTTTTTGGTTGCATCTCTTTTCTCTTTAACTAGGTCTAAATATCAACAGTTATTAGCTATGGTTCAATTATCCGATTCTGTTCCCTCATAACACATTGTAAAAGGTTCTTTCATCTACATCACAGGCTGGTATAAATTCTTTTAGTTCTTATTTTCATCAGTTTTTTCCACTACTCGTTATGTACCTACTAATGTTGATTCCTTTGTTTGGGTCCTTGATTCCAATGCAACAAATCATATGGTTCCATCCATATCTTTTTTTCCACTTGTATTCCAATTCTTAACATTTTAGTTAAACTTTCTAATGGTCAAAGTGTCTCTATTACATACATTGGCATTATCCACATCTTTAAAGATTTAATTCTTAGAGATGTTCTTTGCATTCCTATTTTTTTTTCCTTCAAATTGAGTTCTGTTAGCAAGTTAACTTCAGATCTAATTTGTTGTTTGCCTTCTTTTTTATTCTAACTATGTCTTCATACAGGATCTAAATCACTGGAAGCTGATTGGAGTGGGTAGACACAAGGGAGGCCTCTATTTCTCGCAAAATTAGGCTCTTTAATTAGTGATTTTCATCACTCCAGATCTGTACCTTCTATTACCTTAGCTAAACAGTCATTTACTTGTTTCAAAACATTAAAGATTGCGTTGTTTGATCTTTGGCATCATAGATTAGGTCATCCTTCTATTTCAAGGATGAAGTTGTTACATAAAACTATTCTATGTCTTCAAGTTGTAGATTCTGATTTTCCATATCTTGTATGTCCCTTAGCAAAACAAAAAAAATTACCATTTCCTAATAGCTCTCATATTTTAGAATCTCCTTTTGATTTGATTCATTGTGATGTGTGGGGTGCATTTTCTACTCTTACAATTGCAGGTCACTTTTTTTTAACAATTGTTGATGATTGTACACAAGCCCCATAGATTTATCTTTTGAAATGCAAATCTGAAGTGTCTTCTCTTAGTCCTCAGTTTTTCAAGCTTATTAAAACTCAGTTTGACACAAAAGTTAAGAAAATTTGTACTGATCATGGTACTGAAATTTTTTTAACTTCTTTCCTCAAATCTAAATGTGTTATTCACCATTTCAGTTGTGTTGATACTCCTTAACAGAATTTTATTATTGTGCGTAAATATCAACATCTTTTAAATGTAATCTCGGGCGTTAATGTTCTGATATGGTTTACCACTTATTTTTTGAGGTGATGCACTTCCTATAGCCACATATTTAATAAACAGACTACCTACACCTATCCTAGGTAGCAAGTCACCATGTGAGTTGCTTTTTCATTCACCTCTCACTTATGAGCATCTTAGAACATTTGGTTGCCTTTGTTTCACTTCCTCTCTTCTTCGAACACATCCAAATTTGATCTTAGAGCATGACAGTGCATGTTTCTTGGTTACCCTTTTGGTATAAAGGGTTACAAATTGTTAGATTTTAATACCAGCACTACATTTGTCTCCAGAAATATAATCTTTCATGAGCATGTTTTTTCTATAAACATTCCATTCCATTACCATTTATTTCCTCTATTCCTTCCACTTCAATGCATTTTAATAATGATATTCCATTACCTATTTTAAGTCCAATCTCAATTTTTGATCAACTTAATGTAATTTCAATTGTTCTTGAGTAGTCTTCTCTTTCGAATGTAGCTTCCCACACTATTAGGGATGTTGTTGACACTCTACCTACCTCACAAATAGTCCCTTCCCCACTATCATAGTCTTGTCCAGCCCCTGTTATTTCAGTTCCAGATTCCCAAACACCTGTTATTCCAGTTCATAGGTCCTCTTTAATTAAAGAAACACCTGGTTATTTGCATAATTACTATTATAACTCTCTTGCTACACGTTCTGCATCAACTTCCACAAGTTCTCCTCATATACCAGTAGGTATTTCTTATGATCTCAATTCTTTCCTTTCTTATCATAGATTATCTTCTAAACACTAGTCATCTGCTTTAGCCATTACTACTAATATAGAACTTGAGTTTTATCATCAGGCAGTCAAGCATCCTCATTGGAGAAATGCTTTGGTTGCCTAGATTATAGCCTTAGAAAATAATAACACTTGGACAATTGTTTCTTTACCTCCTAGAAAGAAACCTGTTGGATGTAAATGGGTCTATATGATCAAGTATAAAGCTGACAGTTCTATTGAGCGTTATAAAACACGTTTGGTTGCTAAGGGCTACACCCAAAATGAAGGTTTAGACTATTCTAAAACTTTTTCTCCTATAGCAAAAATGGCTATTGTTCATACTCTTCTTGCTATAACTATTGTTCATAACTGGTTTTAGCCCAACTTGATGTGAACAACGCTTTTCATGGTGATTTACTTAAGTTTATATGGCTCTTCCTTCTGCGTTTCACACTAAGATCCCTTTGGAAAGAGTAAATAGTGAGTAATCAATCTTAAATTGGCTAAAACCAAGTTCAATAAGGGTATTAGAAAACTTGGAATCTTTTATTGCACTACTTGTATATATCGATGATATTCTCATTGCTAGTAATGATCTTCATGCTGTTGATGAATTGAAGACGTTATTGGACAACAAATTCAAGTTGAAAGATCTCAATCAACTCAAGTACCTCCTTGGTTTGGAAGTTGCAAGATTCTCACAAGGCATTTCTTTATGCCAAAGAAAGTATGCCTTGATAATTTTACAAGTTGTTAGGTTTCTTAGAGTAAAACCTTCATCTTTTCCCATAGAGAAAAATCTAAAACTTAGTTGGAATACTAGTGATTTGTTGGAAAATCCAACTATTTTTAGAAGATTGATTGGAAGATTATTATATTTAATAATTACACAGCTAGATTTAACTTTTTCTATACATAAGCTTAATTAGTATGTGGATAAGCCTCGTGAGCCTCATTTGCAAGCAACTTCTCATATATTGCAATATGTTAAATTTACTCGAAGCCATAGATTTATTTTCTAGCCACTTCTTCTCTTCACATATACCAATTGAGATTCTTGTCTGGATACTCAAAGATTCACTACTAGATATTGTGTTTTTCTTGGAGATTCTTTGATCTCATGGAAATTTAAGAAACAACAAACAGTCTCTAGATCATTTGCAGAGGCCTAATATCGATCTATGGCTACAACAGCTTGTGAAATAGTTTGACTTCTAACTTTACATTCAGATTTTCGAGTTTCTCACACTAATAGTGCTCATTTGTTTTGTGATAGTACAACTGCTCTTCATATTGCCGCTAACCCTATTTTTCACGAATGCACAAAACATATTGAGCATGACTGCCACTTTGTAAGGGACAAACTTCAAGCTAGGATTATTTAGACTTTTCATGTTACTTCCCAACATCAACTTGCTGATGTCCTTACTAAAGCCTTGGAATTTCAGCAATTTTTCACTTTGATAGCCAAGATGAGAGTTTATTCTATTTACTCTCCATCTTGAGGGGGAGTATTACAATTTTAAATATTATTTCTGTTTAAAGCTTGTATTGTCCTTATATGTAATCTCACATTGTGTAGAGTTGGTAGCCTTATGCAACTTAATAAGTTGGTGTTGTGATGTATATAAATACATGTAGTATGCTCACATTTTTAATAAGATGAGTGAAGTATTTTCTCAATACGTGTACAACTTAATAATCCAAGCATGTAGGGGGCTTGGATTTTAGGGACTTTGAACACTTTAACCTAACCTTACTTGCCAAGCAAGCTAGAGAATAATTCAAGACCAATCTTCTCTAGTTGCTCAGGTGCTCCAAGCAAAATACTATCCTAAATCTATAAACAAAGAGGTAATGATTCCTTTATGTGGAAAATTGGTACGACGTGGAAGGCTTTCTCTTCAGCTGTTTCTGTGCAGGTGCTGCAGCTAGAGGCTATGGAATGGTGGCTTTTTGATTTTCATGTGGTGCAGGTGTTACAACAATGAGGTGCATAGGTCGTGCATGGGACTGGTGACAACCGTGAGTAGAGCCATGAGGGGTTGCAGCGCACATTAACACTATACGTAGAAGATAAGTGTATGTGCATCTATATATAATATATAGAGGCCAGATGGTTGAAAACCCTAGAGGATAAAATAAAAGAAAACGTGCATGGGGTGGAAAGTAAGGAGAGACATAAATGGAATGTATCAATAGTGGAAAACCCTAGAAAAATTAAGAAGAAACAAAAACTGGATAATGTTGAACATATATATGTTGCCGATGGATTAGCCAAGTGATTAGGAACGTACTTGGTGGGGAGAAGTGGATGGGAGACATGCAAGGTTTAAATCTACAAAATGTAATCTATTAACTAGGAGAAGAAACCTAACTAAAAACAAACTATATCTTAAAATATATTTCAAAAATAATAAATATAATCCTACTTCACCTATAAAATATTAAGAAAAAATAACCTAATTATCAACCCAATAAAAATATCTGTAATTCTTCTTAAAAGTATTGGGTCAGGTCGTTGCATCGACAATGGGGCCGGTGGCCAATGGTGGGCTAAACCCGTGTATATGGGTATGCACAATACCCATTTTGGGTTTGAGGTGGAGTTGCACTTTGGGAGGTTACCTATGGTGGGTTTGGTTTGCCGATGAAGGGGGGGTGCTGTTGGTGAGGTGCTGGCTTGACATGGTGGCCATCGGTGGCTTGGGTGAGCTGGAGCCGAGAGGTGAACTGCAAAAAAGGGATTGCTACGCATGAGTGAGAGAGCTAAGGGTAGAGAGATAGAAAGGGAAAGGTGATGGGGCATAGTGTTTCCCTTTTGGGGTATTTATAGGCCCTATACATTGGAGTCTTCAAAATGGATTAATCGACTAAGGATGTGCTTTAAAAACATATTTGAAATTGTGTATATGCTAATTTAACTTAAAACACTGAAAGGAATTAAGATAGACTATTATTTTAATTTAATTTTAGTTTATAAAATAATATTCTTTCATCATTAATTAAATGATGAAGCTTTACTAATTATTTTAAAAGAATAAATCTATTTATTTAAATTAGAGTTTAAAACATAATTTAAATCCAAGAATATTTTAAATAACTAAAATCATGCTAATAAATTATTTTTCACAATTAATATATTTTAGAGCTCTTCAAAATATCATAATTGTATTTTCTTAAAAACTAGGCTTGGTTACGATAATACTAGAAATATCTCATATAATATTTTTAGAACATTTAAAATATTCAAGAGCATTAAAACATTAGACGTACTTTAAAATCAACTACTATCTTTTAAAAACAAGTCATCGAGGTTCATCATGTACATCGAGATTTGTGTCAAATCTTCTAAAAATAGAATGAGTGCGTTGTTATATCCTCCCCGTAATACTCGAGTCCAACTACGTGGATTTTTATATTATTTTAGTATTTTCTTTTAAATAAAATATTCTTTTATGGATTTTATAATAAAAAAATTTATTATTTTAATTATGTTATGTGTGTTTGTGTTTTTATAATAAGGTTTTACTAAATAAATCAAAAAGGAAATAAATATAGACTTGTTAATTTATTTCTATATCCTAAGTCCTCCAACTTTACTTATTTAAAAAGTGGCTCTATTAACCCCAACCATTAGATATGAGTAGGTGAGTAGATATTTGGTAAGTTGTCATCCTAACCTTTCATATTACTTTATGAGAATGGGGGAGTCCTATTTACAAAAATGCCACCACTTTCACTTTTCATTTACATGGCTAAGATACAAGGAAAACCAAAAATCACTTTAACTTTTTCATCCCTCTCTCTCCCGTCGGTTACACCAAGAAGGTAAGAGAAAACCCTAGCTTTCTTCAACCTCATAGCCGGCTTCTCACCTCTCTTGCTTTCTTCCTTTCTCATTTCTTCTCCAAGAAAACAAGAGCTCATTCTCACCTCTCTAACCATGTGAAAATTTTAAGCAAAGGAGTTTCTTTCATCCCTCAAGCACACGAGTTCACTACACTTGAAACCCAATTTGGGATTTCACTCCAAGCCTTGAAGGTGAGTTTGATTCTTCTTCCAAAAAAGGTTAAACTTGAAGGTGATGGGTTAGATTTCCACTCCTAGCACCATTGTTTATGGGTCTCGATTTCTAGCTGTTTTCTCACTTATATATTTCGGTTTTAACTTAATCAAAGTAGTGGGCTATTGTGTTTCCAGCTATTTTCGGTTTCAACTTTCCATTGTGCCATCCATATCTTTTTGGAAGCATTGAAGCTTGAGGTAAGAACCTTAAAATTCCTTTTCGGATTGGGTTAGCTTTTGGGAGTAAAATAAGTGCTTTGGCTTGAGTTTGAGTGTTTTATAATTATTATAGGCTCTAGGTCCGAAATGCTTTGTTTTTACTATCTTAAAGCATGTTCAAATGGTCATTTTATTATACTATAAATGGGATTTCGAAAATATATATACCATAGGTTTTTGGGTTAGTCTTTGATGTCTTTAACATAGTATTCTAAATATTTGTAAGTTGAAAGTATATTATTTTACAAATGATTTATTGTGTGACCAGTTTTATAATAAAAGAATGAAGTTTAATGTTTTGTTCTTCACTTCTAATTTTATAGTATATTTTAAATGCACTAAGCAAGACCTTGGGTCGCTAATAATTTACTAAGTGTTGTTTGCATAATATCCTATGTTCTTTATGTTTAGTTAAATTAGGATAGGTTATCTATATTATTTATTACATTTGTTTGGGTGAGTTAGTTAGTTTATAATTGCTAGACTTAGGTTAGACATGTATGTTGTTTATTGTTATAGGATCGTTATTGCCTAGAGAAGCTCAAGAGTCTAAGTGTAAGTAGTATGATCACGTACACACGTCATGTTTTTCCTAAAAAGAATACCTCTTGTTGCCCAGATGACTAATACAAAAGGGGGGGTGAATTGAGTTATATTAAAAAATTAATCCTTATAAACCAAATATACAATATAAAATATAAACAAAATATGAAGCAGCAGGAAATATAAAAAGTAAGGGTAAGAAGAAGCAAACTCAATATTTTAATGAGGTTCAGCCCTACTGCCTACGTCCTCGCCTCAAGCTACCCCTTGAGAATTTCAAATTCACTATTCAATCTCCTTCAGGTGGAGATAAAAACCTATTACACTTTTGAGGAACACCGCTACAAAGAATCCGTGTAGAACACCCTCTACACTTGCAATCACCTCACATTTGATGATTCAACTATTCCTTGTGTAGAACACCTTCTACACACACAAGGGTTATACACACCCTCTTACAAATACAAGAGCTGATAATAGGTAGATTATCATAATACACTCCTCAATGAGTGAAATAAGAACAATACAGCACAACCTATATCTATATCAAAATGAATAAGGATTAAGGTACAAAACTTAGAGAAGAGAGAATGAGGGTTTTGAGAAAATGATACAAAACTTAGCAATTGATGTGTAAGCTTTTGTTGTGATTTTAGCAAAACTCAAGTGAGCTATTTATAGGCAAATGAGTCTTCATATTCAAATTTGAAAAGGTTCACATGTCAAATAAGAGCACTACTCACTTTTCAAAAAATTCAAATAAAAACATTTCCTTTTTATATTTGTCAAAGATAACTCCATTTATTTTTCAAATAAATCAAATTTAATCTTTTACTTTTCATACATGACAAAATGAGCATGATTTATTTTTCAAACCAAATCATCTTCTTTTTGCATATGTCAAAAAAATACATAACCACCTTTCAATATTTTCAAACAAATCATTTATCTTTTGCATTTGTCAAAAAAATACACAATCATTCTTCAAGATTTTCAACCAATACGTGCACATGTTAAAGATGACAATCAATCATCTTACAAATTCAAATCTTTATGCATGTGGAAAAATAATGATAATTTTTAAAATTAAATATTTTAATAAAGTTATGCAAATGTAAAAAATGCAATTTGATGCTTTATAAGAAAATATTAATTTTGAGTCTGAATCCAATTTCAAATTTTAAGAGATGTACAAAATTACTCTATGAGCTTTATTTGTAGACTTGATCTTCTTTTTACTCATATTTGATTTCTTGATGTGCTTAGCTCTCTTCATGCGTAGACAACTTGAGCTTGAGTCTTGAATTTATTTGTTATCATCAAAATCTATACGTAGATACGAGACTTAAAACATTGGGTTCAGCACCTCTTTTAATGCAAGTGTTTTCTTAAAGAAAATAATAAATGAACATTTTTACCATGTAAAGCCTTTCTTGAAAGCCCCTGTTAAGTACCTTTTAATTATTGTAGGTTGTAGGTACGAAGTAATGCAATCGCATTCATGTTCTAGCATTACGACCTCTTCTCATGCATGCTTTCCAAGCAAATTATTAAACTTTCCTATATGTAATATAGCATGAAAAACATTTCTTATCATCATTTGCATATGCATGTGTGAAGAAGAATTGATGAGATGGCATGAGAGAAAAGAAAAGAGAAGAAAGAAAAAGAAGAGAAAAGAAATAGAAAACAAGAGGAAAACAAGAGAAACGAACGAACAGCTTTGAGACTGAATTGTTAAAAGAACCTTATGATTATTGTTTATTGTAAGTAAGCAAAGGACAGAATGAAATGGCAGATTGCAATGCCGGATCGGTTCCACTCGTTGTGCACCCAATGACGCCATCCAAAGAAATGGATTCCTAACCTGTTGGTCACGGGCAGAGTCCAAATCCCTAAAAAGACTGCTAACCTTGCACACAAGGTGTAACAGTATGCAATAATAAGAAATTGAGGTACTATTGTTCTTTAAATAGTTTATGCATGAAAATAAATGTTTTATTTTTAAATTGTTATACAATGAAGCATGTTCAGCATTGTTTATGCATGAAAGCATGTCAACTAATTGTTTATGCATGTAATCATGTTTAGATACTTAAAATGTTTATGTATGCATGTTTCAACAAATGAATAGATGTTTAATATGTTAATGACGTGATGTACTACTTACTGAGTATTCGATTCATTTTGTGTTTAATATTTTAAACGTTCAGGTTTTGAGGATGAATCTACGGGGCAGGATGGTGCTTAGGAGGGAGAGGCAGCGACTTAGGACTTTCCGTACTTGACCTGGTAGGATCATGGGTCTCTTTTGTTAGTAGTATAGTTGTTTTGGGTCGTTGTTTGGGATAATATGTAGGATTTGACTTGGGAACCTTAAGCTATTGTATGTATGTAGTAATGAAGTGTGGTGTTATAACCCCATTTGCATTTGACTTGTTAATCTTTGATGGGGTGTAGATAACCCCGTGGTTTGTTTATACTTGGAGATGGAGTTCCTTTATGGTTTATTTGTTGTATATTTAGAAATAGGATTTAGGCTCAGAGAGCCGTTAAAATGAATATTTATAAAATGCTATCAGGTGTTAATTTTCTAAATTAGAAATTTACACTACCCCTACGTCTTTTTCCAATTATAGGGTAAAAAAAAAAACATAGGTCACATCTAGTAACCGTGGTGGCCCCTTTAGGGTGGGGTCGTTACACTCCCTAACTTATAATAAATTTCGTTCTCAAAATTTTGTTAAGCATTAGAGGGAAGAAGCTTAAAATAAATTTCATCTTCAAAATTTTCTCAGCGTTAGAAAGAATAAATCTTGTCCATAGAATTTACTTCGCATTAGATCCATCTGCAAAATTTACTGCTAGCGTTAGAAAAAATAAATTTTGTCCCCGAAATTTACTTAACATTAGAGAGAATAAATTCTATCCTCAAAATTTACTTGGTTTTGAAAAAGCTCATCCTTGAAATTTGCGCATCTAAAAAATTGCTCGACGTCATTGGAAGGTTCTCAGAATTTGCTTTACCTCACTACGAACTAGTGTGATCTGGTTCTCACGTTGAGACAACGCGCCTTTGTACATGTTCGGCATCCCAGCTGCTTCTCAGATAAAACTTCACGCTCATGCCTTTTCACTACTCTATTGACATGCTTTGAGTCAAATCTAGATTCTTAAACCCACCGATCAGGTAGCACTGGCACTACTCAAGCACTGAAGTTGCTATCGCATCTTCCATGTTGTTCCTGGCTAAACTCAGGGTTGTCGAAGTGAGTCCAAACTATTGCAGTCTAACAATTGGATTTAATCTATTCCTCAACTAACAAGCAACAATTAAGCAACTAACAAGCAACTAACAAGAACAAACAAGCAATTAACAAATAATAAACAAGCAACAAGAAGCAACTAGCAAATAACAAACAAGCAGATATTTTTTTTTTTTTAGAAGTAACAAATAACTAACAAGCAACTAACAAGTAACAACAAGCAACTATTCATGCATGTTCTACCGTTCCATCGTTCATTCTTTATCCTCTAATTATGTACAGTCTTTGATACCTCATACAATCCATGCACTTAACATAACTAGCTCTTAATAGCAATGTTTTGAATACCGTTTTGTTGACCATTTTGGTCGAGGAATTGAAACGATATATTTCGATAATGGTGTCGTTTTGAATTAGTTTATATATGAATAAATTATATATATAAATTATATTTCAAAATAATAATCTATATATGAATAAATATTATATATATATATAAATTATAATAGAGTGGTCTAATTGGGGGTCCAACCCAAAACAGTCATGGGTTATTCATTGAATTTTAAGTTAAAAATCTAGCCATCACCTCTAAATTAGCAAAATAACCAAATGACATGAACCCTAAAAATGCAAAATTGCCATCTGAAATGATAAAGAGAAATAAAGAAAAATTAAAAACGAGTAAATAACTAGCTAACCTAACCCGAAAATTCCTCTTCCTTTTATCCTTGAATTCTTTTCTCATCTTCTCTCTTTCGCCATAGACTCCCTCTTCTCTGTTATGCGTAACTGTTACTCTTCACTATTAAAGCCCGTTTAGATTTTGAGATGAGATAAAATGAGTTACGAATAATAAAGCCCGTTTAGATTTTGAGATGAGATAAAATGAGTTACGAATAATAATAAAATGAGCAATTGAAATGAGTTGAAATTTAAAATGAATGGTTGAGATAAATTAAAAGTATGAAATGAGTTGTAGATAATAAAACCTAATTTTAAAAACAAACCAGGCCTTAATGATCCCCAAGCTCCAGAACATGCGCCTCTGGGATTGAAGCTTCATTTCTCGGTTCCCTTTTGATTTCGTCACAGCTGGGTCAGTTTCTTTAGCAAGTTAGAGTGGCGTTGTGGGCTACGGTTAAAGTCTCGGGTTTGGGCTTCAGCTGCTGTTTTAGACTTGCTTCACTTTCAGTTGCAAACTACGGGCAGCTCTTCACGAAAAAGTCACGGGTTGCAACTATTATCAGTGATATAAATTTATCACCTCAATTCAAATCACCTGCTGCCTTGCTTAAGTTATTTAAAATTAAATTTTAAGAAATATAATAAATTTTGATCAAATTTGATCAAAAATGAGAAAAAGAATATAAATAAAAGAAATAAAAATATTTGTTATCTTTAAAAATGAATAATAAAATTAAAAATTTATACAAATTTGACAAAAATTTTAATTTTATTATTCAATTTTAAAGATAAAAAATACTTTTATTTTCTTAAATTCTTGATCAAATGTAATTAAACTTTTATGATATGTGTGCAAATTTATATTTTTTGAGGTTTAACTTTGAATAATCCAATAAGAATGCTCTTAAATTAAGTTTGGATATTGAGAATTGTTGAAAAGAGTTATGAATAATAATAAAAAGTAAGTAAAAAATAATAATAAAATGTTAAATAATAGTAAAAAATAATGAATAATAATAAAAATAAATAAATAATAATAAAATATTCTAAAAATACTTGAGAAACTCCCGTTATTCAAACGTAACCTATTTTCTTCTTTCTACATGGGCTTCAGAACATGGGCTTCAGGTGGACTTGAGCTTCCATTGAAAGTCACGGGCTCCAGTTTTGCTCATGAGCCTCTGTTGATGAACTTAAGTTGATCTTCTTGGGTTCTATCAAGTCACAGCTGCTTCTTCACATGAACTTAGTTGCAAGTCAAGGCTTGAGTTTACTTTCTCCACACGAGCTTCAGTTTTCTTTTCAGAATAGTCATGTATGGGCTTCAGATGAGGCAAATCGACTCGTAGATTTCGAGCTTTGGACGCGGGCTTCAACTCTTCTCGGATTTAATTTCTTGTAGGCCACAGTTCTGAATGGACCAAAAGATAATCTTAGTTTTGGTTAAATGTTAGCCAGCCCAAAAGCATTAGCCCATCTATATTTAGTTAGAGGTAAAATATTATTTCATAAGCTAAACACAAATAATTTATACTATCTGAATAATACTCTTATTTTAACATATTAAGTTCATTTAATCCTAGATATTAAAATTATTAATACAACATAATTGACCATTTATCACATTCCCAACTAACATTTTGCTAGTCTCCAACAAAAGAAGAGAGAAAAATTCTTGACTTTGATCTAACATTATTGAAGTCAAAGATCTATGCTATAGACTAGATATTGTCGTCAAAATGGGAATTGAAACTAAAACAAATCAAATTAAAACTTTTGTAAAAACTCATGGTGTGGAGCCCTCGACCCCCACGTGGGCACAAGTAGAAGTTGAGACACCCGGATAATGATCACATGGGTTACATACCCTCATTGTCATGTGCAAGTGTGTGCAAATATGCAATATGTGCAATACAAAACATCGCAGCAAAAAAAAAAAAAGGTATGTCGAACTAAGTACCAGAAAAATTAAAATCTTACAATCCAAGATAATATCCTTCAAGTAGATTTATATAGTCATCCATTGAAATGTCCCATCTTAACTTGGAGTCGTGAACCATATACATTTATACAATCATTTTATTTACACATGCACCATGGTCTCCCTTGAGGACCATCCGCATACTCTGGCTACTTTCATCACATCATGGATAATGATCGTGTATGTGACTTCGTACGAGCGATGCCCCAACTCCACGCTCAGCACATATTGTGACCAAGCCATCCTCTAGTGCTTGCTAGCGAGAGGCCACGGAGTCGGCACGACAGCGTTACCATCTCCTCCAATCCCGTTGACGCCCAGCTACAATCCAAGGGACAACATGACCTGCACACATCACCTAATCGTGAATTGGGGTTGTACACTCAACCACATATCAAACTAGTACACATCACCTTATTTCCAAGCACACAACATGGCACATAATTCACAACATAGTTAAGTAATTAAAGCAGTTAAGTAAATGTGCATATGCAAGACATACATACATTGGATGACATGACATATCACTCAACCGATAAATATAAAATACCACAGTTTCACAAACACAATTTCACAAACCAACCAAACTACATGTGTGTTCCTATCCTCCATTACCACCCTCAAGCTTAAGCTAATCACCAACTACAATTTCATATCCCAACCCTCCACTAGGCTTGAGGCCCAGTCCAACCAATCAAGCTATATAAGGCATTAATGAATAAATAATTATTTTAAACTCTAGCTCAAGTCAGAAGATTACTTATAGTACAGATCGGCAAATTTGAATCATCAAACACGTGTTAGTCTACGGTGCCTTACAATTAGACGAGTGCGCACATCTAGACTCAGACGGACATGATAACATTAAATTATTGTACAAAAGTAAACATGAGAATTACACTTTATGCAAGGCAAATTTGACTCATTGAGGTGGCACCAATAGTAATGAATGGTTTGAGCGATGACAACAATGGAGGCGCATTGGCTGCGATGACAACACAAAGGGTTAGAACGACACATAGGAAAATTGAAGGGAAGATAAAACTTGCGGTAGATAGTGGGGTTGGCACAGTTTGAAACCCTAAGAGAGAGAAAGAGATCTGGTATCTTTAATTGGTTCAAAGAAGGGAAACAATCAAGGTAGAGAGGGCGAAAAAAGGGCTCTGCAGTGGATTTTAGAGGGGTGGATGACAACAACAAAGACTAGCACAAGAAATAGAGAAAGAGAAACTCTTGTTACAACTGGTCCTGAGGAACCCTTGCTTAATCAACACATCTTTTGATAAAAATTTTGATTTTTTCCTTCCTCTCGACTCTCTCTGTTTCATTCCCACTCTCTTCCTCTGTATCAATTATGTACAAAAGTGACATAGCTGCTCAAGTTGTGAAAAAAAGACGCAGCCCCTTTCTCCGTTACATTCGTCTTGCCTCTCTGTCTCTCCTACGAATTCCTCCATTTTTGAGCTCCAAATTTTCTTACACAACCATTTTTCCATATTAATGGATTATTACTGATATTAACAAAACCCTTTTCCATTAATCTTGCTAGATCAACAAGAAACATTCAGGGATGATGGGGAGCTTATCTCTGTACTACTAAAAATGAAAAATGATAAACTCTTTGAGAATCTAAAGAACGAGTCACCGTAGGAGCTTCGTACAAAAAGCCATTGGGACCAAGGATATGAGGGTTGATATAACGGAAGAGCTCTTCTCTCTTGTCATTGATGCTGAAATCCCACTAGAGGAAATGGAGGGGTTTGGCCACCAAGGTCATTGAAGAAGATGATTGATTTATCAATTCTCTGTTATAGTAGACTTGCTATTTATTTGGTACAAGGATTTTAGATAAGGATTTTATTTGGAATTTTAAGTTTTATGAATCAAAGTACCTTGTTTTGTTTTCTTTTTTGGAGATTTATGGCTTGTTCTTGCCTAGATATTCCATATGGGTAATTTAAATTTGGGTAAGTGAATGCATTTCTTCCACTTGCTTCTTAGAAAAAAAAGGAGAAAGAAAAAAGGAGACTTGAGAAGGAAAGGGAGAGAGCGAGATTGAAAGGGAAAGACTAAAGGGTGACGTTGTTAATCTTGCTTTGGCATGGGTCCTGGTTAGGATGTTAGGGACTGCAGGATTGAGTTACTTCGGATGGAGGGTGAAAGGAGGCTGAAGAAGATGAAGAGGGAGTGGATCCCTTTTACTTTTTACTCTATACTTTTTTGTGTTTTGTTTTAAGTTCCACGTAAGGTCGGTTACCTTCCAGTTGTCTCTAGCCAGTTGTCCCTAGCAGAACTCACAGAGAAAATGAAGAGGGGAAGCTTACTGATGGCGTGAGGTCATGAGATGGTGATGGAGGGGAAGGATGGCTACTGTTCAACGAACCTTGTGCGACGGCACGAGGAGACTACAATGGCAACTCAAGCTCGAGAGAGAGAGATGCAGGGTGAAGCAAGAGGACGACGTAGAGGGTGCAACAATAGCTCGCAGTGATGGCACACCGTGGGATTCAATGGCAATGGTGACAATGCCACACAACATAATTGAGCTGGTGAAAGGCATCGGCTACGGTGTAGATGACTGAGGTGGGTAGCAGATGCAAGCTCGGCAAGGAGAAGGAAGAAGATAGCAAGAGAAGAAAAGGGTAGAAGGAGAGAACCAGGGGGTCTGTTGCGTTGAAGAAAAGGGATGAAAATCAGATAGGGTTTTCACCCTAATGAGCCAAAACGGTGAGTTTTGAGGGGGTCCAAAGGGCTGGGTCTCAAGTACACGGATTGGGCCGGATATCACTCACACACACAACCTAAAACACTTAAAAAACACACACATAAGGCCCAATTAGAAAATAAATAGAATAAATAAAAATCAACACATTAAAATAAAAAGCACAACATAATAAAATGAGATAATTAAAACCCCAAAATACTACTTAATAAAATTTTTGGGAAATAGCCAAAGAAACAAACAACAAAGATATGAAATAAACCGCAGCAGATGCAACAATGAGAAATAAAACAGTAAACACAGAAAGAACACAGCGATTTAAGTGGTTCAGGTCAAAATGAGCTTACATTCACTTTGGGGTTGGTTTCAAAGTTTCACTAGATCAAATGGAGGTTACAGAGAGAGAATCAAAAGATTCTTACAATAGAGAACACTCACCTCACGTGTATACACTCAATCCTCACAAGTTTCACTCAGAATAGTGGAGAAATGGAGAAGAAATGATCTAGGAGGAAACTGAGCTAGCCGGCGCCAAAAACAGAGCCTCTGCGTTTCTTCGTCGTCCGCTGCGCGAAATGCCTTCGCGATATTTATATTATGCAATCTTGCTCGAACGAGATTTAAACTCGCTCGAGCGAGGACTTCTGGGTCAGATTCGCTCAACTAGAAAACGGACACCTGGCAACACGTAGCATCTCGCTCGAGCGAGGGTCGAGCGAAGTCACTGCCTGATCCTCGCTCGAGTTGGAGGTCGAGCGAGGGTCGAGCGAAGTCTCGGGTTGGAAAGTCTGGAAGTCTCGTAGTCTCACTCGAGCGAGAGTCGAGCGAGACAGGTCTGGACATGTATTCATAAGCCATACTCAATAAATCTCCACCTTGGCTTGAATACCTAAAAGCCTCATAAAATCCAGATCAACCTAAGAATGTAAAATGCAGCAACTGAGAGAACCAACCCCATCTGAGTTCCCTAAGGAACCTGGAAACCCCGAATCCCTATCAAGTCCAAACAAAGTTTGAACTTGAATACTGCAACTGGCTTGGTCATTACATCTGCTGGATTATCTGAAGTAGCAATCTTCTGAATACTAACTGTACCATCTGACACTACTCCTCTGATAAAATGATACCTGACGTCAATGTGCTTTGTCCTCTCATGATACATTTGATTTTTGGTCAAATGTATAGCACTCTGGCTGTCACAAAACACTATCATCTCTGTCTGCTGAAGACCCAGGTCACTGATTAGCCCCTTCACCCAAATGGCCTCCTTAACAGCCTCAGCTACTGCCATGTATTTTGCCTCTGTAGTTGATAAAGCAACAGTTGATTGAAGTGTTGCTTTCCAACAAATAGCAAAACCACACAATGTGAAAATGTAGCCTGTCAATGATCTTCTCTTGTCTAAATCCCCAGCATAGTCAAAATCAACAAAACCAACAACAACAGAACTGAGATCTACATCTCTATCAAATATCAAGCCCACATGCGAGGTTCCCTTCAAGTACCTCAAAATCCATTTCATGGCCTGCCAGTGAGTTCTACCAGGCTTAGCCATATATATGCTAACCACACTCACTGCCTGTGAAATATCTGGACGGGTACACACCATAGCACACATAATGCTACCTACAGCATTAGAGTAAGGAACATTTGCCATGGACTGTTCCTCCTCATCTGTCTAGGGAGATAGGGAAGCTGAAAGTTTAAAATGCGACGCCAGCGGCGTGCTGACAAGTTTGGAGTCAGACATTCCAAACCTGTCTAGAACCTTCTCTATATACTTTCTCTGGGACAAGTATAACTTCCCAGCTTTTCTATCCCTGTAGATATCCATCCCCAGTATTTTCTTAGCATCACCTAAATCTTTCATCTCAAACTCATCTTTAAGTTGAGTTTTCAACAAATCAACATCGACCATGCTTTTAGCAGTTATAAGCATGTCATCAACATAAAACAATAAGTGAATGAAAGACTTATCAGGCAATTGTTTATAATATACACAACAGTCATAATTACTTCTCAAATAATCATGATCATTCATAAACAAATCAAAGCGTTTATACCATTGCCTAGGTGACTGCTTCAACCCATACAAAGACCTCTTCAGTCTGCATACACGGTCTTCTTTACCTTCAACTATGAACCCCTCTGGCTGACGCATATAGATAGTTTCTTCAAACTCACCATGTAAGAACGCTGTCTTCACATCAAGCTGCTGAAGCTCCAGATCATACAAAGCCGTGATGGATAGTAAAACTCGGATTGAACTGTGCTTTACTACTGGAGAGAACACTTCAGTGAAGTCGATCCCCTCTCTCTGACTGTAGCCTTTAGCAACTAGACGAGCTTTGTATCTTGCATCAGACTGGATTCCCTCTTTTCTCTTGAAAACCCTTTTGCAGCCCACAACTCTGGTCTTCGCTGGTAACTTAACCAAATCCCAGGTTTGGTTCTTGTGAAGAGACTCATTCTCTTCAGTTATCGCTGAATGCCACTGTGCAGACTCAGTACTCTTCACAGCCTCTGAGTAACTGGAAGGCTCCTACCCCACAATTTCTTCCGCTGTAGCGAGTGCATAATTGATCATATCTACATGCGCATATCTCTGAGGTGATCTGATCTACCTCCTTTGTCTACCAGCAACTATACTGTATTGCTCCTCAGCTGGTGTCTCAGTCTCTGACTCAGAATCATGCTCATCAGTCATAGCATGATCCTGAGTTACTGGTGGTGTCTCAAGTGAAGCCTGCAGCTCCACCTTCTTCCCTGTAGACACGGGAATCTATTTTGTCGGATTAAGCATGGATTTCTCATCAAATACAACATCCCTGCTTATCACAAACTTGGGTGACTTGGGATCAGTACACCACAATCTATATCCCTTCACCCCAGAAGCATATCCCATAAAAATACACTTATTTGCCCTAGGTTCTAGCTTACCATCATTTACATGAAAATAAGCAGGACAACCAAATATCTTCAGGTTCAAATAATCATTAAGTTCATCAGACCATACTTGATTAGGTGTCTTCAACTCAATCGCTGTGGCTGGAGAGCGGTTCACCAGAAAACAGGCTGTATTGACTGCTTCCGCCCAGAAGTCCTTAGACAGGCCGGCATTGGAGAGCATACTGCGTGCTCGTTCTAGGAGGGTCCGGTTCATGCGTTCAGCCACTCCATTTTGCTGTGGAGTGTACCTGACTGTACGGTGTCTGGAAATTCCTTCATTCTTATAGAACTCATCGAAGTCATTGCCGCAAAATTCCATCCCGTTGTCAGTCTGAAGCCATTTCACCATATTGTCGGTCTGATTCTCTATCAGAACTTTCCACTGCTTGAAGTTCTTGAAGACTTCACTTTTCTGTTTCAAAAAATAAACCCACACTTTCCGTGAGTAATCATCAATGAATGTAAGCAAGTAAGTAGCTCCACCTTTTGATGGAACTGAAAACGGACCCCAAAGGTCGGAATGAATGTAGTCCACTGTACCTTTTGTTCTGTGGACCCCAGTTGCAAACTGAACCCTGCTCTGCTTCTCGAATACACAGTGCTCGCATAGGTCTAGGTTGCCCAAATTCTGATTCCCTAACAACCCTTGCTTACAGAGGATAGACATCCCCTTCTCACTCATATGGCCCAATCTCATGTGCCATAGACGAGTAACATCTGACTCTGACTGATCAGATACTGAAACTGCAGTTTCACCGCTGACAGTACTGCCTTGGAGGAAATAGAGACCATCTTTCAGGTCTCCCTTCATAATGATCATGGAGCCTTTGCCGACCTTCAAAGCTCCACCTTGTCTTGTGTACTTCAAACCCAAAGAATCAAGGGCCCCCATGGAGATAAGATTCTTTTTCAAGTCTGGAATATGCCGGACGTTGGTCAGTGTCCTAACCATCCCATCAAACATCTTGATCTTCACAGAACCCATTCCTGCAATCTTGCAAGTTGTGTCGTTCCCCAACAAAACAGAACCACTGTTGACTGATTCATAAGACATGAACCAGTCCCTTCTGGGACACATATGGAACGTGCAAACTGAGTCCATCACCCACTTATCACTGAACCGACTGTTTGAATCACTGATTGCAAGAACTACATCAGAGCCGTCAGATTCATCAGCAGCACTGACGGCATTAGAGGAACTCGTAGATTCCTCCTTCTTCTTCAGCTTCGTACACTCACTCTTATAGTGTCCAAACTTCTGACAATAATAGCATTTTACATTCTTCTTATTGGACTTGGACTTTGATTTCCCCCGGGACTTTCCTCTGCTCTTCTCTGAACCCTTCTGACTGGATCTTCCTCTGTCGGAGGTATCTTTGACAAACAAACCACTGGCCTGTGCTTCACCACCCTTATCATACTTACTCCTCAACTCCTTCGAGTTCAAAGCTGACTTCACACCTGCTAAGGAGATAGTATCTCTACCATACAGCATAAAATTTACAAAATTCTCAAATGAGACAGGTAATGAACACAACACAATTAGAGCTTGATCTTCCTCATCAAGCTTGATGCCAACATTTCTAAGATCCATAACAATCTTATTAAACTCATCTAGGTGTTCAGTAACTGACGAACCCTCAGTCATTTTGAGTGTATACAACCGTTGTTTTAAATACAACAGGTTTGTGAGAGACTTCTTAATGTACAAGCTCTCAATCCAGAGACCCTCAGCGGTCTCCTCATTCGCCACCTCTCTCAACACTCCATCAGACAATGATAATAGAATAGTACTATGTACCTTTTCTTCATCGTCCTTAGACGGTACAGGAGAATCTGCTGTCATTTTCTCTAGAACTTTGAATAACCCCTGCTGGCACAACAATGCCCTCATCTTCAGGAGCCACAAGCCGAAACTATTCTGACCGTCAAATTTCTTAACTTCAAATCTTGCTATAGCCATCCCTTCAAATATTCACAGAGCCTGAAAACGATCTGATACTAGTTTGTTGGAAAATAGCCAAAGAAACAAACAACAAAGATATGAAATAAACCGCAGCGGATGCAACAATGAGAAATAAAACAGTAAACACAGAAAGAACACAGCGATTTAAGTGGTTCAGATCAAAATGAGCTTACATCCACTGTGGGGTTGGTTTCAAAGCTTCACTAGATCAAATGGAGGTTACAGAGAGAGAATCAAAAGATTCTTACAATAGAGAACACTCACCTCACGTGTATACACTCAATCCTCACAAGTTTCACTCAGAATAGTGGAGAAATGGAGAAGAAATGATCTAGGAGGAAACTGAGCTCGCCGGCGCCAAAAACAGAGCCTCTGCGTTTCTTCATCGTCCGCTGCGCGAAATGCCTTCACGATATTTATATTATGCAATCTCGCTCGAGTGAGATTTAAACTCGCTCGAGTGAGGACTTCTAGGTCAGATTCGCTTAACTAGAAAATGGACACCTGGCAACACGTGGCATCTCGCTCGAGCGGGAGGTCGAGCGAGGGTCGAGCGAAGTCACTGCCTGATCCTCGCTCGAGCTGGAGGTCGAACAAGGGTCGAGCGAAGTCTCGGGTTGGAAAGTCTGGAAGTCTCTTAGTCTCGCTCGAGCGAGAGTCGAGCGAGACAGGTCTGGGCATGTATTCATAAGCCATACTCAACAAAAATAAACTAAGAACAATTAATATAATAAAATAAAGTAGGGTAAAATAACCAAATAATAAAACAAATAAGCTAAATAAGGTAACCAATCTGAAAAAAGCTCAATAAAGTGAAATGCTCATTGAAATAAAAGAAAATCCAACAAATTAAACAATGATAAAATAAAACAATTAAAACCAAAATAATAATAGTAGTGATTTGAAATAAAGAGCCAATAATAATAATTAAATAAAATAACTAAAAATACTAAAACTGAGGATCTCACAAATAGCCCATTCATAATAATAAATAAAACAACATAACCTAAAATTGTAATAAAATAAAATAAGATAAATAAACCACAAATAATAAATAAGATAAACTACTAATAATAATATTAAAATAGATTAAAAAGTCAATACTAAGAATAAAAGTAATACATAAAAATACACAAAATCTAAGATCTCACACATAGTATATTCAACACTCAAGTAGGAGAAATGTGTAGAAGATTGTAGCTCGCTAAGCGTAACAAGTGTGTGGTAAGATTATCAAGATTGGCTAACATTTCGTTGGATCTTTACCAATATTAGCAGGTTGTCAAGAAGAATCACAAGTGATCTTACTTTAATTCAAAACCATTGGAATGACCGCTTTCATGCTATCACTTTTTTTTGGGTTTCTTAGGGAGAATCAGACCTATGAATGTGCGCCTACCCACACTTTCACAAATCAACCCTTACCACTAGGTTGCTGCACCTCTTGTTTTCTAGGGAGAATCAGATCAATGGATGTGCATCTATCTACACTTTCACAAGTCAGCCTTTCCCACTACACTACCTGAAGGTTTTTTTTTTCTTTTCATTGCTTTCTCTTTCCTCTTTAATACATGGTTCATTAGACTTTTTGTTTGCTGTAACATTGAGCTTAACATGAAACAGAAAAGCAACCGAGGTATGCAACTTGTGTACAATCAAGTATAGCAATCAGCAATTTGCACATGCGTTTTCCTTTCCTAAGTAACTTAGTATAACATGAACTTCTATGTTGGGCTAAAATCTGAACCACCCTTTCCTAAATGACTTAGTATAACATGAACTTCTATATTGGGCTAAAATTTGAACCATTTGAAGTTACTGCAACCCATAATTTTAGCATTTCTTTCATAGCATAGAAGTTTGAAAACAGTCACTAAGAAATTTAGCCCAGAAGTTTCATAAAAGTGAACATTGAACCCAATCAAACTAAAGGAGGGATACACAACAACTACCTAGCATGTGAAAGAAAAATAAAGTTCTCCACCACCCAACTTAAAATAAGCATTGTCTTCAATGATAAAAAAATAAAAATAAATAAAAAAGAAATATCAAAAGAAAAATAATGTTGAGAAAAAGATAACAAGAGCAGAACAATGAAAGATAGAAAAAGGAAAGCATACCAGTAGAAACTAAAAGTAAAACAGAATAATGCAAATAAAATAAAATAAAATAACAGAAAAGAAAAATATCAAGGCCCGGCTGGAGGGTTAGGATCGAGTAAATGGATAGCGGTATCCTCTGATGAAAAGTTGTCAAGAAAAGGTTTGAGGCGCTACCCATTAACCTTAAAAATATTCTCACTGTGGATTGAGGATTTCAACCATCCCGTGTGGAAACACTGTCTGAACAATATAAGGACCACTTCATTTGGATTGAAGTTTATCAGCAAACACATGGAGCCTAGAGTTGTAGAGGGGAACCTTTTGATTAGGGAAAAAACTCTTTATCATGATTTGCTTATCATGGAAAGCCTTAGTTTTCTCCTTGTAGAGTTTGGCATTATCATAGGCATCGCGTCTCAATTCTTCTAATTCATTCAACTTCAATTTCCTTAAAGCACCATAATTATTAGTGAAAAAATTAAAGTGTTTGACTACCAAACAAGTCTTTTGTTCTAACACAATAGGGAGGTGGCATGCTTTATCATAAATCAAACGATAAGGCGACATGCTTAGGCCAGTTTTAAAATCTTTCCTATAAGCCCACAAAGTATCCAAAAACCTCAAAGACCAATTTTTCCTATTTGGGTTGACTGTTTTTTCAAGAATGACTTTGATTTCTCGGTTGGCCAACTCAGCTTGGCCATTGGCTTAAGGATGATAAGGAGTTGAAATTTTGTGATGGACCCTATATTTTTTCATTAAAGACACAAATAGTTTATTGCAAAAGTGGGAACCTCCATCACCAATTAAAACCCTTCGAATCCCAAACTGAGCGAAATGTTATCTTTCAAAAATTCAACACCACCCGGTGGTCATTAGTCCCACATGGTAATGCCTCAACCCATTTGGAAATATAATCCATAGCAATAAGGATGTAAAGATAACCAAAAGAAGATGGAAAAGGACCCATAAAATCAATCCCCTAATAATAAAAAAATTCCAATGCTAAAATGGGTTGTAAGGGCATTATGTTTTTACGAGTGATTCCACCTAACTTTTGGTATAGCTCACATACTTTACAAAAATTGTAAGCATCTTTGAACATGTGGGACCAATAATAACCTCATTGTAAGATTTTACCCATTGTTTTCTTGGCTGAAAAGTGGCCTCCACACGCACTAGCATGACAAAAATCTAGTATGTGTGGAATGTCATAATTAGGCACACACCTCAAAATTTGATCAAAACAATATTTGAATAAATAGGGGTTATCATAAAAGAAATATTTAACCTCCAATTTTAGATTTTTGATGTTTTGAGGACTCCAATGTGGTGGGGGTGTGTCCAGTTGCCAAGAAATTGACAATATCAGCAAACTAAGGCAAATAATCAACATCTAAAAGTCATTTATCAAGAAAAGAATCTGAAACACGAGTAGAAAGTTCAGAATTTCTAACAATGAGTCGAGATAAGTGGTTGGCAACCACATTTTTCACTCCCTTCTTATCCTTGATGATGTTATTAAATTTTTGCAATAACAAAATCCATCTAATTAGTTGAGGTTTGACATCTTTTTTTGTGACCAAATATTTAAGGGCTACATGGTTTGTGAATATAACAATCGGAGAGCCTAAAATGTAAGCTCTGAAGTTTTCCAAAGCAAAAACAACTGCTAGCAACTCCTTCTCAGCAGTGGAGTAATTTTTCTGAGTTGCATCAAGTGTTTTACTTGCATAGTAAATCACAAATGGAAGTTTATCTCTTCGTTGACCAAGGGTAACACCTATGGCAAAATCACTAGCATCATACATGATTTCAATGGAAATAACTAGTCAGGTGGTTGATTATAGGTGCAGTGGCCAACATAGATTTGAGTTGCTCAAAAGTAACTTGACATGCATCAGTCCAATTAAGAACACAATCCTTAGCTAACAACTCACACAAAGGTCTCGATATGGAGCTAAAGTTTTCAATAAAACACCTATAGAACTCGGCATGTCCTAAAAATGATCTAATATCCTTAATATTTTTGGAATAGGTAACGTCAATATTAGATCAATTTTGGACTTTTCAACTTCAATGCCTTCGACTGAAATGATGTGACCAAGAATAATACCTTGCTGCACCACAAAATGACATTTTTCCCAATTTAAAAGCAAATTTTTCTCTTCACATCAAGCTAAAACAACAGTGAAGTTAGTAAGGCATGCATCAAAAGAATCGCCATAGACTGAAAAATCATCCATAAACACCTTCAAGATATGCTCAACCATGTCACTAAAATGCTTAACATGAATCGCTGAAATGTGGTGGGTGCATTACAAAGTTCAAAGGGCATTTTCCTAAATGCAAAAGTTCCAAACGGTCAAGTAAAAATAGTTTTTTCTTGATCTTTAGTGGCGATTTCAATTTGATAATATCCCAATAAACCATCAAGAAAATAATAAAAATATGGCCCACAACTCTTTCCAAAGTTCTAAAATTAGTAATAAAAAATGGTCATTTCTTGTGATAGCATTGAGTTTACTAAAATCAATGCACATGCGCCATCTTGTGGTGGTTCTAGTTGGGATTAACTCATGTTTTTCATTTTTCATAACTGTAATCCCAAATTTCTTAGGAACTACTTGAGTAGGACTTACCCATTGACTATCCAAGATGGTATAGATGATACCTATATCCAAGAGTTTTAAGACTTCATTCTTAACCACCTCCTTTATCATAGGATTCAACCTTCTTTGCATCTCTCGAGTTGGTGATGAATTTTTCTCCACGAAAATTTGATGTGTGCATATGGTGGGACTAATTCCTTTAGTGTCGGCAACTGACCATCCGAGTTCTCTTTTATGTTGCTTGAGGATCCGTAGGAGTTGCTCCTCTTGCTCAACTGACAAAGAAGATGTGCTAATACATGGAAAAATATTAGTTGGCCTAAGAAAAACATATTTCAGCGATTCAGGTAGTGGTTTCAAAACTGAGGATAGAGGAACTTGATCTGATGGTTGTTGGTTTATGGATTGAAGGGTCAGGTTTTCAAATTTGAGTCGCCACAATGAGTCCATTTTGCTACCTGCACAAGAATTTACTGCATCAGTATTCGACAAGTCAATATGTTCCAAGGTTTCAAGTAAACGTGCTCCATTTGACTCTTTAACTCTAATAAAAAAAATTCTTCAAGTAAAGATTCCAAACAATTCACTTCTTGGAGTTCTTTCAAATCTTGGGACTGCCTACAAGTGTTGAACACATTTAACTCCAACATCATATTTCTGAAAGTCAATTTAAGAATGCCACTTCGACAATTTATCAAAGCATTGGAAGTAGCCAAAAATGGCCTCCCTAAAATGATGGGTGCCTGAAAAATAGAATGAGGAGTTAATGAACGTCCAATACTATAAAATCAACGGGATAATAAAACTTCCCTTCTTGCACCAACACATCTTCCACTACTACAATTGGCTTTTTAATTGAATGGTCAGCCAATTGCAAGATTATACAAGTTGGTTTCAACTATCCTAAACCAAGTTGTTCATAGGTTTTGTAAGGAAGCAAATTCACACTAGAACCTAAGTCTAGAAATGCTTGGCCTATTTTCGAGCTTCCTATAACACAAGCTATTGTTGGAGAACCTGGATCTTTATACTTAGGAGTATTGGATTGAATAATGGCACTGATTTGTTACATGAGAAATGCTTTCTTTTGCACATTAAGTTTTCTTTTAACCGTACACAAATTCTTTAAAAATCTGACATATATTGAGGTTTGCCAATGGCATCAAGAAGAGGAATGTTAATGTAAACTTGTCTAAAAATATCTAAAATATCAGCATGATGTTTATCTTTACGTAAAGGAATCAATCTTTGAGGAAAAGGTGCCAGAGGAGTTACCTTTGCTTCCAAAGAAACATCAACATTAGAATTTTTACCTTGTGCATTGGAAATGGAACTTTCACCTTTCTTGCTAGCTTCATTACTCGATGTATCAATCTCCTTACCACTACGGAGAGTTATTATGGATATGCAAGTCTTGACATTTGTTTAAGTAGATGATGAAGGCTCTATGGCAGCAATTTGGACTTGAGGATTAGGTTGGTGTTGAGATAGAAATTTGCCTTTCTCTTTTGCACTTAAGGTTGTGCTCAGCTTGGTCAAATTATTCCATATATCATTGATGTCTTGATAAGTTTGATTATTTATGGTGGTTTGACTTTGCATGAACTGTTGAAGGGTAGAGGTCATTTGTTGAAATGGGTTATCCATGTGTTTTCTAGGGGTTGGAATTAGTGCATTTTGTTGGGTATGAACTGAATCTTGAGATGCATTAGCTTTTGGATGTGTTGGAACTTATGGGATGATTATTTCTCTAGCTTAAATTGGGATGATTTCTCCAACCTGCCTTAAAAATTTTAGAGTAAGGTGCAGAAAAAAGGCTTAGAAATCATGTTAACTAGGTGAGAAGCATCAAACAATACTTCTTTAAAAGCTAGAATAGTAGGGCATTCGGATGTTACATGGCTAACATCCTCATAAATGTTACATTTTTCATGGACTTTCTTTATCTCAATCGCCTCTAGTTTTTTTGACAATGAGGCAAATTTGGCTTGCAAATCATCCTCCTCATCTAAAACATACTTACCTCCCCCATTCACGGTTCTCAATGGTTCAACTCTATCATAAACACAAGAAGTGTCCCATGATTGAGCATTTTTAGCCAAGTAATCAAAATATGCAAATGCTTCTTTCGGTTCCTTCTTTAAGAATTTTCCATTCAACATGGTTTTGACAAATTTTCACATCTTTGGTATCAAAGCTTCATAAAAAAAAATAAGGATGCGCTAATCCTAGTAACCACGGTGTGGAGAAGCATTTAAGAGATCTTTGAACCTTTCTCAACTTTGATGAAAAGTCTCATTTTCCTTTTGAAAGAAATTCATGATTTGTCTCTTTAAAGTATTGTTTCGATGCATTGGGAATTTTGTTTCAAAATTTCAACTTGCATTTCTTTCCATGTTCCAATGAATCTTGGCCTCAATGCATTTAACCATGTTTTTGCTTTGTCCTTAAGAGAAAAAGGAAACAACTTCAATCTAATAATCTCCTCAGTACAATTTTGATCCAAAAATGTAGAGTATACCTCCTCAAATTTCTTGAGGTGCAAGTAGGGATTTTTGGATTCCATCCCATGAAAATGAGGCAATATATAACGGTAACATACCAAGTTGGAAATTAAAATTATGAGTATTCAGATGTATGTATATGTGCGCACGCGCTATTGTTGTGAAAAACCACCCCAGTGAAAAACGAAAGTGTCTCTCCTCTCAAGTCAAAGCCTAATTAAATGCCACTCCTCTTGTGTATTGGAATCTAGTGGGGCCAAGATTACTTATTTGTATGCATGCCTCTCCACCAAAAGACAACTGGCTCCTTGTTTTTTTTCTTATTCTAAACACCATGCATCTTAATTTTATTAAATCACAAATTATAAAATTAAATGTAAATCATGCTATCAAATACTTTCAATCTCAACTTAGATTTACACCTTTTAACTATTCTTCCATCTAAAACCAATTATAATGTCATGTAGTGACTAAAATATATTAGTTCTAAATGGATAAAATATGTAATAATTTGGCTTGATCAGAGCCAGACCATTCGAGACTGAGATACCATTTGTTGTTTCATGTGGTTTACTTAAACGTTAAGCATCTTGCATGTTTCATGTGAAATGAAAGAGGAAATAAGTTCAACAGACAATTTAAACCCCCCCCCCCCCACCAATTTTCCCCTCCTACTTTTTTATTTTATTTTTTATATCAACACCTTCCTCCACTTGCATTAATATAACCTCCATACCATCAAAGTTGTCGTTTAGCCCCCAACACTAAATATGGGTTGCAATTTTCCCTAAAGAGTAAATATCTATTCATTTAAGCCAATTAAAATTGGTGACATGGCTCAATCGTAGCGGTCTAATTCTAGTGGTTATAGGTCATAAAAAAGGAATAAAGAGTTTACCTATATATAAGCTTTCAGTAGGTTCCCAACCGTCATAAAAGCTTCAGTTGGTAATTCCACTACAACTAAAGCAAGTTTTAGTTTAACTCTTTGAGTGCATGCTCCCTTTTACCATTTACATCGACCCATTTCCGATCACAACTGTGACGCCCACGAATCCCCCCTGAGATTTAGAAGGACTCGCGACATCAAGACGATCATCTCATGGATCAATCATCCCATCGAATAGTGTTTGAAGAGTGTGTGAAGCATGCACCAAGTGTACAATAAATATCGCAGCGGAAAAATAAATAAAAGTCAGTCATTCTAGTACCAAAGATTCTTAAAAATTACAAATCAATTTAAAACAATTTCTCCAACAGGAGATTATACAGTCTTTCAAAATAAAAAGATAAGCAACACTGCTTTCGAGATCATAATCTCGATCTTCATCCTCTCAACAAATTTTCTTTCCTGTGGAGTCTGTATCTTGGGCCAAATTTCGTATTTTGCAATCACAAACTACGATCCCGTAAAATGGGGACCGTAGGGTGGGCGCGATCCACCGAAGTGAGATGTGAATCCCAGTAAGTAACAGACAACAAACAACATACAACCAATTCACACAACTAAACATCATCAGCATATACAGTAAACTCAATGGGTGCATGTATCATGAATATGAGACTTGCAACATAACTAATGCACATGCTTTCATATAACTTTGACTTCTTTCATATGTACTGTTTGAGCTTCTTTTCAAAAGTCATCTTTTCAAAAATGCTTTTCATCTTTTCTTATCTTAGATGCCACTTATCATATCATATATGGCCTGAAAGCCCTTTTCTTTTTGTCATGATATCTGTTGGACATCTCACGGTTCCCCTACACACCGTGTGTTCCTGCTAGTTACCGTAGCACCCGGCGACCGTATCAAACCAAAGTAGCTACGTTTCGCGCCCTTTCGCGCTCTTCATCACTCGGCGATTGATCACTCCCCGAGTGACTACAAACTTTTCTATCGGTAAGGCCGAAGCCAACACCGTTCTGTGGGCACCCACTAGCTTTAGGTGCGACCACGTTCTGGACACCTTTTGAAGCCATACATGGTCTGCCGACAGTTCTTTGTCGACCCAGGGACTTTCACTCGACTTTAATCAATCCTGAGTGAACAGGGAGTTCCACTGGAGCACTACCCCGTCCCAGCCTTTGGGGTTCTTATAAAACTTTAATGATTTTCTTTTCTTTTAAAAACATGCTTGACTCAAAACATGCTTTTCGTGCTCATGCATGGGACATGCATGCGACATGTGACTTCTTATGCAAAACATGTAGATCATGAAACATATGAATCATATATTCACAAATCATATCTCATACATAATAACATATGAACAGACATCCCTTTCTAATTTATCTTCTATCTCACACATCGTGCATATTCCAATGAAGAGTTAGTCAAAACCTTAAGTCACATCACATCAAACCAACATTTTCTTATAGGGGTTAATGATGCAACTTATAATGGAGTCAAACCTAACTTTTATTCTCTTTTTTCTTTACCAAAAACTCATATTTCCTTAAGATCTTCTCAAAACTTAATAGCTATATCATAACCCATCATTGATCACCACATTTCCATTGCCTGTATAGTTATTCTCTTCAACAAATTATCATAATATAATATTTTTTCTAAACCTAAACATTTCTCTATCTATACATCAAGAGAATCTAACAATACACATCGATATTTCATCCGAAGATTCAAGTCATAACCATACATCATATCATGAATTAAATCCTAATATTTTTTCCCAAAGAAGTATACCAGGATTGAAACTTATGAACTCCCAAAAATAAACTTTTCATCGTCCAACATAATATGCCATTGTTTCAACCCTTAACTGAATTTTACCTAACTATACTTATTAAGTTCCCTCCTCAATTTTCACCATGTTCTTCCAAATATCTCTTCGATTAAAATCCTAGTGTATCACCTTGTTAAAACATAGTGAAAAAGTAATGAAATCATCCAACCAAATCATTATATCACCAATAATCACTAGAATGACCGAGTCGTCTAATCAAATCCTTTTATCACTAATAATCACCAAAATAACCGAGTTATCCAACCAGATCATTTTAACACTGATAATTACTAAAATAATCAAGTCATCCAACCAGATCATTTTATCACTGATAATTGCTAAAATAACAGTCATCCAACCAAAATATTGTATCATCAACAATTACCATCCACACAATATTCAACCATAGTAACATTAACTCGGGATAATCTCAATTTCCATTAAATGGCCTCAGGCCCAATCAAACTACTTTCAAATTACTTATCATCACTAGATAACACTGTAAGCAACAAAACAGAGATTAGCACACAATCAAACAGTCAAACAAATGAACGCCAATCGAACATCGCGGCGATCCCCGATCCCTAGCGGGCAAGTCGTGCACTATTCATCTCCGGGCACGGCAAGGTGATGGGTTAGGCTCGGGTACTCCGTTTGACACCAAAATTTAGGAGAATACTCCTTAGAGGATGGGGAATCTCATGGCGGTGGTAGTGAGGCGGTGCAACCACCGGAATGCGGCAGATCTGGCTCGAAATGGTGGAAACCTATTTTCGAATTTTCCCTTGTACAGGGGAGGTGCGGCCATGGATGGGAAAACTGATTTAGGGGTGTGATAAACTGAGGTAGGGGAAGCTTTTGGCGGTGGAGGTGAGAGCCACGGTGGCCGCCGCGGTGACGGAAAGTTCATTTGGAGACCCATTTCGGTTTCATGGGAGGAGAGAGAAGGTGGGTGCTCCGTTGGAGCTGAAATTTCTGGGGGTGAGTCGCCTATGGGTGGTGGATCAAATGGCAGGGCTGGTGTCGTGGTACGGTGGCTCACGGCGGATATATGGGCGGCGAAAGGAGTGGCGTAGAGGATTAAATACCTCTCGGGTTTGGGGCTGCCGGCGGGACGTGGGGCTATTGTGGTCAACACCACCGGTGGGGTTGGACTTGCCGGAGGGTGGCGGTTCAGGTGGGTCCGGAGGTGAGGCTTGGCGACCGGGGGGTGGCGCCGCCACGGGCTGAAAACCAAACCGCCTCCCGCGGTTACTGTAGCACGCGGGAAAGAAAAGAGAGAGGAGGGAGAGAAAAGGAAAAGGGAGAGGAGAAAAATGAGGGACTTGACCCTTTTCGAGCTATTTATAGGCCCGACACTTTCGAGTCTTCAAACGGACAACAGATGAATTTAAAACACTGATTTGAAAGCGTATAACATCAATTTAACTTAAAATTCTCAAATTAATGAAATAAAATATTATTTCAACTTATTTTATTTTTTCAACATAATATTTTTCATCAATACTTAAAATGATGAAATTTATTTAGTTATTTAAAAGGAATAGATCCATACATTTAAATCAGATATTTAAAGCACGTTTAAAATCTTGCAATATTTCAAATAATTAAAATCAAGGTAATAAAATAATCCTGCATAATATAATATTTTTGGAGCTATTCAAAAGCTACCAAACCAAAATAGAATAAACATAATAAGACTTAAGGATTTAATAAATTTAAGATCAATAAATCCGATAATGTCAAATAAATAGAATAAGTACTTATTAATAAAATACGGCAAATCAAACCATATATTATAATAATTAAAACCAAAAACTCTAATTATATCATTTCAGATAGAAAGACCAGCAGCAACAATTAATTAAAATAATTAAAAGCATTATTATTCAAGAATCTCACAAAAGCTTATAACAATAATAAAATCAAAACCACTAAATCAAAATAATGTTAATAACAATTCAAATGATAAAACCAATAATAATCTTTAAATAACTATAAATATTATAATTGTAGATTTCACAAATAATTAATCCTAGTCATAAATAAAGCGTACCTAAAATAAAATAAGTGATATATCATTTTAATTTATTAAAATAAATTAATATATCCAATGATAAAATATGAGCAAATACAGATATGTAAAAATTCGGGGTCTCACACCAACAAAACCTTACAATATCCATAGCCAATAGATCAAAGGGAAAAGTAATCAAGCTCAATCGACAATGTTTTCGCATTGTTTGGTTTACTTTAAATCTAATGTTTCATTTCAACTTTCAACCAATCAATTTTTATTTAGTGACTCCCTTCCAAGTTTATTAATAGGCTTCACTTATGACTGAGGAATACCGTGGTACAATCAAGGTACTCGGAATTTACAAAAAATAGAAAATAAAAAGAATCCCAAGTACCAAGAAAACCATAGCCAAGGAAATCAAAACTAAAACTGCAAAACATCTAAACAGGCCTAGAAAATCAGCACAATCTAAAGAGTCCTAAGCTTAAAAAAGAACCAAAATAACAAAAACACTAAACAGGCCTATGTAAAAAACTAAATATGGAACTAAACAGGCCTAAGAAAAACGAACACTAGCACAAGACCGAAGCCTTAGCAGATCTTGATATGTGGCAAACCACTAAGATCAATGCACAATAACCCTTTGAGCAAAGAAGGAATATAATTTTGCGCATTCCAGTCACAATTGCATCCACCTCTCCTCAGATTGCCAAGAAAGTCTGCTGACTTATTACCTCCCTGTAGGCATGTTGAACACAGAATTGTATACCCCTTAAAAGACTTTCTACATCATCCCAATAATCCTCCAAATACCAAAGACTACCCATACCATTGTGGATCCAATTAACAATCAACAATGAATCCAATTCAATAACAATATTGTTAAGACCCAACGCCTTGCAATTTTTAATGCCTATCCAAAGAGCCATTAATTCTACTTGATTATTAGTACCCCTGCCAATAGGATTTGAAAAAGAAAAAAATCAAATTTCTGAGTTCATCCCTCATGAGACCACCAGCTCCCATGTCCCCTGGATTATGAATACTACTTCCATCAACATTTAACTTAAACCAACCTTGCCTTGGCTTCCTCCTGGCAATAGCCAATTTTTTTTTTCTTTTTTTCCCCTTGTACCAGTAGCTTTAACAAATTCAACAAGGCAACATCATGAGGAACTTTACGTGAAGTAGATTGGATTTTAGTGCCCACCCAATGGATCCAATATTTGAACGAATTCCAGAGCCTTTCAACCAATCATTATTTAAACACAAAAATCAATATAAATTTTACAAATTCCAACATAAAAATGCTCTTTAAAAACTTAGTACTCAAACAATATTACAATTATGCCTAATCATTTCTATAAATTTCAATCCAAAACTTATTTAAAAACTATTATTTAAAATGTTCTCTCTCATTTTCATATAAATCTTTCTTAACCAAGGATACACATGTCTCTAGTCCTGGTTGTTCTAGTTGTTTATGTGGAAATTTTAAAATGAATCCTTTTATAAATATATGAAAAGAAGTCTCACCTAGCAGTTATTTTATGTACAAAAGAGTAGAATATATAGTTAGCATAAAGTGTACATGGGTTGGCTTAGATTTCTTAGAATCATGAACAACAATAACTCGAATTGAAATCGCAAACCGAGTGTTAAAAATTAAAACTGATAGTTTGGATTTCACTTTTGTATAAAGGCGATACTAATTGAGAAAGGTTAATATTTTTTAATGAATAATATTTTTTTATTAAGACAAGTGACAAGGCAAAGTCCAAGTAAACAAGAAAATTATGGATATTAGTGGCGACGGAGATGAAGAAAAAATATTTTGGCGGAGGATTAATTCTCTTTCCAGCTTATCGTAGCGAAACAATTCCACAAGACCTATCTCGTCCGTCTCCATTTCGTCCATCTCCAAGGGATAACCCAACAATTGGAGAAGAAAACACACGAAGACAAACATCATCACTGCCGCACTCTCCCTCGCCTCAATGACCTAAGCAAGCATGGGAATGTCTTTTATCTATCCACATTAATTTTTCTTTGCGTGAGACAATAGGCATTACTGGTAACAAAAAAATAAATCAAACATCTTTAAAAAATTAAAATATGTTAAAAAACAAAATGAATTTTATAAAAGGAGTAATTAAAAATACTAAAAATGTTAAAAAATTAACTTTATAAGAAAGAAATTAAAAATCACCAAAAATTGAGAATATGAAAAATAATTCAAAGAAATGCTTATTTTCAACGTTTAATATTTATGATAATGAGTGCTGCTACAAGAAAGCTCCATGTACAAGCACGAAATAAAATAAAATGGTGCGCAACGTGCTATGTCTAGTCTTTCTATGGATCTTTTTATATGTTCATTATTCCCGTGGTGTGAGAAATTAAACGAAAATCATGAAGCTTGAATATTAAAAGAAAAAAGGCGTGAAGAAAAAAAAGACTTGAATATTAAGCTTGAATATCAGGAAGTGGCTGCACACTTTATTTTATTTTATTGTGTTTAAACGAAAAAAAAACGTGTTTAGTATGCCTAATGTTCAAGATCATGAGACGTGAAGAAGAGAGCTTTGCTAAAATGTGATGGATTTTTTAAAAGAGGATATAAAATTAATCTTACATATTTAAGTGGGTATGCAGGAAATGAGGCTTCCTTCTAGAATTCTTCTATGATAATACTCATGCACTTTTGAATCATCAATCCTCTAAACCACAATTTAGTATGCATAATGAGTAATAATACATCAAGAGTTATTTTACACTTAATCAGACAAGCATATCACTTCATTAAAATATAACAAATGATATTTACAAATAGAGTGCACAAGCATTCAACTCTTTTTAAAAAAATTGAGTAAATAGGCAAAATTAATTTTTATAATTGTAGATCTCACTAGTTTTTAGAAAAGAGTACATGATATTTGTATAACATATGATTGCATCCAATATTACTCTTAAAATACAAAATTGACTTTAATTTCATATAGAATTATAAAATAATTGTAAAAATATTGTAGATAAGTCATTTTCTACATATAAAATAAGATTACAAATGGAACAAAATGCCCAAACTTTGTTGTAGGTTATACTATCAAGTTATAGGTTAAACTAGAGTCGGATTACCCTAGTTCCAACTTTGACTTTGAGTTTATCAGAATTCGAATCTAAACTTTGACTCCGACCATAGTAGACTCAATCAGAGCAAAGTCAAAGCCACAACCACCCAAAAATACCCAAATTAAAACAAGTAAAATCACCCAAAAATAACATGTCAAATCAACTAAAAATCACAAGAAGCAAAATCTGGAAGCAGGATTCATCGATACACCCAAATCACAAGCAAAATCACCAAAATCACAAATCCAACAAATCAAATAAGTTAGAGGTTGAATAAAATATTATTATAATATATATATTTTAATTTTATTACAGTTTTAGAATTTGAGAAAGTTGAATTATTAATTATATTTTATGTACAAATTAAGAAAAATTATAATAATGTCATAAGATAAGATGAGATGAAATATTTTCACTATCCAAATAAGGTCTAATTTTTCTTACCATAAGGCATCATCATTAATAAAAAATAAATCAAACATCTTTAAAAATGTAAAAAATTTAATTTTGTAAAAAATTAATTAAAAAATACTAAAAATTGAGAATATTGAAAAATAATCCAAGAATGAGAGGGCCAAGAAATCTTAGAAACTCATAAAAACATAAAGCTAATCAAAGATAAATTCAAAAAAGAAATATATATATATATATATATACACACACACACATACAAAAGAGAGAGAGAGAGCACTCTAGAAGATTACAAAAAATAAAAAATATGAAATGCCTAGAAACATAAATTCAAAGTTCCATTTATGTTATAATCGCTTAAGATAGCTAACTTAGGTACATATTGATATATATAATAATAATAATAATAATAATAATAATAAAAGATGCACAAAGTATTTTTCATTAATTAATGTAGTTATTTTAGCACATTGCATATATTTTTGGCCAAATCGATCTAAACTATGTCTAAACGGTTGATCTTTTATTTTTGTTTTTTTGTTTGAAAAACCAAAACAACTTCTATTTATCATTTAATACTCAAAGGATTACATTGTTTCTCTAGTTGGATATATGATTTAATCCAATTTGGACAATCTTTCATCCATACTACCTCTTCTTCTCATTGAAGTAGGCCTGTTCATCTGGGTTTCAGGTTTCAAATTCGGGATTCTGGATTTTGGAACTAGAATTTTCTTGAACTTATTAAATGAAAATATCAAAATTATTAGAAAAAAAAATTTAAAATCGGGTTGGGCTAGAATGAACAAGCCTACATTGAAGAGCATACTAATATAGTTTGTGAGCTACCACATTGTTATGTGGGTCCCTCCATGTGAAGTAAATAATTCAATGGCAATATTGTAATATTGCCTATTATGCACACACACATATATAGATATGTAATTGGCAAAAAAAACAAGACAAGCACAAAAAGATAAGAAACAAGAGGAAGAGATGAATAGAAAGAAATCGAGAGTCGTGCATTGCATACGTGTACGAGAATTCTTCGTTTCTTTCAGTTATTTGAGAGATTATCTGTGGTTTGATCTTGATGAAATTTCAATATGTTGTTCGTGTGGTCGAGAGCTTCATTTTGACTGATGCCAATCGCTGAGATTCATCTTCTTCTGTCCTCTACAAGCATTCACTTGGTAAAATATTTCTTTTCACTCTTGTGATTTTCCATCTGTATAATGATCATGGTTTTGTGTGAACCAAGAATATATATATTCTTGATGTATTGGTAACCTCATTATCGTTGATAGTAGAAGTTTAATTGAACTAGGGTCTTGTGGTTTTTTCCTTCGCCTTAGAGGATTTTCCACATAAAAATTCTCAATGTCTTGTTTTTGAGTTTATACTTACTAGATTATCACTTTACTTTGCACATCGAAAGGGTAGAAAATATTCCGCTGTGTTGTTGTTGCTGACCCTAACAAAGTGGCATCAGAGTTTTGGTTTATTTCTTTGTTGATTATCGATGTGAATTAAATATGGAGGAGTCATCTAGTAGTGAATAAAATATCGATGTGATTATTTGAATTATTCAATTTGGAAGACATGGATGAAGGATGTCCTGTACTGCAAAGAGTTATTTGAGCCTATCGATTTGGTCGATGTTAAACCAGCAAGTAAAGCAGATGATGAGTGAAAGAAATTAAATAGAAAGCTATTGGTCATATCAAGCAATGGGTTGATTAAAGTGTCTTTCATCATGTAGCCAAAGAAGTGGATGCTTACAATCTCTGGATGAAATCAGAAAGCTTTTTTGAGCAAAAGATTGCACAAAATAAAGCATTTACGATAAGATGGTTTGTGTATTTAAAATAGAAGGATGGTCAAAGTGTTGCAGAGCATCTCAATAATTCTCAAGAATTATTGAATGAGTTGTCTACTATGAAACTTGTCTTGGATAATAAAGTTCAGGCTCAACTTTTGTTGAGTTCTTTGCCAGACAGTTGGAAAACTTTGGTTGTTTCTCTCAATATTTCTATGTCCAGTGGTGTAATGACTATGAGTATGGTAAAAGATAGTATGTTTAACGAAGAGGCAAGAAGAAAAGAGAATGACGTTCCTTCTCATTCAGAGGCACTTGTCATAGAAAAGCGAGGGAAGAGTAAAAGCAGAAAACCTCATCTAGATAATAGTGGTGACAAGGCAAGAGGAAGGTTTGCTTCAAGTAGAGGGATAAAATATTTTCACTGTAGTAAGCTTGGGCATATGAAGAAAGTGTGCAGGAAATTCAGAAAGGAACAACAGAAAGAAAAAATGAAGAACTGAAAGAAGAAAAAGAAATTGCAATAGTTGCACCTGATACTGATGTGTTCATTGTTTGTGATGATGCTCATGTTAATATTGCTGGTCAGGATTCTACTTGGGTAATTGAGACAACAACTTCTTTTCATATTACCCCACGTGGAGATTTCTTCTTTTCCTACACCAGCAACGACTTTGGTTGGGTAAGAATGATAAATGAAGTAAAGTGTTAGATTGTGAGCATCAAAGATGTGCAATTGGAAATTGACATTGGATGGAAATTGCTTCTCAAAGATGTCAAGCATGTTCCTAGTATGTCGGCACCCCAGCTTGCGCTCGGGATCATATGCAAACCGTGGCGTCGGGGATGAGCATCACAGGGAAGTTCACCCCTCGTCTTATCGTGAACTGGATTTTTTTTTTTTTAAAGAAGGTTATTGCAGCGAAAAAAGGTCAAGCCTTTCTATGCGTATATCACATGGCTTAATACAACAGCATCCCAAAATACTACATTACCATTAATATAAACATAAAGATCCTTCATAAGTGTTCATTCTTCCAAAACAACGGAAGACCAAAATATATGTATATAAGTACAAAAGCTGCATAGGTGATCTCCTGCCATCACTTCCTAAACCACTGGTTCCTTCTTGATCTCCTTGAAGTTTGGGCCGTAACGGAGGCGGTCCAAATCCAAGGTCGGTTCCACCTCACAACTCATCCCGGAGGACGACTCATAAAGGCGACCCATGTGGAGGGAATCGTCTACGTCGAGAACTGTACAACACCTGGTAGGGCGTATATTACCCAAAACGTATGCAGCTAGGGGTAGTGACTCCGCCGCCCAACGGTTTAGGTAGTCAAGAGTCATTAGCTCGAAGGTGACGGACTCAGTCGGGCCCATGGGGGTCCGAGGCACCGTCCCTGGGGTCATACTCTTCAAAGTCATCATTACCTGCAATTACTTTTATTATCCCAAAAAGGTGATAGTGGAGAAATAAACAGGGGTGAGATTTCAGGAGAAATCTCCGTAAGCACATTTATATCTTAACAAAAGCAATTTAAGCATACGTATAATGAATAACAAACAATCAGTCATACTTTATGCATTATGAGACTCATGACTTTATGGTATGCACATGCTCATGCTCATGCCATGTCTTTTCAATTTCCCTCTTCATTTCGTTTTCTCTTCATATGCTTGCTTATAATCTTAGAAAAACAAAACGTTTGAGTTTCCTTTCAGAATTCCTCGTTTCGCAAGTAATTTTTATTTTTCTTATCTTAGGCGCCACTTTATCATATCATATATGGCCCGAAAGTCCATCTTTTGTCATGACCTCTGTTGGACACCTCACGGTTCCCCTACGCACCGTGTGTTCCTGCTAGTTACCATAGCACCTGACGACCGTATCAAACCTAAGTAGCTACGTTTCGCGCCCTTTCGCGCTCTTCATCACTCGGCGATTGATCACTCACCGAGCGACTACAAACTTTTCTATATCGGTGAGACCGAAGCCAACATCGTCCTGTATGCACCCACTAGCTTTAGGTGCAACCACGCTCCGGACACCTTTGGAGCCATACATGGTCTGCCGATGGTTCTTTATCGACCTAGAGGTTTTCACTCAACTTTAATCACTCCTGAGTGAACATGGAGTTCCACTGGGACACTACCCCGTCCCAGCCTTTAAGGTTCTTATAAAACTTTAATTAATTTCTTTTCTTTTAAAAACATGTTTAAAACATGATTTTCGTACTGTATGCATGAGACATGAGACTCATGTCACGGAATATATAAAATAGGTTACGAACATGACGCTTACTCTACGTTAAGCTCTTCCAAAATTTTCACACCTCATAAATTTACTTATTTCCTTCTCAAAATTACTTAATGGGCATCTAATACACTTAGGGGTGCTTGGCCCCTTCCCACTAGGGTTGGGCTGAGACCCTCCCTTTATAATTTCCTAGCTTTTTGTCTCCTAATCTTCTCCAAGCACTCTAATTCAACTCCAACCACTTAAAGATAACTTTCTAACCCTAAAAACAAGGCTTAGCCGAAATTTTATGTCTTTTAATTTATTATTTTATTCACTTTTTCTTCCAAGATAACTCACCCAATGATTTAGGTGAAAACCACCAATCATGCTAGTGCAACCATTTTATTCATATGCAGCTAATGTCTCCAAATATTTAAGCATATCATCATAACAAAGCACAATAATTAAATCAATAATTCCACCCAAAGAATATCTTAAATCCGAAATATATACATGCATAACCCAACATTTTCATCTCCATGTCAAAATCTAGTAAATATATTTTCTTCTTTACTCATGATGTTGATCACACCATATTCTTCTTTGATATCAAATATTCAAATTCACCACATGAAATGATCTTTACTCTTAACAAGATCTCCAAACTTAGGCATGGATTTTTTTTTTTTTACCACTAAATAAATAACACTAGAGGCATCATCCAACATCATGCTAGTAAACCTAAAATCATGCATGCATTTCCTTCATTCCACCTCATGTTAAGTAACTAACTAAACCACATATCATTTCAATTTCTCAACTTAGGAAAAATATCATAACTTAAACATGAATTCTTACTAAACTAAACATGGCAAGTTTTTCCTCTAAAAGGTTTCATTTCAACATACATACAAAAGATTCAAACAAAACAACCAAATTCATTCAAAGGTATACTAAGATTGCTAGAGGTAGAATAAGAATGCACTTACCTCTTCAAGAGCAACTCTTCCTCAAAATATTTGTTCTAGTTCTTTTCTTTTAAGGATATGGTGATGTTTAGAGGTTGGATGAAAATAAAACAAAAGAAAGTTTAGGGAGAAGTGGGGTTGGCCGAGAGGTAGAGAGAAAAAGAGCTTGTGTGTGTTTGTGAGATAGCCAAGTGAGGGGTGGGTCTCCTCAAGGGTATTCGGCCATGCGCTTTTCTCTAGGGGTCAAGGACACTTCACCATACCTTGATTTGAAAGACATAAGACTAGACAAGGGTGGTTGCATGGGAAAAGAAAGCAAATGATGAGAAATGGGAGAAATGGGAAACCGGATTCCTTTGCCTCCCCAAAGTCTCCACCGAAACCTCCTCCCCTCTCTTGCCTCATTCTCTTGTCATTTCAATCCTATGACACACTCATCTAACCACTCTCATGTCAATCCACAAGATTCTATGGCCATGCCTTTGAGAAAGAGAGCTTGCATGATCCGGCCATGCCTTGGATCCAAGTGTCATCCAAAACTCTCCCCCCCTCCACTCCTAGTTTGCTTCCATTTCAAGCAATCCCCAATCATTTCCTTACACCACCATACCTCTTACACCCTTTACATCATGTACTTCATCTTCTTACACAAGTCTAAGATATTCATTCCACTAGATTTGCAAGTACTCCCAGGAAAACTCCAAAGGATGCACACGGCAACCTCCATCCGGATCCCTCCTTGCTTTTTCTTCTTCCTCTTCCTTTCCTCTTCCTCATGATACCTCTCTTTACTTGTCAATCACCTTGTCACTTCTTTCTTACATGATACTATGGTGATCATTGGCTTAGATTGGAGAGAATGGTGTGGGAAAAACCCCTTAGGAGTTTTGGCAACTAACTTAACCGAATGCCCTCATCAACTTTTCCCTTCCACTTTCTACTCCGATCCACAAGTATCACTCCACTAAGCATGACATGTACTACATAAAATAAAATAGGCGATACCTTAGTATTTTCCAAAAATATTCCAATGATGGGAAAATCCTATCACAAGATTTTACACTCAACCTTACCATCCACCCACTAGTCAACTCCTACCTAATAGTAATTTTCCACTCTCACCTACTAGTCGTAGTTGACTCGCTAGGGTTTTCCTATGGGTGACAAGTGTCCTATATGTAGGCTTGGTGGATCATGGGTCAATCTCATGGGCTTGTGAGCTTGCCACTCCTTCCTAGGCCCAATAACTCATTCTAACTTTTAAGGCTCCAATCTCAAGCCCATGCCCTTTTTCCTCACCTTTCAATATAATCAATTTAAATAAATTAATTAACCACTTAATTAAAATAATTATGCAATTAAATAATACGAAATGAAAGTCTCGAGTCGTCACATGGTATGTGTTTTAATTTGATGAAGGCTACTATAATCATCTTGGAAATGGAAAGTGGAAACTTAGTAAGGGCTCTCTTGTTCTAGTGAGATGGAGGAAGGTCAACACTCTCTACAAGATAGATGCAAGATTCATCAAGGGCGATGTTATGGCTGTTGAAACTGTTGAAAATGCAATCTCCACTAAGTTATGGCACAAGAGGCTTGGTCACATTAGTGAGAAAGGACTTCAAATTCTTGCAAAGAAACAGGTCCTATCCATTATCAAAGGTATGCAGCTAATACCCTGTACTCATTGTCTTATGGGAAAGCAATGAAAAATTTCTTTTAAGAAGTTTTCTCCTTCTAGAAAGAATGACATTCTTGATTTGTTTCATACTGATGTTTGCTCTATGAGTGCTCAAAGTCTTGGTGGTGCATTGTATTATGTCACTTTTATTGATGATCATTCTAAAAAAGTGTAGGCTTTTCCATTGAAAACTAAAGACTAGGTACTAGATGTGTTCAAGGTACTACATGTGAAAATTGAAAGAGAAACTAGAAGACAATTGATATGTGTTCGGGCAGATAATGGAGGTGAGTACAGAGGACCATTTGAATACTGCAGTAGTCACGACATAAGGCTTGAGAAAACGATTTCTAAGTCACCATAGCAAAATGGTGTAGCAAAGAGAATGAATAGAACAATTTGTAAAAGAATTAGGTGTATGCTCTCTCATGCAAAATTGCCTATTTCTTTTTGGGGTGAGGCAATGAGAATAGCAGTTGATTTGATAAACCTTTCTCCTTTAATTCCTTTGGATGGCGACATTCCTGAAAGAGTTTGGACAGGAAAAGATATTTCTCTTGAGCATCTGAGGGTGTTCGACTGTAGAGCTTTTGTTCATATTTCTAAAGATGAGAGGTCCAAACTTGATAGCAAATCCAAACAGTGCATCTTTGTGGGTTATGCACATGAGGAATTTGGTTACAGATTGTGGAACCTGGTAAGAAGAAAATTTAGAGAAGCAAAGATGTTGTTTTCTTTGAAGATGAAACCATTGAAGAAGTGAATTAGAAAAAGAATGAGTCTTTAAATAAAAATTTGTTGATATAGATTCAATCTCTCCTTCTTCCGTGATGAATGATAATCATGGGAGAGATGTATTAGAAGAACAAGTTCATACTGTTGAAAGAAGTGAACCTAAAATTGATGATATGTGATCAGATCAACAAGTAGGGGGATCTCCTTCAGAACCATCGTAGAAAATCAGTTAAGAAGATCTAGTAGAGAGCATAAGTCTTCCACCAGATATTCGGCTTCTAAGTATGTTTTACTTTTTGATAGGGGAAAGCCAAATTGTTATCAAGAGGCTATATAACATGATTAGAAAGATGAGTGGTTAAAAGCTATGCAAGAGGAGAAGAAATCTTTGCATGAGAACCATACTTATAAACTGGTAGAACTACCAAAGGATAAATGAGCATTGAAGAATAAATGGATTTTCAAAATGAAGACTGATTCAAACAGATCACAATCAAGGTACAAAGCACGTTTGGTTGTGAAAGGTTTAAGTCAGGAGAAAGGCATTGACTTTGAAGAAATGTTTTCACCCATGGTAAAAATATATTTTATCAGAGTTGTTTTGGGCTTGGTTGCTAGTGTGAATTTAAAAATTGAACAACTTAATGTGAATACTGTAATAGCCCTAAAAATCTCCATCTTGATTAAATTAACTAATTAAGGATTAATACACAAGATTAGTGGTAATTGGTGAAAGAACCAAATAGGCCTTGAAGAGATGGGCTTAGGAATGAGATCTTTGGAGAATGGATCAAGTGAATGGGCCAAGAGAGCAATGGTGAGTCCAAAAGCCCATAGAATGAGCCCATAGCCCATCAAGCCCATAATTGAGACACTTGTCAATGGGAGAAAAATCCTAGAAAAATTATCCAAACCCTTGTAGGAAAATATTATTTGGTGAAGGTTGACTAGTAGTTGGATGCATGCCATGTAGGATTGAGTGTAGAATCTAATGGAATGATTTTTCCTACCATGGTATCTTTGAGGTACAAAACACCATCCCTTGACTTGCCAAGTGAGGTCATGATGTGTAGGGAAGTTACAAGTGTCATGAGGAGAAGCTTGGAGGAAGGAAGCTTGGAGTTTCGGTGGAGGCCAATCCGTGGGGTTCCTTGAGGAGTCTCATGAGGTATGGTCATCTACAAGTGATAGGACAAAGAGGAAGAGTGTGTAAGTGGATGAAGTACATGTGTAAGAAAGTATGGTGATGTGAAGAGAGGTATGGTGTATGTGTAGGTGATTGAAATGACAAAAACTAGGAAGAGAAGCAAGAAGGGAGTTTCGGTGGAGCTAGTTTGGCCGGTCATGCCTTGCTCAAATTCCAAAAAGCATGGCCTTAGAATCACTTGGATGGACACATGAGGAGATAGGGGAATGATGATTGAGTGAAAAACAAGAAATTGGATGCTAGAAGCATCAAGGAGCCGCCGGCCATAGGAAGGAAAAGGAGAAAGGAGAATCACTTAGGTATGGCCAAGATTTGATCTTGGAGTGGTCTAGAGTTGTCAATCAACCTATCTATCATTAGCCATGCCTAAACATGATGAGAAGAGTACCAAGGACCCTAGGGAAGAGAGCTGGCCGTGTGACCCCTTAGACAAACACCTTGAGCTCAATTCACTTGGACATGCAAACACTTTCATTTTTCTCTCCACCTCTCGGCCAAACCCTCTCTAGCCATTCCTACTTTTGTTTCTTCTCTTTTCACCACATATTTTGAAGAATCCTATAGTAGGAAAGCCAAAAGCAAGAGTGTGAAGGTGATCAAGTCATTGGAGAAGGTTAGTGATTAAACCTATACAAGATTAGGAAGAACACACACACACATGTAACACTTTGAAATGGTTGGAAGGAAATAGGGTTTTCTTTGAGTTTTATGTTCATGGTTAGACTAATGGGAGATTTTATATGTGTAATTCCAGATTTAAGCTAAAGCCTAGAAGGAGTGTTGTAAGTATACTCCCACTTTTTCCTTAACAAGTCTTATATATAGTGGAGTGATCATGGTTGTTGGATTAATGGTTGTCATTGCCATGTTTGGATTGGAATGATTTTTCTTGCTTGAGATATGAATATTCTTGGATAAATTATATGATGGAACAAGCTTAGAATATGAGTAGAAATGATGAAGCAAATGTTAGTTGCAAAAGAGAGGAAAAAGCATGATTATTTGATGAAATGATGAAAATGATGCATGAAGGATTTTAGTGTTAAATATTAAATTGTGGTGTTGATAAGGTAAAGATTTTATTTGAGGAACTAGTGATGGAATTGATTTATTCAAGGAGCTTATTGTTGAAAAAAAAAATGGACATGAGAATAAATTGTTTGATTGATATAGATGGAAATGATATATATATTTGCATATGGAAGAAATGATCACTTGTGTATGATGTATAGAAATGTTTAATTGGAAATTGATAATATTTAAGGTTGAGATTGGAAGAGTAATATTATATTGTGATGTGGAGATTTTGTTTAGTTGAACTCATAGAAGAAACCTTTAGGAAAGGAAGTTTGAATAGACTAAGGGGAGGAATTCCCTAAGTTGAAAAGGTGAATGGAGGAAATAGGAATAACTAAGTTTGATGTGAAATGGTTACTTGGGTAACATTAGGGTTTCGGTTACCCCTTGCTAAGGAGGGTACTTGACTCAATTTGATACTTTAAAATTTATTGGAGGAAGTTTGAAGTCAAATGATGAAGAAAAGCCCTAGAAACTCTCTAGGAGAATTCGGCCATGATGGGTTGGAGATGGGTCCAATACCCCACTTCAATCCTAGGCCCATTTTGGGTATAGAATGTAATGACTAAGTAGGAAAATTATGAAACTATCCCAAGAGAGGGAGAAAGAGAATGAAATGTGAATGCACTCGAGCCTGTCTCGGGTTCTTGCATGAGAGTAAGTAAGCATGCATGTCCCATGCATAAGTCATGAAAAGAAGTTTTTAAAGTCAAGCATGTTTTCAAGAAAAAGGAAAAGAAAAGAAAAGATTGAATTTTTGAAAGAAAAGAAAAGAAGTAAAGTTTTATAAGAACCCCAAAGGCTGGGACGGGGAAGTGCCCCAGTGGAACTCCCTGTCCACTCAGGAGTGTCTAAAGTCGAGTGGTAGCCCCTGGGTCGACGAAGAACAGTCGGCGGACCGTGTATGGCACCAAAAGGTGGCCGGAGCGCGGTAGCACCTAACGCTGGTGGGTGCCCAAGACGGATAAGGTGTAAGGACCTACCGTTTTAAAGTTATATGACGCTCACTTTAGGGTGATGCGGTAACCAGCAGGGAACACGCGGTGCTAGGGGAACCGTGTTGTGTCTCATACATGTGAAAGAAAAAGTCATGACAAGAAGGGCTTTCGAGCCATAAGAAAGATCTGTATATGATAAGTGGCGCCTAAGAAAGAAAGAAAGAAAGATACGAAATGTTTTAAAGGAACGTTTTGAAAAGCAACGATGATATGAAAAGAAGTTTGAAAGAAGAAGTCTGCATGAAAGTTTTATGAAAAGAAGTCTGAAAGAAGTATGTCTGTTTAAAAGTTTTCATGAGCATGTGCATGAGTCAGTCATTCATTGCATGTGCATTAGTTAAGAATGTTTTGTTCACTTATCTGTATATCTGATATGTTCTGGTTTAAGTGTTAGTGTACTTGCTGAGATTTCTCCCGAAATCTCACCCCCCTTTTATTATCTATACTATTGCTCCCTTGGGAACAATAGAAGTCATTGCAGGACAGGATGGATCCACGGATTACGACTCTCGAGAAGATGGGTCGGACCCTCATGGGCCCGACTAAGGCTGAGACTGCCGGGCCAGTGACCCTAGACCTGTTGGGTCAGTGGGCGGCAGAGTCGCTTCCTATGGCGACTTACTTTTTTGACGACCTACGCCCTACGGGGTGCTGTATGGTGCTGGGAGTTGACGGGCTCCTCCACTTGGGACGCCTGTTTACGTCATCCTCTGGGATGATGTGTGACGTAGGTCCAGGGCTGAGTCTGGACAGCCTTCGTTATGGTCCCAACTATAAGAAGATAAAAGAAGAACCCGCCTATTAGTACAGTTGGCGGAAGGAGGAGTGGATCAGCAGCACCTTTATTTTGTATACACCGATGTACTTTTGGAAAAATCTTCCCGCTGTTTTGGGAAGTACTTTTGTATAAAACTATTTACATTGGTGACTTTATTCTGATATGTATATATATGAGCTTACGATGTAAATTTGGGTTTTATTTTGTTAACCATGTGATGTGCGACAAGCGTAACGTTTTGTCGTTTATTTATGGCTTGACCTTTTTCCGCTGCGATTAAAAAAAAAAAATAAATAAGGCTCTCCTAAGTAAAGATGAGGGATGACTTCCTTGTGACGTTCGTCCCCGGCGTCGCATTTTGCGTACGAACCCAAGCGCAAGCTGGGGCGCCGACAAATACTGCTTCCCTCCATGGTGATTTGGAGTATGAAGTATATATGGAACAACCAGAGGGGTTCACAACAATGGCAAAGATTATCTTGTGTGTTGACTAGAAAAAAGTTTATATGGACTCAAGCAGGCACCTTGACAATGGTACAAAAAGTTTGACTCCTTTATGAGTGAGCACGGGTATGATAAAACTACTTTTGATCAATATGTATTTGTTAAAAAGTTTTCTAAAAATGACTTCGCTGTTCTCTTGTTATATGTAGAAGACATGTTGATTGTTGGTCGTGATTCTGCAAAACTAAATAAATTGAAAAGAGAATTGAGTAAGTCTTTTGCTATGAAAGACTTAGACTCTGCAAACAGATCCTACGGATAAAAATTTCTTGTGAAAAAAATAATAGCAAGCTGTGGCTATCTCAAGAGAGTTATATCAAGAAGGTACTAAACAGATTCAACATGGATAAGACAAAACCAATGTGTTCTCCACTTGCAGGTCATTTGAAGCTAAGTTCAAAGCAGAGTCCTACAAGTGAGAAAGAAATGCAAATTGTGTGTCGATACCCCTGCTTGCGCTTGGGATCGTACGCAAACCAAGACGTCGGGGATGAGCATCACAAGGAAGTTCACCCCTCGTCGTATCGCATATATTATTATTTTTTATAATAATAGTGAATAAAGATATTCGCAACAGAAAAAGGTCCAACCCTTCTAACTAAATTATCACATGGTTTCATAATTCTCATATCTCAAATACATTTTATCAAAATAATAACATGAGGCGTTAGTTCATAATTTTCTTTCTTCCAAAACAACAGATGCCCAAAATACTTACACAAAATAAGCATAAACAAACAAGTGATGACCCCATAATCTTTTATCTGGAAGGAGACTCGTCCTTGACCTCCTTCATCTTAGGGCCAAAAAGGAACTTGGTAAGGCCCACTCGCTCACCCCATAGTAGGAACTTGGTAATCCCTAGGGACAAGCAGCACCCTACACACTGGCGATCCACGGGCTCCGCTAGCATACTTTGTCGCATGTTCTCTATCAGTCGTTCATACCAAAATGGGTGCCACCACATCAAAAAGGGGTGAGGTCAACAGACCATCAAGGGTCTGGGGAGTCTCCCCGATCTTCGTTGTCTCCATCGTCATCAACTCCTGCAACTTTTTTGTTTTGTCCCAAACAAGTGGGAACATAAAAGGGTGAGATTTCAAAAAATCTCAGTAAGTACATAATCATTTAAATGAAAGCATCTCAAGCATACAGTTAAGCAAATAACAAACAATCATATATACATCATGCATTATGTGACTCATGCCTTTACTGATGCACATGCTCGTGCTCATGTTAGTTTTCATCAACCTATTTTCTTTAACTTCTTTCATGTACTTGCTTGTAAATTTATGAGATAAAAACACTTGAAACTTCTTTTCAAATACTTTCATCTTTTCTTATCTTAGGCGTCACTTACTTATCATATCATATCATATCATATCTTATCCTAGGCTCGAAAGTTGTTCTTACGTCATAACTTCTTCTTATTTGGACACTTCATGGCTCCCCTAAGCACCGTGTATTCCTCGCTAGTTACCGTATCAGTTGGCGACCACTCAAGCCTAAGTGAATACGTTTCACGACTTTGCTCTCTTCATCACTCAGTGATCACTCAAACCGAGAGACTACATCTTTATTCTTATACGGTAAGGCCAAATCCAACACGCCATTGAGCCCCCACTAATTTTAGGTGCGACCACACTCCAGACACCTTTTGTAGCCGTACATGGTTTGTCGATTATTCTTTGTCGACCCAGGGGTTTTTACTCGACTTTAATCACTCCTAAGTGAACAAAGAGTTCCACTGGGACACTACCCCGTCCCAGCCTTTAGAGTTTTTATAAAACTTTAATTCTTTTTTTTTCTTTGAAAACATGTTTGACTCAAAGATATGGTTTTCATGCTTCATGCATGAGACATGTAAACTCTTAACACTTTTCATGCAAAATGTGAGACTTGTTTAAGGCACAATGCACCATGCTTGTTCACAATTTGCTCTTCACATGATTCAAGTCTTATTTCATGTAAAAAACACATCAAAAGGGCTTGACTTACAAATGGGGTGGTCGGCCTTCCCCCACCAATGTAGGGCCGAGACTCTCACAACTCTTTCCTAGGTCCTATCTTCTTCTATTCTCTTCCATGCACTTCTTCAAGTCTTACTAAAATTTTCTACATGTTTTTAACATCGTGAAATGGGTATGGTAGATTAACCTTTTAATCATTTTTCTTCACCCAATTAGCAACTCTAATTTATACATGGAAACAGAAAACACTAAGGCCTTATTCTTCCTTTAGGTTCCTAACTTCAACTTTCCAAGCACTTAAGAATAAGTCATTCCATGAAAGAATATTTTTAATCCATTAAAATCTTGATCTTAGAATCCTAGAACCTGAATTCTTTAGATACTTTCAATAAAATTTTCTATCAATTCTAACTTCTACTTTATTAATCATGCACCCTTTTCTTGTAACATCTTGATCATGCTTTTAACGACAATGTTAAAAAGTGATGAAATCCACCAATAACATAATGTAAATATTTATTCTAAATATCATGTTAACCAAACATGGTTTCTTGATTAATCATGCGAAATACTTTCCAAGTAAACGAATCTAGCATCATCAATACTCAATAGATTTCATCTCCAAAAAGCAAGCATTTCCTCACCAAATACTATATTGACTCATTGGTAACAACTTGTCTAAATCCACCGTCATACTATAGATCAAAGCCTAAAACAATTATTGGAAGTAAGCATGCATTTCAATAGACAAACATAGCATTTCTATCAAAGAAGTTCATCTTAGCATAAGCAAACAAGAAATCCAACACTACAATCACATTTTTTTAAATATACAAGAAAGGCCAAAGGCAAAATGAGAATATACTTATAATAATCCTAGTGGGCTTAGCTTAAATATGAATATATATATATATAAAGTATTCCATTAGATTAACTATAAACATGAAGGCTTGAAGAGAAGATTTTTGAAATAAGAACATAGGTGTGGTGGGGTGTGTTCTACCTATGCTTGGATTAGCTTAAGCACTTACATCTTCAACACTTCACACTCAAGAATGGTTGCCTTAGCTTCACTATACTTAGGATATTCTTGTGTTTAGAGGATAGAAGAAAGTGTAGCAAAAGAGAGTGGAGTGGGAGAGAGTGTTGGCCGAGAGGTAGGAAATGAGAGTGTTTGTGCAAATGAGGCAACCAAGTGAGGAAGACCAAAGCCATAGGCCATTCAGCCATGAGGGTTTCTAGATGCCTTAGGTACTCATTTCCTTACTCCTAGGATTGACATTTGATATGTAACGCCCCGGTCCCGAAGGTCCAGAGAGTTAGGTCATTTTCCTCAAATCATCTCAAATAACACCAATTCATATATTCCAAATTCTCCAATAACCAACTGATATAAAAAGGGCACTCCATAATTTAACAAATATTTATGAAACTCTCTCCAAGAAAACTAAACATAAACCTTAATAAAATCAAATGACTTCAAATACTTGCAATAAACCAAAACTTGACATACTAAAATAATCAACAAAGATAATTTTTTTTTTTTATTAAGACTCAAGAAAACTTGTACTCACGAGCACTTATTCTCCTATGATCACCAAGCCTCTCTAGTAATGGCTACCCTTGCTGATATTGCATTGAACCATCTCAACTATCTGAAAAATGTTATTAGAGGAGGGGGTGAGTTATCCACAACTCAGTAAGCAAAGAACATATACTAGTGTGCAAACATGAGCATTTACCAAAAATTCAGAATGCAGAACGAAATATTTTTTACTTTTCAGAAAAATGCAGAAGCAGGTTACATTATCAAAAATCAGAGCAAAAATTTAATATAAACAGAAACAAAAAATCCTTTTGGCATAGCATAACTGAAACGTCTTATTAGGATAGAAATACCATGTTTAACCCCCGTGGTAGGGTTGTGCAAACCTCGGTGGCCAACCGAGTAGAAACAAAATGTGAATCTTCCTCTTATTATTCTCGGAAGCCCAGAGTGTGCACACAGGAAAGACCACGCAGAAAACCACTTTGCAACCAAAGTGGGTGCACCGGAAACAGAATAGTTGGTACCAACCCAGGACTAAACAAAGTGAAACAGAACTAGAATGTCATGCCAGAGATTTCAGAAATCATATCATATCATACCCGAGTACAGAATTTTTCCAAAACAAGAACAGAATTAGATCATAAATATCATTTATACAGAAATTTTCATATTCGCTCTTTTTCAGTTCGAAAAATAGAATGCAACAAAATAGCTCATGTCTACACCAGTTCATGCCAGAAAATATTTTATTCTTATACGATTTCTTATGCATATGCGAAACAAAACTGAGGTGATTTCAAAATTTCTTTTCGTAACTAAAACATGCATATTTTCCAAAATAAATCTCAGTTCATATTTTTAATGTAAAGTCTAGTATAGGAACCCCGGTTATCTGAACTTCTTAGCTTTCTGAATTATTCTCAATAAAGCTGAATTAATTGTCACCTATAAAATAATCACATAATTTCCGTAAACTTCCAAATGATTACAAACTTCCAAAATAGACCCTGAGAAATAAAAATCCAATGTTTTTCCTTAACATCTAAACATCCTCGATATCCCAAATAACAATTCTCCTCAAAATACTAGAATTCGCTAAACTCCTCTCAAACCTTAAAATATAATAAATTCTTCAATACCTCGATCTTCACTTAATAAAATATGACAAGGCTCAAATAATTTTAAAGATGTATCCAAAATAATATAAAATTCGAAATCAAAAATAAAAATAAAAATAGAACTTGAACCCAATCCAAAACATTTAGTTTCAAAACAATTTTACAAATGCTCAAATAACTAAATAAATCCGAAATATAGAAATAAGATTTTCGTAGAACAAAACTAGGTTTAATAAAATATATGCAGGTTATTTTAGTAGCTTAGAACAACTACCATAAACCTTGAGGTCAACTGAAAACAAAAGGGATTGATTAAAGTGAAAACTCGTGGGAGTGAGACTCACCAACAGGAGAGGTATTGAACGGAGAAACCAGAGACAAAGTGGTGGTCTAGAGTGATCGGCGAGGTGGACCAAGACTGGGAAAAAAAGGAAGTAAGAGAATTGTCACTCACGGGGGAGAGAGAGAGAGATGAGCGAGAGGCAAAAAAATGAGATAGAACAATGGGAGGTAATGCAGAGGAGGTTGTGGGCACGGCGTAAACTTACGAAAAAGGAGCGGCGGCTTGGGGTGGTGGAAGGTACCCGAAGTTACTCTCTATGCAGTGAGAGTGAGGTGTTTCGAGGTGGAACGTGCGGCGAGAACCACTTGATATGCCATGGCTTGGATGCTCTTTTTCGGGTTGTTTAAAATAGGGGCACATAAACGAGTTTCGGTGGTGGTCACGGGTGTAATTGCAGTGGTTGGAGAAAATAATGGAGAGTGCTTTGTTTTCGGGGAACAAAAACAGGGGATGATCGGCGAGGCTAAGAGTGGGGCACGGCTGGAGTAGTGCCTAGAATGCACGACGGGGTTTTGTGCGTGAAGAAGGGGCTGCTATGGGTTGCACTGAGCAGTGCGGGAAGGATGTTAATGGTGGCTACGCAAGGTTGTGTTTCCGTGATGAAGATAGCGCATTGGAGTTGTTCCCGCATGAGGTTAGCGGCTGCAGAAGGTTTTTTTCCTATGCATGAGGGGTAACTGCAACTATAGATATATATATAAGGTGACACTGAGAGCCCTAAACGAAAACGTGAAAGCGGAAGAAACGGACACGCTGGGGGCAGACTTTGCTGGAAAAGGAAATTGATGCACCAAAAATACCTATCTACAAAGATATTGATCGATTACCAAAAATAGTGGAAGAAGATACGTGCATGGTGATGTGAAAGTGAGGGCCGTGATCGCGGAAGAGGCTGGGATCGCTACCGTGATGCCTGATTCTATGGGATACGGCCACAGTGAGTTAAAAAGAAAGAAACGGAAAGGGCAATAATCCGAGTATAGAAGGAAATGTGAGACTAAATTCAACGGAAAAGGAAGGAAATTTAAAAAAAAATAGAATATATAATCAGAGGAACCGTTGGAAATAAACTAACAATTAAAAAAATAAATAATAAAGATCACACATTAAAACTATGTCGGATGAAAATCTGGCTCCTCAAGGTTGTGGGTGTTACATGATAGATTTAAAAGACTCTTTGATTGACTTCTATCAATAGGGTATGGTCATGCCTAAGCTAGGTTGCACTTGAGTTGAAACCTCTTTCCCTCTTTCTTCCTATGGCCGGCGCCCCTCAAGGGTTCTAAGTCATTTCACCACTTCACATCACTCCTTACACACTCATCTATCCACTCATGGGTCATCTGACAAGATTTCAAGATCATATTTTGGGAAAATGAGCATGCCATTCTCGACTAGCCCATTTCTAGCCTAATCCGAAACCACCTCCCTTCTCCCATGGTCTTCTCCCTTTTCAAGCAACTATCAATCATCTTATCACATCACCATTCCCTCCTACACCCTTACATACATATCCTTCACACTCTTATACAATCTCATGTGTCCAATCACTTGGATTTGGAGACAATTGGAAGAGCTACAAAAGGAAATATTCGGCTATGCCCCTCCAATGTGCATAGCTGAAACTCCCTCTTCTCTTTCTCATGATTTTTTTTCTTCACTTGTTCCATCACTCACTCAATCATCTATCATGCTCTCATATGTCTCTTTAAGATCCCTCAAGAGTCATTCATCTAGATTTGGATAAGATTACATGGGAAACACCCCAAAGGGGTTCAGCAACTCTCACTAGCCGATCATGCCTTTCCATATGCCAATGATGAGAATATCTCATCTTGGGGTTTCTCACTTCTTCCTTCAAGAAATCAACTAGTCAACTCCTCAACCACTAGCTCTTCTTCCTCACACCTATTAGTCTTAGAAGACTTACTAGAATGTTTCTAGAGTGACATGTGTCTTCAAGCATGGACTTGGTTGAGTAATGGGTTACTCTTATGGGCTTAAGGGCTTACACACCATGATTTGGGCCACTACTTTAGTCTATGCTTCCCAGAGCCCAATTTTAGGCCCAAACCTCCATTCTTATCAACCTAATTTATCAATTTTATTATTAAAATAAATATTTAAATAAAATAGTAAGAAACGAAAATCTCGAGCCGTCACAATGTGCCTTATTCATCAGCTATGCGCAGTTTAATGTATGACATGGTATGCACAAGACCCGATATCACTCATGTTGTTAGAGTTGTCAGTCGATTTCTTACTAATCCTAGTAAAGAATATTGGGTAGCCGTGAAATTAATTCTTAGGTATCTTAGAGGTACTTTCAAAGTGTGTTTGTTCTTTGGAAATGATAAACCTATGCTTGATGGGTTGATAGATGCAGATATGGCTAAAGACATGGATTCTAGGAAGTCCACTTTAGGTTATACGATTACTTATTCAAGGAAAGCTGTGTCATGAAAATCCAAATTGCAAAAATATGTTGCTCTCTCTACCACAGAGGCAGAGTATATTGTCACAATTGAAGCCAACAAAAAATTGTTATGGATGAAGAAATTCTTGGAACAATTGGGTCAAAAACAAGAAAAAGCATATTCTTTATTGTGACAATTATAGTGCTATCCATCTTAAGCAAGAACTCAACCTTTTAGTCATGATCCAAGTATATTGATGTGAGGTATCACTAGATTCGTAATATATTGGAGATGAAATTATTACAGATTGAAAAGATTCATATTGATGAAAATGGATCAGATATAATGACAAAACCACTGCTTATGCAAAAAATCGAAGTATGCAGAATAAAAATAGGTTTAGTGGAGCCTCTCACATAGTCAGGCGAGGGAGATTCGTTATGTGGGTCCCTCCATGTGAGGTAAATAACTCAATGGCAATATTGTAATATTGCCTATCATGCACTGTACCAACACCTTCTCGTAGGCTAAGGAGTGTCACGTGATTTTTCTAAAATTTTTAATCTAGCATGAGAATCTCATTCTTATAACAAAATTAAATAGCATTTATTTTATAAAACTGAAGTTCTAATAAAAATATTTTTCCAAAACATTAACTGAAATAACCGAATTTAAACTTGTGTTATAAAGAACTAATTTCTAGAAATTTTTAAAATTTCAATAATTGCTCAGTCTACTTCTGACCTGTCTGCTCGCACTGATCATCTTCCTCACCTAGATGGTTTAAAAAAAAACAAACTAAAATGAGTTGATGACTCAACAAATAATCCACCACAATATATGATAATACTATAGGAAATTTTTCATAAAGTTTTCTTGCTGAGATCTGAAATATGATTGTTCATACTGATGCTTATGCTATGCGTGACTAACCTATCTATATTAACTGACTAACTAATTTAATTTGACTAACTAATTTAAACTGACTGGTCTGAGTTAATATGACTGATCTGAATTAACTGTCTGATCTAACTGACTTAACTGATTTGATTTAACTGAACTGATTTAACTAAACTGATTGGTCAACACACTTAACCTTATGTGTAAAGTTGCGCACCCGCCTCACATCCCGCTATAAGAAGTGGAGCCGCTGATAGTACTCTAGCGTACTATGGTAGACCACGTTTAGGTCCATGACTTGCACATCCACCCTGATCTAATACGCATTGGTACTATGTATCTGAATGGTCATCTGAATTAACTAATTTGCTTAACTTTTTGACTAAATAACTGATTAATTGATTTATAATCTATCCTAATCTTATACTTGAACTTAACTTAACTTATACGACATGAGATGCATAATTTATATGCTAATATAAATAACTATAACTCGCTAAATCTAAACATGATACAGAATGACATGATTGTGTGCTATGTTGTACTGTACTGAATCACATGCTTGTATGACATGAGGGGTATATAAAAAGGCTATCAAAGAATTGGCTCTACTAATAGTATAAGCTAACTGCGAGAATCCTAATTTTGTAATCAAATTCACTTACCTTGTGAGAACCCATAATTTTACTTTCTTTGTAATTTAATATTTTAATATTAAATATATATTGTTTGTTAAAATAAAGATTGAATGTTGTGAATTGATTATTATTTTATTGTGCTTGTGCTTAAATATTTGAATATTTCTTTTTATTTAAATGTTATTTTAATATGTAATTGTAAATTAATTTATTTTATCTTATTAAGTTAATGTGATGCATTTAATTTAATGCTTGAATTTAATATCATTATTTTATTATGTTGATAATTAAATTAAATGGTTGTATTTTATTTTAATATGATGTGTTATATTTATTTATTTTTACTTTAGATGTTTTTATTTGTGGGATTATGATTTTATTCGATGGGCCTTTATATATATTATATAGTGTTTGGGTTTAATTAAATTGGTTTAGGTAACTTTCGGTTTGGGTATATATATATATATATATATAATGGTTTTAGGTGTTGATATTTTTAAATTGGCCCAGCCGCATGCCTTAAGCCTAGCCCCTTTATATCCCATACGTTGATGTTTAGTTCAACTATTAAGTGAAATTCAGACCCTTTTTGCTTCTTAAAACATCGACATTAGGTTTATGGGATTTATAAAAGCATACGGTCTCCTTCTTCACATGCAGCCGACGTTGTTTCTTCTTTCTTCCTTCTTTTCTTGTTTGTCCTTCCTTTGTTCTGCGATGCAACCAGTAACCTAAAGTTTCGATTTTGTAGTTTTTCATTAGCTTGAATCACACACGCGCCACCCCATTATTTTCCCAGCACTTAGATGATCATTTACTCTTGATTTGCTATCTGATCCATGCGGTTTGTACCTAGAAAAATTGTCTGAACATGCATTGCCAGCCACGTTTTTGCCTTCATATTTCATCTGAAAAGTTAGCTTTTGTCTTCTTTTCTTCAGTTTACTTGTCTTGGTTTGGTTGTTGTGTGAGTCATATGAGTTTTTCCCACTCAATTTATGATCTATTGATTCGGTTTCATGCCTATAAAAGGCATCGGTCTTCTTTGCTAAAAATGCATCTCATGCTCTCCTTTTCCTCTATTAATCCGTGTGCTTAAGCACCCCTTCTTGATCACTTTTTCTTCTCAACTCAAACTTAAGTTAGCCCTCTTCAAAACCCCTTTGAATCCAAAAATTATAGTGGTGTTTTTATTGTATATTTTCTCGCCGTAAGATCACTATTTTTCATCGCTTACGAAATTCTTGGTAAGTATTTTCTCTCATTTTAGTGATTAATTTCCTTATGGATTGATATTAATTTAATTACGTGATATTATTTTATTTATGATCAAGTGCTTAATTTAGTTAAATAATAAATGCATTTTATTTATCTACATTAAGATTAATTTGTTTTGTTTATAATAATTGGGTTTAATATCTGAGTTGGTTATATATAAATAAATATCGTTTTATTTACGTTATTATTTTAATTAATTTTTTAATACTATTTATTGCTTTTGTGATGTTTATTTACGTTGGTGTGATGGTTACATTTTAGCAGCGCGTTCGCTAGTTGTTGTACGAGTGACATTTCAATTTTTATCGATCTTCTAGAATATTTTACCAAACGTGTTGTAAATATTTTCCAAATAAATTTTTAGATTTTAATATATTTTGCATTAATAAGGCATGAGTTTTGGCTGGATGGTGGATTTAATTATTTTCTTAAAGATAGATGTTGAAGTGTTATATTTAAGGGTGGATGTAGTTTGGCCCTAAGGAGTTTAAAAGGAAGTATTCTAATTATTCATCTCTGGGATAAAGATATGACGTTGATTTAGTACTTTGAGTGGTTTAAGACTTAAAGGTTATAGGTAAAACTTAGTTCTTATTTTGGAAATTAACAAGTGAGTAATAGGTCTAAGGTATAACTAAGCTCTTTAATAGTTTGATAATTGATTTATTTATTTCTATAAAGGTATGTATGAATTGATAGAAAACAAGAGAAGGAGATACTAAATTTGGAAACCCTATGAGTAATTTGGCTATAATTGTATGGAATAGAGACGTTTTGGTTGTTACCCTTTTGGGTTGAATGAATATGATGTTTTTGAAATATGATGAAATTTGCATGATGTGACATAATCAAGACAAGTTTTAGAAATGCATGCCTCATACGTTTCATAAATTACATGCTTTGCATGAAAGTCACATGTCACCTGCATGCTCATTGAAGTGAAGAGTTACATGTCTTTTGGGTCATCATGTTTATCAGAAGAAAATAAGATAAGAAATATTTTATAAGAACCCCAAAGGCTGGGATGGGGTATTATCCCAGTGGAACTCCTCTGGCCACTCTAGAGTGCTTAAGAATGGAGTGGTAACCCCTGAGTCGATGAAGAATAGTCGACGGGTCATGAATGGTTCCTTTTTAAAGGTTCGCAGAGCGTGGTCATACCTAACTCTGGTGAGTACTAAGGACGGTAAAGGTGCAATGACCTACCGTAATGATTATGATTATGATTATGATTATGATTACGATGTATTCATCTCAGTGTGATGCGGTAACTAGCAGGAAATACACAGTACATAGGGGAGCCGTAATGTATCCAATAGGACAAGTATGACAAGAAAGGCTAGCTTAAATGAAAGATATGAATAAGAAGAATGACACGTAAAACTATGAAAAATAAGAAAAGACATGAAACGTTTTCTAAAAAGTTTCAAGTTCATAATAAATTTTGAATACATGTCAACAAGAATAAAAAAAACATGAAAGTCTATTTTCATAAAAAACAAGAAAGTCTTTTATGAAGAAGCATGGTGCATAAGTTATGTCTCACAAATGGTCATAGTATATGCACTTGTGTATCTATATATGCTAATGATACTGGTATTGTAAGTCTTCCTTGAACTATATCTAGTATTCTGGGCATAATCATGTGATTGGTCTTTCTATTTGTTTATATGATATGTTTGTTAAATGAATAAGATATGTTTTTATGTTTTGTAAGGTGGTAATCTAAATTTTAGTTTGAGATATGTATGATGAAATGTGATGATGAAAGGAAGAATAAACTATATTAATGGAGTTTGATGATTTTGATTAAGGACTAAGTTAATATGTATGTGTTGGACTGATAAAGTGTTATATTTGAAGGTTGATGTAATTCAGTTATGGAGGTTAGAGAATAAATAAATAATTGTTTTAAAAGAATTTTTTCATGAGTATGGATAAAATAGTGATTTAAGTCTTTAGGTGATGTAAAAGTAAAATATTAATTTAAGGTTACACTCTTGATAAGAAAGGAAGAAAAGGAATAAGTTATAAGACTAAAAAATTCTGAAGATGTGTAAGCTCTTGATGCTAGGATAGTTGTCGACGCCTCAATCCACTCTTGGGATCGCACGTGAATAGAAACGTCGGGGATGAGTGACGCAAGGAAGTTCATCCCTCGTCATATCATACGTGTACGTTTTTTTTTTTTAAACGTCAAAGAAAGATTCTCGCAGTGAAAGAAAAAGGTCAAGCCTTCTATCATATGCATCACATGGTTACACTATTGATCCAAAAAAAAAACATCATAAATAGCCCAATATCATATTACATAACCTTGTCCAGATAATCAAAATAGTACTTCTCACAGGCGGGAAGTCTTTACAAAATACGTCAATAATGGGCATTACAAAATAAAGTGGGTCTGATCACTGCCCATGGAGTTCATTAGACGGGTTCCTTCTTTATCTTCTTAAGGTTCGGGCCCCAGCGAAGCCGATCCAAGTCTAAGCTAGGCCCTACCTCACATATTGCCCTAGAGGGCGGTCCAAAAACACGTCCCAAGGGAAGGGACTCGTCTATCCCTAATACTAAGCAACACCCCGCAGGCTATAGACCTACTGAACTGTACATCACCATCTTCAATGACTCCACCTCCCACTGGCCAGGGAGGTTCAGAGTCACTAGCCCCATAAGGACAGACTCAATCGGGCCCCTGAGGGTCTGAGGTATCGTCACAGGGGTTGTACTCGGTTGAGCCATCATCACCTGCAATTACTTCTATCATTCCCAACAGGGAAGGATAGTAAGGACATAAAGAGGGGTGAGATTTCCGGGGAAATCTCAGCAAGTATATCAACATTTTAACAAAAGCATTTCAAGCATATAGTTAAGTGAATAACAAGCAAATACATACATATACAGTAACATGGGACTCATGCTGAGACCGATGCACATGCTCATGACAAAAATTCATCTTTCATATCTTTTTTTTTTCTCAATTTCCAATGCATACTTGTTCAAAAATACCGTAGCAAAACTTCTTTAATGCATGTTCTTTCAAAGAGACATTTTGTTCAGAAACCTTTGTCTTTTCTTATCTTAGGTGCCACTTATCATATCATATATGGCCCGAAAGTCATTTTCTTTTTGTCATGACTTCATATTTTTGGACACCTCACGGTTCTCCTATGCACCGTGTGCTCCCCGCTAGTTACCGTCACACCCGGCGACCAAATCAACTTAGGTGAATACGTTTCGCGCTTTTCGTCACTCGGGGATTTCTCTCCGAGTAACTACAAACTTTTCATATGGTGAGGCCGAGGTCAACACCGCTTTTATGGCACCCACTAGTATTAGGTGCGACCACGCTCCAGACACCTTTTGGAGCCATACATGGTCCGTCGACTGTTCTTCGTCGACCCATAGGTTTTCACTCAATTTAGACACTCCTGAGTGAACAGAGAGTTCCACTGGGACACTTCCCCATCCTAACCTTTGGGGTTCTTCTAAAACTTTAATTTATTTTTTTCGAAAACGTGTTTGACTCAAAACATGGGTTTTTGTGCTTATGCATGAGATATGCAACTCTTAACTCTGTGATGCAAAACTCGAGGTGAACCCGAGTACACACATTTAGACGTTCCCACATGAAACCCCTATCTCATTAACTCATCACTTATGCAAAAACACTTCAACGGTTATAATAGGGTGAGTAGGGTGCTCGGCTTCCACCCCTAGGGTTTGGGCCGAGACCCACATTGTCTCCACTTGGTGTTTTATTCCTCCATTCATCTGCCTTTCACTCTCTAGCCCTAGTTCAATGTTTAAAACAATTTTTCTATCCTTACAAGTGGGCAACCCGAAACCCTATAGCCCTTAGATGTAGTGTTTCCTACTTAGCTCATCAAAGCAAGCATCCTACTTGAACATTCTAGGTGAAACCGAATCCATACATGTCATTCTCCCACTCCTTATGTTTCTACTTCTCCAAAATATCTAAACACAAGTATTTAATAAAAGGAAATAAAACCTCAAGATTTCCACCTCAAGAATCCTTCAAATTGAAACTCCACAAGCATGCATTTCTTTAGTAATCATCAATTAACAATAATAATAATATCTTCCAAGAACAAAGCAACTAGATTCCATCAATACTTTGCAAATATTCATCCTAGCATGGCATTTCAATAGGCAAGATAGTTGCTACTAGAATCAAGATGCTTCTTCAAAAGATATCTTCCGTATTACCCAACATTTAACAATTTTATCATACTCATGCTTACATACTTTCCTCATACAACCACCAAAATCATCAATCATATTATAACCCTTTATTTACGAAAGAAGATAGGTTCTAAACATGGAATCTAACCCAAAATAGCATTTCTACCCACAAAGCTTCATCATGGCATGTAAAGCAAGAAACCAAGCAATACAAGCATATACAAGCATATTCAAACACATTCACTCAAAAATATACTAGAGATGCTAAAGGCAAAATAGAGATATACTTACAACTTTCCTAACTAGCTTATATGAGTTCTAAAAATAAGAGAAAATATTTTCTTAGAATAAGCTAAGAACACACCATTTTCAAAAAGAGATTTCTTTTAGAAAGCGTGAACATAGGAAGTGTTCTTCCTTACACCTCTAGGTTTATCTTAAAGTAACAAAGTCACTTACCTCTTCTAGGTTTTCCTCCTTCCAAAATCACTAACTTCCTCTTCTTCTAAGCTTGGAGTGTTTAGGTGTTTAGGTGGTGAAGTGAAGTGAAGCAAAGTGGAAGAAATGGAGAGTGGTTGCCGTGAGGTGAAGGGTGAGTGGGGTGTGTGTGTGTGTCCGAATGGAGCAAACCAAATGGATGGGGGAGCAAGGCCATTCGGCCAAGGTACTCTTCTAGGCTTCTAGGCCACTCATTCCCCTAAGTTTGGGTGACTTGTGATGGGCTTGAAAGACCTTTGAGTGACTCCCATCACTTGATCACATCAACCCTAATCTAGCTCATACTAGGTTGAAGATTTTGTTTCTTCTTTCTCTCCACTTGGCCGGCCTCTCTCTCAAGGGTTCCAACCCCTTTCCATCATCTCACATCATTTCTTGTCTTCCCAACAATCATCTCATATGTCACTCCAAGGGATTTGGGGATCACGTTTTGTGAGAATGCACAAGTGGGGTTCGGACCCCTTGCCTCATCCGAAACCCTCCCTTCTTCCTACTCTCATTTCCCTCTTGTCACATGCTCTATTAATCAACTAATCACTTCATTTCTTACACATGCTTGTCCCATCACTCTTACACAAATCCATAGCCTAAATTTGGTACCAAAAAAGATGTCAACATGGGGAGGGAGAGTCGGCTATAGCCATACCCGAACCCTCCATTTCCTTCCTCCCACCTTTTTGTCCATCAATCCACATCTCATGTCATTTTTCTCTTACACCCTCTTACACATCAAGTCTTATCTAGTCTTACACAAATTTCACATGTCCATTCCATCTAGATTTGGAAAATATTTTGGGGAGAAAACCCTAAGGCATTCGGCCATAGCCCCCACCGAACCCCTCTTTCTTTTCTCATCTCCAAATCTTCTCAAAACATGCCTCATCATTTGACTAGATATGGTAGAATCCCATGTTGATCTTATTTGGCAAAAATCCTATGCCTCACAAGCCTATCTAGGTAAGAAAAGATGTGAAGATTCCATCTTGGTCTTCTCTTTCCTTTCTCCAACCAAAACAACTAGTCAACTCTCTCACCTACTAGTATTTTCCTTCTTTCAACTACTAGTCTTGATTTAACTTACTAAACTTCCCCTAGCTTGACATGTGTCATCAAGCATGGGCTTGGGTTGACTATTGGACTTCCTTTCATGGACCTATGGGCTTGTCCTCCCCACTTAGGCCCAAAGCTTTTGTCATGGCCTTAAGGCCTTCACTTTTAAGCCTACCTTTTTAAGGCTTTATCTACCAAATTGCCTAAGTTACTAAGCCCTACATATTTAATTAAACAAAAACAATGTATGGGAATTTCGGGGTCATCACAATAGTGATTAATTATTTTCTAAGGATTTTAGGAATTAATAAAAATATATAAAAATAAGGAATTAAAATTTGGATTGAGATCCATGATATGTTCGGCCTAAGCCCTTTTAAGGCATGATAATTTCTAAGTTTATTTTTTATTTTTGAATAAATAAGAATTTCAAGAAAAAAATTATACATGTTATGAAAAGTTGTGCACCATTTTTATGAAAGTTCTTTATAAAAATATGTAAGTTTTGAAAGGGGTGTGCCAGTTTAGTATAAGTTAAGCATAAGTCATATAAAAGTCATGTTATAGTCTCATGATCATGTGTGTTTTGAAAATTGGGTTTGTCATGTGTGACTTGATTTTTGGTATGTTGAAATGATCTGATTAAACGGTTTTGAATAATGAACTGTAAAGATGGTGGGAAGCAGAGATGGTGATGGAGTCCCTCCTACGATTCCTGCCTATAGTATCAATTGGTTTTGTGGGTCACTTTCTGGAAAAATGACGAGTTTTGTTAAATAGAGTTATATGCACTAATTTCTAGAAAAAAGGGTAGTTGTTTTTCAATAGATTTTATTTTGGGCCAAATGAGAATTTTGGCGTGCATGAAAACTATTTTCTTTTGGAAAAAAGATTGATTTTGAGTCTCATGCATATTGTAATAGCCCAAATTTTCTAAGGTAAATTATTTTATGGAAATTACTTTAAGGAAATTTATTTGATGTATTTATTTTCTAGGAAAATAGAGTGGGAGATTTAATTGAGGAATATGAGATAACACTTGGTATTGGGAATTATGCATTCTCGGATTAACCTATCGAGTTTTAGGGAAATGGGCATAAGTTATTCATATGAGGTCCAAATGAGGTGATTTTAATTGGTATATAACCTTGAGAGATAGATATAAAATATCTGTTTTAAGTTTTTCAAGATTCAGAAGGGATCAATAACGTATTTGGGAAACAAGTGGGCAGTTCTGGAATGGGCTTAACTGGAACCCGAGTTGGATGAAGTGAACTGATTTAAGCCATGTAACTAATTAGGCAATTGGTTTTGAGATTTTTTGGGATTAGGACATGTGTAGGGATAGTTGGAAATGGATGGAAAGTTGATTTGGAAGCTAATTGGTTAGTTAGTGTGATGGAAACACAAAGGGAGTCCAAATCTAGTTGATAGGTGACTAAGTGGGTCAGATTTGGCTCTATCCTAACTAAACTAAGAAGTGGCCTTCTAGAACTTATTAAATGGAGACTTAAGGGAGTTAGGAAGTAACCAAATGAGTGGGAAAATATGGAGAGGGGCGTGTGACACAAGGAGAGGGCTGGAGATGGGAGATGCATGCATGGTTAGGTGAAATGCCACCTCACCTCTTATCCCTTTAGCTTACACCTCAGCCATGGATCAAAATTGGCAACAAAAATATCTCAAATGTGACCCCTTGGATGACTAATCTAGCTGCAAAGCCTAGGATTTGGGAGGCTTAAGACTCATCATGAGATATGCTTAGATGGACACCTCACACCCATGCAAACAGACAACTAGTGCACCTTAAGGTTTCTCCCTCTTCTCCCCCTCGTGTTGGTCGACCACCATCCTATAAATAGACCCTTGAGAGCTTTCTAAGCTCCTTTAGAAGGAGATAACACATTCCCTTTGAAGATAACTCCAGAAAAACCCTCCCAAAACCCTTAAAGATTTTCTTTGTGAGCTAAGTGATTGAGTTTGGGGAAAAGCTTGCAAGAAGTTGGTTGGATCCATTCTCTTGAACTTTGAAGAATTTGTAAGTCCATATTCTAGCTTAACTTAAGCATGGAAATGGTTTATTGAAATGATTGAACTATGTTTACTAGTATTGAACTCTTAAGAACATGATTAAGTGACAAAGTGGCATATGAGTAAGGTTGGATTTAAATTGTCTTGTAAAAATGTTCAATAAAATTTTAAGAACTTAGATTTAAGTTTTTAAGAAGCCAAATAAAGTATAGTAAAAAGATTGGCATGTTTTGAGTAGAAAAACTTCTAGAGCCGTGATCTCGCTCGACCATCGCTTAACCTGTGGGTCGAGTGAAGGCAAAATATGACCCCTCGCTAGAGTATCGCTTGATACTCTGCTCGAGCGAGTTCCAACCCGTGACTTCGCTTGATGATCGCTTGACACCAGCTCGAGCGAGATGCCCTATTTTGCTTTGACTCAGGGTTTTCCTGAAATAAAATCGGTGTTCCAAATAGAAAGAGTTATAAGTGAAAAACTCGTATGAATAAGAAATGAACTACTAAAAAGAAAACGATGTATAAGAATAAGTTAGTCACGTCGTGACGAGGACGGCGAGATGTAACGCCCAGAAGACTGACGTGCCGACAGGGACGGGGATGCGTAACGCCTGTTGTGTTATAAGTGTGTGTGGTCTTCACGGGAACAGCGATACGTAATGCCCGTGAGACTGATCTGAATAGCGGGGACGGCGATACGTAACGCCCGCAGTGATATATGTATATGTTTCGTGTCAAGACGGGGATGACGAGACGTAACGCTCGGAAGGTTGACACGAGACTCATCACAACGGGGACGGCGAGACGTAATGCCCATCAGTGATAAGAAAGAATAAGAATTTTTAAGGAAACGGTGTAATTCCATATGAGATTACATATATGGTTAAGCCAAGAAAGATACTAGTTAGATAGTGGTCTTATGATGTATATCTTAGGGTAAATTTTCCTAGTCATTCAGTGGTGATAATATCATGGTTGCTTTTTCCCTATTTCTTTTAAGCTGCTTATGTACTTACTGAGATTTCAAAGGAAATCTCACTTTTTTGTGGTTCTATATTTTTTGTGCATATCAACTATATTTTTTGTGCATATCAACTATGTACTTACTGACCAGCAAGGGGAAAGCCCCGATGACACAGGAGATTTCGGGGAGTCCTGAGGGACTCTCCGACTATAGTCCTTATATGAACATTTCTTTTGTTTCCTTCGAACCTCCTATCAGTAATCAACCTACAGGAGTTTGGAGCCTTAACGCATCCACTTTTGCTGAGGAGAGGCGACGTACAGGATGCTGTTTAATAATAGAACTAGATGGCTCGTTGTCCATGTATGGGGTTTACGTGACTCCACAGGGACAACAGCTCCAGCGAGACTTTAGTATTAGTATGGATAAGTTTCGCTATGGGAGAGAATTCCCCGAGGTCAAGAAAGAAAATGAGTGAGGTGAATGAGAGTCTTTTGGAAGAATGTAATATATGTTTTTAGCTAACTTGCTACCATTTGGGCTTTGTATATGTAAAAAGTACAATGTTAAGTTATTAATGAATGATGTGAATGTTGTGAGTATATTTTCCATGTGATCTTTAGAAACTTTTATATTTAAAACCAGATCCGCTGCGAATTATATGATATATGCATTTTATTCTTGTTAAGTACGAGGGTAAGTAGCCAAGTGTTACTTATCTAGACACCTTAATTTACGTTAAATCCCAGACGTAAATTGGGGGCGTCACAGAGTGGTATCAGAGCTATTACGTCTCTAGGTAAAATCCATAGTGTCCTAGGAGATATGGATCACATGGCACAAGAATAGGCTTGAATCTTTATCAGATTGGAATTTGGAGTAATATGGATGAATGTTTTGGACTTTAGGAATTTGGAAGTTTCTAAAGCAAGTATAGCTTATGGTAAAGTTGGGTATGTTTCAAGAAAACAATATGCCAAGAGGTCGTCCTCCTTTGAAACGAGTAAACGTGGTAGCCCAAAATCCTTCTCTGGTTACCCCTCCCCGTACAGAAGAGCAGATGGCACCAAACCCACTGTTGGGAGAAGGACAGACGGCACCGAACCCATCGCTGGGAGAAGGTCAGATGGTACGGAATCCACCCTTGGAAGAGGGACAAGTGGGACAAAACCCCCCATCAGAAGGAGGCCAGGCAATAGCTGAAGCTATTCGGCAAATGACGGAAGTGGTGAGAAATCAAATAGAGCAGAGCCATCATCATCAGCAGAATGAAAATAGAAGAGAAGCTCAAGGGTGTCCGTATGAGAAATTTCTGGCGTACCGATACCCGCTCTTTACCGAAACGGAATGAGCATTAAAGGCAGACAAATGGATTGTAGACCTGGAACGTACCTTCGTAGTCAGTAGTTGCACCGAAGTTCAGAAAGTGCAGTATGCGGGACATTTGCTATAGGGAGAAGCAAGACTGTGGTGGGACACGAAGCGAAAGCTGCTAAAGTTAGAATTGAGAGAAAATGTAGTGCCCACATGGGACTGGTTCAAGAAAGAATTCGACGATCGATTCTTTTCAGAATCTGTGAAGCGGCAGAAAGCTTTAGAATTTACTACGTTAATACAAGGCAGCATGACGGTAGAACAGTACGCAGCGCGATTTATGGAATTGGCAAGATTTGCCTCGCATTTGGTAGCTACTGAAAAGATGAGAGCCCAAAAGTTTCAGGAAGGACTGCAGCCATGAATTCGTATGCAGGTGGCATATTTGCAAATTGAGAACTTTCAAGAACTGGTGAATATAGCAGCCATAGCAGAAGCTGAACAGAGGAGTGTTATGGCGCAAACTCAAGCATATGGAAAAAAAATATTTCAATTTTCTGGGGGAAAAGATGCTAGGAGGAAACCAAATTTTAGATCCATAGATAGAGGAAAAGGAATAGCAATTAATCCAAATGTGCCGATTTTATTTCCGCAATGTGCAAAATGTGGGCATCGACACAAGGGAGAATGTTGAGTGGATATTAGAGTTTGTTTCAGATGCGGCCGGCTAGGACATTTGATCAAGGATTGCCCTCATAATACCTCTCAAGGAGTAGCTCTACCCGGAGGAAAAGCAAAAGCTCCCACGAAAGCTAAAGTTTATACTATCACGCCTGGAGAAGTAGATATGGAGGCAAACGAGACTATAAATGCTAATGTTATTACTGGTAGATTTCTAAGTCCCCTTTTTTAGTCAATGAATGGATTCTTTGGGAGTGGTAATAATAATAACAGTAGAATAAAATTTTCTTTAGGTAAGGTTAAGTTGAAGCAATGCATGGTCTATGCCTTCTTTGATTCGGGAGCGACAAGATCTTTTATTTCATATGATTGTGTCCAAAGGTGTGACTTGGAAATGGAATTCTTGGCCCAAAAGGTTATGGTAGTCATGCCCAATGGAAAGGTAGCAGGATGCCACCGGATGGTGAGAAGTTGTCCCTTGGAAATTGGAGGTTCACAGCTAGTTGCTGACCTGATACTATTCCATTTGATGGAATTTGATTTAATTTTAGGTATGGATTGGTTGGCCAAATATTACGCTAAACTTGACTGTCGCAAAAAGGAAATAGTTTTTGGCTTACCCATGGAGGAGAAATTTTGTTACAAGGGGAAAATATTAAAGGCAGTTTCCTCCATAGTAACTGCTAAGCGAATAAAGAAAAGTATTAACAAAGTGACAAAGGGCTACTGGGTAATTATGTTAAATTCCTCAGAAGTTGTTAAGAGTGTTCAAGGAATTCCCGTTGTGGAAGACTTTACTCAAGTCTTTTCTGAGGATCTGCCGGGATTGCCTCCTGATCGAGAAACGGAATTTGTTATTGAATTGGAACCAGCCACAACTCCAGTTCATAAAGCTCCGTATAGAATGGCTTCAGTGGAATTAGAAGAATTGAAAGCTCAGATTGAGGAACTTTTAAGGAAAGGATTTATCAGGCCCAATTCATCCCCATGGGGAGCACCAGTACTGTTTGTGAAAAAGAAAGATGGGACAATGCGGATGTGCATAGACTACCGAGAATTGAATAAGGTCACGATTAAGAATAAATATCTGTTGCCATGGATAGATGACCTGTTGGATCAATTAAGAGGAGCAACTATATTTTCAAAAATAAACCTTCGGTCTGGCTATCATCAGTTGAAGATCAGAGAGCAAGACGTACATAAGACGGCTTTCCAAACTCGATATGGGCACTTTGAATTTTTGGTTCTGTCATTCGGAGTGATGAATGCACCAGCGGTATTCATGAACTTGATGAACCGGATATTTAGACCATATTTAGACAAGTTTGTGGTGGTTTTTATTGATGATATTTTGATCTACTCTCAGATTGACGAGGATCATAAAGAACATTTAAAAGTAGTAATGGAGATTTTGCATAAACATTAACTGTACGCCAAACTTAGTAAGTGTGAATTTTGGCTACGAGAAGTTAAATTTTTGGGTAATGTTATCTCAAGTGAAGGAGTTTCCGTGGACCCAGCAAAGGTAGAAGCAGTGATAGAATGGCAGCAACCAACCAATGCACATGAAATACGAAGCCTTTTGGGATTAGCTGGATATTATAGAAGATTTGTGGAAAGATTTTCCAAACTGTCTGCACCTCTAACAGCATTGACCAGGAAGAATGCTAAGTACGTTTGGAGTGAACAATGTGAAAGGAGTTTTCAAGAGCTAAAGAAGAGATTGACTACAACACCCATTTTAGCCTTGCCAGAATCTCATAAACCTTACGTGATATATAGTGATGCCTCAAAAATGGAATTGGGGTGTGTATTAATGCAAGAAGGAAGAGTAGTCGCGTATGCATCCCGACAGCTTAAGGACCATGAACAGAACTATCCCACACATGACTTGGAGTTAGTAGCTATAGTGTTTACTCTAAAGATTTGGAGGCATTACTTATATGGAGAAAGATGTGAAATATTTACAGACCATAAGAGTCTTAAGTATCTTTTTAGTCAGAAAACCTTGAATATGAGACAAAGAAGGTGGATAGAGAATATAAGTGATTTCCAATGCGAAATCAAATATCACCCTGGAAAGGCTAATGTGGTAGCCGATGCCTTGAGTAGGAAAGTTCAAACGGAAGAATTATCAGTGCTAGCAGTAATGCGAGAAATTCTAGTAGACAAATTATCACAGGACCTCAAGCTAATGGAGATTCAAGAAATTGTTCCTTTAATGGACAAGGAAATTAAGGAAGAACAACAAAAGGATGTTAAGCTGGAGAAGATGAAACAACAAATACTGGAAGGAAAAGGGTCTTCGCACTTTATGATTTCAGGAGATGGGATGCTATACTTTAGGAGAAGGAAAATCATTCCGGATACCCCAGAATTGAAAGAAAGGTTGATGAAAGAAGCTCATGATACACCATATACTGCTCATCCTGGAAGTACTAAGATGTATCAAGATTTAAAAGAAAAGTTTTGATGGGAAGGAATGAAGAAGGATATCACAACCTTTGTAGCCAAGTGTCCAGTGTGTCAGTTAGTAAAAGTTGAACACCAAAGACCAGCCAGTAAGTTACAACCTCTACCAATTCCCGAATGGAAATGGGAGGATCTATCTACGGATTTTGTGGTAGGATTTCCAAGAACATTTGTGGGGAAAAATTCGATTTGGGTAATAGTGGATCGGTTAACGAAGAGTGCTCACATTTTACCTATCTCCAACACGGATTCTATGGAAAGGTTGGCAAAAATTTATGTGAAGGAAATAGTTTGTTTGCATGGAGGACCCAAGACTATAGTATCGGATAGAGACCCTAGATTTACATCTCGATTTTGGCAAAATTTACAGAAGATGATGGGTACCAATTTAAATTTTAGCAGCGCATACCATCCTCAGACGGACGGACGGACAAACAGAAAGAACTATTCAGACTTTGGAGGATATGTTGCGAGCCTGTGTATTGGATTTTGACAATGTTGTCCAGATGACTAACACAAGAGGGAGGGTGAATTGGGTTATATTATAAAAATTAACACTTATAAATCAAATACACAATATAAAATATAAACAGAATATAAAGCAGTAAGAAATATAAAGAGTAGGGTAAGAAAAAGCAAACTCAGTATATTTACGAGGTTCAGCCCCACTGCCTACGTCCTCGTCTCAAGCTATCCCTTCAGGATCTCAAATTCACTAGTCAATCTCCTTTAGGTGGAGAAAGAAACCTATTACACCTTTGAGCAGCACCGCACTAAAGAATTCGTGTAGAAGACCCTCTACACTTGGTGATTTAACTATTCTCCGTGTAGAACACCTTTTACACATACAAGGGTTATACGCACCCTCTTACTGATACAAGAGTTGATAGTGGGTAGACTATCAAAGTAAACTCCTCAACGAGTGAGATAGAAACAATACAGCGCAACATATATCTCTCTAAAAAAGAATAAGAATTAAAACTCAAAACTTTAAAAAAGAGAGAATGAGAGCTTTGAAAGAATTATGCAAAACTTAGCAATAGATGTGTAAGCTCTTGTTGTGATTTTTACAAAACTCAAGTGAGCTATTTATAGGCAAATGAGTCTTCAATTTCAAATTTGAAAAGATTCACATGTCAAATAAGAATACTATTCACTTTTCAAAAAATTTAAATAAAAGTATTTCCTTTTTGTATTTGTCAAAGACAACTCCATTCACTTTTCAAAAAAATCAAATCTAATATTTTGCTTTTCATATATGACAAAATGAGCATGATTTATTTTTCAAAAAAAAACATCTTCTTTTTGCATATGTCAAAAAAACACACAACCACCTTTCAAGATTTTCAAATAAATCATCTATCTTTTGCATTTGTCAAAAAAACACACAACCACCTTCAAGATTTTCAAACAAAATCATCTATCTTTTGCATTTGTCAAAAAAACACACAACTACCCTTCAAGACTTTCAAACAAAATATGCACATGTCAAATATGATAATTAATCATCTTATAAATTCAAAATTTTATATAAAAAAATATAATTTTCGAAATTATATTGTTTGATGATGTTATGCACATGTGAAAAACATAATTTTCAAAGCTAAGACATTTAAAGATGTCTTGCATATGTGAAAAAAAGTAATTTGATGTTTTATGAGAAAAAATAGTAATTTAGAGCCTTAATCCAATTTCGAATTTTATCAAGAGATGTACAAAAATAATCTATGAGCTTTATTTGTATACTTGATCTCTTTCTTGCTCATGCTTGATTTCTTGATGCGTTTAGCTCCCTTCATGCATAGACAACTTGAGCTTGAGTTTTAAATATTATTTGTTATCATCAAAATTTATACGTAGATACGAGACTTAAAACCTTAGGTTCAACAATCTTCCCCTTTTTGATGATGACAAATACTTAGTAGAAATCTGCGACCTGCAGTAATACTTAAGCTCCTTCTGAAAATATGCGTTCAAGAAAAATATAAATATGATTCTAGCATATATAACAGGGTAGTATAATACTAGTATAAGACTTCTCCCCCTTTTGGCATCAATAAAAAGGAATTGTAATTGGCTTCAGTAAGATTTTTTTCCGCAATAAACAATAACCAAATAAAACGATGTGTTAGTAGAAGCTGTAGAGAGTTGAATAATTGAAACTACCCGTGTCCGACAAAAACTGCAAGGGCTGGAGCCAAACTTTATTATCTCGGTGCGGAAGAAGATTTAAATCCGCTTGATGTTATTGACTAATTAGATGTTGCAGAGATTTGAAGTTGAATAAGTAAAATTATCCGTGTCCGACAAAAGCAGTAAAAGCTACAGGCCTAGCTCTGGCAATTCGGTGGGGAGCCATGCGTGTCCGACAGAACCTGCAAAAGTTGGAGGTCTAACTCTGGCAATTCGGTGTGGAGCCAAGCATGTCCGACAAAATCTACAAAGATTGGAGGCCTAGCTCTAGCAGTCGGTGCGGAAGCAGATTCAAATCCACGTAATGTTGTTGAAAAATTAAATATTATCGAGATTTGAAAGCTGCTGTTTAAAAGACCATTTTCACCTGTCGGATACTCAAATAAACTTTCACACCACTCATTAATCCAGTTTCTATTTATTCAAAACGATAGAATGGCGGAAAAAATTTCGTCTAATAATCTTTTGGATTTGAATCAGGAACCGTCTCAACCAGTCATTTTATCTCATGAGGTTGTTAACACCATGATAGAAGCAAAGATGCATTTTTCTAATAGAACTGATTCAGAGGTTGTTGCAGCATCAAGACCTCTCAGTGCTTAATATGCTGCCTCTATTACGACCATGTCTCGGAGATTACTAGTGAGGGCAAATGAGGTTGATCAACTTAACAATCAAATATCTGTTCTGCATCAAAAGCTTGCAAATAAAGGTAGAAAGAATAAAAGGTTAAAGCAAGAAAATAAATATTTGACAGAATTAGCTTGTGTTCTGAAACATCGAATAGAGGAATCAGAACGAGTAAGAGTTCAAGCACAGAGTCAACATCAGCAGATAATGGCAGCGTTTCACGAGAGGAACAGGGACAATTATAATCAATCTCACTGGCTTAGTTCGGTAACTTTTGACAATATGCATCCGACATATCTTGTAAGCTTGACTAAGTAAGATTTGAAGAGATGACAGTTTGTCTTCTACTTATTTCCATCTTTATAAAAGCAATCCTTAGCTTTATCTAATCTGCATCAAATCTTCTTCTCATTGCTGTAGTTCATCTTCATTCTCACTTTACAAAATATTAATGGCTCATCAATTTTCCTTCAGTGCTTCTCGTGATCAATCTATTTCTGCATCTGCCGTAGGTGCTATGAAGCAGCAAAACACTGATTTGGCTAATAAATCAGATCATAATGCTATTTACGAGCTTGTGGGTCTCGGGACTCGATACTCATCTTCTATTGTTGCTTTTTCCGCTCGGTTGCAGTCCAAAACCCACGAGATAGAGAAGCTTAATGAGAAAATAGATGTTCTTCAACGACTTGTTCAAGAGTCTAACAAAAAAATAGTAGACTTAAAACAACAGAATAAGGATTTAAAATTCTTGCTTGCCTCTGCATTTCGATTGCCTAATCCTTTAGACAAGGATAGAATGATGATTTATGATGAGCAAATGCATTTGAATGATGAGGCTAAATGTTTCAAGTTTCTGTAGGTCATTTGAGATAATAGAATAAAAGTATCTAGCAGATATTCATGGCATGCATCATTCCTATTTCTTTTCTAATCATGCATAGTCTATCTTCTGGTAGGGGTTTTATGAAAATGTCTGCCAATTGATCATGTGTACTAGTGAATTCTAATACAATATCGACCTTTTGCACATGATCTCTAAGAAAATTATATATAATTTCAATATGTTTAGTCCGAGAATATTGTATTAGATTCTTTGAAAGATTTATAGCACTTGTATTATCACATTTGATTGGAATGTGATTGTACATAAGTTTAAAATTCTCAAGCTGTTGATTCATGTAAAGAACTTGAGCACAACAACTGCCTGCAACAACATATTCTGCCTCAGCAGTAGATAATGTAACAAAATTTTACTTTTACTAAACCATGAAACAATTGCATGACCTAAAAAATGACATGTTCCACTAGTTCTTTTTCGATCAACTTTGCAACCAGCATAATCCGCATCTGAATAACTGATAAGATCGAAAGAAGTGTGCTTAGGATACCATAATCCTAGGTCAATGGTACCAGCAAGATATCTAAAAATACGCTTTACTGCAATCAAATGAGATTGCTTTGGAGATGATTGAAAACGTGTGCATAAACATACACTGAACATAATATCAGGTCTACTAGCTGTCAAATATAATAAACTACCAATCATACCTCGATATACCTTTGAGTCAACAAGCTTACCGCTTTCATCTTTATGAAGTTTGGTGGTTGGATTCATTGGTATTCCAATTACCTTCGCACCTTCCATCTCAAACTTTTTGAGTAACTCTTTGATATATTTTGACTGATTAATGAATGTTCCACTTTTTGCTTGCTTGATTTGCAATCCAAGAAAGAAATTAAGTTCTCCCATCATGCTCATTTCAAATTCTTCCTGCATACTCTTAGCAAAATCTTGGCACATATTTTCATTACTAGCACCAAATATTATATCATCAACATAAATTTAAACTAGAAGAATATCATCCTGTTCATATTTGATAAAAAGAGTTGTATCGATCTTTCCTCTTGAAAAACATTTTTTAATCAAGGAACCACTAAGCGTCTCATACTAAGCTCTAGGAGCTTGTTTGAGTCCATATAATGCTTTTGCGAGTTTAAAAACATTATTAGGAGAAATATGATTTTCAAAACCTGGAGGTTGCTCAACATATACCTCTTCATTTATAAAACCATTTAAGAAAGCACTTTTAACATCCATTTGAAAAAGTTTGAAATTTTTATAACATGCATATGCATGTAACATTCGAATAGTTTCTAATCTTGCGACAGGTGCATATGTTTCATCATAATCGATTCTTTCCTCTTGATTGAAAATTTGGGCTACAAGTCGAGCCTTGTTTCTAGTGATGATTCCAGACTCATCTTTCTTATTTCTAAAAATCCATTTTGTTCCAATAACAGCATGATTTTTGGATCTAGGAACAAGTGTCCATACATTATTTCTTTCAAATTGATTTAGCTCTTCTTGCATAGCTAGAAACCATGATTTATCAATAAGTGCTTCATCAATATTTTTGGGTTCAATTTGAGATAGAAAAGCAGTGTGATTACAAATATTTCTAAGAGATAATCGAGTACTTACACCCGTGAAGGTTCTCCTAGAATTTATTCCACTGGATGATCTTTCACATGTTTCCACTGTTTGGTTGCATCTTGTACTAAGTCTTGATAATCTTTCCTGATGTTTCCATGTTGGATTTCTTCCATTGTATTCTCTTTGTTGAGATTGAGACTATTTTTGTTATTTGTACCTTCTGATTCTTCATCAATAGATTTCTTGGAAAGTAGAGGGTTAGATTCATCAAATACTACATACATAGATTCTTGTACAGTCAAAGTCTTTTTATTGAATACTCTATAAGCTTTACTATTTGTTGAATACACAAGAAAGATACCTTCAACAGATTTTGCATCAAACTTTCCTAAATTATCTCTGTCATTGAGTATAAAACATTTGCATCCAAATACATGAAAGTAACCAATGTTGGGCTTTTTCTCATTCCAAAGCTCATAAGGGGTTTTATCTAATTTAGACCTTAACATAACTCTATTTATAACATAACATGCAGTACTTACCGCTTCGGCCCAAAAATAACTAGGTAAACTATTTTCATTGAGCATTGTTCTTACCATTTCTTGAAGAGATCTATTCTTCCTCTCTACTACCCCATTTTGTTGAAGAGTTCGAGGAGCGGAGAAATTATACAAAAAACCATTTTCATCACAAAAAGACTCAATATCTTTATTGACAAACTCTTTTCCCCTGTCACTTCGGATGTTTGAAATAGTATAGCCCTTTTCATTTTGAATTCTCTTGCATAACTTGGTAAAGGCATTATGTACCTCATCTTTATAAGCGAGAAAGATGACCCAAGTATATCTAAAGAAATCATCAACAATAACAAATGCATAACATTTTCCTCCCAGACTCGCAACTCTGTTTGGTCTAAAAAGGTCCATGTGTATTAGTTGCAAAGGTCTAGTAGTGAAAATATGTTTCTTGATTTTGAAAGAAGTTTTTGTTTGTTTACCAAACTGGCATGCATCACAGATTTTGTCTTTAAAAAAGTTTACTTTTGGCAAACCTCTCACAAGATCATTTTTTGAAAGTTTAGAAATAAGTTCCATGTTTGCATGACCTAACCTTCTATACCATAACCAACTATTTTCATGTTGAGCTGATAAACAAATAGTATCTTGTGAGGCAATTTCTTCAAATTTAATTGTACAAACATTATTGTTTCTAAGAGCAATAAAACAAATATTGCAATCATGATTATTCAAAATAATGCACTTATCCTTTTTTAAGGTAACTGTAAATCTTTTATCACATAATTGACTTATACTTAAAAGATTATGTTTTAGACCTTCAACAAGTAGAACATCTTCAATTATAAGAGAAGACTTATTACCAACTATACCTATTCCCACGATCTTCCCTTTTGAATTGTTTCCAAATGTCACGTATCCTTCTTCTTTAGGAATAGATCAATGAACTTAGTTTTATCTCCTGTCATGTGTCTTGAGCATCCGCTATCTAAAAACCATCTTGTTTTACTTACGGAAGACTTCATGCATACCTATAAAAATAATTAAAATAATTTTTCTTGGTACCCATGTTCTTTGGGTCCTTTATTCATTAGTATTAGAAGAAATAAGATTATTTAGTACCTATATGGTCCTAATAGTCATTATATATTTTCTTCTAATACGACAAGCATAATAGTTATGACCATTTCTATTGCAAAAATTATAAATAACATGTAACATACTTGAAGAACTTGAGTGATTGTAATAATGTCTTTCTTTGACAAATTTATTTTTAGGAAAAAAAATTTTGAAAATCTGATTTTAATTTAATGGGTTTATCAAAGAAATTTTTATAAGATTTGAGTTTTTCTTTTGGCATGTATCCCAAGCTAACCTTATCAAAAACATATCTTTGATTACCAAGAAGTTTTTCGAAATTTCTTTTTCCATTTGTGAAATTTTCAACAATCTTTTCTAAATCAGCTACTTTCTTTTTTAGTTCATCATTTTCATCTTTTGAAACTATATTTTTTTTTCTTAAAACATCAATTTCATTTATTAAAGAAGAATTTTTCTTTTTCAAAATGGTATACTTAATACCCAATTTGTCAAATTCCTCTTATACCTCTTCCAAAGCATTTTGCAATTCTTCATAAGAGGGATTTTCAATATTTTCGAAATTTGTTACCTTAATATCATCTTTAGCCATAAGACAAAGATTCACAAATTCTTCATTGCTTGCGTCGCTGTCTGAACTACTTGAATCATTATCTCATGTAACTTTCATTGCTTTGTTGTCTTTGTATCGATCTTTCTTTAGCAGGGGACAATCTGCCTTGATATGTCCTGACTTTTTACATTTATAACAAATTAATGAATTATTTTTACCTGTATCTTTATTGGAAGATTTTTTGAAAGGTTTCCTTGGAGGAGCTTTATTTTTCAAGAATATCTTAAATCTTCTTGTGATCATTGCAATCTTTTCGTCATCGCTTTCTTCATCTTCATCGCTTTCACTTTCATGAGGAACGACTTTGAGTGCCAAACTCTTCTTTTGCTTTCCTTCTTCTTCTCCTCTTTTCAATGTATACTCATGAGTAATAAATGACCTGATGAGTTCATTTACTTCAAGGTTTTTAATATCACTAGTTTCACGAATCGTCGTTACTTTTGATTCCCAACATTTTGGCAAGGAGTTGAGAATTTTCCTTACTATCTCCAAGTTAGAATAAACGTTACCAAGAGATGTCAAATTATTTATAATATTAGTAAAACGAGTATACATAGAAGAGATAGATTCATTATCATTCATTTTGAACAATTTATATTCATGCGTAAGAACATAAATCTTTGATTCTTTGACTTGCGAAGTTCCTTCATAAGTTACTTCCAAGTTGTCCCAAATTTCCTTTATTGTCCTGCAAGTCATTATTCTGTTAAATTCATTACTATTGAGAGCATTATATAGAAGATTCATAGCCATTACCTTCACAATATAAAGTCTATCGTATTCGCGATCAAACTCTTCCTTTATCTTTTTGACCTTTACTCCATCAATAGTTTTTATTGGAATATAAGGCCTATTTACAATACATTTCCATATTTCTCGACCTTGAGACTGAAGAAATATTCTCATTTTAGCTTTCCAGAAAGTATAATTATCTCCACAAAATAGCGAAGGTCGACTACTGGATTGACCTTCAGCGAAAGTAGCTGCAATGTTAGCCATATGATCTGAACTCAACTTATAATTAATCTTATAACAGAGCCATTGCTCTGATACCAATTGTTGCCCAAATGACTAACACAAGAGGGGGGTGAATTGGGTTATATTATAAAAATTAACACTTATAAATCAAATACACAATATGAAATATAAACAGAATATAAAGTAGCAAGAAATGTAAAGAGTAGGGTAAGAAAAAGCAAACTCAATATTTTTACAAGGTTCAGCCCCACTGTCACGTGCTCGCCTCAAGCTACCCTTTGAGGATCCCAAATTCACTAGTCAATCTCTTTTAGGTAGAATAGAAACCTATTACACATTTGAGCAACACCGCTCCAAAGAATCCGTGTAGAACATCCTCTACCCTTCCAATCACCTCACACTTGGTAATTTAACTATTTCTCGTGTAGAATACCTTCTACACACACAAGGGTTATACGCACCCTCTTACAAATACAAAAGCTGATAATGGGTAGGTTATCAGAATACACTCATCAATGAGTGAGATAAAAATAATACAGTGCAACCTATATCTCTCTAAAAAATAATAAGAATTAAGGCTCAAAATTTTAGAAAAGAAAGAATGAGAGTTTTGAAAGAATGATGTAAAACTTAGCAATAGATGTGTAAGCTCTTGTTATGATTTTTGTAAAACTCAAGTGAGCTATTTATAGGCAAATGAGTTTTCAATTTCAAATTTAAAAAAATTTACATGTCAAATAAGAGCACTATTCACTTTTTAAAAAAATCCAAATAAAAGCATTTCTTTTTTGCATTTGTCAAAGACAACTCCATTCATTTTTCAAAGAAATCAAACCTAATCTTTTGCTTTTCATACATGACAAAATAAGCATGATTTATTTTTCAAACCAAATCATCTTCTTTTTACATATGTCAAAAAAACACACAACCACCATTTAAGATTTTCAAACAAATAATCTATCTTTTGCATTTGTCAAAAAAATACACAACCACCCTTTAAGATTTTCAAACAAAATCATCTACTTTTTGTATTTGTCAAAAAAATACACAATCACCCTTCAAGACTTTCAAACAAAATATGCACATGTTAAATATGATAATCAATCATCTTACAAATTCAATTAATTTCAGAATTTCAGAATTTAAGTTAAATTGATGTTATACACTTTCAAATCAGTGTTTTAAATTCATCTGTTGTCCGTTTGAAGACTCAAAAGCGTTGGGCCTATAAATAGCGCGGAAATGGGTAAGTCCTCATTTTTCCCTACTCCTTTTTCCTCTTCTCTCTCTCCTCTCTCTTTTCTCTCTCACGTGCTACAGTAACCGTGGGAGGGCAGTTTGGTTTTCAGCCCGTGGCGGTGCCACCCCTGCCCGCCAAACCTCACCTCCAGCCCCACCTGAACCGCCACCCTCCGGCGAGTCCAACCCCACCAGTGGTGTCGACCACCGCAGCCCCACGTCCCGCCGGCAGGCCCAAACCCGAGAGGTGTTTAATCCTCTATGCTGCACCTTTCATTGCCCATAGATCCGCCATCAGTCGCCATACCATGACACCACCCCTACCATTTGATCCGCCACCCATAGGTGACTCAACACCAAACATTTCAGCCCCAACAGAGCCCTCACCTTCCCTAGCCATCCATAAAACCGAAATGGGTCTCCAAGTGAACTTTCCTTCGCCACGCCACCGTCCGGCCGCTGTGAATCTCACCTCCACCGCCAAAAGCTTCACCTACCTCATATTGTTACACCCCTAAAACAGTTTTTCGATCCATGGTTGCACCTCCCTTGTACAAGGAAAAATCCGAAAATGGGTTTCCTCCATTTCGAGTCAGATCTGCCACCTTCCGGTGGTTGCACCGCCTCACTAACACCGCCATGAGATTTCCCATCCTCCAAGGAGTATTCCCATAAATTTTGGTGTCAAACGGAGTACCCAAACCCAACCCGTCATTTTGCTGTGCCCGAAAATGAATAGTTCACGACTTACCGCTAGGGATCGGGGATCACCGCGATGTTCGATTGGCATTCGTTTACGCGCTGTAAGTAATAGATATTTGTTTGATTGTTTGATTGACTGTTTGATTGTGTGCTAATCTCTGTTTTGTTTGTTTGAAGTGTTATCTAGTGATGATTAGTAATTCGAAAGTAGATTGGTTAGGCCTGAGGCCATTTAATGGAGATTTAGATTGCCTCGAGTTAATCTTACTGTGGTTGAATATTGTGTGGATGATAATTGTTGATGATATAATATTTTGGTTGGATGACTGTTATTTTAGTAACTATTGGGCATAAACTGATCTGGTTGGATAACTCAGTTATTTTAGTAATTATCAGTGATAAAATGATCTGGTTGGATAAATCGATTATTTTAGTGATTATTAGTGATAAAATGATTTGGTTGGACGACTTGATTATTCTAGTGATTATTGGTGATATAATGATTTGGTTGGATGACTTCAGTATTTTAGTATTTGTTGGTGATATAATAGTTTGGTTGGATGACTTCATTACTTTTTCACTATGTGTTAATAAGGTGATACATTAGGATTTTAATCGAAGAGTTATTTGGAAGAATATGGTGGAAATTGAGGAGGGAACTTAATAAGTACAGTGAGGTAAAATTCAGTTAAGGGTTGAAACAATGGCATAATATGTTGGACGATGAAAAGTTTATTTTTGGGAATTTATAAGTTTCAATCCTGGTATACTTCTTTGGAAAAAACATTAGGCTTTAACTCATGATATGATGTATGGTTATGACTTGAATCTTTGGATGAAATATTGATGTGTATTCTTAGATTCCCTTGATGTATAGATTGAGAAATGTTTGGACTTAGAGAAAATATTATATGATGATAATTTGTTGAAGAGAATAACCATACAGGCAATGTAAATGTGGTAATTAATGATTGGTTATGATATAGCTATTAAGTTTTGAGAAGATCTTAAGGAAATATGCGTATTTTGGTAAAGAGAAAATAGAAGAAAAGTTAGATTTAACTCTATCATAAGTTTCGTCCTTAACCCCTATAAGACAGTGTTGGTTGATTCAATGTGACTTAAGATTCTGATTATCTCTTCATGGGAATATGCACGACTTGTTGGATAGAAGATAAATTAAAAATGGAAGTCTATTCATATGTTAATATGTATGAGATGTGATTTGTAAATATATGATTCATATGTTTCATGATCTACATGTTTTGCATAAGAAGTCACATGTTGCATGCATGTCCCATGCATGAAACATGAAAAGCATATTTTTGAGTCAAGCATATTTTTAAAAGAAAGAAAAGAATTAAAGTTTTATAAGAACCCTAAAGGCTAGGACGGGGTAGTGTCCCAATGGAACTCCATGTTCACTCAGGAGTGATTAAAGTCGAGTGAAAACCCCTGGGTCGACAAAGAATAGTCGGCAGACCATGTATGGCTCCAAAAGGTATCCGGAGCGTGGTCGCATCTAATGCTAGTGGGTGCCATAAAAATAGTGTTGGTCTCGGCCTCACCATAGAAGAAGTTTGTAGTTATTCGGGGAGCAGTCTCCGAGTAACGAAGAGCGCAAAAGGCGCGAAATGTATTCACCTAGATTTGACATGGTCGCCGGGTGTGACGGTAACTAGCGGAGAGCACACAGTGTATAGGAGAACCGTGAGGTGTCCAAATATGAAGTCATGACGAAAAGAAAATGGCTTTCGAGCCATATATGATATGATATGATAAGTGGCACCTAAGATAAGAAAAGACGAAAAACATTTTTGAAAAGATGACTTTTGAAAAGAAGTTCAAACAGTACATATGAAAGAAGTCAAAGTTATATGAAAGCATTTTTATGAAAAGCACTTACATGAAACAAAGTATTGAAAACTGTCAAGGATCATGGATGTTTTACTTGTGTGCATAAGTCATGTTACAAGTCTCATATTCATGGTACATGCACCCATTAAGTTTACTTGTGTATGTTGATGATGTTCTGTTGTGTGAATTGGTTATATGTTATTTGTTGTCTGTTGCTTATTAGGATTCACATCTCACTTCAGTGGATCGCACCCACCCTACGGTCCCCATTTTACGGGATCGTAGTTTGTGATTGTAAAAATGAAATTTGGCCCAAGATACAGACTCCACAGGAAAGGAAATTCGTTGAGAGGATGAAGATCGAGATTATAATCTCGAAAGCAATGTTGCTTATCTTTTTCTTTTGAAAGACTGTATAATCTCCTGTTGGAGAAATTGTTTTAAATTGATTTGTAATTTTTAAGAATCTCTGGTACTAGAACGACTGACTTTTATTTATTTTTTCGCTGCGATATTTATTGTACACTTGATGCATGCTTCACACACTCTTCAAACACTATTCGATGGGATGATTGATCCATGAGATAATTGTCTTGATGTCGCGAGTCCTTCTAAATCCCAGGGGGGACTCGTGGGCGTCACAACATGCGTGTAGAGATCGAGTGGGTCACTCGTGGTGTTGCAAGCCAAGTTTAACTACTACAATGGGTTTGTGAGTGTCTCTAATTTGGTTGTAACAAACTAAAGTTTCTATAGTGGATTTGAGGTGGTATCTTACACCCGGAGTGGTTTTAAATTTTGAAGAGATTCTTCAAATGAGTTTCCACTTCGTAACCAAAATCAGTGTGTTGATTTATGTTGTTATGTTTTATTTATTGGTTGCTTGTGTTGAATTAATTTTAAATTGTCATAGTTTTTTAACTACACATATTCACCCCCCTCTAGGTTTTGTAGGGTGTTTGACCACTGCTTTTTCAACACATTTTGCTTCTGGACAGGAAATTTCGACTCAGGAAGGAACACTTTTGGATGATCTCACATCATATAGACATATGGTGGGTACAATGTAGTACCTTACATTAACACGACCAAATGTGGCCTTTGCAGTTAATTTTGTCTATCAGTTTATGCGGCAACCACGTGAACCACATTTGCAGGTTGTCAAACGGATATTCAGATATCTAAAAGGAACAATTCATCTTGGACTTCATTATACTAAATCACCATTATCTGCTATACAAGGACATTATGAGGTCAATTGGGCTGGATCAAGAGATGACAGGCGCTCAACATTAGGTTTTGCAATTTATATGGGTCCAAACTTCTTGTCTAAGTTTTCGATTCACTAAGGTTCACACAACTAGAGTTGCAGTCTTCAGCCTAGTAAATATTGGAAAAAGAAATGCAGACACGGTTATGAAAGGGGGTGTTTTTTGAAATGAAAAGCATTAGTGACTAAATTTTGGTCTATTGTTTAAATCCCATTTTCTTTTATAAAAATTATAATAAAATATGTGTACACATAACATATAACATTTCTCTTTCAGAGATCACAAACCAAATAATTGTTCTAGAATGGCTATTCCTCACAATGACTCATTTGGTGGAACATGCATTGGATCACTCCAATGCAGCACAAAGCTGCTGACGCCGAGTCGGCTCCTATGCCGCTGGCTATGACTTTAGCTCAAGGTGAAAGGATACTTAATACAGTTGTTCTCCTGAGAAAAGCTCAAACTATATGCGTGCACCTGCTGCCCAAGCTGTAAACCTTCATGCCTAGGAAAGTTTGAACAAGCTAGCGCCACGCTCACCAACTTAGATGAGCTAGGTGCCATATTATCACACAACATTAATTGAAACGCTTCCAAAGCAAGGTTCCACTCTTGAAACCGACACAGTGAAGTAATGATGGAGTTCCAAGAAACTTGGTCTCTATCAGTCATTCTGTTAAACACCTTGTACATGACCCCTATATCTCCACATTTCCCATACATATGAACGAGGGTATTAGCCACTGTAACAGAAGAGGAAGCGGATCCAAATTTGAAAACGTGGGCAAGAATTTGTTTCCCAAGATTCACGTCTTGAAGGGCGGCCATGGCCTTCAGGACAGCCAGAAAAGCAACGTTGTCGGGTGAAATACCGGCGAGGGTCAATATTTGGACGTACCTTAATATCACTTCCCGGAAGTTATGGTTTACAACTCTACGAGGCCTTCCCGTGGAGTCGATTATAAATTGTACACCATTTATATTTTTGAAAAATGGTGCATGGACAGGGGCGGACCCACGTTGGACGTTGGGGGGCGGGGGGGGGGGCGCGCGGGGGCTACGGCCCCCCCAAAATTTTCCACAAAAATTATTTAGTATATATATTTACATATATATAATATTAAATTACTCTTCAAATTATAAAAAAATTAAAAATTGCCCCCCAAATTTTTATTCAAATTATTCTTTCAAATTTTAATATATATATAATTTTATTTTAACTTTTAGCTTTATTAAAATTCAAATTTCAACTCACATAATCTCATAATTATTTTAACAGTCTAATTCTAAAAAAAAACTAATTATAAATTTATATAATTGTCAAAATTGATTAATTATATTCATTTATATAGTCTCATTCTAATTTAATTATATAATTATGAGATATAGTTTATTAAAAATTTAACAGCGGTATATCATTAGTCATTAAAAATTTCTTATGTTTATTTTTTATGTATAATCTTTTTTTAATCATAAAAAAATATGAGCAAGTTAAGAACAAATAATTCTTTTTTTTTTAAATGTGGGTAATTCGAAGAGTAATACATTTAGAGAGTTCGATAACAACGGAATGTGATACTTCTATCACTAATGAGTATCCTTTTAAAATTTATATATAGTATACACTTTATCGATCGCCCCCCAAACATAAAATCTTAGTTCCGCCCCTGTGCATGGACATCAAAAACTACTTCTCAACCGAAAAAAGAAAAAACATCATCGAACCTTAACATTGGCTCAACCCAGTCCGTGTTAGACCACGCATCAAAGCATCTATATAAAAGCACAATAAATCAGTAAAGAAAAATCTGTTATTTCTTTTCCTAAGCATATTGGTTTGGCCAGACAAAGGGAGCTAAGGCGTTGCTCAGGTTTTGTAGAGAGAGTTTTCCCGATTACATACTTGGGAGTGCCTTTGGTGTCTGGTCGTTTGAAAGCACGTGATTTGAGACCTCTAGTAAATAAAATTTGAGCAAAAGTGGCAAGCTGGAAGTTGAAGTTATTATCTCAAGGAGATAGACTTATTCTCCTAAAGCATGTTCTTTCGTGTACGACTACTCATTTATTTGTCGTTCTTGATGTGCCTCGAACTACTTCGGAGAGGATTAATTCTACTTTATCCTCTTTCTTTTAGGGAGAGGCAAATGGACGAGCTAGAAGGAAATGGCAGTCTTGGGCAAAGATGTGTACACCTCAATTGGAGGGGGGATTGGGACTTAGAGAGTTTGAAGATGTGTAGCGCTCTTTACGTATGAAGTTTGTGTGGCAGTTGTTGAATTTGGATAATTTATGGACCCGTTTCTTTAAGGCTAACTATGTGAAAAAAGGGCATCTTGAGCTTGCAAAGAATTATTTGGGTTGTTCCAGGCTTTGGAAGTCAGTGATGAGAATATTTCCAAATGTTTGTGATAACATTACTTGACGGGTTTGAGAAGGTAATATATCTTTTTGGTATGATCGATATGGAATGACTCTGGTCCATGGTGTTTACGTGTTGATGAGATAACAAGGCCATTTCTTCAAATCAACGATGTATGGACGGATTCTGGTTTGGATTTTGAGCAATTGGAGACTATGGTTGGGGATGAGGTGATGGGTGAGATCATGGGGTCTTTGCCATTCAAAAAGCATGGATCGGATGTTCTCATTCGAAAGCCGACTTCAAATCGTATGTTTTCATCTACTAGCACTCGGGAGGTGATTCGGATTAAGCAAGATAAGATTCCAGGTATGGAGTGGATTTGGCATAAGCTGCTACCAAGAAAATTTCTCTGTGCATTTGGTAGGCTCAGTTCCAATGTTTACCGGTTGACGTTTGAGTGCAACAATGTGGAATTTCGCTAATTTCAAGATGTAATTGCTGTAATGTCAGGACAATAGAAATGATGGACCATGTGCTTAGTTTGGGTGAGAAGCTTCTTTTTTATGGGACAAAGTTGCTAATTTTATAGGGTTGCTGAGGATGATTACAGGGACTTGGTGGGGATGAGTTTTTAGCTGGTTCTCTCTGGCATAGAAATCAACTCAACGTGGGGTAGTTATTGGATTACTTTCGTCGTTGATTACAAGGAGATTGTGGCATCATATATGTAAGCTACGGATGGAGGGTATCTTGGAATCAGCTGAGGGTGCTTGGTGCTCTGTTCGATTCTGGTTAAGGAGAATCTTGGAGGAAAATTCAGGTTTGCATGTTGCTGTAGTTGATGATTTTTTGTCCTTTCCTAATTGTCTTTTAGGTACAGCTAATTCTAGAAGGCCAAGCATGGTGGTATGGACTAAACCTTCAGATGCTTTTATGAAACTAAATGTCGACAGTAGCGATAGGGGCAATCCGGACTCATATGGTGGTGGAGGTACTATTCGGGATGCTTATGGTAATCTCAAGGGTTCATTTTCTATTCCTTTTGGGCACGGTACTATTAATGAGGCCGAACTACGTGCCTTGCAAATGGGAGTTGTTTTATGCAAAGAGATGGGTTATTATAATATTGAGATTGAATGTGATTCTAAGTTGATTGTTGATTAGATAGTGAATGAAAATTGCACAGTTTGGTACTAGTGGGATTTTTGGGATGCGGTGTCTAATGAGTTACAAGGAATTCGGTTTTCTATTTCTCACATTTATAGAGAAGCGAACAAAGCGAGGGAATTTTTAGCACGACAAGGTGAAGCAAGTTTGAGTTGTCGCTACCTTGAAGGTGACTTTGATGATTGTTTCAATTTGATCATCTTCTATGAAAGAAATGTAAAATAAATGAAAAATAAATTACACAAATTGTTAATATTACACTGTAAGATTACAGAAGTATATTTACAATCATGACTACACAAACGTTGCACAAATGCTTTGAGAATTTAATTTTTTTTAAATTTTACGTATCTCATTTTCATTCCACATTTTACAATGAGACTACATTATCCATCAATCTATGATTTTTCTTTTTTTTTGTTGGGGGAAAAAGGTAAAGAATTATTTAAGGGTGATGAAACTGTTGCATTTTATATAATGAAAGGAAGGGAGATGGTATTTTCGCTGTGCTTAATTTAGCCACTTTATTATTTCCTTTTTGACAATGCACCCAATCAAGTTATAAGTTGTCAAATCCTTAATTCCATAATCAAGAGTTTGATGATTAATGGCATAGGATTCAATTTTCTAAATGAAAAACTAGGTTTGGAAATCCCTCACCATTTTTATTTAAAAAATCCTTAATTCCATTTATTGTGATTAGCCGCTGCTTCTCTTGATTTTTGATTGTCCAATGTTTTATTTTTAGAGCGTGCTACTCATACCGATATTTTTTATTTTTTGAAATAAACATACATTCTCTTCATTTCATTAAATCAATAGTCAAGAACAGATTTCTAATCTTGGATACAATTCATGATCTCATGAGGACCATCTTCCATCCATACATTCTTATAATCAAACTCTATAGCTAGTCTAGCAAAAATGTGAGCTGCGAGTTGGTCTTGGCCAGGAATATGTGCAAGTTTATGGTGCCATTTGCTATTTTCTCTTGAACAAAATGTATATCGATTTCAATATGCTTTGGTCGTTGATAAAAAATAGGATCTTGGGCTGTACTGATTGCACTAATATTATCCAAATGTAAGGTAGGTGCCAAGAGCTTGTATCCCAGATTCTTCAATAGATTCATAAACCATAAGATTTCAGCAGTTGTTGAAGCTAGACTTTTATATTCGGCTCTTGCAGTGGATCGAGCCCCTATATTTTGCTTCTTTGCTCTCCCAATATATTGATAGTGGCTAAGAATGGCGGAGATGAGTACTATGACATGGGATTGGAAACAGTATCAGATAATAGGTTTTGGTCTGTCCGTTGCTATCTTTTTTTTTTTTCTTAAAAAAAAAGTATACTTACATTATAAGCTTAGAACGTGGGTACATATATATAATAGCATTTGTCATGATGAAATTGCCTAATTTATTATTATTATTATTTTAAATGATACTTTTTTTAGCCGAAAAAAAAAGAAATTTTATTGCTCATAACAATGCTTACAACAATTTATTGAGTACAATATTATAAACGATTAAGAATCTCTTCAAGTTTATACAAATGTTCAATAATAAATTAGACCAGCCGATAGATGGATATATAGTTTTATGCATTTAAGGATCTAAAATCATTAATATAGATCTAAAATCATTAATATATAGGACCAGACATGGCAATTAAAATGGATAAATCCAAGCTAAAATTAGCAACAAGTCGAATTACATTACAAATCACGTCAATTACTCCAGCTAAAACAAAATAAATAAATAAATAAACGAACCCGTTGCATGTATATGAAAGAATCACACTGTATAAGTTTCACTTTAGAAATAGCTATAAATCAAACGTCAGTTGATTCCCTCTATTTCGCTTGTCAAAAACAAAGCCTAAAACCTAAGTATCATGACTGCTTAATTTATTACTTTCATCTTGCATGAGCAATATTCTATAGAAAAATATTTGGTTTATTTCCGTGTACTAACACTTTGCATGATTTATCGTATATTAATTTCTCTTTTCTTCTTCTACGTTTTTTGTCATAATGATATATAAATAATGCAATGTGTAAAAAAGTATTATTTGAAATATATGTTTGTATTTTTTTTACACCTTCATCTACATATATCTTCTGACTGACGTATTTTAATTAACTTGTAATAAGGTTGATCAATTGCCTAAAGAATTTCCCACTTTTTGGGACTGGCGATTCACATTGGTGGAATCTTGAATCTAGTTAAAGGTCAAAAGAAATGCAGTAAGTGATACAAGGTTCTTTAATTATATATCATTTTTCACTATATCTATTTATCATGTCCTTAAAGACCTTGGGATCTTTAAACCCATATTTTTCTTGGTACAGATTGATATCATGTAATCTATGAAATTATATTTGAAATATTAGTATTGGTCATTTGGTTACTCCTAATTATTATTATTTTTATTATTTGTTGATGTGCATGTGAGAGTTGCTCCATGCCGGTCTATTTTTATCATAGTTTCTTGTTTGAGGCTAATGGGAGAAAAATAAAAACCTCTCAATAAATATGTTATTTGTGCCCTATTGTTTGAATATATTGGTGTACCGTGAGTAGCATTGACATGCCTTGTATGTTATCTTAGGCTTAATAGTGTTTTTTAAGGATTGTAATCAATTCATCTTCATGGTGTTGGTTTGTTGTTTGTGCTAGGTCATTTGTTAGCAAACTAATAGTTTTAATGATTAAAAACCATATATTCTTGTATCTAGCACTCATTAATAAGATTGTTTCATTTATCTAAATATAACTATATTATTTAACTTAGCGCATAAGATATTAGATACTAATAATTTATTAGAATTTTGTATGCAATAAGATGCAGTATTATAACTCCATTATTTTCAAGAAATTAAGTATAGAATTTCAACTTAGATATGTGTTGGGCGATAGTTGCTATCGAGGTTGTTGCAACAGGTCTTAAAGTTAAAAATTCAGATAAAGATTTTCTCGAACTTTATTCACAAGAGTTGCTTTGTCGGCGCCCTAGCTTGCGTTTGGGTTCGCACGCAAATTACGACGCCGGGGACGACGTCACAAGGAAGTCATCCCTCATTTTTACGTGTGAGAGCATTATTTAATATTTTTTTTTTTTTTTCTCGCAGCGGAAAAAGGTCAAGCCAAAAATATTCGACAAAACGTTTACGCTTGCCGCACATCACATAGTTAACGAAATAAAACCCAAATTAAGCATCATATACAAATACATCAAAGTTAAGATCACCAATGTAAACAGTTTATACAAAAGCACTTCCCAAAACAACGGGAAGATTTTTCCTCAAAATACATCGGTGGTACAAAATAAAGATATTAACGATCCCCTCCCCCTTCCGCCAAACATATTAATAGGCGGGTTCTTCTTTTATCTTCTTAAAGTCCGGACCGTAACGAAGACTGTCCAAACTCAGTCCTGGGCCTACATCACACATCATCCCAGAAGATGACGTAAACAGGCGTCCCATGTGGAGGAGCCCATCCACTCCTAGCACTAAACAACACCCCGTAGGGCGGAGGTCATCAAAAAAATACGTTGCCATAGGAAGCGACTCTGCCGCCCACTGACCCAACAGGTCTAGGGTCACTGGCCCAGCAGTATCGGTCTTAGTCGGGCCCATGAGGGTCCGACCCATCTTCTCGAGAGTCGTAATCCGGGGATCCATCATGTCCTGCAATAACTTCTATCGTTCCCAAGGGAGCGATACTAGAGATAATAAAAAGGGGGTGAGATTTCGGGAGAAATCTCAACAAGTATACTAGCACTTAAACCAAAACATTTTGAATATATAGATAAGTGAACAAAACATTCGTAACTAATGCACATGCAATGAATGACTGACTCATGCACATGCTCATGAAAACTTTCAAACAGACTTGCTTCTTTCAGACTTCTTTTCATAAAACTTTCATACGGATTTCTTCTTTCAAACTTCTTTTCATATCATTGCTTTTCAAATCACTTCTTTAAAACATTTCGTATCTTTTATTCTTTCTTAGGCGCCACTTATCTTAAACAGATCTTTTCTTATGGCTCGAAAGCCCATCTTGTCATGACTTATTACTTTGCATATATGAGACACAACACGATTTCCCTAAACACTGCGTGTTCCCTGCTGGTTACCGCATCACCTTAAAGTGAGTGCGTCATATAACTTATAAAACGGCAGGTCCTTACATCTTATCCGTCCTTGGCACCCACCAGCGTTAGGTGCTACCGTGCTCCGGACACCTTTTGGAGTAATACACGGTCCGCCGACTGTTCTTCGTCGACCCAGGGGCTTCCACTCAACTTTAAACACTCCTGAGTGGACAGTGAGTTCCACTGGGGCACTTCCCCGTCCCAGCCTTTGGGGTTCTTATAAAACTTTACTTCTTTTCTTTTCTTTCAAAAATTCAATCTTTTCTTTTCTTTTCTTAAAAACATCTTGGACTTTAAAAACATGCTTTTCATGACTTATGCATGGGACATGCAATGCTTACTTATTTTCATGCAAAACCCGAGACAAGCTCGAGTGCATTCATATTTCATTCTCTTTTCTTCCTCATAAGGATAACTTTCCAACTTCCTACTTAGTCATCATGTTCTACACCCAAATTTTGGGCCTAGGATTGAAGTGGGGTACTTGGCCCATCTCCAACCCACCATGGCCGAACCATCCTAGGGAAATTCCTAGGGCTTTCCTTCATCACTTGACTCCAATTATCCTCCAACAATTAAAAGTGTCAAATTAAAACATATATCATCCTTAGAAAGGGGTAACCGAAACCCTCTAATCCACCAAGTAGACATTTTCATCTCCAAACTTAATTTATTTCGAACTTCCTTCCTTCACCTTTCTAACTTGGGGAAATTCCTTCCATTAATTTATTCAAAGTTTCATTTTCTATAAGTTTCTTCTATAAGCTTGAACTAAATATTTCCACCACAAAGCAATATAATTCAATCTTCTAATCTCAACCTTAAATATCATAAAATTTCAATTAAACATTACTAGTCATCATACACAAGTGGTTACTTCTTTTCATATGCAAATATACACCATTTCAATTCATATCAATCATGTATTTTATTCCCATGTCCATTTTCATTTCCTCAAGACAATATTTTTCCTTGAAATAATCAATTTCATTACTAATTTCCTCAAATAAATTCCATCTTAGCAACACCAAATTTATAAGCTTACTACTAAAATCCATCATGCATCAACCTCATCATTTCATATAATAATCATGCTTTTCATTGCTTTTTTTGCAACTAATACTTGATCCATCATCTATACTTACATTCTAAACTTATTTCATCATAGAGATTTACACAAGAATATTCATATCAAAGACAAGTATAATCAATTCAATCCAAACATGGCAATACAATCATTAATCCAACAAACATGATCACCTAACTATATACAATAATTGTTAAGGAAAAGGTGAAAGTATACTCACAATATTCCTACTAGATTTTTGATTAAAATCTGAAAATACACATATGGAATCTCTTATTAGACTAACTATAAACACAAAAATTTAAAGGAAACCTTATTTCCTTCTAACCAAAACAAAGTGTTACATGTGTGTGTGTTCTTCCTAAGCTTGCATGAATTTAGGCACTAACCTTCTCCAATGTATTGTCCACCTCAACACTCTTGATTTTGGCTTCACTAATTTAGGATTCTTTAACTTGTGTGGTGAAAGAAGAAGAAACAAAAGTAGAAGTGGCTTAAGTGGTTTTGGCCGAGAGGTGAGGAGAGAATGAGATAGGAGGTGTTTGCATGTGTCCAAGTGAAATGAGTTAAAGGAAATGGATATGGGGTCACACGGCCAAACCCTTTCTCTAGGGTCTTTGGTACACTTTTTGCCATATTTAGGTATGGCCAATGATAGATTGAGTGATTGACAACTCTAGGCCATTCCAAGATCAAATCTTGGCCATGCCTTGGAGGATTTTCTTTTCTCCCTTCTCACTTGCTATGGCCAGCTGCTCCTTTGAGTGTTTAGCATTCATTTTCTTGCTTTTCACTCAATCATCATTCCTCCATCCTCTCATGTGTCCATCTAAGTGATCTCAAAGCCATGCTTTTTGGAAATTGAGCAAAGCATGATCCGGCCAAGCTATGCCTCCACCGAAACCCACTTTGCTCATTCTCCTTGCTTTTATCATTTCCATCACCTACACCCACACCATACCTCTCTTCACATCACCATACTCTCTTACACATTGTACATTATTCACTTACACACTCCTCCATTGTCCTATCAACTTGTTGGTGGCCATACCCCATGGAATTCTCCCAAGACACCCCACGGATTGCTTCCACCGAATCCCTCCTTGCTCCTTCCTTCCATGCTTCTCTTCATGCCATTTGTCACATCCCTATACACTATGACCTCAAATGGAAAGTCAAGGAATGGTGTCTTGTACCTCCAAGATTCCATGGTAGGAAAATCACTCCATTAGATTCTACACTCAATCCTACATGGCATATGTTCACCTACTAGTCAATCTCCACCAACTAGAATTTTCCTACAAGCATTTGGATAATTTTCTAGGGTTTTTCTCCAAGTGACATGTGTCTCTACTATGGGCTTGATGGGTCATGGGCTCACTCTATGGGCTTATGGGCTCACCACTACTCTCTTGGTCCATTCACTTGATCCATTCCTCAAAAGTTTCATTCCCAAGCCCATCTCTTTAAAGCTTATTTTTACAAATTACTACTAATCTTGTATATTAGCATTTAATTGAATAATTAAATTGAGATGAAGATTTTAGGGCTATTACATGCTTGATTGTTGTAAGGAAGAAGAAAAAGAATGTTACACATATTCAATCATAAAAGCTTTGAAATGGATAAGTTATGGGAGTAAGGAGGAAGAATTCTCATTCAAAGCACATAAATGTTCTTATCGATGCAAGATTGAAGAACAGGTTATATAAATTTGAAGTTCTCCCCTCTCCCTCTCTCTCTCTCTCCCTATATACCTATATATACATATATATGTTTGTGTATCTACTTAATTTATTCTTATATTAGTTCTTTATGTAGAAAACTCTTGTTGTGAAGATTATTGACATAAAAAAAGGTGGATCATGAGAACGAGTGTGAGCTTCTTATAAGAGTGAAAGAATAATCAACAACATGTTATTTTATATGACCGGTGCATTCCAAAAACTTAAAGGCACAAGTATAATCAAATTTTAGTTGGGCATACATACCAATAATAATATAATAATCATTATTTACCATTTATTATATTATTGTTTGATAAAGTATATATATGAAGGATACGATGAACTCAAATTAATTCTCTAAAGAAAAGAGAAAATGTGTCAACATACAATCCAAGGAAAGACGAGGATTTTTGCTGACGTGGCACGAGGAATTTTTTCTCTTAACTTTTGGTAGGGCGACTAGGGCTGCATGCTGTTAGCTGCCTGCTCCTTGCCACCGCCAGAAAGGCAGGGAGGAGGAGAGGGACCTTTGCATCATGCGGAGCAAGGAGGAACGTCTTCGCGCAGCGTAGGTGTATCTCCTGCGCTTGGTTTTGCGGATGTAGTGGCTGCAAAGCCACAGATTCTTCCTGAGGTGGACCTTCCGCTACGTGAACCTCGCTTTCAAGATAGAGCAATGTTTTTTCTTTTCTCGAAGGCTGAGATTCAACAATCTGCTGAGCCGTTGCGGTTTTCAGTGGTATTAAAATTTCTTCGTCGTAGGCCTTCGTTGGATCACATTCGTGGTTTTATCAAGAATCGATGGGGATTGAAATCTACTCCGGTAATTGGGCAATTGCGAAATTCGAGGAAGGTGTTGGTTCGGATGGCTAAAGAAGAAGATTTTATTAGTGTGATGGTGAGAGGTAATTCGAAAATTCATGGGGTGCCATTTCGAGTTTCTCAGTGGACTCCGGAATTTAAGGAAGATGAAGACTTCCCTTGGGTTCCTGTTTGGATTACGTTGCCGGGATTGCCTCCCAACTTTTTCCAGGAATCGATTTTACGGAGTATTGGAGATGGTTTTGGTCGGTACTTGAAGCGAGACAACGCTACAGCATGTGACTCGGCCGGAACTGCACGCATATGTGTTGAAGTGGATGTTTCTCAACCAATACAAATAATTTTTTGGTTGGGTCTCTCGGGTCTTGCGACGAGCCGGTTCCAGGAGGTAAATTATGAATCTCTTCCACTGTTCTGTGCATTTTGTAGGTAACAGGGTCATATGGAGGCAAAATGTTTGAGGCAACATGATCGAATTGCGAGTGATAAAAAAGATAAAAAGGTTGTACCTATTGATGACGGTAAGAAGAATCCCGTGAAGAACGTGTGGAAAGTTGTAGGTAACAGGGGAAAACAAAATTATGGGGATGAAAAGGAGGTGGGGGAGACATCAAGAACTCGCCACGATATTATCCTCGAATCAATCCGTGCGCGTCAAGATTTGAATGTTGCGGATACACAGAAAGTCTGGTTTGTGTCATATGGGGCAAGCTATATGATACATGTATGGCCGTTCATTATGAAGAGAGCATCCTTGGGGTGTGCAGTGCAGGTGGAGAGATTCAACCGAACAATGAGAGTGAAATTAGGAGTGGCGAGATAGAGGAGGGCATTGAGATCAGGAAAAGTCAGCAACATGACCAAGGTGGGACCTGGTTTGAATTAACAGAGCAAGATTCAAAGGAGGAAAATCCTGGGATGGCTGTTATACCAGAACCAAGAAGCTTGTTACGTTTGGTGGATGAGGCGCTGAAATTTGAGTTAGGTGAGTTGAGAGATCGGGATTTTTTTGTTGCGGATGCCATGGAGAATGAGGAGGTTCTGAGTAGGGCAGTCTTTGATGGAGATTCTGAGGAAGGGTTGAATGAGTTAGCGGCAAAGTGTTTTGAATTGGATCCTGACATGCATGTGCCTTTGAAAAAATTGAAGGGAGTCCGAAAAAAAAAATCTACTGTGATGCTTGAGCGGCGTACTCGCTCAAAAAAATTTATTTAATTAAGATGCATATTCTTACTTGGAATATTAGGGGAATTCTTTCGTCGAAAAGTAGGTTTCGGCGTATTTTGAATAAAAGTTGCCCTTCCGTGGTGGCCATTTTAGAATCTTTTTTACGTTCGAATAAATGTAGTTGATGGGCGAGATGGATGAAGTTGCCATCATTTATTACTAATGCGGAGATAGGGGGTAAAATTTGGATTTTTTGGGCTGATGATTTTGAGTTTGAGCTTCTAGCTATGTCGGATCAAGCGATTAGTGGATGGTTTGTTCATGGTAGTTATCAGGGGTCTCTCCCTTTTGTCATTTCTTGGGCGATATGGAGGATAAGATGTGCGTCAAGAATGGAAGGTACTAGATTTTTGCCTGAAAATGTTATAAGATCAGTTAAAGTATGGATTAGAGATATTGTTTGCAAAGTTAAAAAATTCCAGCATATGGGTAGTGAGGATAAGGAGGTCATGGAGTGGCTTGCTTGTCCGATTATCTGGATGAGGCTAGGGGAGGGGGCATTCTTTGGGATGCTAATGGTGACGTTCTTGGGGGGTTTGCACATGCATATGGTTTTGCTACTAATACCATTGCTGAATGTAGAGCCTTGTATGATGGACTCCGGTTATGTAGGCAATTAAATTTACGTGACATATTGGTAGAATCGGATTCTGCGGTTATTGTTGGTTGGTTAGCTTCCGGGATATGCAAATATTGGTCTTTTTAAGATTTTTGGGAGGAAGTGAAAAGTATGATACGTGAGCTCAATGTTCGATTTCGGCATATATATAGAGAAGCTAATATGGTAGCAGATTTTTTGACAAAGCAGGGAGCTCATGGCTTGATGTCTGATTTTTGTGATGCATCTCTCCTTCAAGGGCATATTCGAGGTAATAGGTTTTTGGCAAAGCAGGGAGCTCATGGTTTGATGTCTGATTTTTGTGACGCATCTCCCCTTCATGGTTTGATGTCTGATTTTTGGCACCTAAGTTTGTTAAAGCTCTTAGGCGGCCCTTGAGATTGTTATCACGGTATTTCTCCACTATAAGTGAGGAAATTTGAAATAAATTTGGGATGGGACCTCTCATGGATAGGGGACCTTCGTCTATTTTAAATAATAATAATAATAAATAAAATAAAAATAAAAATAAAAGTGTCAACATACAATCTTTATGGTTGGGTTTGGTCATGACCAAAGAGAAAGACAAAAAATTCTAGATTATAAAAAACTCTTACAACAAAGATCGGAAAGTATACGAATATGACAGAAATGCTCATAAATATAATCTTTCAAAAGACATACCTAACTTAATCAGTATTACCTTAATTTTAGCATCTAAATTAATATATATATATGCATTTTTTTTTTTTTATATATTTTGCATGAGATAATTTAACTTAGAATTTAATACTATTGCCAACGTTTTATGATACAAGAACTTTCTAATAATCTTAATATGAGGAAATTGAAAAGACTAGAATGGCTAAAAATAGCTCTAAAATGGATGCATCCCCGAAGGTGATAAATGATTTCACTGTAAAATAGTTGATCTATCATAAGCCTATATGACAATCTGTCTGTGTGGACCATTATTTATATTGTGAAGTTTCAAATTGCACAATTTTAACAAATACCAAGTCAATTTGTAACATCACTTTTATAATCGTAGAAATGGCATTCTCTCTCAATTTTCTAGTAAGTAAATTAAACGCATAAATTATTACAAACTGGATCAAGCAATAAGCATTACCCAAGAAAATAACATGACAGAAGTTTTCAGAAACAAATCTAGGCTAGGAAAAAAAACCATTTACATGAGAGAGAGAGAGAGAGAGAGAGAGAGAGAGAGAATAGTAGTAGTAGTAGTAGGAGGAGAGAAGGCACAAAGAGCTCATCGTTACCAATTATGTTTTTCTTTTCTTATTGTTACTGAAGTTCCTTCTCCTACACAAGGAAAATAAACAATCAACCCAATTCACATTGACAAAAGTAGGCCGCATAATCTCACTTAAGCGAGGTACCATTAGAGGCTTGAAGCAAAGGAGTTTTGCAAGCAAGCAAAATTAAATAAGCAACATAAGGCCAACTTTAGAATGTCTAAATAAACACTAGAAGCACCATCTTTCCATTTAACTTGTATGATTCATGTTTACGAATTCCAACAGCATTGTTAAACTCCATACGCATTTCACCTCTTGAAAGATCTTCAAATACAACATGTTTCACCTGAAGAAAACCAAAAAAGGTCAGTGGTCCGCATAAAACAATGCATATAGAATTACCACCAAAATACTGCAGAAATAAATAAAAATCTATTGAAGTTGCTAAATCAGGAGGTTTGTGACTAACATATGTTTTTTCATAATTAAAGTTGGGGTCATGAAGGTACAGGAAACAAATTGTGACTTAACATATATGCATATTCCAACTATTCTAATAATATTTATGTTTTTTATTGGCACCAGGTATCGAGGAACAAAGTTGGAGTAATTTTGGGGCTGCACGACCTCTCGACAAGTAGTAGCAAATGAGTCATTGTTTTTTATTGCCCAACGCTGCCACAACAAATTTGGACGTTTTCTGTCACCGTCTGAATATGGAGAAAGGCGTGGTTTTATCACCGTCCCGGAAGCATTGAAGGGTGAGAGATGGAGGCGTTTTGCTGCAATGCTGAGAGAGGCTGGCTCCAAGTCCTCTATTTGGGTGTGGAAAACAGGGCAGGTTTTCAGAGGAACTCCTCCTCTCCTGGAGCGCAAGCAGTGTTGGGTCTAAGAAGTCCTTCGTGGATGTAGTTAAGAAGCCACCCCCTTCTTCTGAATCTTATGGTTGCGTGAGGGGGTAAGTGGACTGTCATTGGGGCAGATGGTGGGAAGGTGGTGCAGAAGGAATTCAATTCTCCCAAGTATGACGCTTGGGTTTCCAAGGGTGACATGTCAGGGGCTGGAGAGGGTAATTGTATGTCTTTGTTGTCCATGCAGAACACATTATTGGACATGGGAGGTAAAATCAATTTTATGTTAAGTTGGGTGAGAATGGGCCTGAGCTTAAAGGAGCGGGCAGCAAGCCTGGAGTTATGGATAAGCAGGAATTGGATTACACTGTTGAGCCGGCCTCTACAGGCCCAAAGCTGGCAAGGTTGAGAAGGGTAAGCAAATGACTGGGCCGGGCCTGGCTAAAAGCTAATTAAGCATTTGGCAAGAGAAGCCCATATCAAGTGTGTTTTGGGGCCAGAAGGCGACGTGCCTTCGCCACCACTTGCAGCACCTACCGTGGACTCGCAGCCACTAGGATCAACACAGACCTTGCCAAAAATGCTAGTTGATCCCTCAAACAGTGCGATGGTGCCGGAAAAGCCGCCAAAATTGAAAGGGGAACTTCTGTCGAGTAATCAGTCTCAGACAGTAGAGGAGCAACAGATAGTTGCCCTGTCAATGTCTATGATCCCATATGTGATGCGTTTGCATTTGGTAGACCATGTTCCATTGGTTATTCAGCCTCCATTGCCAGTGGGAACCCAATTCCTATATGTGCTCTTCCCCCCTCATGTGCTGAGTCAGATTGGGTTCTTAAAAAAGTAAAGGATCCATAAACCCGTGTTGGGATTTCTGGTGTTGGCTTTGGAAAACAATTGAAGACACTTCTTATAGGCATTGAATCTGGATGTTCCTCAGTTTTAAAACGTAATTCTAAAAAAGAAAGGGAGCTAAGGAGACTAGAATGCTCTATAAATTATGATATCAAGTAGGGGAGTGGAGGAAGGGACAGATTATAAGGGAGGGGACCTCACCTTTTTCATGATGCCTAAGATTCTTACTTGGAATGTGAGGGGTCTTAATGATCTTAACAAACGTTCTAGAATCAAGTCTTCGTTACATAATTGGAAAATTGACATATTTTGCTTAGACGAAACAAAGTTACACTTCATCAATAGATGTTTAATTCATGGCTTGTGGGGTTGTCCCTTCGTGAGTTGGGCTTATTTGGCATCTTTGAAGTCTCAGGGAGCTTCGGGAGGCGTCCTTTTGATGTGAGACACGAGGGGTGATAATAGTTTGCAGGAATCAATTGCCAATTTTACTGTAGCATGCTTTTTTAAAAATGTTGAGGATGGATGGGAGTGGACCTATGCGGGTGTCTATGGTCCAAATTTAGATAAAGGAGCCTATTATGCATGAATTGGCAAGTACAACCTCTTTGGGACATTCCGTGGTGTATGAGTGGTGATTTCAACATTACTCAGTTCCCCAGCCAACATTCAGGTAATTCTAGCTCTTCCCAAGCTATGCAACAATTTTTTAATTCATTTTTATTTGGATCTTCTAGATATTCCTCTTGTGGGGGGCATCTCTACTTGGTCTAGTGATCATGGCTGTTCGAGATTGGATTGCTTTCTTGTTTCCCCTTCTTGGGAGGCACATTATCAAGAGTTAATGTCAAAAGAGATTGCCCCGGGTGTGTTTAGACCACTTTCCTATCTTGTTGGATAGTGGTGGCATTCATGGGGGTCAAAGGTATTCTAAACTTGAAAATATGTGGTTGGAAATTGATGGCTTTGTTGATAAGGTTAGAAGCTGGTGGGCATCTTACCAGTTCACAGGTACTCTTAACTTCATTCTTGCTAGTAAGCTCAAAGCTTTGAAATTTAATTTAACAGAGTGGAACACAACAATTTCTGGGTATATCAATTGTCAGAAAAATTCTCTTCTGAAGAAGTTGAAGGTTTTCGAGTCTAGGGAAGAAGATAGGGTCCTTTCTGATGAGGCTTTCTTGAGGAAAATATCTGCAGTAGCTGACATTGAGAGGGTATTGTTGATGGAGGACATCTCTTGGTGGCAAAAGTCTAGGTCCCTTTAGTTGAGAGAAGGGGATAATTTTTTTTTTTAAATGGCCAACCCACATGTAGGAACAATGCCATGGAGATGCTTCACTCTGATGGATGTGAAATCTCCTCTCCTCCAAAAATTCAGGACATTATAGTGCATTATTATGAAGATCTTCTCTCCAAATCTGTTTCTTGGAGGCCTAAGCTTGGTGGGATGGTTTTTGACTCTTGATCCACTTAGTGCGAGTTGGTTGGAGAGACATTTTGAGGTTTTTCAGGTGTTAGTGGGATGGTCAAAGATATAGCTTTTGGACCGAACAGTTTTTCTATGGCCTTCTTCCAAGTTTGCTAGGATATTGTAAAAGAAAATGTGATGCAAGTTTTTCAGGAGTTTTTTCTCTTTTAAAAAGTGAAAATCTCTTAATGCCATCTTTATTGCACTTATTCCTAAGAAACCTAGGGCCTCCGAACTCAAGTATTTTCGACCTATTAGTCTTATGAGTGGGATTTATAAGATAATATCAAAGGTGCTTGCTAATTGAATGAGCAAGGTGATGGATCACATCATCTCCAAGCCCCAAAATACTTTTGGTCGGAGTAGACAAATCCTTAACTCGGTGCTTATTGCTAATGAATGTCCTGACAGTTAGCTAAGGGAAGGCACTCCCAGTTTCCTTTGTAAGCTGGATATGGAAAGCACTTTTAATCATGTGAATTGGGACTTCCTACTCTACTTGCTTGAGAGATGGGGCCTTGGGGCTAGGTGGTATTCATGGATTCAGCATTGTGTTTCTACACCCCAATTCTCGGTTTTGGTCAATGGCAATTTTGCCAGTTTCTTTCATAGTTGGCGTTGATTGAGACAAGGGAACCCCTTATGTCACTTTCTTTTTGTCATTGTCATTGTCATCGTCATTGTCATCTACAAGGGATGGATTTCTATCAAGATTTTCTGTTGGTAATGACACTTACGGGCCTATTACCCTTTCACATATTTTTTTTGCAGATGACACCATCATCTTTTGTGATGCAGATTGTTGCATATTCAAGTCTTAAGGGCTGTAATATAATGCTTTGAAGTTGTTTCGGAACTTATGGTGAATCTAGGCAAGTCCGAGTTGATTTCAGTGGGGGAGGTGCGTAACATCAATAGATTGGCAAGATTGTTGGGATGTAAGATTGCCTCTCATCCCATGAAATATTTGGGACTTCCACGGGGGGCACCTTTTAAGGCTCGTGCTATTTAGGATGGGGGATGCGTTGAAAAAGTTGAGAGAAGATTGGTTGGTTGGAAGCGATTTACTTATCTAAAGGGCTAGACTCACTCTTTTGAAGAGTACTCTCCCTAATCTCCTTAATTATCTATCATTATTTCCACTACCCGCGGGAGTGGTAAAGTGGATTGAGAAGCTGTTTCGGGCTTTTCTTTGGGATGGTATGAGCGAAGCAACTAAATTCCATCTCGTCAGTTGGAACAAAGTTTGTACTCCAATTTTGGTTGGAGCGCTAGGTCACTAGGTGCTCGTTATTGGTAAGTGGCTACAAACATATCAATTGGAAGGGGAGTCGATTTGGAGAGAGATAATCGATCGAAGTATGGTAGTGCATAGGGAAGTTGGCGTTCTAATGCCATTCGGGACACTTATGGTGTGGGGTTATATAAGTTCATTAGAAAGGGTTGGAAGAGTTTTGTTAGTCGTGTGAATTTTGCTGTTGGTGAGGGAGCTAGGATTCGTTTCTCATTTGACATTTGGTGTGGTGAGTGGGCAATCTATAGTATGTTTCCAGCTATTTATAGATTGGCTTTTGATAAGTTGTTTCTGTTTCAGATCTTTTTTCTTACCCTAATGGTGTAATTCAGTGGGATATTTGTTTAACTCAAGCAGTTCAAGATTGGGAGATCGATGAAGTTTCAACTTTTTCCAGTCATCTATACTCACTAAGGATTAATGGTAATGCCATGGATAGAATGTTTTGCATTATGGAGCGGAGTAAAAATTTCACTGTTCACTCATAGTATAAGCTTTTGTCTTTTCAGGGCAGTCATTCCTTTCCTTGGAAGAGTATTTGGAGGTTTCACGTGCCTTCTAAGGTGACTTTTTTCGTTTGGACAGCTTCCCTTGGAAAAACCATTACGCTGGACAATTTAAGGAAGCAAGGTATCATTGTTTTGGAATGGTGTTGCATGTGCAAAAAGAATGGGAAAAAAATGGTTCATCTCCTTCTGTATTGTGAGATGGCAAGGGCTTTTGTGGAATGATGTTTTTACAAAATTGGCCTAGATTGGGTGATGCTGTCAAGAGTGGTCGAGCTTCTTGCTTGTTGGAATGGGATTCCGGGCTGCTCTCAAGCGGGTGTGGCATGGAAGATGATCCCCTTATGTCTTCTGTGGTGTATTTGGATAGACAAAAATGAGCGGTGTTTTAACAATAAAGAGCGTGTTCTTTAGACCTGTTCATCCAAGCCGGGTTGTACCCGAACCGATTTAAAATTTTATTTATTTATTAAGACTTTTGAAATTTTTTAAAAAAAAGTTTTAAGGAAATTTTGAAACCAGGTTCCAGATTCCCAAATCCGGAATCCGGATGAACACCCTAGACTGTTCTTTTTCTCCCTGTACACTTCTCTCATGCACACATGTAATCTCTTCTCTGGCATTCTCACCAGAGTTGATCCTCTGTTTTTTCCATCCTCCTTTTCTCTTGTTTCTTTTCTTCATTTCCCTGCTTCTATTTCAATGTGGATGTTGAGGGGAGCTTTAACCTTCAGCTTCATGAAGGTGGTAGCTAACAATTTTCGCATCATCGAGAGGAGCAGGAAAATGATTTTGTTTCTCATCATCAACGAGACGTCCTTGGGCGGCAAGGATGGTGGAGGAAGCTCGTGCTTCACCTCGATGCGAAGAGTTTTTCAGAAAGATGAGGGTGGGCAATGGGTTTCTCATTGTCCAACGACACAGTAACAGGAGGGGTTACTTCTTGCATTTGGAGGAGTTTTGGAATGGAAGGAGGAAGGGCTCTCTAATTGTTCCTAAAGGTAAGAAGGGATGTGGCTGGGAAGGTTTTTTTACCACCTAAAGAAGATGGCTGGACTACGTTAAGGTGGGGTGGTTCCAGAGAAGCTCACTAGCAGTCACCAGCAAAATGAGGTCTCTTATGCCTCTGTTTTGAAGTCACCAGGGTTTAGGGTTTAGGTCTAAACCCAATTTTCTTGGCGTCATCGCCAAGAAAATTGGGTCTCTTATGCCTCTATTTTGAAGCCACCAGCAAGCTCACTGGCAAGAGGCAACGCTACCATGGCGTCATTGGGCAAGGGAATCTGTGTTGTAGGTGACTCTCACTGCCTTGTTGATAATGGGAGGTCTTCTGTTGAGTGTACGAAATTGGGGGAGATGGAAGATATTTTGTGGGCTGTCAGAGCACAGTAGTCTGGAGTTTTTGAGAAAGTTACAGTGTTGAAGTGGATGCCGAACTAAGCTTGTTAATGGACGTGAGAAAGGGAGAGAGAGTTTCTGCACGCTTGAAGGCACGTCCTTTGCATCCTGAAGGCATCAGACTCACCTTAAAGGCACGTGCTGAGCCTGAGCCCACCAGGCCCTCCAGACCAAAGTTATAAATTTCATTTCGGTAACCATTTCGGTTGAGCTACTAGAACGGAATATTTTGGTACCAATATCGTTTCGGACACTGTTTTGGGATAGACATTATATATATAAATTATGTATATAATAATTATATTCCAAATAAAACCAACATAAATCTTCAAAGTATACATACTTAATAAACTACTAATTCTTCTCATTAGTCCATACAAATATTAAATACATATTTAATACAATATCAAAAATAAAAGTCAACGGATATAGTATAATTTTCCTTCCAATATTGAATTCCAAATCTATTTTTATGTGTGTTTAAGATATAGTGTGTGCGCTTGTGTTTTTAAAGAATGACAATTTTTCATTTTTTTATTATCCCTCCTTTTCTTAATTTTGTTCATAGGTAATAATAATTTTATTCATGTAAATAGGCCAAACCAAGTGCACAGGAAGTGTACAAGAGAAAACACATAGATACAAGCTAGAAAAGAAAGCTAAGACAAGGTATTACAAGAATTCCCTTCCCTTACAAGGTTGTGCAGCCAAAAATTGAGAGTACTAAAGAAAGAGTCCCTAAATGTCCCTATAGAGCATTCACAATCATCAAAATACCTTCCATTCCTCTTGGACCATAAACAATAAAACAAACACAAAGGGACCACTCTCCAAATATCCGTACAGCTTCCACAGACAAAGGTGTTCCAGCTTGCCAAAAAATCCACCACTCGCAAAGGCATGACCCAAACAATGACAGCCCTATTGAAAATTTCATTCCACAAGGCTAATGCCACATCACAATGCAGGAAGAGATGGCTAACAGATTCCCTAACTTTTCTTACACATAAAGCACCAATCAATAATAAGCAGTCCCTTTTTTCCTTCAATTGTCAATTGTTAAAATTTTCTTGAAACAGACCAACCAGCAAAATAATGTAACTCATTATCACCCTTGTAATCCAGCACTTTGTAATAGGATTTAACTGAAAAAGTGGATTTAGAGTCATGAATCCACAGCATCTTATCCTCCTTAGAAGAGTCAATCTTCATAAAGCTTAGCAAGGAAATCTGAAGCTTCGCAAAGCTCCCAATCTTGAAAATCTCTATTAAACTCCACTTTCCAATGTAGCAAATTGTTTAAAATCTAAAACAAATCAGCTACTGCAGCTCCTTTATATCTAGCAATCCGAAAGAGATTAGAATAACTAACTTTAAGAGCTGAATTTCCACACCAAACATCATGCCAAAAAAGAGTGTTGCTCTCATCCCCCCACTTTAAATCTAATGTTATTGACAAAATCCCTCCAACCCAAACAAATAGATTTCCATAAGCCCAACCCAAAGGTCCCTTTAACTTCATTTGTATACCAATTACCCCACAAACTACCATACTTGGCATCCACAATCTTCCTCCAAAAAGTATCTTTCTCAAAAACGTACCTCCAAAGCCATTTCTCAAAAAGAGCCTCATTGAAAAGCCTTAAATTTCTAATTCCCAAACCTCCACAAGACACTGGGACACAAACTTTGTTCCAACTCACCAAGTGAAATTTTTTTCGTCTCCAATCTCATCCCATAAAAAGTTTCTATAAATTTTTTCAGTACTTTTTACAACCCCTACAAGAATGGGGAAAAGAGCAAGGAAATAGGAGGGAAGACTGGTTAAAGTACTTTTAATCAAAGTGATTCTGCCTCCTTTCGAAAGATAGATATTCTTCCAACTGGCTAGCCTTTTGTTAATCTTCTCGATCACCCCATCCCAGATGGACACAGCTTTATGAGAGACTCTCAGAGGAAGCCCAAGATATCTGATGGGCAAGGGAGAAACTTTGCAACCCAAAATGTTGGGAAGATCAAGAGAGTTGTTGATGGAACCCACAGGCACAATTGCAGATTTAGAAAAGTTGATTCTAAGCCCAGAGACAACCTCAAAACACAGCAACAAAGCTCTTAAAGCATGTAGACAATCTAGATTAGAATAGCTGAAAATAAGAGTATCATCAGCAAAGAGCAAGTGAGAGACAGTGATACAATTACGAGCTACATCTCCAACCTTGAAACTCGACATTAATCCACCTAAAACAGCCACATCAATCATACGGCCTAAGGCATCCATGACAATGACAAAAAGAAACGGGGATTGGGGGTCTCCTTGTCTTAAACCTCAGGAGCTATTGAAGACACCCACAGGAGATCCATTCACCTAAATAA